>JAOWBW010000069.1:0-672340 GCA_026119855.1 Campanula takesimana
TTCTAAGAGGAGCATTGGTATAGACCGTGATGGATGAGCCGAGAAGTAAGCTCGTAGTTTTCTGGCTGCAATTACCAAGGCATAAGCAATTTTCTCGGCATTGAAGTACCTGCTCTCGGTATCCGACAGTGCTTTGCTGACGTAGTAGACCGGCTTCTGGATACCGCCTTCTTCCTGACTAGCACGGCTGCTATGGCTCGGTCGTTGCAGCTAAGAAAACGTACATGTCTCACCCATGACCGGGCTACTAAGTAGGGGTGGAGAGCCGAGGTAGTCTTTCAGTTGCTGGAACGAGGTCGAACACTCTGGCGTCCAAGCAAAATCCTTGGTTCCCTTCAGGCTTTGAAGAAGGGAGGGACTTTTCTGCTGATTTAGCAATAAACTTACGAGTGCTGCTACTCTCCCATTCAACCTCTGAATCTCTTAATACAAGTCGGCTCCCTCATATCAATCAAGGCTTGGATCTTTTCTGGATTAGCCTCGATGCCTCGCTGAGAAACCATAAAACCTAGAAACTTGCCCGCTGTAACCCGAAGACGCAATTGCTAGGGTTGAGCTTCATATCGTTAGCTTTAAAGTTGTTAATGGTTTCCTCCAGATCTGGTATGTGGCTGCCGATCTTGGTCTTTCACCATGTCATCAATGTAGGCCTCCATATTCCGGCCTATCTGAGATTTGAAGACCTTGTTCACCATCCTCTGATACGTGGCTCTGCATTCTTTAAGTCGAACGGCATCATGACGTAGCAGTATACGCCGCCTGCAGCTTGGAAAGCCGTCTTTTCTATGTCATCCTCTGCCATTTTGACTATGATATAGCCAGAGTAGGCATCCAAGAAACTGAGGGTTTGATGGCCGGCAATGGAGTCTACGAGCTTGTCAATCCTGGGGAGGGGATAGCTATCCTTGGACAGGCCTTGTTCAGGTCCGTAAAATCTACGCACATCCTCCATTTGCCATTGTGCTTCTTTACCATGACGACGTTTGCCAGCCACTCAAGTAAGTTGCCTCTCTTATGATGTCGGCTTTGAGGAGTTTGTCGACTCGGTCTCAATTGCTTTTTCCTTGTCGGTAGAGAAGGCTCGTCTTGTCTGCTTGACCGGTTTAAATACGTCCAAATTGTTTTGGAGTAGGGAAATGAGCTCTTCTCGTTCTTGTTGGGAGAGTTGCTTCCCAATCTTCACTTTTTGATCTGGATAGTCTGGGTTGATGACGACCTCGTCTAACTGATCCACTGGTTTAAGTTCGGGGCCGTCTCTGAACTCTAGGGTCTCGACAATGATCTGCTTGACCTTTTCCTTGTCTTCCCCTTCCAAACTTAGGTTTTCCATGTCCAGCAGTTTCTCGATCTCAGTTTCCATATCAGCGGCTGTGCGACCCCCGAGCTAGGGACAACGGCGATAGCCCAGTTGTCCGTAGCTGTGTTCATCGAGATGCAGCCAAAGCCGTTTAAACCGTAGGTAACCTCGTTCCTAGTTGGGGTGTCGTTGTCGGGAATACCCACTCGTCGGGTTCATCTTCAATGTTCGTCAATATAACACCAATATGTGGCGTTGAGGTTGTGAACGTGGTTGATTTTGAAACCGTGATTCTTTTATCAGGAGTATCAATTTCCATTTTGGCCTTTGCTTTCCTGGATTTCATCACGTGCTCCAAAAAATCTTTCGGTGACCCTGGGACGCACCCGATTCCAGCCGGGGTGGGGAACTTCACCCTTTGGTGAGGGAGGGAAGCAACCAGACCCAACTTTCCTTGACTGGGTGCACCTAGGATATAGCATGCTGGGTAATCACTGTCTAGATCCATGACTATGAAGGTGACCGTGGCCGAGGTTTTGTAGGGGTGAATGCCGACTTCCAGGAGTAAGTCAACGGTTCCTTTGGCATCGGCCTTATGATTAGTGAACCCTTCTAGCCTTCCATTATACGGGGTCAGCATTGTATCAGGAAGTTCCATCTCTTTAAAGGTGCGATAATATAGCACATCCTTGGCCGCTCCAGAGTCGATGAGGAGTCTGTCCGACTCGCAGATATCAATACGGCCTGTGATGACTAATGGTTGTTCTCTCATTGCACGATTTCCCGCCAATTCATTCGGAGAAAAACTGATCACTTCTTCCTTCTCATGGATCCAGGGAGGGATGTGGAAGACTTTACTTAGCTCGTAAATCTGCTCCTTGAGTTTCTTGTTGGATGGAATTTCCTCTCGGATCACGCCTATCAACCTAGCCGAGGTGGCCTGTCGACCTGATCATTGTTTTTGTCTTCTTCCCTTGGGCGTTTATTGTCCTTGGTCATGAACTGATTGAGCTTGCCTTGGTCTGCCCATTTCTGCAGAATCTTCTTCAGGGCAAAACAGTTCTCGGTGTCGTGACCGTTATCTCTGTGATAGGAGCAATACTTTGTGGTATCCCTTGGGTATTTCGGGTTGTCTTTTAAAGGCTTGGGGTTGGGGAGATCCACCAGATTCATGATCTTAGAGATCGGTTTATTGAATGTGGTGAATGTCTCGGTCCCCCTGGTCCTGTTTTTCCCTTGCTGTTTCCCCCGTTGGTCCCCTGGGAAGAGTTCCCGTTGTGTGACTTGTCATGATCTCGGTCTCGTTCCTTATGACCATATAACGTCTTTTTCTTCTCCTCAGCGATGGCCATGGCATAAGTAACGTGGTACAACTCGGCTTTGTGAGGGCTCTCTGACCGACAATTCATAAGTTAGCTGCTCTGATCTATGACCATTCGTGAAGCATACAATTATCTCCCTATCGGTCAGGCGTTCCTCTATTGAGTCTGCAAGATCCCTAACCGGTTGTAGAAACTTAGGGTGGACTCATTCTTGCTCTGGACCATGTTGGCTACGTCAGACAACCTTTTTTTTCTAGCACCAGCAGTAGCGAAATATTCCAGAAATTGTGATTTCAACCTGGCAAAGGAATTGATGCTACTTTTCTCAAGGTCCATGAACCAGGACCGAGCTGCCTTTGTTAAGTGCTTGCAAAGGCCTTGCACAGCACGTCATCCTGATTAGACACTAGGGCCATGGTGGCCTCAAAGGTTTGGATGTGATCCAGAGCGTCGGCGTTGCCGGAGTATTTGTCTAGATGTGGGAGCTTTAACTGCGGATTAGGTGGTGCATCCTTAATCCTCTGCGCGAAAGGGCGTATGGCATCGTAATCATTATTGGGTTTCCTGTGCCCCTGATTCATCATCTCAATGTTGTTGAGTCTCTCTCTAAGGTCAACAATGTCTCTTGTGCTGAATACCGAGGTATGACTGGAACTTACTATGCTTCGATCACGGCGTCCTCTTGCACCTTGGATCGGTTCAAGGCGATGCCTTGAAGGAGTACGGCGAGGTGGAGTGTGCCGGGGCGGATCCTGCCGGGGTGGGGTGCGCCTGGGTGGATCTAGTCTGAGAGGCGAATGGCGTCGGGCGTCCCCACGACGTCTTTCCCCTACAATTCTCACTCCAGGGGATTCATCTTCTTGTTCTTCCCGACGGCGATTAATGCGGTCCCTCAGATCTTCATCTAGATTGGGTCTTCCTAACTGTCCGTCTGGGCGACTTACTCGGCTCCGGGGAGGCATATCCCGTCTATAATTTTGTAGGGGCTCCCTTCTGCTCACTCTGTCGTCCAGATTTATCCCCCTCGTTCCGGATGGCTGAAGTAGGTTGGCCATGGAATTTTCGGGGTCAAGATCTAACAGGGCCCGCTGGGCTTCAGCAGCTGTTGGAGTGTGTGAACGTTCTGTTGAAGCAACGCTCTTTTGTCCAGTTGCGGCGGTTGTGATGGTCCTGCTCCATATTGCGGGATCCTGTCCGTCGGCGACGCCCGTATTGGTTAACAACATTGGGGGCCGGTCCCTTTGAGCGGGTATGCATCCCTCCCCTTGTGCGGGTGCCATAGGTGGGAGCCTCTGGTTCTGTGCAGCAGTGTTTGTGTTGTCGGGGGGCGGTGCATCCCTTGTGGTTTCTTTAGAAGGGGTGGCCTCTCGCCCGTCAACTAATTCTCGGCCATGATCTTGGAATTGTCTGACTAAAGAACTGATCAATCGATTTCCCGGCAATGGAACCAAACTGATGATGCCAAAATCTGGTTGGATCAGCCTTCGTCTAACGGGTCGGATAATCCCAGCAACAGTTCTTGATGGCGGAATCTGCACACACGAAACAAACGTAAACTACACCGGGGCTTCACGGCGAAGGCCCTCCGGTGTAAGAATAAGGATATGGGTGATTAGAAATAGAGAATCAATTGACTAGATTAGAGCCAAAAGTTCATTAACCGTTTCCTGTGTAGAGGACCTGTTTATATAGGCGTGGGTGTATGAGTTCTGACTTGATAGGAAAGCCAGGAAGCCCGTGGTGATGTAAGACTCATATTCCTTGGAGATAGACTCCTGATAAGGATGGATGATATCCTGTTATCTGATAGGAGAGTTATCTTGGTTCAGATAAGGACTCTTAATTTTAGAGTTGTAATATAACTCTGTATGAGGTTTCCCAATGACAATGGGAAGTTTACGATGCAAGTCGGCCCGTCATCTAACTCGGCTCGTCATAGAGGCCGGCTAGGGATTAGGCTTCTCGGACTCGGCCTAGGCAAGGACTGCCTGCTCGGCCTCACTGATGTCGACCTATAAACATGGGCTTGTGAGTGGGCCTCTCGGTATAGGTCCATTAGGTACGCTGGGCCTCTCGTCCGTGTTCCCATCTACTAGGTCGGTTTATGTCGTTCAGGTTTCATTGTTTCTGTTCCCAATTAACATGTTTAGGATTGCTTTAATCCCATTAAAACACTATTCACAGCTTGTAAATTTACTATTCACAGCTTAATTCACTATTCCCAGATTATTTACTATTCACAGATTATTTACTATTCACGGATTAATATACTATTCATAGATTAATTCACTATTCACAGCACACAACACCACTGATTTCACCTTCAAAAACACACACGCATAACACACATATACACACAGTCACACACAAACACACGCGCACATGAACACACACCACACTCAATATTAACAAACCCTAATTAAACCCCCTCTTAATATCAATCTTATAAACCCTAGTTCTTCATTAAATCCATGATCATACTTAACTAGGTGACAAAACGGAGAAATCGAAGTTTAGATGGTAGGGTTTTTTTTTTTTACCTTAATCGCTTCCTCTTCTTCTTTCTTCTTCTCCTTCCCGACTTCTCTCTCTTGCTCTGCGGTTCCTTGTCCGCCGCCTCCCTCTCTCTCAATTCCCGTTCTTTTCTTTTTGTGTTATTATAATAACTATAGGGAATAAAGAGGTTTATATACTAGGGTTCTCTTTCCCTAAAATAAAAAGATTCCTAATCTTTATTGGATTTGAAATAAATTGGGCCCAAAGTTTAAATCCAACTCTTTAATTAACTAAGCCCAAAATAATAAGTAATTAATAAAGAGTTTTACTAATTAAAATAATTGGCCAAAAGGGCGGTTATTACATTCTTTCCTCCTTAAAAGAGTTTGGTCCTCCAAACTAACCGTACCTTAATCAGAAAATAAGGCGGAATATGCCTCTCGCATCTCTCTCTCTCAAGCTCCCACGTAGCTTCTCTTTCTGTATGGTTGCTCCATTGTACTTTCACATAAGGAATCACTCTCTTCCTCAGGATTTGATCTTTCTTATCTACTCTCTTTATGGGTTCTTCTTCGTAACTCAAATCAGCACGAACTCTTAGTTGTTTATACTCGATCGCATGACTCGGATCGGGAATGTACTTCCTTAACATTGACACATTAAATACATTGTGCACTCCAGCTAGCACAGGTGGTAAAGCTAACTTATAAGCTAACATCCCAACTCATTCCAAAATCTCAAATGGTCCAACATATCTAGGGCTTAACTTCCCTCGAATACCGAACTTCATGACTCCTTTAGTTGGCGAAATTTTCAAGAACACATGATCGCCCAATTGAAACTCTAAATCGCGCCTTCGGCGATCGGCATGCGACTTCTGTCGACTTTGAGTGGTCAACAACCATTCCCGAATTTGTTGCAGCTTATCAGCGGTCACTTGGATAAGTTCCGGTCCAGTCAACTTTCTCTCACCAACTTCATCCCAGCAAGTAGGTAATCTACACTTACTTCCATACAATGCCTCGTACGGTGCCCTTCCGATACTAGCATGAAAACTGTTGTTGTACGCGAATTCCACTAGCGTCAAATGCTCGTCCCATGTTCCTTGCTAGTCCAACGACGTAGCTCTCAACATATCTTCTAGAGTCTGAATAGTCCTTTCCGACTGTCCATCCGTCTGTGGGTGAAGGCTGTACTCATTGCCAATTCCGTACCCAATGCTTGTTGTAGACTTTTCCAGAATTTCGACGTAAACCTTGCATCCCTATCAGACACTATCGAAACTGGTATTCCGTGCAATCTCACAATTTCATCAATATACAACTTGGCCAATTTCTCTAACGAATCATTCACCTTAATCGCTAGAAAGTGAGCCGACTTCGTAAGCCTATCCACAATAACCCAAATTGCATTGTAGCCTCTCAACGTATTTGGTAACCCTACTACCAAATCTATAGCTATATGTTCCCACTTCCACTCCGGAATAGGTAATGACTGTAGTAATCCCGCCGGTCTCTGGTGCTCACTTTTCACTTGTTGACACACCAAACACTTTGATAAAAACTTGGCTATATCTCCTTTCATATTGTTCCACCAGAACGTCTCCTCAAGTTTCTATACATCTTCGTACTTCCAGGATGTACGGAGAATCTCGAACAATGAGCTTCCTTTAAAATCTCCCTCATAATATCCTCATTATCTGGCACCCATACCCTAGATTGGTACCTCATGATTCCATCTTCTCCTACACGAAAGTCTTTTGCCTTCCCTTTAGCGATACTCTCATGTACTTTCATTACTTCTTCATCAATTTCTTGTGCTTCTTTAATTCTAACCATAAGCGTTGGCTGAGCACTCATTTGAGCCAAATAACCCTTCACTTGCACTTCCACGCTTGAAATCTCAATGCGCTTCCACGCACTTTCCTCCTTAGAAATTAGCGTCGCTAGCGTCCCACGGTTCTTTCTACTCAACGCGTCTGCTACTTTATTAGCCTTCCCAGGGTGGTACAAATCGTACAATCATAATCTTTCAATAACTCCAACCACCTCTTTGTCGCATATTAAGTTCTTTCTGGGTGAATATATACTTAAGGCTCTTGTGATCCGTAAAAATCTGACATGTCACCCCATCAAGTAGTGCCTCCATATCTTCAAAGCAAACACCACTGCAACTAACTCTAGATCATGTGTTGGATAATTCTTCTCATGGTTCTTCAATTGTCTAGATGCATAACTATAACCTTATCATTCTGCATCAATACGCAGCTAGTCCTTTAAGTGAAGCTCACTATATATCACAAATCCATCCGTTCCTGATGGTAACGCAAGGACTGGTGCGGAGTCGCTTCAATTCCTCAAACTCCATTCACACTCATCTGACCAAACAAACTTGGCTCCTTTCTGAGTTAATCTCGTTAATGCACTGACATTTGAGAAACCTTCTAGCCTAAGAAACTTCTTATTACACTAACCGAAGTTGGTATTTCCCATTCACAATAGCTTCTATTTTTGTTGGATCCACAGCAATTCCATCCTTTGACACCACATGTCCTAAGAATGCCACTTTCTCCAACCAAAACTCGCACTTCTTGAATTTAGCATATAACTTTTTCTCTCTTAAAATCTACAGTACTAACCTTAATGCTCTTCATGTTCTTCCTTGGTCCTCGAATACACCAAGATATCATCAATGAATACAATCACACACTTATCTAGAAACTTCTTAAATATCCTACTCATAAGTTCCATAAACGCTGCCGGCGCGTTAGTCAACTCAAACGGCATTACTATAACTCATAATGACCATACATTGTTCTAAAGGATGTCTTAGCTATATCATCCTTCTTCACTTTTAGTTGATAATAACTAGACCTCAATTCTATCTTCGAGAAATAATACGCTCCACGAAGTTGATCAAACAAATCATCTATTCTTGGCAATGGGTATTGATTCCTTACCGTCACGCCGTTCAATTCACGATAGTCGATACATAAAGTCATCGACCCATCCTTCTTCTTCACAACAACATCGGTTCACCCCATGGTGATACACTCGGTCTAATCAAAATCTTATTCAACAACTCTTGCAGTTGCTCCTTTAATTCTTCAATTCTTACGGAGCCATTTATACGGCGCCTTCGATATTGGTGAAGTCTCCGGTACCAAATCGATAGAAAATTATATTTCTCTTTATGGAGGTATTCCCAGTAAATCCTCAGGAAACACGTCCTTGAAATATCTAATCACAAAAAGTGATTCTACAGTTACTTCCTTCTTGCGCGTATCACCAATGTACGCCAAGAATCCTTCACATCCTTTCTTTAAAAGCTTACGAGCCTTCATTACCGGTATAAGGTTCGATCGGGTTCTAGGTTTCATTTCTTGAGAACATGACTCTTCTCTAGATAGTAATCTGAAGTGGACTTCTTTCTTTAAAACAATCCACATGCAGCCAACTAGTCCATTCCCAAGATTACATCAAATTCTTCAATGTCCTAAACTAATGAAATCAACCTCAAGTTCTTTCTCATCCAATTTCAAAGGACACTTCCTAGATATAGACGTAATAGGGATCGATTCTCTAGTTTGAATATCCATAACTAAAGAATTCTCTAACGCCTCAGGAATTAAATTTATATTCTTAGCCAAGCAATCATTTGGCACTTCTCATCAGAACCTTTCCCTTTGGCATCGTTCTTATTACTATCCTTTCGGTTTCCATGACCCTTACTCTGGTACTTACTTTCAGTACCGTCCTTCTCACGATCATCAGCAGCCTTTCGCTTATTATTCCCATCCTTTAGATTCAGTCGACTCTTTCTCAGTTGACTCTTCTTCTCTTCTCGCTTACTGCGATAACTATCTGATTCTTTCTCTACTATCCTTGCCATATCCAACCCTTGGTCATATGTTGGTAGAATTAATGGAGCGATTCGTATCGGATTCGGTCGCTCAAACCAGTTTTAAATTCTCGAGCCTTTTGCGCTTCATCATCGAAGAGCGTTAGGGCAACTTCTAGCAATTCGGTGAATCTAGCACCATAGTCGTTCACCGTCATACTTCCTTGAGGTAGCATCATAACTCAGCCACTCTGGCGTTTTGAACACTTTTCGGATAATATGATACTATCATTAGTTATCATGAATACGAGACGTTTTCACGCACTCTCATACTATAGCTCTTCTCTACAGACTAACATTCAATTTATAGGTCATTCATTAAACCACTGGTCGCTTCAACATACCATCACTATTTTCATTAGCCGACTTTACTAGATTTATTTGTCGCTTCATTAGACCATTTCTATTTTCATCGGTCATTTCAATAGACCATAATCACTTTCATTGGTCGTTTCAATAGACCATTCTTACTTGTTCCAGGTTAACTCGCACATTTAACACTATTACTCACGCCAACACAAGCATTATACTATGCTTAATACTCTCACATAAATAGGCCGTCCCCAAAAGACGTAACTTTTACCAAAGATCGGTTTACTAGATTTCTGGTCCTTCCAATAGACCAATTCTACTTAGGGAAGTCATTTTACTAGACATTACTTATTCATCGCAGGTCGATTCACTAGACCTACTTTCATTCACATTTTGGCCGTTTTACTAAGCCAATTACTTTTACTTTTTACCGTTTCAATAGGTCACTTTATTCTTGTTTCGATCGTTTTACTAGACCAAAACTAATTTCACTTGGCCGTTTCAATAAGCCAATTATACTTAAGGTCTTTTCACTTGACCCATACTTTCTCGTTCTAGACTAGCTCACACGCTTTAACATTTAAGAACGAAACACTAAACAAAGCCATTTGCTTAGAATAAATCATAAACTTTTATTACGAGGATCTTCTTGGAATAAAAGTAAACAAAATAAAAATTATAGAATTTTCTCTAACTAGAACTAACTATCAATACTATGAATGATATAAATTCTATGTTCCACTTTTCAATCATGGACACCTTCCTAGGCCTTCCCCTAGGTCTTCCACTAAGCACCTTTGAAGTCTTCTTAGAGCCTCTTGGTCTACCTCTGGACCTACGAACTGGTACCATTGGTGGTTCATCATCATCAATTATAATTGGGGTAGCTTCATTGTCCCCAAGGTTAATTTCTACTTCCTTGATATCTTCTTCAGCTACCAATTATCTTCCTTTGGCGCTTCATTGCCTACGGGGGTTGTTGGTTCTGACTCCCTAGCTCTTTCTTCCTTTAAGTCTTTCAATTCGTAGTACCACTAGTACGCCCGTTCTCGGGTTTCATGATAGTACTTTTCATTCTGAGTCATGGTCTCTTTGACTTCTTCTAAGTCTTTGCGAGTGCCTAGAAATGCCTTCCTATCTCGCATTCACTTCCCTAGTATAAAAGCTTACTTTTGTCTTTTCAGCTTCCAAGTCTTCAGTTAACCTCTGAATCTTGAGTGTCTACCTCTGGATCACTCTTTTCTTAATTATTCTGTGTTTCAAGTTCATCTTCATGTTTCTTCTAAGTCCGTCCAATCAAGACATAACCATTATCAGTACCATATACTTAAAGGTATATGACTATAATCATCAATTGCATAACCAACTTAAAAGAATGACATTCTAGTGTAACCCTTCAAGTTTCACTCCCAAAGTGTTCACTTATATTTCTCATATCTCTCGAGGAATTCTTATCTTAGGTTCTTTTCTAAAATAGTAAGTTTCCATAATTAACTAGTTTGACTTCAAGCAATCTTAGTCTTCCTAAAACGCTCAAATCAAACCTATTCAATATCAGAGTTCAAATCCCTTAAGCTCTAATCCCATAGCTCTGATACCAACTGTAACGACCCAAACTTTCCAACATTTATATTAATATTCCATAACCAGGAAATCTCAAACGTCAACATAATTCAAATCCAACGTTAACATACTACGGCTAGTTTACTTAACCATAATTCAAAACAAAGCGGAAGCATAACTAAAATTCAAATCTTAACGGCTAGTACAACCCACTAGCTCTTTAACATAAAACCAAAACCATTGTCTTAAAATCCTTCATCATGTCACGGACCGCCATGCTCTGCGATCTAACCCTTTCCACTACTTATTACCTGGGGAAAAGAATATAAGAAAGGGGTGAGCGAACAATGCTCAGTAAGTTCATACGGGATCTCTCCGGGTACGAACGAGAGATGACCGAAAAACGGAGCCAAACAATATATTTCAACGAAAGGCTAATCATCAATAATCTTAAATGTATATATATACAAAACACAGTTAACACGTTCAAAGAATTATGGCCCTAATACAAGTCCGTCAATTCCATAGTTTCATTCATCATCTTTTCAGGGTGTCGAGAGACCTTACACCTCCTCACGGTGCTCCCTCTTAAGTTCGATCATGATCATTAAGCCACTTCATCAAGCAGCATTTACGCCTAATTATTTTCAATCAAATTAGACTATCTTAATTAGCCCTTTTCACTCAGACTAATTCTAGCTAAGCCCTTTTCAATCAGACTAAGCTAACTGCACCTGTTTCAATTAGATACAGACATATTCCACAAATTATTCAAGGTACAAGAATACATAAACAATTTCAATTCACTTAGATACCCTATGAACAACACATATCACGGGTAAGATAATTCAAAAGACGTTATATCAACATCGGAGTTCAAATGCTACCGGCCATTAGTAGCTACACTTTGAAAGAATTAAGAGAGTCCTACATTAAAGGATGAATCTCAAATACTTAAGGAACGTAATCCCTTACCTTGGGTTGCGTTATTCCTCTTAGTGATCCTTGCGCACGAATCTACAATCATGCATAAAATACTTCTTAGGACAAGTAATACTATTTACTTCCGTCCCCAAAATACTTTTCTTTCTTTCTTAACCTTACAAGTTTATCTTCTTAAACCCCTTTTAAGGTTGATATTCAATTTAGGGTTTGTTCTACCCATTAATTATATTCCCAAAATACCCTTTTTAGTTTACCAAAATACCCCTAGGGTTTCATTGTTTCTATTCCCAATTAACATGTTTTAGGATTGCTTTAATCCCATTAAAACACTATTCACAGCTTGTAAATTTACTATTCACAGCTTAATTCACTATTCCCAGATTATTTACTATTCACAGATTATTTACTTTTCACGGATTAATATACTATTCACGGATTAATTCACTATTCACAGCACACAACACACACTGATTTCACCTTCAAAAACACACGCATAACACACACATACACACAGTCACACACAAACACACGCGCACATGAACACACACCCACACTCAATATTTACAAACCCTAATTAAACCCCCTCTTAATATCAATCTTATAAACCCTAGTTCTTCATTAGGGTTAGGGTTTTAGGGTTTTCAATCCATGATCATACTTAACTAGGTGACAAAACGGAGAAATCGAAGTTTAGATGGTAGGGTTTTTTTTTTTTTTTTTTTTTTTTTTTTTACCTTAATCGCTTCCCTCTTCTTCTTTCTTCTTCTCCTTCCCGACTTCTCTCTCTTGCTCTGCGGTTCCTTGTCCGCCGCCTCCCTCTCTCTCAATTCCCGTTCTTTTCTTTTTGTGTTATTATAATAACTATAGGGAATAAAAGAGGTTTATATACTAGGGTTCTCTTTCCCTAAAATAAAAGGATTCCTAATCTTTATTGGGTTTGAAATAACTTGGGCCCAAAGTTTAAATCCAACTCTTTAATTAACTAAGCCCAAAATAATAAGTAATTAATAAAGAGTTTTACTAATTAAAATAATTGGCCAAAAGGGCCGGTTATTACACTTATAGTGAGGGGTACTGACAAGAAAAATAAGTTCCAACTGGTTCAATCCAGAGGGGGTATTGTACTCACTGATGAATCCATAAATAATTTTCGGTGGGTGTCAAATTATTCATTTTGTATAGATACTCCTCCGTCATAAAGTATATAAAGTATATGTACACCCTCTCATTTGCACGGATATTAAGAAATTGTGGAATTTTTTGTTATTTAAGAAATTGTGGAATTGGTGTAAGTGTTGTGAGTATAAAAGTAAAGTAGGAGAGAGAATGAGTGAGAGGGAATAATAAGTTAATTGATGTTGTGAGTATAAAAGTAAGTAAGATAGAGAATGAGTAGGAGGAATAGTAAAGATTTTTTGTCATTTTAGGAAGTGGACATATACTTTGGGACAGACTAAAAAGAAAAAGTAGACATATATTTTGGGACAGAGGGAGTACATTTAAAGTAATGATTTTAGGGTCCTTCCACCTAAGCCTATTGCCATAAAAGGACCAAACATTTCCGAACTTTCATGAATACCAATTGACATTTTGAAGACCGAAATAAGCTTTACAGTTGAAAGACGCACTCACACTCTGATTTATTACTAATTACGAGTCAGCGCTTGTAGTTGAAATACTCCGTATATGACTAGTAAGCCTCTTATAGTTGAATTATAAGAGACACATATATTTCAAATTTTTCTTTTTTCTAATTGATTTTATTAAAATTGGCTTTCATAACTTAACTATCGAACTCAGTTTAATCTGATATTTCAATTAAAAGACTCATTTTTCATATTTCAATAAAACAATTCAAAAAAAAAAACCTCTGATATTTTATTAAGATGGAGGTCAGATTTGGCCTAACGAGCTTTTACAGTTAAAGAAAGTGAGAGAGTGTAGAGAGAGTGCAGAGGTGGAAGTTGGTAGTGGGAAGGGAATGAGAAGGGTGACCGAAGAGGTGGAGCGAAAGAGAGGTCGCCGGAGAGGTGGGGAGAAGTTTAATGAGGTGAGGCACCAGATAGGTCATTGTCTAGGTCGTCGCTAGAGGGATAGATGGTTGACTAGAGACTCAGAGAGGAAGGAGAGAGAAAGGGAGAGGGGAGAGAGAGAGAGAGAGATGAAGAGCTTTAAGAGTTGCGTTCTTATTAAGAGGAGGGAAGGGTAGGAGGATGAGAGATATTTATGTAGGTGGAGGGGCAATTTTGACAGTTACTATAAATGTACAGTTAGCAAAGGGCTTTAGTAGAATTGTAATTTTGTTCAATTTGACATAAAGGAAATGCTATGCACTTTATAAGCAAATTGATATAGCTAGAGTAGGATTGGGACCTTTATTTTATAAAAATAATTAATATAATAAAAGAAAGAATAAATATTATTCTAAAAAATTGCATTGTGATTTAAACATTATTAATGAAAAAACAATTTGAAATTTAGGGAGTACATTTATTCTCGGACCGAGGGAGTTTACTCTTTCCTGAATTCTCGTGATTCTCATGCTCAATAATAAGTGCGCACATACATTGAGATGAGACAGAAGGAACGTGTATAATTTACTATTTTTCATTGCTATTACAAGCCTATTTTTTAAAAAAGAATAATACTCTATTTGTCTCATAATAATTTGCATCTTTTTTTTTAGTGTCCCATTGGTAAGTCCCAATTTCTTAAAATATATTCCCACCGTCCCAGCTCACTTGACACTTATTTCCATTTTGGTTTGTCCCAGCTCACTTGACACTTCCCAAAATAGTCTACTTTATATAATTTTATATTCCCTCTACCCCACCACTCATTCTCTCTTTTCATTCTCCACCACTCAATTTATTCAACCACACTACTATTTACCCCACTCATTATCTCTCTTCATTTTTACCACACATTTTTCTTATTTTATTCTTTTTTATTAGTTATTGTGCCCACCTCTTGGGTGTCATGTGAGGTGGGACGGAGAGAGTATACGATTTATTCCTTTTTGGGAAAAAAACTGCAAAAAAAAAAGTCATTTTATTCTTCAGTTTTTTTTTTTTTATTTGATCACCAAATTCATTTGTTTTAAATCCATCACATTTAACTCATGAAGATGACTTCGAAGCACATAATCCGACATCCCAATATTTAAGAAATTAATTACTATTTTATTTGCTTATATGTTATTTTTTATATGAATGAATTGATAATATTTAAAAGCAAGATCAATATAAGACTGAGTGAAATTGGTACTCCTTGACCCTCTAATTTCTTAACTTAACCTCCAAACGCTCTAAATATGAATATGGTTTATGTCCATGAAATAACATATTGGCGAATTGATAATTAAAAAAGAGAGAATGCTTTGTTCACTCAAGTAGCCCCAAACAACTAAGCGCGTTGATACCACTAGTGGGATAAAGTAATAATGTACAAGTTGATAATGCATAATTACTGCGAAACAAAACAAAATCACAACTGATCAATAAAAAAACAAAGCACAAAACAACACGACGAATTTTTAATGTGGAAAACTCAAATGGAGGAAAACCACACGACTGTAGTCCAAGCAAAATAACTCCACAAATATGAAGGAATTACAATGTTCTTCTTAGACTTTCTAAAGAATTACAAACAACTCAACAATTTTATTCTTTTTTTTTAAACATATTAGTCTACTATCTTATTAGAAGATATCACCATGCCCAAACATTTGCGAATGATAATCTTGAAATCAAATCTCCATTGAACGGCCTTACGAGCAAAAACTTGAGACGCGCAAATGCTTTTATAAATATAACTTGGACACTGCTTGACACTGGCATTTGAAAATTCCCACACATATAATATTTGGCTTTGAAAACATGAGAAATGTAATCATTTGGGTCGGCAATAAATATCCTACCAGACATCCAAAAATTGCAACAATAAAAGATATAGACATAACACACAGACTCTCAACACAATGGAGAGAACGCAAAGGTTTTCACCGAAGTGGAGAAAGCAAAGGCTCCCCAATGGGAGAAGACAAAGGGTCCAACAAAAGAGAGTAATACTTCTTGTAAAATACAAATGAAGGTAACTGGACCAAATAAAAGAAGAAACGAAAGAAATAAGTAAGTGTCTGATATACCGAGGAATATGACTATCTTCTTTTCTTTTTTTTTTTAAAGAATGGAATTACTCGATGATTGTTGATTCCATTGAACCATAAAATGAAGTGAAGAACAAATTTGAAAATAAAAAATCTGATTTGAAAATATATTACCTGATTTCACATTTATAATAGACAAATAGACAATTAAAAAAACGTAAACTAGGTAGAATCGGATCGAGTAAACTACTAAAATGACCTGCGTATTACTCTAGATTATTATATTCACCTCCGTACCATTGAAACAACCAATTTAATATGCGTACTATTTATAAAATAAGAAAAGTAACCAAAACCATTAACAATGTTAATTAAAGTTAACAAGCATTAACTTTTTTAACATATATTCTATCAAAAATTTCAAACTACCCCCGGAACCTAACAAAATCGTAACTCGCTTACTTAAGTGCTAAAAAGATCTTTTCACCCCCACCGTGTCCCAGCCGCTGCCGCTAAACCACCCGTAAATCACCATCAAAACACCTATTTGAGTCCACAAATCATACAAAGTGTTGGGATTTTGGCTCAAAATCTAATCTAAATTGGATTGTGAAAATCATGCGTAGGAATTTATTTCCTAATTGGACAAGAAGTGAGAAGATTGTTTCCTAATGAAAGTAGGAGAGGAATTTGTGAGTCCTTATGGGTGTAGGACAAGGATTCATTATTGTACCAGGAAAGAGTGTTATTTGAAGCCTTTATAAAGGGTGTGAGGGCTATTATTTTGTGTGTGCCTTGGTGGTGCCAAGAGGGGCTTCCCTTAGAGGAGAGTGTGAGGAAGAGGGGATTAGTGGGTGTGCCTCCCCTATAAAAATAGGCTTCACCCATATGGGTTTTTTTTTTGGAGGGTTCTTTGTGTGTGTATTTTCAAGAATGTTGAGAAGGAGAGATACCTCCATTCTTGTAATACCAATTCGAGAGAGTAGTGAGTCTTTGCGAGTTTCTTGAAGAAAACTCGTCATCTTATAATTCCATGATATTATAGTGAAAAGTTGATCGGTGTGGACGTAGCCCATTGATGTTGGGGTGAACCACGTTAAATCTTGTGTCTTGTTCTTGTTTTGTGTGCGTGGGTATTTTGTTATCTCTTATTGCGATTTTTCTTGTTGGTGAGTGGTCCCAACACAAAGTACAATCAAAATTAGACCCTAGTATAACATTACCAGAAAACTCTCAAATTACAAACATTATTGAAGAAAACAAGAACATAAAAAACAAATATAAGTTTTTCAAAATTTAGGTTAAGAGAAAAGGTAAAGATTTTCAATATCTGGGTATTTTTCAGAATCGCAATGATAAATGGAGTCATGAGGAGATGACAGGGCGAATCGGGGAGAGGGAAGAGGGGAACTCCGTGACAATCACCGAAGGTGAAGTAGGGGATATTTTAAGAGAGAAATATGGGGTTTTCTATGGGCGTCAACATTTAATTAAGCAAGTTATAATCTTATTAGGTTATGGGGGTAGTCTGAAAGTATTATAATAACATTTATTAGAAAACTAATGCTCGTTAATTTATGTTAACATTTTTAATAATTTTGGTTATTTTATAAATAGTATGCATGTTAAATTGGTTGTTTCAATAGAACGAAGTTGCTTTAAAAAAAAAAAAAAAAAATACGAAGTTAAATATGATAATTTGGAGTAGTACCCACCCTAGTTATTTTGGTAGTTTACTCGAATCAATTAAGAAGTAGTATGACCAAGAAGTAATATAACGGAGAGAAAGGGGATTTACCGAGAGGAAGAAGACAAGGGCAGAGACGGCAGTTTCTGAAAAAGAAAAAAAAAGAGAGATTAAATACTCCCTCCTTCTCATTTCAAATTACAAAAAAAAATTATGGCACAAGAGGAGAAGCGAGCGGTTGCATATTTTTTATGAAGTTGTTGGTTCGGTGAATATAACTAAATCGGGGGGGGGGGGAACCGACCGGGGCCCGTTGCTAACTACGCGGTCTAAACTAAAAGTTTCCGGAAATGTGAAACAAAAGTTATTCCCTCACAGCTCGGTCACTTTTACTTTTTCGTTATGAAAGGGAAAAAGTGAAAAAAATTTATGTGTCGTGGGTGTAGATAGTTGGGTAGGAGAAAGAAAGTGAGATAGAGAATAATATGTGGGTTAGTTGATGTGAGTATAGTAAGTGGGTCCCACTAATTAAAAAATATTAAAAACTTTCCACTTTGGATTTTGCAATTTTTATGAGACACCCAAAATAGCAAATTTTACAATTTCAAATGAGACGGAGAGATTATAAGATCTGATTTAAGTTTTAATTACGTTAATCTGGAAGGTCAAACTGAATGTATTAAACGAAGGGAATGCTAAACCCAACCGGAATCCATCTTGGTCAAAGGCACCTGGTCCCCTAACCGTTTCCACCTCTCCATCACCGTCACCGACGACCTCCACCAGGCTTGTAATTGTGACGGTACAATCCTTTTCAAATGCAACTCCTTTAATTTTAATACTTGATAACCATGAAATTTTAATTCCCTAAATTCTGATGCGAAATTGTTTAAGATGATTGGATCATTGAAAAAAACGAGTTTAGAAAGAGACGAGAACAACTGGAATTGGGCGAGCTTTACTTAGGGTTTCAACCCGGATCTGGTTTATGATTTCGCTGATGCCAGATTTTGTGAGAAGGATTTTTGTGCCCATAGTATTATTCTTCCTAATTCTGTTTCTTCACATTGGTTCTGTATTCAGTAAAGGGTTTGAAAAACCTCTTGTTTTTGCATAATTAGGCCATCTCCAACAGAGGCCGCCAACGCCAAATTAACGCTATCTTTGGCGTTTTTCTCGGTGGAAGCCGCTCCAACAGCCCGCCATATCTTCCGCCATCTTAGCGGAGGGGTTGCCGGCTCTTCATATTTGGCGTGAGTCCTGGTACGCCATCCTCCTTTTCCCTTTTTCTTTTTTTTTTTTTTTTTTTTTTTGTTTTTCATGGTAAAGCCCAATTTGTAGTTGGAAAAAAAAAAATAAGGCCCAAATTGACTCAACTCAAATCCATGTTAATTTTTCATTTTTTTAATAAAAATAAAAAATATTACAATAATTAATTGGATAATCTCACAAACAATATCTTAAAAGTGCAAATACAAATTAAAAAAGTGCAAATTACAAATACAAATAAAAAAGTGCAACTACAATTAAAAATAACAATAACGGAATACAAATACAAATAAAACATAGTTGGAATTATTTTAATAATCCCCTAGATTGTTATCACTTGGTCCAAGATTATTAAAGTAGCCTCCAAATCCATCACTTATATTGTTTGAAGCTGCTTGATCAACTCTTTTTTGCATATATTTTGCCCGTTCGCTTTCGATATAAGTCCGTGCAACTGGATCTGAAATAGTGTTGATGTCCATCATCATTATTTTACGTTCATCTTGCAATTCTCTCCTCTCAGCTTTTCTTCTCATCATTGCCATCAGTTCTTCATTTTGACGTGTTAGTACTTCAATAGCTGCCGTGGAGTCGTCATTTTGTTTTCTCTTTAATTTTGCTTTTTTTATCCCAATTGGTCTTTGGGATGAAGTAGGACTAGGGCTACTATCATCGCTTAAATTGATAGAAAATGATGACAAATTGGGAGATGATGAATCTTGTGAATTCAGTTGGGACGAACTATCACCATGGTGTGGCGCAAATTTTTCAATATCTTTCATCTTCTCCCATACATGATGAAATTTGAACCCTGCCTTAAATTCTTTCTCTTGACATAAGAGGGAGATTGCTCGATCATACTGCATTAAATAATGAAGGTATTTCATTTTTACAAAATGATAGAAAAATTGATATATTTACTAGTGAAACAAAAAATAACAAGTACTTACTATGTCCTTTTCCGAAGCACCACTAGGATTCAACCTTTCAACTTATCGAATTGCTCCTCTTAATTTTCCCATAGCTTTATTGATGAGACCCATACGAGAATCCAGAGCTCTTTGATTTCGTATAGGCATGTGCTCTTTTTTTGTAGAGTTGTATTGAGCATGAACTCGCTTCCAAAGAGTGTCCCTCGGCTGGTTGATACCTATAATTGGGCATTGGGTGATATCATGATAAACATCACATAGATGTGAATCCTCTTCCTGAACGAAAGAAGGACCTCGTACTGAAGACATTGAAAGATATAGGAGGAGGAAGATAGCTAAAGAGAAAGAACTGAAGTGTGAATTTTAAGATGAATGTGACACTGCATTTATAGAAGATTCGTCAGATATTATGTAAGAAATATCTAGATATTTTCTCGAAAATATCTAGATATTTTCGGGAAAAATATCTAGATATTTACGGAAAAATATCTAGATATTATTTATCCGTCTCCTATTTATAGAGAAACTGATGGATGGATTCATCACATCAATTCTAGATGCAAGGGATGCACCGGCCCCCGAGGTCGAAATGATGAATGAAAATATTCGCTTTCAACAATTTCTTGAGCGACACAAACAAATCAAGAATAAAGAAGCTCACTTTGAACTACGAGATGCATTGATCAACCATTTATGGAATGAATATGGGTCAGGAAATTAAATGATAATCTATCACTCTCATGTATCTTAATATTTTGTTTTAATTGTAATTCCAATCATTTTATTTTAATTATCTATTTTAATATGTCTTCTTTAATATACTTATATATATTTACTCATTTTTACTTAATATAATGTTCTTTAAATCATATTAATACAAATAATTAATGGTCTATGGAAACTGTTTATTTGTAATTAGTAATAAAGAATATTCTGAGAATATTCTGATTTGGTGTAAAATTTGAAGTGTGCTGTTGGAGATGGTGGAAGAAATTTGGTGCTGAACACACTCTATTTTAGAGTTTTGGTGTAAAATTTGAAGTGTGTTGTTGGAGATGCTCTTATTACTTGCTTTATGAACTTGCTGGTTTAACTGTTTAATACTCCCTATGTTCCACAAAAGTCAATTTTTTTTTTCTTTTTCATTGTTACTTAAATGAATTTTGAGCAATAACTTAAATTGCTTTTAGTTATTTAAATGAAAATCTAAAAATTAGTATTGATATATCAATAACAAGTTGTAAATTTCCATTAGAATTACTAAAGATATACTACCTCTGTCCGAGATAGATAGTCTCATTTTGACTTTTAGTTATCAACAAAAATAAACTTTGACCAAACATTGGTGTCAATGTAATGATTACAATGAAATTTTTAAAATTGTTGTTGATAAATTATTTAATGATGTAACAATAACATATTTTAGAATTTCACTAAAATGATTAGATCATCACCAATAGTTGGTCAAAGTTTATTTTTATTTTACCATAAAAAGTCAAAATGAGACTATCTTTCTGAGACATAAGGAGTACTTAAATTATTGCTCAACGTTCTTTATAGTAAAAAAAAATCATTAGAATTACTAAAAATATACTAAATTATTGCTCAATAGTAAAAAAAATGAAAAAAGATAGATTAACTTTCCAAAATAGAAGAACCAAGACATAGGATAGGAAGTACTTTTCAAGAATTGGAGGTTTAATTTTTGAGTTACGGTACACTTCAGGAAGGAATAAAATGGATGTGGTTGGATGGCCATTTATGGTCATAACTGGTTTATTCTGACTCTGCCTCGGAAAGATGGTTAACAAAAATGAACTTTGACCAATCATTGGTGACGATCTAATCTTTCTAGTGAAATTCTAAAATTTGTACTCCCTCCGTCCCAAAACACCTTGCACACTTTTGAGGATGCACGGGAATGAGTATATATATTCAAAAGTATTGTGAGTGGAAAAGAGGTTGTGAGTGTGATAAGTTGAGTGGGATTTACAAGTGAAGCCCAAAAGTAGGTGTGTGAGTGTGACAAGTGGGGTAGAGAGAATAGAAAAACAATATATTTTGAATATTTTAGAAAACGGAACTTACCAATGGGACACCCAAAAAGGAAATATGTGAAAGGTGTTTTGGGACGAAGGGGGTAATTAATAAATCATTAAGTGATTTATAAATAATTTTTTTTAGAATTTCATTGTGATCATTAAATTGACACCAATGTTTGGTCAAAGTTTATTTTTTTTTACCATAAAAAGTCAAAATGAGACTATCTTTCGGGGACATAGGGAGTATTTAACTAAGCAAAATAAAAAGATGTAGTACAAGAACAACAAATTTTTAGTTTCAAAATAATTTAGAATTATTTAACATGAATAAAAAATTATCAGTTAGATGAGCACTGCTAGGGACACAAAACAAACACACAAAATCTTGCTCGCACAATGAGATGACGATATTTTATTGGTTGCATCGATAGTGAACCTGACACATTCTAATTAAAAACACCAATAAAGTTATTACACTTAGGATTTTGTGAGCAAGATTTATAACTTTTTTTGCCCCATCTAATATTCAAATTAGATACACAAAAAAAGGGAGAGAGAGAAAGAAGAAAGAAAATCAAACTCCATCATCCACGTGAATTTTTGCGCTCATATCCGTCTCTTAAACGCCAAGTGTATGAGGTGTAAAAATATCTTTGGTCCTAATCTATCCCGTTGTGTAAAGTATGAGCTGTAGAAATATCTTTGGAGTTAATTGCAAAAGTGACACGCGTACTTTGTACAATATATCAATTTGACTCGCGTACTTTGGAAACATCAAATGTGTGTTGCGTACTTAATGTTTTGAAAATTTTGATACCAATTTTTTAACACCGTTAAAAATATAACGGGACTCCATATAGAGGGTAAAAGTGTAAGGAATAAAACATAAAATCCTAAATATAACTTTGTAATTAGATTGATTTAAAAAAATCACTATACAAAACAACATTATGAATACAGGAAAATTCAAATTCTTAAAAGATAAGATCAATTCAAAAGCACTTTTGCTACCTTCTTCTCAGGCTCTTCGCGAGAAGGAAAAAATAAGAAGGTCTTCCGACAATGGAAACACCGAAGTTAGTTCAGATCTGGGCTCCCTCGAGAAGATGAATCTTTTGCCACCAAAACCATCTTCATCGTCCTTCAAATACGCCGCCAATGGCCTCCGTCGAGTCCGGCAACTCCCTTTACCATTGTCGTTCACAGGAATCACTCCGGCAGAACAAGCGAGCCCTGTAAGATGCGCCTTGCCCTGACGAAGACAATGGTGAAAAAATCGCCGCCATCGGACCTCATTTGAGCAGCCACAACCCACCGCGAAAATCGTGAGATTCCGACATTATTTCTCGACTCGCCGGCCACCATCGGTTACCGTCGGCTGCTCCAGATCATCGTCGTCATCCTCGATGTCGGAGCTACTCACCCACGTCGGCCAGTCCCACCTACGGTCGGCAAACCCCCACGCTTTGAACATTAAACAAGAACCCATTTGAAAGAACCGTTTGAAAGAAGAAGATGGGTTAGGCTCTAATTTAATACTTGTGGATTCTAATTACAAAGTTATATTTAGGACTTTGTGTTTTATTTCTTACACTTTTACCCCCTATATAGAGTGTTCCGTTATGTTTTTAACGGATGTTATAAAAGTGATATCAAAATTTTCAAAACATTAAGTACGCAACCCACATTTGATGTTTCCAAAGTAAGCGAGTCAAATTGATATATTGCACAAAGTACGCATGTCACATTTGCAATAAACTCAATATCTTTGGGACCAAACAAAAAAAACATGTTCTATGTTTATTTGTATAGAAGAAAAATTGGAAAGTTCAATGAACACAACTGAGGTCTATTCATCATGGTCCTACATTTGGCACTTCAACTTCCTGCTCCTTTTCTTCATGTCTCAATAATTGCCACTTTAAATTCATGCTCTATAATACTCTCTCCGTCTTAAAATAATCTTCTCATTTATCATTTTTCATTGTCCCAAAAAGTTTTTCTTATTTTTACAATTGAGGCTTAAAAGTGCATAAGCAACATGTGGCTAGTGAAGCAAGTGTTCACATTCTTAAAAATTTTGAATAGTCAAATGCGAAAATCATTTTGAGACGGAGGGAGTAATTAATGCTCCTTGGAAAATTATAGATGCACCTAACTTTCTGTACATAATTGTATAGGTAAATGCTTATGTGTGTTACATGACCAAAACATATTTAATTGTTGTAAAATACATTACTCCCCCGTCTCAAAATAGTCTCAAAAAATAGATGTCGTTTTGAGAGTTAATTTTTGTCTCAAAATACTTGTCATTTCACTATTTTCAAAGCTTTTTTGTTGTTATATACTCCCTCCGTCCCGCCCGAAATTGCAAAAAATAAAAATAAATCATGGCACAAGAATTAAGGGAAAAAGTGAAAAAAGTGATGTGTTGTAAGTGTTGATAGTTGAGTGGGAGAGAGAAAGTGGGGTAGAGAATAGTTAGTGGGTTAGTGGATGTGAGTGGGCAAGTGGGTAAAAACTTTCCTTTTATGGATTTTGCAATTTCTATGGGACGCCCAAAATGACAAGTTTTGCAATTTCAAGCGGGACAGGGGGAGTATCAATTATACCCTTAATAATGATAGTGAATTATCTCTTACCTAACCATTTAATTACCTAGGTAGTTGAATTACTTTAAGGGTATTTGAGACGACTTCATATGCATTAATGACATTTTTTAATATGTGTGAAACACTCTAAAACGACATCTATTTTGAGTCAGAAGGAGTACTTTAAAACATATTTTGAACAGTTATGTACAACATGTTATGATTATGCATTACTCCCTCCGTCTTTTCATCTTCCTATTTGTCATTTTTCATTATTCCTAAAAGTTGTTCCCAATCTACAATTTAGGCTTAGAAGTGCATAAACAAAATATGGCTAGTTGAGTAAGTATTTATATCCGTAAAAAGTTTGAATACTCAAATCATTTTGGGACGGAAGGAGTATTAATCTTGCTCTCTATTCCTAAAAGGTAGTCCATTACATCTTGAAAATGTCAAGCTAACAAAATAGATCGAATCACTAGGTATTCCATAATCATTTAATGTACAATTGAGAATAAAATTCAATAACCGAAAGATCGTATATCAAAATCAGGGTGGGCTCCGAGAACATCCCCAACTAACTAAACCACATACAAAAAAAAAAAAAAAAAATCTCTAAATGAATGTCATCTAGCTGAAAGTGATTAGATTTCTCCATGTCAATCATCATACTTTACCATATAGTTACAATCACGGCAATCATATGATCAAACGATCATAAAATATATAGACACATATACTTCGTACATAAGCTACAAAAGTAATTAAAATCAACTTTCTTAAATTCGGTTCAAAGTGATAACTGGATATTCAAAGTAAAAAACTATTGAATTGAGGAGTAATTAAGTTTAATACTCCCTCCGTCCAAGAAAGATAGTCTTTTTTTTTCGTTGTTACTACGAGGGAACTTTGAGCAATTATAAAGGCTACTTATAATTATGTTAATGTGAATCTAAAAATTGGTATTAATAATATTTATAATGATGTATCAAGAACAATTTCAAAAATTTCATCAGAATAATTAAAAGTGATCTTAATTGTTGCTCAAAGTTCTTTCGTAATAACCACGAAAATAGGGGGACTATCATTCTGGGACAGAGGGAGTATAAGACTAACTTTTCAAGAGCAAAATAAATGTAGCTTCGTTCAAGTTCAAAAAGAGAGACCCATTTGATTAGTCTATTCTCTCCTTTTTCCAATCTCTCTCTCTCTCTCTCTCTCTCTCTCTCTCCCCGATCTTCAATGGAAAGAAGGGCAGAACCCCTAATTCTTGGGAGAGTAATAGGAGATGTGATTGATCATTTCACCCCAACCCTAAGAATGTTGGTAAAATACCAAAACAGGCAAATAAGCAATGGTGTTGAGCTCTACCCTTCTGCATTAACTACTAAGCCAAGGGTTGAGATTCATGGAGGTGACCTCAGAGATTCATATACACTGGTAATTTTATTCCGCTTCATATATACACATTGCTCATTTTTATATCTATACAAATTCCAATTTAATTACTTGAAAAAAGTTTTGAATTATGCAGGTCATGACTGATCCAGATGTTCCTGGCCCTAGTGATCCATATCTAAGGGAGCACCTGCACTGGTATGCCCTTCCGAATTTTAGTAGAAATGAGAAACATATGACTTTTGAGAAAACTAGCACATTACTTGATCAACATATTTTTTCTAAGATCGACCAGAGACTATAAATCTACTTCGCCATTTTTAAGATTAGTTGTTTGAGAAAACTAGCACATTACTTAATTAATGATTATTGATGTCGTTAGCGCTAAAAAACCACAACTTTAGCATATAGCATTGGTGCCTTAACTAAAGGCATTCTTTTCCATTTCATCAGAGTTATTTCACAATAGTTTCCCACGATAAGTAAGAAAGAAGGGGGAACATACTCACATGTAAGTTGCAATACGCCAGATAGTTGCTGATTCAAACGGTGAGAATTAATCTACAGCGTGACGTACGTAGTTCTTTGATTTTCTCGCTGAGATTCAAAAACCGATTAGCTGCAAAGATGTTTTTAACTGTAAACACATGATAAAGTAAAGCGGAAGAGCATTTAATTAGCTTGGTCAGAAGAGGGATTAATTAATTATTTTATACTCCCTCCGGTCACAAATATAAGCAAAAGTAACTAAAATCACATTTATTAAGAAAGTAGTTAAATTTATTTAATTGCCTTGATTTTATAATAGAAACATGTTAAAATTACTAATATATCCTCACATTAAATGTGTAATAAATATACACTTGTATTTGAATATGAGAAATTAATTAAGGGTATTTTTGGTAAAAGAGTATTAAATACAGTTACATTGAATGTGTTTTGTATTGAAACCCAATTTTTTTGCTTATATTTAGGTCCAGAAAAAGCTCAATTTTTTTGCTTATATTTGTGTCCGGAGGGAGTACACTTAGGGCTTTGTTTCCACTAATTCTTGATCGATTTGCGTATTATATCACTCAAACTCACTCAGAACAAAAGGAGCATAGATAATTTCATTCATTTAAAAATAAATGGAGCCAAAAAGTTAATTAACCACTAACTTTTCAAAAAAAAAAAAAAATTAATTAAGCATACGGCACCACATGTAATCAAGAATACCAGTTCAGTCCTCATAACCACGCCGAGCCTGAGCGATTTCCAAATGCTAAACAAGTTTTTATTGCTGCTACTATCTAGTTTTGCAGTACTTGTACACATTAATTGTTTGTGCAATCAAAGGCCTCTATTCATATTATTTATCTATATATATCTATATACACATAAAGGTGAGCATAGCTGGTTAGGCTAGTAATGCATGAAGACATGATACTCTTACTTGATCCAAACAAGCATGATCAGCAGGCTAGATATATTTACTAGAGAAGAAAATAGGTCAACTGCCAAATTCTAACATACAAACATAAAGTTTAGAGTGTAACCTTCAATGTGCATGCACAGCTCTTGCTTATCTCTGGTTAGGGTCTTTCTGCACAGACAAATTTTACAAAACACTTAACAATTTAGAGAAGAACTATAAATACTTTATGATAGGTCTAGCAGCTAAGCATTTAGAACAGTAAGTGCAGGAGGTTTTGTTATACTCAGGCATTAGGGCTTTGTGCCCGCTAATTCTTGATCAATTTGGGAATGCTATCAACTCGTGCTTCCTTTAGTGTGTTTAGATGATTTGAGAATTAAAAGAGCATACAACACTTCATTCATAGAGTGAAAAAAGAAATTTGAACTTCTTACAAATGAACCAATTAAGCATATGAGCAATCAGTAACTTATCATGCTCCTTCTATGGAGCTAGATATACTTCTCATAGGAAGAACTTCATTGATAGACACAAACTATGTTCGTTATGGGATTGGCTTGAATGTCGAACTCGGGGTGAAAAATAAGTCATTATGGTCCAAAGATGAATTGGGGAATTTGAGGCTGTGTGAAAATTGGCTATTTTCAAATATTTGTTGAGTACATAAACGGAAAAACAAACAATTATAATAAGATTAGGTGTCAAAAGAGCTTATCACACACAATTTGTTGGTTATTCCTTACGACTTCTTAGAAGGACCACTAAGGTTGCATTTGATGCATCAAGCACTAGATGCTTGATGCTTAATAGAATGTAGGGTAATTTGGAGGTAAAATACATTTGATCACATTGAGCGCTAGATGTCGAGTGTTGAGTGAGGCTCTTATTCGTTAAGCAAAGATAATGATTCTCAATCATTAAGAGGGTGTTGGACATTCATTTGGATGAAAGAATTAATTATCATTGCATCCTACTTCCAAATTACCCTACATTCTATTAAGCATCAAGCATCAAGTGGTTGATGCATCAAACGTAAAGTAAGTCTTTATTATGATTGTAGATGATTTTTTATGTTATGAAAACATATCTCATGCATGAGAAGTCTTAAATGTACGGAATTGTTAATTTATTAGTGGATGACATACAACTAATTATGAGTAATGTTGGCTTACCGAAAATAAATTATCTGTCAAAGAAGAAATACATAAAAGAACTTGGAGACGCCTCTCTTAATTTGTGTTAAGGAACAAATATAGATTTCGTATTATGTGGGTTATCACAAAGATATATTTGAACCTATTCTTAAGAAATTACACAGGCGGGGTTATAACCAAGTGACAATAAAGTTGCCAAAAGATTCATGTTAACAATCAATATATTCCTCAAGAATGAGTTTGGAAATACGTACGGAGGATCCAAGGGGTTACTTATGCTTCAACTATTTGAGTCTCTTTTATAAACATGCGTGTAGGGTTCAAGATTTTTTGCAGACGTTGTTAGGATATTAGGATGTTAATTTAGCAATGTGGGAATGATCATTGGTGTTGAGGAAATCATGTGAGTAAATCTCTCTCCAACCATTATCTCTTCACGTGTAGATAGATTTCCTAAGGAACATTGAATTCTCCTTCTCTCATCCCTGTAATCTGTAGTCAAGGTTCTTGAATGCCGCATGCCTCGTACGGTATGGTTGAAGCTGGAATCCGCCTTCAGTCACATGTCAAAATCGCGTTAAGTCAGTGATAAGTATACTTTAGTTACCATGAAAAAACAATCTCACTGTGTAGATAAGGGTAAAAGCGCACATGTTGCTTACCTTTCCTAAGATCTTAGTGCCACATACAACATCTCTCAAACACAACCCTCTGATTGGTACCTCGATATAGATGCATCTACTCACAGCTCATATGATGCTTTCTTCTTCTTCTTCTTCTTCTTCTTCTATAGACTCCTATGAATCATACTCCCTCCATTGGAGTAAGTGTCCAACTTTCCTTTTTAGTCTGTCCAGAGTAAGTGCCCACTTCCTAAAATGGCAAAAAAAAACTTTACTATTCATCTCACTCATTCTCTCTCCTACTTTACTTTTACACTTATAACACCAATCAACTTACTGTGCATTACTCCACCTTCTCTTTCCTACCTCACTTTTCATACTCACAACACTTACATCACTTCCACCATTTCTTAATCCATGTGCAAATGGATGGGTGGACACTTACTCTGGGACCGAGGGCGTACTATGGTTGTGATCGAGTGGTTATTGGTACCGATGCTTATTTCCCTCTCTCTCATACCGGCGCTAATATCTCTCCCATAATATTAATTATGAAATGTCCTTGTTCTGTCGCAGCATATCACGAAAAAATCACTCTTCATCGGTGAACGCGCATCTGATTTTCTAGTCACTATACACTTTACTCATCATACCTTTCTCATTGAGCATCAGCACGACAAGGAAATTCTATCAAGATACACGCATGATTGTGGATATACTCCCTCCGTTTCATGTGAATTGAGACTTATTTCATTTTTCGTCCGTTCCACATCAATTAAGACTGCCCAAAATGGCAAAGAATCTTTACTATTTCTCCCACTCATTCTCTCTCCTACTTTACTTTTACACTCACATACACCAATCAACTTATTATTCCTCCCACTCATTCTCTCTCCTATTTAATTTTTCACTCACAAACACCTCCTCCCCCTATTTCTCTCTCTTACTTTTCCTTGGTTTGTGTTCCAAAAATTTAGGTCTCAATTCACATGAAACGGAGGGAGTACGATTTAAGCAAGAACAACAAGCATTATTTCTACAATTAGTTCTAGTTCTAGTGGTTTACATGCTTCTTTTGGGCTCTTTCACTTTAGATTATATCATGTTTCTCACAAAACTATACAACTCTTAAATAAAGTAGGCCATGTGCAAGTTACTTTATTGTTGCCGTTGGGTATGCTTATTATAAACCACTCCTATTACCTAGATTTGATTGATCCCATAACTTAATTTTACTTTTTATGGACTTCAGGATATATTGTAAGAAGTGTTAAACTTCATTTCTAGAATAGTCCATTTTAATAGAATAGGCTTTAGATTGATAGGTCTCAAAATTTTCTAAGTCTGGAAAATTCATGGTCAATCACTTGACCGTGGAAATATTGACCGCAGGTCTCCTCTTGACCGCAAGATTCCTAACCGCAAGTATTGACCGCCATTGAAGAACCAAGTCCAAGTAACCAAGTTTGGTTCAAACTTAACCATGGTCACACTAGTGTCCAAAACTATGGTTAGTTTAGAACGTTGAAAAATTCAAATTTCAAATTTGAATACAACTATCAGTTGGACCACCACTACTCTGCAACAAAAGGACAACTAAGACTAAGCTCCAATCAGAATTCAACAGCTCATTGTCCTTCAACTTGGACCCCAAGTATTTCAAACGGCTAGTCTCTCATTCAAGGCTATATAAATAGTCCTTGAGTTCTTCATTGAACATTGCTGAGATTCTAAGAGAGATATTGCTGTTGAAATTCTTGGTGATTGAAGATCATACTCAAGATTTCAAGAATCTTTTGAATCTTCAAGCGTTCACCTTCAAACATTCAAAGATCTTCAACAACATCCAAGTCATCTCAAACCTTTTAACACATAAGATTCATTAGGATCTAAAATCATATAGATTTCAAAGAGCTTTTGATTCTTACACACACATTCACCCCGATTGATCAATCACATAGATTGAATCATTAGGGATACACTGGTCTAAGTCTATGATTGTTCTTCATAGAAAATAGGTGTTGATTCAATACTTCATCTCTGTAATATGTACTCAAGTGAATCAATATAAACCTTATTCAAAATCCAAGGCTGACCATCTTGGTAAAGCACGTAGATCTTTTAACAGATCGAACATTTCCAAATCATTGTGTCATTTACTTAATGCTCATTACTTTCTGCAAATTTACTTCAAGTATTGTTCATATTGTTCTTCATTGTTGTCGTTTAGTGTTTGATCTTTCAGATATTCAAACTTATTGTGAATTGTGTTTGTATGTTATACTTATTGCCTATGCTAAAATCTGAGTAACTTATCATTTTGCCAAACTTTCAAGACAACAACTTTCAATCTCTCAACCTCTCCTGACCGCACTTCTCTTACCGCATATAGGTCGACCGTGAAGTGATGGTACTCAACACTTAGTGTTTTGTTCAAAACCAACTCTACCTTATTTCTATCAAAAACTTCCGTTGTGCATATTACACTTGACCGCATGGTTTTCATTGACCGCAAAATTCAAGTTGTAAGCATAAGGTTGAATTTTGAAAAAGGGTTGAAATTTTAAGTAGGCTATTCACCCCCACCTCTCGCCTCCTTTTCATACCCTTATTGTGTCTTTGGGACCACCAAGTGGTATCAGAGCAAACACCTTCATAAAAATCTTGTTTTTCAAGCTTAATAGCTTGGGTGCCGATTCAATATGGCAAGTCAGAAAGCTATAGCAATGGTTAACTACACTCATGTTCCAATGTTTGACGAAGACAACTTTGACGTATGGAAACACAGCATTCTAACCCATTTCTACTCCATGGACGAGCAACTTGGTGATTGTCTTACCATAAGACCATACTTCCCAATGAAAGTTAATTAAGATCCTGAAAGCAATGGTGCCACACCATCAATCAAGAAACCAAGAGCTGAATGGAGTGATGAAGAAAATAGATTAGTTGGAATGGATGTGAAAGCGAAAAGCATACTCTTGAGTACTTTGAGTACGTCTCAGTGTCGACAAATCATGCATGGAATGTGAGACCGCTAAAGATCTTTGGGATGCAATTGAAGATTGCATCGAAGGAGATCAAGCTTGCAAAGAAAGCAAAAGATTTGCAATTCAAAGAAGATTTAACAACTTTGCTAAGATCCCCGGTGAATCATTTAGAGCCACTTATGACCGCTATTGTGAAATCGTGAGTACTTACACCGCACTTGGAAATAAGCTTACCAAGAAAGAGATCAATGTGAATTTTCTAGCTGCCCTTGGATCTCAATATCTTCACAAAGGAAACACACTTGAAGATACAAGCTTCTAGATTATATGTCACTCAGAAGCCTCTATGCCAACCTCAAAGTCTTTGACATCAAGCTCCACAACATTGAAGAAATGGAAGGAAAAGTAAAAGGCATATCGTTGGTCGCTCAAAAGGAAGAAATGATCGAGGAAGAAGATCCAAAAATCTCCACATCAGAGGTACTTGATATGGATGATGATGACTTTGCTATGTTCAATAAAAGATTTCAAAAGATCAGAAAGTCAGCAAGACCCGGATTATCAAGCAAGGCTCCAGCAAGGTTCTTAAGGAGCAGCTCTACAAAGAAGAAAGAGAACTTCAACTTCTCTAAGAAGAAAGAGAACTTCAACTTCTCTAAGAAAAAAGAAGATCTTGTTTGTTTTAATTGCAGGAAACCAGGTCATTTCGCATCAAAACGCCCAATTCCCAAGTATGAGTATATGAAGAAGAAAAGTAACTTTACTCAAAGGTATTCAAAGCAAAAGGGAATGATGGCTGAAGAAAACTCTACTATAAAAGAATTAGCTACCTGGATAGAGTCAGATTCTGATGAAAGCGATGAGGATTCTGAAGAAGGTCACATTTGTTTAGTCGTTCATTCCGAGGATGAGGATGATCATGAAAATCATTTCTCACAAAATGCAAAACCCAAACAGAAGAGCTATACGGCTGATGAACTTGCTGATAAAGGATTTCTAACACCAGTTCAAAAGAATAATGGTGATCTTCTATTCTCAAGATGTGATATGAGTGCATCAAAGAAGGCTCTACTAAATCCCAAAGTGAAGGAAGCTCAATCTACCAGAACCTTTGAAATTGATAGCCAGAACCTTTGAAAGTGATAGCCAGAAGGGTTCTCTGCTTCTGGATATCAATATAAAGCCTTCTGGATATGAGATTGATAGCCAGAACCTTTCAGAACATTTGAAAGTGATAGCCAGAAGGGTCCTAGATTTCAGTATAAAGCCTTCTGGATATCAATATAAAGTCTTCTGGAGGTTTTGAAAAATACGTTTTTCCTAACCATTAGGAAAAACGCGTTTTACAGGAGACCAACTCTATTGTGAATACAAGATTAGTAGGATAATAAGTGTTCGTGTTCCCATTTGCTGAGAAGTGACGTAATTTAGTCGTGTCATGTAATAATTAAATTTATTCTTTATATTACTTTTGTTTTATTTCAACCAACAATACTCAAATATTATACCTTTTCAATCTTAATATAATTTTTAAATTTGACTATTCGTACTTTCTAAAGATATAAATATTCGCGTCACTAGTCGTGTTTTGTTTTGTTTTGTTTTTTTTTAAATTAAATTGTAGAAATAAAAATAAACTTTCTAAAACAATAAAAAATAACAAATAAAAAAATTGTTTTGAAATAGAGAGAATATTAAATACAATTAATCTTATTTTATCAGGTAAAATTATAAAGACGGTAAAGCTCTCCTACTAAGTTTAAAGCTCTCCTACTAAGTTTAAGCTTTTGTCAACATACGTTGTCCTCAATTGACACTTGCATTACTATTATTGAATAGTAGAAAATGATTGGGGCATGTAAGATAGGATCTATCACGAGGACTCGAGATCTCATGTACCACTCTTGTGTACCACTTCATGTACTACTTTTAATCCAACCGTTAACATGTTTAGATAATATTAATATCATGTTAATCTCAATAAGTGCCATTTCATGTACTACTTTTAATCCAACTGTTAACATGTTTAGATAATATTAATATCATGTTAATCTCAATAAATGTTAGTCGTTAAATCACTTGTGGCACATGGAGTTGCACACAAAGTGGTACAGAAGATTTAGACTCTCTCATGAGTCCCATTTATTAAAAACCAATTTCCGACATCTAGTTTAGTACTACACGTTATATGTTTGGCATGAGGATTATTTATGAAAATAACTAATAATATTGATATTGGAATACGTATTATAAATATTTGTTATGCATATGATAAATGAATTTAATTCAGTAAAGATTATTATAAAATTTCCTTCATTTTCGGAAGTGTAAATTTTAATGGGACACGGAAAACGATGTGATATAATTTTATTCATAAAATAGCAAAACAATTGAATAATATTTTGAGAAAAATATTCTCTTAATTACAAAATAATATGGTCAATGAACTTATTCTTTTACACACTTAAGTATGAATTGTATTTCAACAATTATGTTTCAAAATCACATAAATTATTTAAGGGGGTGGCTATTGTCACTACCATTATACTAATCCATTACATATGCTAAAATATAGGTTAATTGATGAGTATGCTTACTTATTTGCCCTTTAAATACTTACCTTTTTATATATATAAAACACTTACTTAATTAAGTCTCACTAATATAATTTTCAATGATTCGAGATTTTTGTATCTTTTAGAAATTGACTAATTAATTCATATCATCCATTTTTTATTCATTTTTTTCAAAAAAAAATAAAATAGTATTTCATCCATCTCAAACTTAATGTTTATATTAATTCAATTTTTTTAATATTTGATAAATAAATAAAAATATATTTAAGTATATGCAGTGTCTTTGCTGTTTATGATTATTACTTTGATGTCATAAACTCGTGTCACTAGCGTCTTTGACAAAAAAAAAAAAATTAGTTTCTATGTATTTTTTTAGTAACAAATAAAAAAGATGTCTCTCATAATATATTTATATTTTAAAACTTTCTTCAAACAATTTTTTTGTAAAGCATGATTGTAAATTTGTTTAGTAATAAGAAGAAAAGCATAAAAATATTAATAAATATATACATATTTTCTAAGTAAGATTTTGTAATATAATTAAAATTACTGTAAGTGAAATGGTGTAAAAGTTTAATAGAGAACTTCATGTAATACTGTAATGGATAAAGTAATCAATTATAAAAATTATTGAATTTAGAAGAAAAAAAACTTTTTAAATGTAAGATAAGTGGAATGAATTAAACTAAATATTTTCCCAATAATGATATTAAATATTAGCGAGTAGCTATTGCCACTACACAATTTAATTATCCACTACATGTTTTAATGCATTTTTATTTCAATCAATGTCTTACCTAAATTGCCCTTCAAATCCTCATTAACTATCATCGACTTGTTCTTATTGTTTTTTATTGCAAATTTTCCTTTCGTTCTTTTTTTTTTATATATATTTTTGGTCTTTTCAATTAATTATCTTAATCATAGTTATAAAAGTAAGTATCTCATATGAGCTAATAAAAGTATCTCGTATGAGCTAATAAACTCTAATGGAAAATAAAACATTGCCTTGTGTGGAACTTTCTTCTTTGTATAACTGGAACTAGGCTTGTATCGTGAGTGATCACACATGGGGCACATATCCAAAGCCTTGTATTCCTTATAATACAGAACACAATCGTTTGGACAAGCATGAATTTTTTTATAGCCCAAACCCAACTTCTTTAACAACTTGAACGCTTTACGGGTATCATGAGGCAATGTGTTTCCCTCAGGAAGAATACGCCTCATCATCTCCAGCAAATCATCAAACTGGCAATTTGCACTACGAGATTTGACTTTGTAATGTAGTAACTCCACAAGGGGCGCTAGTAAGTGAAAAGAATTGTGTGCAACCCGGGTACAACTCTTGCAAAGCTTGCTCCAGGAGTTTTTCATAGTCCAAGATCTATTGACTACGCTCGTCGTTTACAGTATTGTAATGCATTGACGCAAAAGGATATGCATCATTTATTATGCCCATCACTTGGTCATTGTCATCAAAATATTGCTGGTTTTGCGCATGAGATGGCGACGATGTTGAAGCAACATCTGAACGTTCACCGTGAAGTATCCATGTCGTATAGTTGGACATCATCCCCTTTCACAATTAGTTTCACAGAGAATATTTTGAGTAGTGTGACATAGGCTTTGGTGACAAGCAGACTAGTCACCAAAGAAACTTAAGGTGACCAAGGTGGGGTTAGTCACCTTAAGTATTTAAGGTGACCATTATTTTGTCACCTAAGGAAATTAGTATTTTGTTATATTTATTTCATTTACAAAATAATAATGTTAAAAATTCAACAAAATATCAGTTTGATGGGAAAGTGATATGAAAACACATATGATTGACTGCAAATCATTTTTTATGTAACTATTCACAAAACCTTTATCAGAGAATAAGTTGAAATGCAAAAAAAATCTTTTCAGAGAATATAATGATAGGAAAAAAAATCTGGCATTGGTGAAAGACAATGATCTAAAGTGAGCATTTTTTTAATGGGAAAGTGATATCAAAAAGGTGATATCAAAAAAATCTGAAATGCAAAAAAGAATCTTTTCAGAGAATATAATTCAAAAAACCATTATTTCATTTTTTGATGGGAAAGTGATATCAAAAACTTAGGTGACCAAGTAATTTTCACCTAAAGGTTTGTTGCTTTAGTTTATAAAAAAGGTGACTATTCTGTTTGTCTCCGAAACATTGGTTACCACCAACGTGTTTTAGGTGAATAAGCTTTCGTTAGTTACAACAAAAGTGATCTAAAGTGAGCATTTTTTTGTCATCATACACTTGGTCACCAAAGAAGTCATTTTAGGTGAGAATGTAAGTGTTTGTCACCAGAAGTCGTTTTAAGGAGACGAAGGTGTTGGTTACCAAAGACTTTGTCACCTCAAGTCGTACTTAGGTGAGAATATTTGTTATTGTCACTTAAAACTTTCCTAGGTGACCAAAGTTTTTGTCGGCAAAGATTTGTCGCAAGAGACCTTTCTCTGGTGATTAATCTTTTCTCTGGGCGCCTTAAAAGTATTTTTAGGTGACAAAATTCCATTTGTTGCCTTAGATTTCTCACCTAAGTGACCTTTTCTAGTAGTGATAATACTCCCTCTGTCCCATTTTAAGAGTCAAAAATTTCCTAAAATGGCGTTCCATTTTAAGAGTCAAATTCCTAAAATGGAAAGTGGGTCCTACATGTCATACTCACAACAATTATCCACTAACTCTTATATACCACACTTTCTCTCTCATACCCAACTATCAACACATCACTTTTTCCTTAATTCTTAAACCCACCCATTTTTTAACTCTTAAAATGGGACGAGGGAGTATACTCCTTCCATGCCAAAGAATGTCTATTTTTAGTTTTTTTTTCCTTTCATTTTGTACCATGCATGTTTTTTTTAAAAAAAATATCTTTAAGTATATATTTTACCAAATATATATTAATCAAAAAATTAAAAGGTTAGACAGATTGTTAAAAAATATTTATACATTTTAGCCACAAAATTTTATATTTTTTTAAAAAATTCTCTTTAAATAAAAGTTATTTTTTCCAGTTTGAGAAAAAAAGATACATTTATTTAATTTTATTAGCATGAAAAGCAAATTAGTTATGTATGGTACACAAATTGTTAACAAAATAGAATTATATTTTCCAATGGTCGTAAAATTATTTATATATTTTTTCATGATTATTAGGTGATCAAAATATTTATTTAAAAACAAATATAAATTTTAAGTTACTTTAATTAGTATGATTAAATATTTATTTTAAAATATCAAGAAAAAATTATGTAAAATTTACTTTTATTAGTACGTTTACAAATTATTATTTGAAAATACCTCAAACTAAAAATTTAACTTAATTTTATTAGTATGAATAAATGTATTTATTTGAAATACCAAGAAATAAACTTTGAAAAAAAATAATAACTAAATGAATAGTTGAAGGGGATGATTTAAAGGGCAATTGTGTCAAAACAATGATTAAGTTCACAATGCATTAATGAATGTAGTGGATAATCAAATTGTGTAGTGGTAATATCTCTTCCCTAAATATTAATATGATGGGTAATGGGTATCAACCAGCATTTGCAAGTATTTATTACTCCCTCCGTTTCAAATTATCTGTCTCTTTAGGAGTAAAAAATTGTTTCAAAATATTTGTCGCTTTACTATTATCAATGCACTTTACCCTTTTGTCTCAATTATACCCTTATTAATGATGGTGAAAGTATCTCTCATGCAAGCATTTAATCACCTAGAAAATTGAATTATTTATGGGCAAATAGGTCTTCTTAACATGCATTAATTACCTTTCTTAATAAATGTGAAAAAGTCTAAAGCGATAGATATTTTGAAACGGAGGGAGTACTCCCTCTGTCCCTAAATGAGTGTCCATTTTCAAGAAATCTTTGTCCCAAAATGTGTGTCTTTTTTTAACATAACTTTGTCCCTAAATGTTTTTTTTCGAAAAAATTTCACCGGTTTCTTTATACGTGCAAAACTAAATGTTTCGAAAGGAGATTACAAGATTATATATGAATCTTTGCTACCAAATTGTACACAAAGTTGAGATTTTCAATGTCCCTTAAAATGAAATTTGGACACTCATTTAGGGACAGAGGTAGTACTATTAATCAATGCATTTATGTATAATAGAGTTGTAATACTTAATAATATTTTGACTCGCTCCTTAATGCTTATAAATACTAAATAAGGTAATTTTTTAAACGCAAATAGTTTTGTTCCCATAATTAATCAAATTTAATTAACAACAATTGTAGTGTATTTTTGTAACCTTAAAATACCTCCTTAACTCCTCAAATCATGGAAGGATATTTATGTCTATTAACAAAAAATTGTAGTGGATGAGTAATTTTTGTAGTGGCAATAGCCCTTTCCATTATTTAATTGTGTTCTAATGTTTTCTTTTTAAACATTAACGTTTAAACCATATAAGTGAACTTTACTCTTGAACAAAAGGGTATTAAACAAGCTTAAAGTAATACTCCCTCCGTCCCAGCTCACTTGAGACTTTTTGACCAAAATTAGTCAACTTAAGGTCGGTTTGACCAACATTTTATAGAAATATTTATGATCCGAATAAAAATTAAAAAAATGTAAAATGATCACCATTAAAAATCCTCTCAATAACAATTTTTTGAATTTTTTTTGGAACATAAATATTTCTATAAAGTGTTGGTCAAACCGACCTTAAGTTGACAAATTTTGGTCAAAAAGTCTCAAGTGAGCTGGGACGGAGGGGAGTATGTGTCAACAAAATAATTTCAAAAGTAAACTATAAAACCATAATAAAACCGCAAAATCTTGGAAGAAACGCGTTTTTCCAAACACCTAGGAAAAACGTGTTTTAAGGCATTTTTGTAAATAATCGGAACTTCTCAACGGTTCTGGATATCAATATAAAGGCTTCTGGATATGAGATTGTTAGCCAGAACCTTTGAAAGTGATAGCCAGATGGGTCCTGGATATCAATATAAAGTCTTCTGGATATGAGATTGATAGCAGAACCTTTGAAATTGATAGCCAGAACCTTTGAAAGTGATAGCCAGAAGGGTTATCTGGTTCTGGATATCAATATAAAGCCTTCTGGATATGAGATTGATAGCCAGAACCTTTGAAAGTGATAGTCAGAAGGGTCCTGGATATCAGTAGTCGAGATCCGTCTCGCGTGTGAGACATTTTCACACAAGACTTCTTCTTTTCTAATATACTCCTCCGTCCCGGCACAAGTGATACCAACTTTTGAGACACGGAGATTAAGAAAAGGTAGTACATGTGTGGTAAAAAATAAAGAGAGGGAATGAGTGGAGTAAATAGTAGTGTTGGTTGAATAAAATGAGTGGTAGAAAATGAAGAGGAAGAATGAGTGTGGTTAAATGGTGGGGTTGATTGAATATAAATATATTAAAATATTTCCAATTTAGGCAGTGTCACATGTGTTAGGACGGACCAAAAAGGAAATAAGTGTCATTTGTGCTGGGACGTAGAGAGTATATGTCTAGAAATATTGATTATAGTTTTCATGATTCATCAATAATAAATTTATATTCATGTAAAGAAATTTATTTTTCTTGTAAATTAATGATCAAATATAAGTTAATTATAAAAATTAAATTGAGACGGTAGTTATATATAATGAAAAACTTACCAAGACTATGGTGATTATATTTCAGGATGGTGAGAGACATTCCGGGCACTACAGATGCAACATTCGGTAACTCCCAATTTCTTCCAACTTTTTACGATCTAAACTCTCCTTCGCATTGTTACAATAAACACGTTATATCACCTCAATAGTCTCCCGTCCGATTAAAAAGGGCACAAAAAAGTTGTTTTATCATAAAAAATATAATAAAATATACAATGGAGTAAGTGTTGTGGGTAAGGAAAATGAAGAGAATGAAAGTAGAATATAGAATAGTAGGTTGATTAGTGTGGTGAGTATAAAAGTAATGTAGGAGAGAGAATAAGTGGAATCTATATATACTCCCTCTGTCCCACCTCACTTGACACCTAAGAGTTGGGCACAAGAACGAGAATTAGTGGGGTGAATAGTAATGTTAGTTGAATAAATTGAGCGGTGATAAATGAAGAGAGAATGAGTAGTGGGGTAAAGTGAAAAATTATAAAAATTAAACTATTTTGGAGAGTCTCAAGTGAGCTGGGACGGTCCAAAATGAAAATAAGTGTCAACATGAGCTGGGACGTAGGGAATATATATTAAAGCAAAGTTTTCAACTTTCTCTCCCAAAAATGTCACTCTCAAGGGAAATCTGTAATTTCCATTTAGAAAGGGCAAATATGTCATTATCTTTAATTATGAATAAGTAGTCAACTTTGCATGTATATTGATTTTTAAATAATAATTTTTACTTTTTTTTATGTAGTGAAAGTTTGATCAATATATAGTGAAAAATTAATAACTTATGTGGACAACAAGATGTTGAAGTTTTTGGTGTTATTTGAGCGCGTGCGAGGAAACGGTCGTTACTTTTTACTTTATATGATACATTTGTAGAATACATTTTCGAGTTTTATTTTTTATTTTTTTTATTAAAAAAATTCATTTATTATTTTGAAACATTTTTATCGTTTGAGACAGGATAATTATTTATGTTTATAATTGTCATGCAATTTTTTTTTTATTCTTTAAAGTACTGCGATTAAATGGGTAGTAAATGGTTGCCTTAGTCATTTTGTAATTTTTTTTTTAAGCTTTCATCTTGTAAAACAATTACTAATGTTTTAATATTTTCATAAATTTTCGGTGTAAAATACCTATATATTTAGAGTTACTTTTTTGTAAGAAAAAAAAGTAATCTGAATCGATTTATATATATATAAAAGCTGAAGTGCATAACACTTCAGCATTCATTTTTCATGCTTAAACTTCCTCTTAAGCTGAATATAGTCTAAATAAATTTTTCTAAACTTGTCCGAGATATAATAAATGCATTATTTATAATATATCAAATGCACATTTTAATGAGCTGTATTAGTAAGGATACCTCATCATTGCATTGTTCGATAAATTAATTATTAAACTGTTATTTAAAATCATTAAAGCCATAATTCATATATTTATTGCACTTATTTGTCTTTGAGCTTATGCACGTGTAAAGGCTAGTGAATAGTAAAGATTTTTTACTATTTTTGGCAATGTAACTTATCAATGGGACACTCAAAAATAAAATTTGTATCATTTGTAATGGGACAGAGGGACTACTTAACACATACTCCTACTATCCTAGAATGATATATATAGTCCCTCATTTTATTTTTATTTATCCCACAAAGTTAATTAGTCAAATTTCGAAAATTGAACCTTAAATATCACATGATTTTTCAAACTACCCACAAAAAATAATACTCCTCACTTTACTTGCTTTATTCTTGTTCTTAGAGAAACCATGATGCTAATGTGATTGTTTAACACCACCAAAGATAATTGTCAAAGATAAACAAATCACTAAAATAGTTGAGTAGTTAAAGATGACAATCATTCGGCGCAGGAAGTATCGTTCTATTTTAAATTTACCATAACCTGAAAAACATTCATGTAAAAACTGAAACTAGGAAAAAGAAAAGGGTTAAAAGATGTGTCTTTAGGGCATATATATATAGGATAAGATTTAATTATAATAGTGAGTTTATATAACTATAGCAATTTTAATTAATAAATCTAAACATTTCACTTAAAATTGCTATGATTAAGGTTGTGTTTGATAATATTAAGCACTTGATGCTTAATATATTGTAGGGTAATTTAGAGGTAAAATGTTTGGTTTGGTTTCCTCCATTGAGTTTGAATGTGTACAACTTGCTCTTAATGATTGAGCATAAAAAAGGTTGCTTAACAAATAAAAATCTCAATCAAGGTCTACTGCTCAATGTTATCAAACACACCATACCTCCAAATTTCCCTACAATGTACTCCCTCCGTCTCAATTTAAAGTTACTCCCTCCGTCCTAGAGTAAGTCTTATTTTCCTTTTTAGTCTGTCCCAAAGTAAGAGTCATATTCCTAAAATAGCAAAATTTGAATAGTATCTTTTATACATATGCCATTATAAAGTTGATATATTTACAGAAAAACCTCTCCTTGTGTGTCTTGGCCTATAGGAGTAGAATGTAATTTTACACTCTCTCTCTTCTGATTTCTATCCACTTGCAATCGTTTATTCATCTTTAAGTACTTTTCTTAATAAGCGTGAGATTTGGGGGTAAGACTCTTACTTGGGAAGGAGGGAGTACTACTTTGACTTTGCAGGGGAATTAAGAAAAAATAAATGTTGTGATTATGAAAAGTGGAATAGGAGAGAGAAAGTGAGTAATTTATTTTTGTTGTGATAATGACATGTAGGTCTCATTATCTATTTTAAGTAATAAAGTAAAATAAAAACCTTAAATTAGGACAGGCTAAAAAAAAGCAAGAACTTTAAAGTGAGACAGATGAAACATTAAGCATCAAGCATTTTAAGCACTTAACTTAAGGTTGTGTTTGATGTATTAAGCACTTGATGCTTAATAGATTGCAAGGTATATTTTGAAGGTAGAGTGCCTTTGATGACATTGAGGTATAGATGTTGGAGTTTACATGAGGCTCTTAATGATTGAGAGTCAAAATCATTGCTTAATCAATAAGAGTCTCATAGAACTTTCAACATGTAGAGCTCAATGTTATCAAGGCACCTCCAAATTCTACCTTGCAATCCATTAAACATTAAGCATCAAGTGCTTAACACATCAAACACCACCTAAGTCTTATCTTATTCTTTTAAGGGCTCACATTACAAAAACCGAAAGAAAAAAATACAATCAGTGAATGGTGTGTTTGTTTGAGTGGAAAAATGCTTACTGTGAATGAATGCAGGAAGGGAGGTGGTTGGGTACGAGAAGCCAATGCCCGGCATTGGAATCCACAGATTCGTTTTTGTTCTGTTTAAGCAAGAAAGGAGACAACAAACCATCTCCGTCCCTCGCTCCCACAATCGTTTCAACACCCGAGCTTTTGCTTCCGACAATCAGCTTGGCCTCCCTGTTGCAGCTATCTTCTTCAACTCTCAAAGAGAATCCGCTGCAAGAAGGCGTTAAATTTATAACTAAACAAACTCCATTTCTCTCTCAAAGTTTTCCAAATACTCTAATTCAATTTCGTCTTTATGTCTGAATCTTTATTTTCGGAATCATCATGACTAACAATGGATAAAGCTGTAGCTGCTGAACACGTAAATGTGGATAAGTTCAAGTTGAAAAGATAAACCTACACTACACTACACTAGGTCAAGTGGCTACTCTACTCTGTTTACTTTTGCAGTTACACGAGTCCATTTCTACTGGCAGGAGTACAGTAAAAATATCCACAAATATTGGAGTTGGGCATTTCTACTGGCATGAGTATAGTATTATTACTTAATTATTATAATTTTTTTAAATGGAGTATGTTTATATTTTAAAAAATTATTAATTGAAACTCTAAACTTATTTTATAATTTTAATTTGATTTCATTATATACCAATATTACTAGGCCATTTATATTTTTGCTTAATTATAAATTAAATTGTAAGGTTTTCAATATTTTTAAAATAATTTTTTGCCTTTTTCTCTATTTTCCCTGTATAATAATAATAAAAAAAGAAAACCCGTTAAACCCAAGGGTTTAAAAGGCGGGCCGGACTGTGCATTCTTAAACGGGCCGGGTGGGGAACACAAACCCGTCTGCCCCCGGGTTTGGTAAAAAAAAAAAAAAACGGTCGGGTCGGATTACCCGTGAGGAACATCTCCAATAAATATACCGGCATGACTACAGTAAAATATCTATAAATATGCTGGTATGATTACAGTAAAAATATCCATAAATATACATATCAAACATTCATCTTTTAGGTACACAACAAGTGGACAAGTGGGGTGCTTTAGGTTAATATTCCTTCCGTCTTTTTTTTTAGTTTGTTTTGATTGATACATGGATTTTAAGGAAAAATGTTTTATATTAGTAGTTGAGTGAATGTTGTGAGTATGAAAAGTATGATGTAATATGTGAGTGGGGTGGGAATTGTGAGATGATAGTTCTTATGAATATGACAAATATGTCTCATTAAATAAAGAATAATATAAATCTTCCTTTTTTTGGGAGTGTGAACAATTAAATGTGACACTCAAAATGATAAAAAATGAACAAACTAAAAAAACGGAAGGAGTATTGGAGAGTGATATTTACTGATAAGTTTTTACACTCGTTACCTATTACGACTATATACTCCCTATTTCTGATATAATTATTATTTTCAGTCGGATTTATTTGATCTTTAATTAATAAAGTTCAAGTAGATTTAAATAAGTTTACAAAAAATACTTAGTGTAATGAGAAGGAGAGTGCACAAATATTATGTTTAAGTGTTCTTTTAAAAACTACTCACTCACTCTGTTAGACCATCTTTATTGGCAATCTTCAACCAAGATCGTAGGAAGAAGACAAAACATTTTGCAAAAAAAAAAAAAAAAAAAAAAAAAGAGAGATCGACGATCCGTTTGGTGAACCGAACGGGATCTCAATCTTGATTGAGCAAAAGATGCCAAGTTGGTGGGACACTTGGCATTTGTTTGTTGGTTGTTTTGTTTTTTTTTTTTTTTTTTTTTTTTTTTTAGCAATCCATTACAATAATACTCCTTCCGTCCCAGAAAGATAGTCCACTTTTTTTCGTTGTTACTACGAGTGAAATGAAATTTTATTTGTTTATTTGGAATTTTATTTTCGTCATGTATTTGTAACGAGTGAAATGGAATTTTAAGTATAATTTCAATTTTATATGTTTATTTATTTTCGTCATGTATATCTATTATAAGATAAAAGAATAATAAAAATTGAATTTGAAAATACATTTTATAAAAGAAATAAAGAAAAATGAGAGTTAATTTGGGTTGGGTTGGATTGACTTAGATTGTGAATAAAAGATGAAAAGAGAAAAAGTTGATTGAGGTTGTAGATTGTGTAGGTGGAGGAGGAAAAAATAGTATTTTATTTGTAGATTGGGTTGAGTGAGATTGTTGATAAAGATGGTCTTACAACAACAAAGGACACAAAATTAAAAAGTGAATGAAAATTAATGAAATAATAAATATATTCAAAACTATTGGTAGTGGAGTACCGCAGTGAAGTGACCTTAGTAGGTCACTCGACTCCCTTAATTTTATTATTATGTCAAATTTATCCTTTTAAATTTTGGAATATAATATTTACCATTAAAAGTAATAATTTTTGCAATATTGACCTTTTTAAATTAAAAAACAAAATACACTACATGAGAATTTCGACCCCCTTACATTAAATAATTCATGGTTTTGCCACTAGTAGAAAAGGTGTCGTGACTATAAAAAGAGAGGTATGTGAGAGTCATGAGTTAAGTATACTCACTTCGTCCCAGACAAAGTGAGATTATTGGTTAACTTGATTGCACTTTGATAATTAATTTGAAGAATAAATAATGATCATAATGAAAATTTAAAAATTGTTATTGTATCATGATTCATAATATTTTCAATAACAATTTTCAGATATTAAATATGATAATTATTTTTTATTTAAATTATTAGAAAGCGTAATTAGGTTTGACTAAATATCTCACCTTGTCTGAGACGGAGGGAGTAGTAAGTGGATAGTTATTGTGCATATGACAAGTGAGTATCACTAAATAAAAAAGTATTATAAAATATTTATTTTGGGTAATATGACTTATCAATGTGTAGGAATACCAAAAAAAATTTTAAAAAATCGTGTACATTATTTTTTTTGGGTAAATAAAACAGTATCATACTCACCCAATCCCCGAGTAAAATTTTTACCTTAGTTTTGCATCATAAGGAAACAATAAGAAATGAGTAAATATTTTAAGTTGGTTGAGGATATAATTGTCCAAAAGATTATTAACAATTCAAGTGGGTACATTATTTTTTTATTTTTTTTTGTAATAATACTAAACAGAAGGAAAAAATTGTCCAATATTCTATTAATCCTTTATCATTTTGAGAATGAGAGTTATGCTTTAGGACATACCGAAAAGAAAAGTATGACTCTTACTTTACGATGGAGAGAGTAACAATTACTAATTCAATGGGATCCATTAATGTAAGATAATACTCCCTACGTTCGTTTGAAAAGTACTCATTATTAAGTATAAAGGAAAGAAAGTGGGTAGAGTTAATCATTTATCATTTTAAAAAGTACTTTAAAATTTCTTTTTAGAAATGTGAGAGTTTCTAATGGGACATCTAAAATAGTTACTCCCTCTTTCAATTCCCAGCTCAATTGATAATTATTTTCATTTTAGTCTGTCCCAGCTCACTTGACACTTCACAAAATAACCTACTTTTTATTACTTATATTCATTCTACCCCCACCACTCATTCTCTCTCTTCATTTTTCTCCACTCAATATATTTAACCAACACTATTATTTACCCCACTTATTCTCTTTCTTCATTTTTTACCACACATTTTCTTTATTTTATTATTTTTCCTTAGTTATTGGGCCCACCCCTTGGGTGTCAAGTGAGGTGGGACGGAATGAGTATATTAGAACTTTTTAATGGAACAGATGGAGTATAACATCAAGTCTGTATACCACTTTTCATACTCACAATATGTTAGGTTTCGATAAGCATAACGTAGCGGAAAATTAAATTCGAAACTCCATATACATTCATGCAATACGATTATTTCGAGAAAATGAGTGATCATTACTAACTCTTGATCTGCATATTACGATTTTCATTGGAGGTGTCGCTCTTGAAAACGGGCACCATCTGATGGAATCCACACACGAATGAAGTCACAAACTTCTTGGATTGCTAGATTTGTCGGCTAGGATTTTTACAACTAGAGTTTTTGCTTCTCACGTTTTTCTCTTCTTACAACCGATTTCTAGAAAGAAATATGTGCGTCACGTATTACCTTATGGACATGGTAGCTCCTTCAAATCAACTACGTTCAAAGTCCTAATCGAATTAGGATTTCAAGCCCAATAAAACCTTTTCCTAATTCAATTCATTTTTTGTATGCGGCTCAATAGCTTTATATTGTGTCGGTGGTGGGTCGGATTTAATCATAGGCTCACGAGTCATAATTTTTCTCTAGAAAGACATTATGACTATCCAAATAATATAAACTAGATTAACACCCGTGCGGTGCACGGTTTTATAAGTTTGTTATTAAAATTTTATTTTAATTTCAATAGCATGTTATTTATTAATAATATCTTCATCATTTTATAAGAACTACAACATTTGTTATCGCGTGTATTTTTCAATCAATCGTTATTATATCCTATTATTTTAATTTCTTAAATTATTTCAATCATATTATTAAGAAATTAATGCAAGCATCAATATCAAATTCTCAATTTCCAAACCAATTTTAACAATTTTCTTGTTGCTTGTTCAATACCACAACTATTATCATGTGTTAATGGAAAAGTAGTCAAGCCAATTTTCAAAAACACCCTAGGTACAATATTTGACGATCTCACAAAGATTCAATTTAGGTAAATTTTGCACAACCTTTCTTCTTCTTTAGACCTACTTGAGCCGGATGAAATGAAACTTTCACGTCCGATTTTGGGAGGGGGGATCATATCGGATTCTATCCCAATTTTTATTTTGCTAGGCCTATCGCTAAGAAACCCACTTTCTTACGATTACGAGGTTCATTCAAATATGAAATCGAATTTTGGAATGCAATTTGCATTAGTAGTAGTCTTTATATATTTCTAATAATCAATATTTTTATACCTTAAAAAAAATCAACATTTTTATATAATAACCAGTGTTCTAATTATCAGCCTAGGGCGGCCGTCAAGGAGCTCGGGGGCTAAATGTTGCGATTAAGAACAAATCGGGCAACTTAGGCGCAGAAGCCATTAGTCAGCGACTAGGTGCTCCAAGGCGGTTCTAGGCGCTCTAGGCATTGCCTAGGCGCGCCAAACACCTAAGCTTGTTAAGCACAAGGAAAGACTACTCAACTTTTAAAGAGTTTGTCCCCCAGCCTTTCATTCCACAATCAACGCGGGATAGTTACTAGCCCATTCAAGGAGTACTTTACTAACGCAATTGGTGCTCACAAGCTGCTCCATGTTCCATGACCCCTCGATATACAATACTCTCAGTGCCTTGGCCGTTTGTTTCCTAATCGATGTGGGATAATATCCCACTGACAACTGCACTACTCGTCTACTCCACATGAATAAGTTGAGTTTTTCCTTGGCCTTTTGCTTAAAATCCAACCAACATACTACATGTTAAAATTATGTTTATAAGAATTTTAAAAAATCGTCATTATACACTATAATAAATTTAAATATTATTATGGGCAAATTGCAATATGGTTACGTGTGTTTTACACTTTGTTGCAATTGGTTATCCAATATGTAAATGTAGAAATTTGATTCCTAAGTTTGTAAATTTGTTGCAATGTGATGTAAAAATGGATGATATGTTAGAAAACTAACGAAATATTTGTCATGTGCCACGCACATGACACTTGAAGGGGTAAAATTGTCTTTCCGCTGAAGCATTTAACACAACTAACAAAGTTGTAAAAATATTCCCAAAAATGTCCTTATATGTGAGTTATTTTAACGAGATTTATAACCCTCACTAACACCATTACCATTTCCAACTGTAACACCACCATCACCTCCGCTTACAACCCAACACCACTATTGCCATTCTCCCCCACCACCTCCACTTACAACCGAACACCACTGCAACCATTCTCCCCCATAACCACCGTCATAACCACCACCAATATTGTTTATACCACCATCCAAAATTAAAAAAAAAAAAAAAAAAAAAACGAAAAGAAAACACAATCAAGAACTGTAGAAATATTTCCAAAAATGTCCGTATATGTGAGTTATTTTAACGAGATTTATAAACCTTACTAACACCATTACCATTTCCAACCGTAACACCACCATCACCTCCGCTTACAACCCAACACCACTATCGCCATTCTCCCCCATCACCTCCACTTACAACCGAACACCACTGCAACCATTCTCCCCCATAACCACCGGCATAACCACCACCAATATTGTTTATACCACCATCCAAAATTTAAAAAAAAAAAAAGAAAGAAAAGAAAACACAAGCAAGAAATATAGAAATATTTCCAAAAATGTCCTTATATGTGAGTTATTTTAACGAGATTTATAACCCTCACTAACACCATTACTATTTCCAACCGTAACACCACCATCACCTCCGCTTACAACCCAACACCACTATCGCCATTCTCCCCCATCACCTCCACTTACAACCGAACACCACTGCAACCATTCTCCCCCATAACCACCGTCATAACCACCACCAATATTGTTTATACCACCATCCAAAATTTTAAAAAAAAAAAGAAAAGAAAAGAAAACACAAGCAAGAACTGTAGATTCAAGATTCAAAATTCTGATTTAAAATCATTAATCAGAAAAATAAAAGATGAAGATGGGTTGTATTTCAATATCAAATTTAAAAATTCAACCAAACCCAATTACTCTCTCTTTAAATTTCAGATCTGTAAATTGAAAAAAAAAAACCCAAAATTGACGCAAGGTGGACTCCATTTTTCTGCCTTCCTCTTCTTCAGTGCCGGCTTCCTAGGTTACAAGGTGCGACGATAACAAAGGGGTGGCGCAAGGTGGAGAAGAGGGTGTGGGGTGGAAAAAAATTGACGATTGGGGTAAAGTGAAGGTGAGAGGGAGTGCGGGGTGGGAGTGAAGAGAAGGGGGGGAGGAAGTGGCGGCGGCTGTCAGAGCAGGGGTAGTGGGTAGCTGTCGCGCCCCAGACTCGTGGTCCAACTTGGCCCCACGCTCAGGACACGATCGGAAGACGTCATAAAACATTTTAGGAACCTTTTTTTTTTTGAAATGAACTTTCATAAAAGTTTAACACTTTAAAATAACTTTACAAACAACTTTCAAAAGGAAGTACTTAGCCCGAAGGCTTACAAACTTTGTTTACAAATACACAAACACCAACATTTTCCAAAATATAAGTTTTAAAAGATGATGAAGTCACAGATACTCTACCCCAAAAGGTTATACATTACATAATGTAGCCTTTACAAGACTCATATCCCAAACTCTTACCACCATGACGTCCTCCCGTGCAAGTGTCCTATTCCCTGGACTTGCCTTTATCTAAAACAGTAAACAAATAAGGGGTGAGAATGAATCTCAGTAAGCTACTAAAATGCAACTACGTTACATGCTGATATGGTAATCATAAAGAAACAATATCAACAAATAATCAAATAGTATATAGCATATAGCACATAACATGAGAGGCTCCCTATCGCCAACCGTCCCATACCAGTTGGAAATAACGACCAACTCATCATGCAGCACATAAGGCGGAAATAAACACTCATACGTGGATACTGTGAGCCAAGGTTCTCGAAACAAACATAACCATCTGAGAAAACCAGTTGAGTAGCATAAATAGATGAAGCCGGGATCCCGTACTCGAAACAAACATAACCATCAGAGAGGTATCAACTGAGCAGCACCAAAGGGCTGAAACGGGTTCATGAACCAAACAATAACAATAACAACAAGAAGGGGAAAATGACACCAAGTCATAACCCAAAGTGCCCAACCTTTGGCCTAAGGAAGGGGGTTAAAAATGGGAAACCAATGATAGAAGCCTTACAATGAACTTGGCTCGTGTGCCATTGTAATCCCTACCACTGCCCGATATCATAAACAATGGGAAACCAATGATAGAAGCCTTACAATGATGTAATCCCTACCACTGTCCCGACACCACAACAAAAAGTACCAGCTGGACTTTAAAACGAGCATAGTAATGAATACTTGCTTAAACAACAACCAGGGCAATGATTCGAAAGTAGGGAACCAAGCCAACACATCACAAAGATGAACCAATCTAAACCATATCAAAAGATGTTCCACAATATCCACTTAACATTCAGTAGAATTCCACAACACTCATGTTCACAAAGGAACCATTTCAAACACAAGAGTGTTCCACAACAACCCTCTAGGTACTCTAGGATATCACCTAAGACCTAGACCAAAATTGAACCTTTAATCAATTAAATTTGAACAATTTAACCTTCCAGATTGGACTGTACGGCCGCCTCACCTACCCTGTGCGGTCGCCCAACTAGCCCTGTTCCAAGAACAAAATCTTTCAGATAAGAGTGCGGCCGCACGCCCTATTTGGGCGGCCGCCCACCCCACTCGACAGGCCAAAACTTGAATAAATTATACTCCCTTCGTTTCACCGTCCCAAAAGTACAACACTTAACGTTTATAACTTTACTAAGACTACAAAATCAGTCTCAAAACAACTTTAATACTACTTTGAGCCCAATCAAACCAACATACTAAATACTCCATTTGTCCCCAAAATTTACAAGTATAACAAATATTACCCAAATCGCAAAATAACAATTACAAGTATCAATTGTAAATATAATTTCTCTAATATACTAATATACTCATTTAAGGATACTTTCATTCATTTCCCCGTCCCAAGAATAATAGTATAATTTTTATAATATACTTATTTAACATTTAACTCAAGTTAATATTTTACCGTCCCACAAGTAGGAGTATACTTTCAAACACTTATACTAACATTCTCAAGTATATAAAGATACTCCATATACACCCTTGCATACAAACCAAGTCACTTACCCAGTATAATTATACTCCCTTTGTCCCAAATAAACAAGTATCACAAATGAATTCTTTTCACAATAATTTCACCACATATCACACATATAGCAAATATATGACCATTTTACTATTTAAGGGGAATTAGTAACTTACCTATTTCCCGGAAAAAGTATCGCAGAAATAATATTTGATCGGGTAGAAATGACCTACTCAACGCCCTGATCATTTTTATATAATTAGTTTTTAAAACGGGTAAGTAATTAAAAAGAATTAAATCGAAATGGGTTGAACTTACTTTTTTTCCTTCGTGAACCAGAGAGAGAATTGAAAATGGAGAAGTTTCATGTTGCATACACAGAGAGAGAATTGTGAGATAAGAAGGAATTGATATTTTCCACTTTTCCACTTTGGTCCTTCAACTTTCATTTTCAACAACTAAACCCCTCTACTTTCCTTTTGAGCAAATAAGCCCCTGAACTTTAAAGTTACACTTTGGACCCTAAAGTTTCAACTAACTCATTTATTCCTTTTAACAAAATTTCTACTAACACTTTAACTAACACATATGCTTAAATAATATATGCAAGTCATAAAAAAAAATATTTTCTAACACATAAAATGCACATAAAAGTTTCAAATTTTAAGTTAAGAAAATTAGGGTGGTTTTGGGGTCGTTACAATCACTCCCCCTTAAAGAAAATTCGTCCCGAATTTTAGGGTAAATTACCTCGACCCTCAAACAACCAAGGATATTTCCTTTCCATTCCAATCCCGAAGCTTTCAAGTAGATTCTTTCACATTATGATTTCTCCATATAATCCGAACAAGAGGAATACTCTTATTTCTTAATTCTCGGAAACTCTAGAATCCATGACTTAAACTGGATGCTCCTCATAATACATACTCGGTTCAATATCCTCGGGAACCTCAATAACACATGAGATGGATCATACACATACTTTCGAAGCATCGAAACATGGAACACATTATGAATCTTGTCAAGAGAAGGAATACAAGCCCGATCTCTAACTCTTCCCCATATCTCAAAAGAATTGATATATTAAGCAAACTCCACGAGAAGTAAAGGTATATCCCACGAATTCTAAGAATCAACTGAACAAGTTCTCAACATATCCTCGAGAATCTGAATGGTTCTTTCTGACTGGCCATCTGCTTGAGGATAAAAACCCGTACTAAATCCCAATTCAGACTTCAAAGCCTTCTGAATGGCTTACTAAAATCAAGATGTAAATAAGGAACCCATATCCAATACCATGCTCGTAGGCATCCCATGAAATCGAACTATCTTCTGAACAAATAAGTAACAACTGGAATTAGCATTTATACCCTCAAAATAGATAAGGTGTGGAAACTTGGTAACCAATCCGCTATCAATCAACATCATTGTTCTCAACTATTCAGGGTAACTTCTTCAATAAAACCTTTCGCAATAGATTCATATCCACTCAGAAATCTCAAAGGTTTGTGACAAGCCAACTGATCAATGATATTTTACTTCCAGATTATTCGCAGCTCAAGGACTTAGTTGAATGCTTAGAATTTCTCGTGTCAAACAAATCAAATGTAACTCTTCAAATTTATCTCAATACTCTACATTTACTTGGATTCATAATTAAATTGGTCTTGTGTATCTCTTCAAGTACCTGTAGTTGAATTCCGTTATGCATGTTGGTTCCATTAAGTGTCGACTACATACTCTGCTATAAAAGTAAAGTTCCATCACTAGCAACGAACAAAATCGTGTTGTCTGTCATCGTTCATTCCACTAGAAATTTTCTATAGTTGAAATCATTCAATAGAGTAGAAACTTAAAGCTTCCACAATAGCCAAATCACACCATGTCTCAACTCACAAAAACTCCAAAATGTTAATTCCTCTAACATTCCCCATTTAGTTTTATCAAACATGAACTATAAGTCAATGTATCCTCTAACACATTACCTTTCCCGGATGATATAACATGGTACTCTACCTGTATTATCTCATGAGTAACTCTCTTTGAAAAAACCAATACTTCAACTCTCATGGTTGGTAAACACTTCAAATATAGCACCATCAAAGTCATTCACTAATGCAATTGATGTATAATCGCAATAAATCTCAAATTATGGGTAGGATGATTTTGTTCATAAGGAATCAATCTTCTCAAAGCACACATTATTACCATACAATTCTGAAGCGATGAACATCTCAATTACTCTTTAAGGCATCACCATGAATAATGAATTTATTAAATCCACTATAATAGTAAAACTCGACATATCCACTAGAAAATAGTAACACTGATCATATCCTCAAGATAACTGTAACACCAATCAAATCCATTAAGCAATATCAATACTGAAGTTGTCATCAACTCTCGTTTCAACAATTAAAACTCGTTTCACTCTTACCAATCCATCAAGAAAGTGTATCTTTCCGTGTCATATAGTTAACGGTGTAGCTACCTTAGAAATCCATCAATGAATCTCTAACCATATGCCAATCTCAACAAGTTACATACCTCTGCTACTGAAGTAGGATTTTTCCAATTATTGTTGCTTCCATATTTAAAGAATCAATAGCCATGCCTGAATTGAAACTTTCTCAAAATAATATATCCTCTAACAAGAAGACATAATGCCTTGATTTTACAACTGATGCATCCCACGTAGATATGTTAAACAAAATGAATCCCTTGTCAAGAAATATCTCAAGTTGAATCTTCTACTCCTTTAACTCAACCGATGTTATGGATATATTGTACTAGATATCAACACTATAGCATTATACCGAACAACTCAAGATAACCAAGGTTTTCATCAATCATGTACTACTCAATAGAAACATATTTGAGATCCCACAAAGGAAGAGTACATTCTCTAGTTTAGCTATAGACACTCTGCTGCCAACCCCATAAACCAAATACCAGGCATAACCTTGTGATATAAAAAAAATCAGACTTTAATGCATAAATAACATGAATGCTAAACACATATATCTACCATGCTTAATTAAATCACACTAGCATATAAAACTCCACCACAATTATATCAAAATCTTGCTATGGAAAAATAACTAAACCAGCAAGTAAAACATGCTCACAAATTTGCACATCACAAGTGCGCAACACTCTATCAATCACCAAACACTCCCCCTTAGGATAGACACCTCTAACACCTAAGGTAGATACTCAGGAGACACATGTAATCGAGAAGCAAAATGCACAGACACATAAGAATGCGAAGAGCCAGGGTCTATAAGTGTACGTGCTCTCAAACTAGACACAGAATTATACCTCCAATCACATTAGAAGGATCTGAAATCTGTTGTTGATTGATGGCAGAAACACTATCCTGCACCTTAACCTTCCCTGAAACATCCCTCTTTTGGCCCTGAGAAAACCCAACTGCACTTCCCGATAACTGATTCTTAAATCTAGAGCAATTCCTCTGAAAGTGACCCAACTAACCACATCTCATACATTTGCCTTGCTTCTTCCAACATCTTTCTTCTAAATTCCCTTCCTTCCGACAATAGGTACATACTCGTTTACCTTGAGTTCTTCTATTATGTGGCCCTTGAAAAGATTCCCTACCATCACCAAGCTGGGGTTGAGGTTTTAATTGTTCTCCTTGTTTTGTCACATCTGAGGCTTCAACCTTGCTTTTATGCTCCACTATATCGTCAATTTTTTTTTTCATTACAGTTTCAAACATACCTTGGAACATTGTTCGAACCTCTTCTCTAGCATTACCCAGCCCTGAAGGCCCTGACTGATTTCCTTCTGTTCCAACCATTTTTCAATAAGTACCTGCATAAAAAACTCAACGTTACTCACTCTCTACCCAACTACCCTCCTAGGTCACTTAGTCATTCTAGACCATCTACAACCTAGCTCTGATACCAACTGTCGCGCCCCAGTCCCGTGGTCCAACTTGGCCCCACGCTCGGGACACGATCGGAAGACATCATAAAATATTTTAGGAACCTATTTTTTTCGAAATGAACTTTCATAAAAGTTTAACACTTTAAAATAACTTTACAAACAACTTCCAAAAGGAAGTACTTAGCCCGAAGGCTTACAAACTTTGTTTACAAATACACAAACACCAACATTTTCCAAAATATAAGTTTTAAAAGATGATGAAGTCACGGATACTCTACCCCAAAAGGTTATACTTTACATAATGTAGCCTTTACAAGACTCATATCCCAAACTCTTACCACCACGACATCCTCCCGTGCAAGTGTCCTATTCCCTGGACTTGCCTTTATCTAAAACAGTAAACAAATAAGGGGTGAGAATGAATCTCAGTAAGCTACTAAAATGCAACTACGTTACATGCTGATATGGTAATCATAAAGAAACAATATCAACAAATAATCAAATAGTATATAGCATATAGCACATAACATGAGAGGCTCCCTATCGCCAACCGTCCCATACCAGTTGAAAATAACGACCAACTCATCATGCAGCACATAAGGCGAAAATAAACACTCATACGTGGATACTGTGAGCCAAGGTTCTCGAAACAAACATAACCATCTGAGAAAACCAGTTAGTAGCATAAATAGCTGAAGCCGGGATCCCGTACTCGAAACAAACATAACCATCAGAGATGTATCAACTGAGCAGCACCAAAGGGCTGAAACGGGTTCATGAACCAAACAATAACAACAACAATAAGAGGGGGAAAATGACACCAAGTCATAACCCAAAGTGCCCAACCTTTGGCCTAAGGAAGGGGGTTAAAAATGGAAAACCAATGATAGAAGCCTTACAATGAACTTGGCTCGTGTGCCATTGTAATCCCTACCACTGCCCGATATCATAAACAATGGGAAACCAATGATAGAAGCCTTACAATGATGTAATCCCTACCACTGTCCCGACACCACAACAAAAAGTACTAGCTGGACTTTAAAACGAGCATAGTAATGAATACTTGCTTAAACAACAACCAGGGCAATGATTCGAAGTAGGGAACCAAGCCAACACATCACAAAGATGAACCAATCTAAACCATATCAAAAGATGTTCCACAATATCCACTTAACATTCAGTAGAATTCCACAACACTCATGTTCACAAAGGAACCATTTCAAACACAAGAGTGTTCCACAACAACCCTCTAGGTACTCTAGGATATCACCTAAGACCTAGACCAAAATTGAACCTTTAATCAATTAAATTTGAACAATTTAACCTTCCAGATTGGACTGTGCGACCGCCTCACCTACCCTGTGCGGTCGCCCAACTAGCCCTGTTCCAAGAACAAAATCTTTCAGATAAGAGTGCGGCCGCACGCCCTATTTGGGCGGCCGCCCACCCCACTCGACAGGCCAAAACTTGAATAAATTATACTCCCTTCGTTTCACCGTCCCAAAAGTACAACACTTAACGTTTATAACTTTACTAAGACTACAAAATCAGTCTCAAAACAACTTTAATACTACTTTAAGACCAATCAAACCAACATACTAAATACTCCCTTTGTCCCCAAAATTTACAAGTATAACAAATATTACCCAAATCGCAAAATAACAATTACAAGTATCAATTGTAAATATAATTTCTCTAATATACTAATATACTCATTTAAGGAAACTTTCATTCATTTCCCCGTCCCAAGAATAATAGTATAATTTTTATAATATACTTATTTAACATTTAACTCAAGTTAATATTTTACCGTCCCACAAGTAGGAGTATACTTTCAAACACTTATACTAACATTCTCAGGTATATAAACATACTCCATATACACCCTTGCATACAAACCAAGTCACTTACCCAGTATAATTATAATCCCTTTGTCCCAAATAAACAAGTATCACAAATAAATTCTTTTCACATTAATTTCACCACATATCACACATATAGCAAATATATGACCATTTTACTATTTAAAGGGAATTAGTAACTTACCTATTTCCCGGAAAAAGTATCGCAGAAATAATATTTGATCGGGTAGAAATGACCTACTCAACGCCCTGATCATTTTTATATAATTAGTTTTTAAAACGGGTAAGTAATTAAAAAGAATTAAATCGAAATGGGTTGAACTTACTTTTTTTCCTTCGTGAACCAGAGAGAGAATTGAAAATGGAGAAGTTTCATGTTGCATACGCAGAGAGAGAATTGTGAGATAAGAAGGAATTGATATTTTCCACTTTTCCACTTTGGTCCTTCAACTTTCATTTTCAACAACTAAACCCCTCTACTTTCCTTTTGAGCAAATAAGCCCCTGAACTTTAAAGTTACACTTTGGACCCTAAAGTTTCAACTAACTCATTTATTCCTTTTAACAAAATTTCTACTAACACTTTAACTAACACATATGCTCAAATAATATATGCAAGTCATAAAAAAAAAATATTTTCTAACACATAAAATGCACATAAAAGTTTCAAATTTTAAGTTAAGAAAATTAGGGTGGTTTTGGGGTCGTTACAGTAGCGTTGAACGGTGGAAGGGATAAGGGTTACCGGGAGAGACGATGGTGGGAAGGGGGATCAAGAAGTGTGAGAAAGAGAGAGAGAGAGAGAGAGTGAGAGCGAGAGAAAGAGAGAGACATATGGATTCTGAGTTTTTTTTTTACTTTGCAGATGGATCCAATTACCTTTTTACCCTTTAAATTTTTAGCGAAATGACATATATGCCCCTTAAAATGTCATGTTCGTGGCACATGAAATACATTCCGTTAGTTTTTTAACAACCCATCCATTTTACATCACATTGCAACAAATTTACAAACCTAGGAATCGGATTTGTACATTTACATATTTAATAACCAATTGCAACAAAGTGTAAAACACAGGTAACCAAATTGCAATTGACCCTATTATTATTTAGTAACAATTTTAAAATGTTCATTAAGGTAAATGTATCAAAATAATGTATTTTTTCAATATATCTTTGCCTAATGAAAGAAAAATAGAAAGATTAAAGTCCGAGTGTTCCTTTCAAAAGTTGGCACCTCAATTTATATCACTCGCCTAGGCACTTCATTGCATAGTAGATATGGGACAAACATCCACTATTACAAATTAATATTACTAATTTTTGATAAATAACCAAAATAGCTAGTACTAATTTTTGGATAATATATTATTACATATATATTTATTAAAAATATATAAAAATGTGTTAATTTCTCGGACCCACCTAGGCACCGACTAGGCCCGGCTTCACCGCCTAGCGAACGCCTATCGCTTTTTAGAACCTTTCTAATAACTAACCATAAATACAATTAACATACTACTACTATTTATCATCTTCAAGATTTATGCGAAATTTTTAATGTAGTGTTGACATGTAAATTGATTAAATTTAGTAATTAAAAGATTAAAAGTGTAATTATAATGTGTGCAATTGTTATTGGTGTATTAAATTGATTAAAGTGAATAATTAAAAGAAATAATGGGGAGGGAGTAATTTTAGAATGACAATAGTTAATGTTAGTGAAAATAACAGTTTTCTCGAAAATGACGGAAATAAAATAAAACGAAAATGGGGATGGATTTTAGTCGATGCTTGTGTTGGACACAATCTCCGTAAGAAGTAATTGTCCCGTACTAGTGCTAACGGTTATCGGAAATCTTCTCGTAAAGTGCAACGACTTTAACTATCGTTAACAAGAGCACTCTAAATTAATGACTTCGGCAAACAAATATTAATGCTCGGAACTTCTGGACTTGAAGGGAATTTAATGATTCAATATGCTCTCTCTCTAATTTGCTACTATTGGAGGCTTAATCAATGAATGATTGGAATGAAAGAAACTGAACATTCTGGGGACTATCTATAGTTTTCCAAGAGTTATGGTGGCATTTAGGGAATAGTTACAAGTCAGGTGGAATGGATCTGGACAGTCCAATCTGATTCTGATCAAGGCTCCAGATTCAACGCAGCGACCCACACCCATTCGAGTAGGCGCGGATCCTCCACCTGGTCTGACCCATGTCCGTTCGAATGGACACATCCGCCCAACCTACCTATTCGGCCCTAACACTGTATCCGGTCCTTCGCGACCCACCCTACACTTGGGCTACCCAACTAAAATTGGATCATGTCCACACGGCTAATCCAACCACACCAGTCCAATCGCCACAAGCCCAACCTTTAACTAGACCGAGCCGCACCCAACCCACACGCATGAACTGAACCACCATCGAGCCGAATTTTATCAAAAGTTTAAGGCTCCACAGCTCCCAGCGACCGATGCGAAGTGCAAAGTGCATCCTAAACCGCCCATTCCGCCCTTCGCGCGCTTCGCGGGTCATGGCTCAATTTTGAGCTAGCCCAAAATTAACATATTTGACCACTAGCTAGCATGGTTGGCCCAAAGGCTCACTTAGGTTGTATGGTAGGAAGCCCACACTTGATTGGTACCTCTTTAGATGAGCTATATTAAATACACTCATCCTTTTCATTTTCCAACCAATATGGGATACATGGCTTTCCATATTTCCAACTCTTCATAAATCCATTCAAGTTGCACACTTTGAGAATTAATTTGTCATTCACCCGAAAATGGTTTTGAGTAAATAAATGCATTTTTCTAATCTACACTAAATGTAGATTTCAATTTTGAAACTTGTTTTCATTTATACAAAATGAAACTACTTTGAAAATTGGATCAAATGTGGTCAAACCACATTTTAAAAACCCATTTCCAACAATCCCCCACATGAATGACAATTAATGCATGTATGCAGATTCATCCAAAAGTTCCGGCGAACTATTCTTGCATCGGGATAGGTAGCTTATGGACTTTAACCTTCCCTAGTAATGTCACGACCCGAAATCTAGGCTCTATTTTATTAGTAATTAAATGATTTTTATTTAATTAATTGCTTATTTATTTATTTAAATTATTATTTATTTAAATAATTATGTGTGCGATTTATGTGTTATAATATTTATGCCTAGCATTTTATTGGGTCTTAGTTGTTAGTGGGAAGTTTTGAGTTGGGTAGTTTTGAGGAGGGGATCTTTGTGTAAGTTTTAAATTACTCCCCTCACCTCCCTACACCTCCTTCCCCCTCTTACACTCCATCTCCCTCACCCTACTCCCTCCCTTCTCAGCATCTCTCTCTCTCCAAGTAGAAAAGGGTAAGTTTTTTTCATCTTCCTTCTCTCTTCATTTACTCCTTCTTCCTCTCATTATTGTTCATTTCTTAAAACATGAAACGTGTTTAGATCGTCGCTAGGATCGCGTAGAATAAAAAATATTCAAATTCCGTCAACTTTGAGAATTTGCAAGTAAGTTACTTTTCCCCCATTTTGATGCTAAAATGTTCATATCATGTTTATATGATGTTTGATATGTTATATTTGAAGTTTGATTGAGTTTTGAATTTATTTTGAATTTATTTGAGTTCTTGGGAAGAAATGGTGAAAACTTGAAATGTTGGTTTTGATTCTTGGTTTTAGTTTATAAATGGTGTATTTAGATCCCCTTTCTAGTTAAAAGATGTTTGGGTACCTTAGAAACCTTGTTGGGAGAGTGTTGATTTTGAGTATTTGGTATTTTGGGAGATTTTGGTTCGAAATTTGTAAACCCAGGAAGAATCTGGGCACTGATCATCTGGCACGGTCGTGCTCCTTTATTTGGCACGGTCGTGCCACATTCACTTTCCCACTCGTAATGTTTGGCACGGTCGTGCTCCTTTGTTTGGCACGGTCGTGCAATAATTCCCTTTCCTCCCGTCGTGATTGGCACGGTCGTGCCATTTTCTTAGGCATGGTCGTGCCAATGTGCCAAAATTGCCTTCCCTCTCGAAATGTTTGGCACGGTCGTGCCACTTTCTTAGGCACGGTCGTGCCAAGTTAAAATTCTGGTATATTCTTCCCTTTTCTTCTAAAATTGTTTCCTCCATAACTTTCTCATCCGAACTCCGTTTTGGACGAATAAACTATCATTTTAAAGCTCTCCTCGAGCCCTTCGAGATGAGTGAATAGTTTTTCTTGTGTGCTTGAGTTATCTGGATCCTTTGTGATCAAATGTGATAAGGGATTGGTGTTATTATTGTGGAAATTATTAGAGCACCTTAATTGGTTATTGTTAGTTCATTTCACTTTCTTGGTGACTTCTTGGTGTGATTCCCTTCTTTGGAATCCTTTGTTGTTTATCGTGCTAGTATTTTATTACTTAGCCTTTACGTGAAAACCCAGCTGGTATTTTGTGTGTGTTTGGGCGATGCGAAACATTATGATGGCACGGCCAAGTCCATTGTGATGTTGACCATTGTTTTGCCCCCTTATTACCCTCCTCCAGATTGGCCTTGGATGTGAGAAGAGCTAGCTCCCTTGTGTGCATTTTAGCTTTACTTGGAGCATGACTTTGTGGCATGTCTCCCGTCCTTTGTGACACTTCATTGGTTATTGGTTCCGGTACCGGGGTTTTCTCTTCGGCTTTCATGCTATTATGAAGATGATGATTTGTTGATTATTGAAGCTGCGCAGCGATCCTTTATTTGGATGTACCAGTTTGGAAAACCTTGGCTATATCCTTTGTTATGTGTTTATTTCTGCTGCTATCTGTTATATGATAATTGCTATGTGCTACGTGATAATTATTATTGTTTATTGCTTATTGCATCATAGCATGTCATGTAGTTGCATTAGTAACTTATTGAGATTTATCTCACCCCTTTTCTTTTATCTTTGTTTTTCCTTAACCCCCCCCCCCCCCAGGTGCTAAGGATTAGTCTCGCTGATCACGAGAAAGAGGACGTCGAGTGTGGATCCGTTCTTTTGGGGAAAGTTGTATAGGTTGGTTTACATTATATCAATGTGTAACCTTTTGGGGATATTTGTACCAAATATTGACGTCATTAGGATTTTGTACATTTGTATTTTGTTAAGCATAAACTTGTGGAAGTTTATGATAGTTGTATTTGGTTTTTATCAAACTTGGTTTTGTAAAACTTTGGATTATCACCTTTTGGTATGAAATGAAATTTTTAACTTCGGTATTTTGGAGTTTATTATTAGAGTCGACGTCCAGATCGCGGTCCCGGGGCCCGCGGGGTCCGGGGTCGCGACAAGTAAAATACTGTCGGATATACTAGCCTGATAGTAGCGCGATGCTTTGAACTAGAGACTGTAGAGTGTATACAAAGACAATAGTACTTACACGATAATAGCTCTAACACTTTTTGTTCTCATGTTGAGTCCGTTTTGGCCCTGAACCGTATCTAATTCATAAGTGTTCATTTAGAAGCGGCCTAATACTTCTCACTTATATAGGTGATTCTCCTATAAAGAGTATCCTGCTATACTCCACCACTTAGGTATATGAATCATTAATTTTTTTCTCAACTAAACCTCACCACTGTTGCAGGTACATACACTTGGATGTTCTAGGAATGGGTGTGAAATAGTATTGGTGTATGTGCCCTAATCATGTTATTAGCACGTTGTTTGAACGATATTTTGTCATCATTTATTCATTATATAAAGAGATGTTTTAGATTATTATTTATTGTTACATGTTTTGTTATAATAATCTACGTCCCTAGTACTTATGAAGAACTAGTATAAGTTTGATTAGATAATCATGTGATGATTATGTGTATATGATACAAGTTAAACTTATGGGTATGTGTTTGTGAACATATACTGGACATGACCCATCTATGAGGTTTATGTCATGGTCACAATATCATAATTAAACCTCAAAATAGTTGTATCATTAAAATCCTTAGACTTGAGATTATTATGATCTTCCACATAATGGAGATCATGTTTGACGTATTCAAACGTTACTCTTAACCAAGTAATTATAAAGGATATGATTGGCATGATCAAAGCTATGTAGGGAAGTATAACAGGTCAAGATGGAATTTGTCCCTCTTCGTGAGAGGTGTCAAGCTAGGGCCCCTCGATGAATAGTATTGGTGAAATGCATGGGCATGCTCAAAATTGATATGATCAAAAATACTTGTATTATAAATATATTTGGAATCGAGAAAAGTATTGGGTATTGTAAGTTGACCATTTACCATGGCTTACGCTCAATAACATCGTGGATAAAGGGATTGTGATATGTTCTATAAAAGGATTCACAAACTTTGAAAAGTTATATTAATTGGGTAGTCATGATGGCTTGCTAGATTCCATTCATGATTTATAAGAACAAATGTGTTTGGGCTCATTGCCAACTTAATATAATCCTATGGGGTCACACACAAAAGAACGAATTGTTTAAAAGTCTAAAAATGACATTTTGGGGGTGCACGGCCGAGCACTATGTGCAGAGCGGACGTGCACTACAAGTTACAGATTGTATGTTTTTCGGGGAATAGAGCACGACCGCTCTCCCCAAAGGACTCGGCCGTGCTACCTAAAGGACACGGCCGTGCACTACCGCCTGGGACAAAATCTGATTTCGTTTTAGACGGGATTTTGACTATTACTCCTTAATGGTTAAGGACTAATGAGTATAAAAAGACCTTCTAAAAACCCTAATTAGTAACAATTGATATTAGATCAATAAAAGAGCCTCCAAAGAGTTTGGTATTACATTCTTAATCTAAGATTCATCATCAAAGATTAAGAACCCAAATATTCATATAGCCTTCATAGAAATTGTTTCAATTGGATCTAGCAGTCCGGATAAAAAAGAGTTTTTGATATTCGTTCGCGTGTGGATAAACATAGAGGGTGTTGGATTCAACACCTTCAAGTTTATGATTTCGTAATTGAAGTCGTGTTCCTGTGATCGTGATTCAAGAAGCGCGAAGAACAAAGATTGAAGATTCGAAAATTTTAAAGCATCATCACGGTTAGTATTCTAAATTCCACTCCATATTAATTTAATCATCTTGAACGGATCTAGGCTTTAGGATTTATTCCGCTGCGCATGATTGTGAAAAATCCAACAGTCGTATCAGAGCCCCGTTCATCATGATTATTTTAATAATAACATGTTGATAATATAATTGGATTATATGTGCTTGCATGCTATTTGAATTTAGATTCATGATGTTTATGTGATTTATATTTTATGTATGTATATGAGATATATGAAGATCATAAAATCGCACCGTTTAAATACATTATAGGAGATCTAGAATCGCAATATTAATTTAATTAATATGTTCTAACGGATCATCAAATTTTAATTAGATTAATTTGTTGATGATCCTAGATTTAAATTGTTTATTCAAGGTTTTGATAAACATGATGATTTGATCATCATGAACACCAAACCCTAATTGAATCAAGAAAGCGATTTTAGGGTTAAAACTTAAAACTTGGAATCTGTCAGCTGGACTACACGGCCGAGAAGACTATAAGACTCGGCTGAGGTGTCAGCCGGACTGCACGGCCGAGAAGATTATAAGACTCGCCCGAGCTACTCGGCCGAGCAGCTTATGTGGAGCGGCCGTGCAGACTGTCTGGAAGTCATTTTTTAAACGCAATGTTTTGAATTGAATTTTTTTCTTGGATGGCTGGTTTTTTGAAACCGTGTTTCCTGAAATTAAATCTCAATTCAGAAATATTAAATTGTTGAGACAAAGAATTTAGAATCAAGTTATTTTTTGTAAGAGATTGTGGATGCTTTTTGGCTTAGTTTCGACCTTACAAGATTGTTTCTTCTAGTTTCTAAATTTAGTACGGGATTGTAGTTGCCTCTTGGCTTAGTTCGACCGTATGTTTTGGGCTCTCAATTTGTGAATCCTCATCAGATTATGGATTTTTGAAAATACACAAGTTTCAGAATTTATCCCCATAAATCAATCACATGAGTATTATGCTTTAATTAATGAGATTAATTAAATGATTCACCAATGATTTACATATTTATATTATGTGCGTATAAATGTGTTACCATGCTATATGTGTTGAACCTTCTTGTTAAAACTTAAGTCACATGTCAATCCATGATAGACACTTGGGATTACACGGGTAGTTTTGTGTGGGTTACGCCAAAGCGTTTGTGCATTGATTCTATCCTTGTATGAACAAGATGAGTGAAAGAGTGATTCCTATGCGTTTATCATGGTTTGACTTAATTAGGGTATCAAAAGGGTTTTGGGCCTAAGGCACGAGATGAGATTAAAACATGCTTTTGACATATGATGTCAAAAGAATCTCATTAAAGGATCTAAGAGTCATAAATGATATGATCGATAAAAGTTATCTACCTAATTAATTTAATTTTGAGCAGTATCGCCAAAGCGGACTTAAGATTAAATTAAAGTTGGATCTTAGCCCATATAAATTATATTATACATTATTGTATTAGTAGGTTATATAATTTAGTGGGAGTATTTATGAAATACATTAAATCTCTTTATGAAATTGGTAGTAATACATATTATTATATGTTTGCATAAAATTGTAGATAATGGTTCAAAACACTTACAACCTATCTTTGCGATCTATCATTGAAAAGGAAAAACTCCTTGAGAATGGTACCAACTTTCTGGATTGGATCAGAAACCTTAGAATTGTTCTGAGGCAAGAAAAAAAGTTGTACATTCTCGAGGAACCCCTTCCTGAAGAAGAACATGAAGCCACTGCGCCTAGGGCGGAGAAGGATGCTTACAAGAAGCACAAAAGTGATTCTCGTGACGTCAGTTTCTAATGCTTGCCACCATGAATTCTGAACTCCAAAAGGCTTTGGAACATTTGGAAGCCTATGAGATAGGCGCTGAGTTGAAAGATATGTTTCAAGAGCAAGCTAGACAAGAAAGGTATGATACCATGTCTGCTTTAATGTCTTGTAAGATGACTGAAGGGCAAGCTGTGAGCCCTCATGTTTTGAAGATGAAAGGCCACATTGAGCACTTAGAGAGGTTGGGTTATGTCATCCCTATTGAGTTGGCAACCGACATGATTATTAATTCACTACCAAAATGCTATAATCAGTTTGTAATGAACTTTAATATGCATGGTATAGATAAGTCTTTATTAGAGTTGCATGAGATGCTTAAAACTGCTGAAAACAAAATCATTGAGTAAACCACTTCTCTTGTGCTTATGGTAAATAAAGGAAAGGAATTTAAAAATAAGGGTATAGGTAATGCAACTGTTACCAAACCTAAAGCAAGCAAGCAAGGCAAAAGTTTCCACCGCTGCTGTAGTGGCTAAACCAAACACTCAAAATGATGCAATTTGTTTTCATTGCGGTGAGACCGGTCATTGGAAAAGAAATTGAAAAGCTTATAGGAAGAAAAGAAGAAGGGCAATGTGATTGCTACTACTTCAGGTATCTATATTATAGATATTTTCCTTTCTTCTTCTAGTTCCTGGGTATTAGATACCGGATGTGGATCTTACATTTGTCTAAATGTGCAGGCACTAAAGAATAGGAGACTACTCAAGGATGGTGAAGTAGACCTACGCGTGGGGAATGGAGCAAGAGTTGCTGCATTAGCCATAGGGTATGAAGTCACTTTACCTAGTGATTTAATTCTTGTTTTGAACAATTTTAACTATGTTACTGATTTGTGTAGAAATATTATTTCAATTTCTTGTTTTGATAATGAAGGTTATAGATTTCTTATTGAGAATAGGAGGTTTTCTATTTATTTAAATGATATGCTTTATTGTATTGCAAATTCATTTAATGGCCTTTATGTCCTTGATCTTGAGAATGAGAATAATGATAATGTCTATAACATAAATAAGAAATCTAAACCTAATGATTTAAATCACACTTATTTGTGCCATTGCCGTCTTGGTCATATAAATGAAAAGCGTATCTCAAAACTCCATGGGGACGGACTTTTAGGATCAAATGATTTTGAATCATATGATACTTGTGAGTCATGTTTACTTGGAAAAATGACTAAAACACCTTTTACTAAGAGTAATGAAAGGGCTAGTGACTTATTGGGCTTAATACATACCGATGTATGCGGACCTTTAAGTAGCAATGCTAGGGGAAGATTTCAATACTTCATAACCTTCACTGACGATCTTAGTAGATATGGCTATGTCTACTTAATGAAGAACAAAAGTGAAGCATTTGAGATATTTAGAATATTTCAAAATGAAATACAAAATCAACTTGGCAAAACTATCAAAACACTTCGATCCGATCATGGTGGTGCATATTTAAGCCAAGAATATTACGATCATCTTAAAGATTGTGGAATTTTTTCACAATTAACTCAACCCAGAACACCACAATGGAATGGTGTGTCCGAAAGGAGAAATTGGACTTTATTGGATATGGTTCGATCTATGATGAGTCAAGTTGATCTTCCATTATCCTTTTGGGGACATGCATTAGAAACCGTTGCGTTCACACTAAATAGAGTTCTAACTAAATCGGTTCAAAAGATACCATATGAGATATGTGGACCGGAAAGAAGCCTTGTTTTTCTTTCGTGAAGATTTGGGGATGTGAGGCTTATGTTAAGAGACTTATCTCTGACAAACTCTCACATAAATCTGACAAATGTATTTTCGTGGGATATCCTAGGGAAACCAAATGATATTACTTTTAAAACCGCACGGACAACAAAGTGATTGTTGCTCGTGATGGTACCTTTCTAGAGAAAGAGTTTCTCTCTAAAGGAATCAGTGGGAGTAAAATTAATCTCGAAGAGGTTCGAGAACCCGAAAATAACATTGAACCGATGGTGGAATCTGAACAAGTTACACAAGGAGTTGTGGAACCCGTTTAGAATACACAAGCCCATCACAGATCTAGTAGGTTACGATCCCAACCAAGAAATATGGATTTCTCATAACGGATAGTAATGAAGTAGAAATCATTTAGAATGATGAACCAACTTCCTACCAAGCAGCGATATCATATCCTGATTCGGATAAATGGCTTGGAGCCATGAAATCCAAAATCCAATCCATGTATGATAATCAAGTTTGGAACTTGATAGATGCACCCGAAGGTGTAAAAACATTGGATACAAATGGGTTTTCAAAAAGAAAATTGACATTGATGGAAATGTGCATACTTATAATGCTAGACTTGTAGCGAAAGGTTATAGGCATATTCATGGTATTGACTATGATGAAACCTTTTCACCCGTAGCAATGATCAACTCTATAAGAAATTTAATTGCCATAGCCGCATATTATGACTATGAGATATGGCAAATGGATGTCAAAACGGCGTTCCTTAACGGGAACTTACTTGAGGATGTGTATATGACACAACCTAAAGGTTTTGTAATTCCAGAAAATTCTAACAAAGTATGAAAGTTGCAGAAATCGATCTATAGATTAAAGCAAGCCTCAAGTTGTTGGAATCTTCGATTTGATGAATCAGTCAAAGAGTTTGGCTTCATCAAGAACGAAGATGAACCTTGTGTATACAAGAAAATTAGTGGGAGCGTAGTATTATTTATAGTGCTATATGTTGATGAAATATTGCTCAATGTAAACAATGTTCCTGCACTTCAGTCTGTAAAGACTTGGTTAGGAAAATGTTTTTCAATAAAAGATATGGGTGAAATCGCTTATATCCTTGGTATTAATATCTATCGTGATAGATCTAAAAGATTGATTGGTTTATGTCAAAGTATATACATTGACAAGGTTCTTAAAATATTCCAAATGGAAAACTCTAAGAGAGGTAACCTGTCAGTGTTACATGGTAAAAGACTTAGCAAGACTCAGTGTCCTCAGACAACTAATGAGCGGGAATGCATGAATAGAATCCCATATGCTTCGGCAGTTGGATCCATTATGTATGCCATGATATGTACTAGACCGGATGTCTCTTATGCTTTGAGCATGAGAAGCAGATACCAATCAAATCCTGGTGAGAGTCGCTGGATAGTGTAGAAACCCCGCCTTGGACCGCTCACCCCGATTGCATATATAGTATTTTTTTTTATTTAACTTGTTTTCGTTAGTTTCTGTTACTTCCGTTAAGTTCTTGACTGACTCTGTTAAGTCTGGGGGCTAAACTGAATAACAGTTCTAACTTTCCAGTCCATTCTGTCAAAAATTCCTTTTCAGAGTCGGGTGCCTCTGCCCTTTGAGGTCAGACGCATGCGTCTTCCACCCTAAAGGCCGGAGGCGCGCGCTCCTGGGCGTCAGTTACAGATTCTCTCCAAGAATCCCTCCCTTGCTCAATTTACATGATTTTGCCCGAGAATTCCCTCTTTGTTGACTCTGTTTTGGCACCAAAAACATATTCTTTTCACCTATAAAAACCCCCGTTCTCCACCATTTCAAAGGGAGGATTTTGGACACCAAATTTGAGTATCAAAACTCTACACAAAAATCTTTACATCATCTTCAAGTAAAACTTTGAAATCTTCATCTCCTTTCCAAGTCAAGGTACAACACTTTCTCTTTTATTTCTTATTTGATTTTTATGTCTTTTTATTGTATTCAATCCCCATTAAAATAGGTCATGACCAATACGACTACTTCACATATTGAAGTTAGTTAAGGTTATCTCCCTACATTTCAAACTCTCATCTAATTTCCCCCTTTTTCTTTTAATGTAATAGTTGGCATAAATTCACTAAGTAATTCACCTTTACCTTTCAATGTAATTGTTAGCACGTATTCATATAAATAAAAGGACTTTTTTACATTAGAACACCAAAAGTAGCAAGACCGGCTTTAGCCGGGCGGAGTGGGTGTTTAAGTACTTCCCACTTTGTAATCTAACCCCCGAACCCGTGTCTCCCGAATCTCTGGTTTTGTATATAAAATTAGGCTATATTAGGTTTTTCTTATGTTCCTTTAAAAACATAGGTGGCGACTCTAGTCTTTAAAACCAAATAGACATCCTAGGATAATTCACCGCTCTAGCCAAGCTGTGGTTTTCTCGGGGTATCTACAGTGGAAACTCCGGTAGGGATAGCATAGAGGGTTAAACTTGCGTTTTTACTTTTGGTGTTCTTTTATCTGTTTTCTGTAGGAATTCTGGTGACAAAGGGTGGGAAGCGTGCTCCTCTGGTCTTCTTAGCCTAAGGCGTGCGCCTCTGACCTTAACCACCAGAAGCGCCTGCACTGCATCATGTCATTCAAATCCATGTTATTTGTGCTAACAGTTTCTGTAGGTGAAAAAGTTATTATTTCGGGTCAAGGCAATCCCTTGAACCCATGAGTTTGCAGGTTCTTACCCAGAATCGGGCGCATCTGCCCCTCTCACTCTGAGGCGCGCGCCTCCCATATGGACGGCCCAATGCGCGCGCTTCTGGGCGCATTTCCATAATAGAACAAACTCCAGAACGCGAACGAATGATGGTGTGTGGGCACGGTTGCCTGCACAAAACTATTTTAATTTCTGTTCATTTTTATCGGTCACACGGGTGATTCAAAAGTTGTAAATATGTGCTTATTTGCTTTTATTTTCTTTTGAAAAAAAAAAGTTTTGTCACATGTGTTTAACCTCACACTACGTGCACTAGTACATAATTGGCCTTGGATAGCGCTTTTTTTTGGGCTTGGATAGCGCATAAAAGCGCTATGTAAGCTACCGCTATGCTAGTTAACATAGCGCTTATTTTACGCTATCTAAGCTTTGGATCTCCTATAGCGCTTTTTTATGCGCTATCTAAGGGCCTTTTTTAATTTCCAGAATTTATCTTACATAGCGCTTATTATACGCTATCTAAGGGAATTTAAAAAAAAACCTATTGCACCTACTTCCATAATTCATCTTGCATAGCGTTTTTTATGCGCTATCTAAGGGCCATTTTTTTACAAAAAGCAAGCTAAAGTAGCGCATAAAAAACGCTATCTAAGTGTGTATTTCAATTTTTTTTCCGTGCTGCACCTTTTTCAAATTATATAAATTATAACGAAAAAATCAAACAAACAAAAATTAATATGAACTAACAAAAATTTCATTGAACAATAACAATCAATCTTTCATTAAATACACCAACAATAATTCTTACAATCATCCACAAAAGTTATAAATCAACAATACAGCGCTTACACCACCCTGAGCATAGTTTGTGTTCCTCTCATGAGGCTCAACCTTTGTTATTATAGAAAGAGTTCCATATTTTGCAACCGCAAGGGCATAGCGAAGACCAGCAACCCCGCTACCTATAACAACAAAAACAACAAACTTTGTGGAACCATCTTTAAGGCATGATGTTATGCCTGTTCCAAGAGGCCTTCGATTTTCAATGATTGGAGAATAAGAATAAGTGCATTGCTTGATGCGTAACATTTTGGACATCCCATGTGACCTGCAAATGTACAAATAATCGTATTACTGTGTCAAATGCATGTATAAATATCTACAAAGACATTCTCCTAGTGAAATTTGGATGCTCATTTAGGGTCGGAGGGAGTATAAGATCTTTAGACCTTTAATTTACTAAACATAATCATACTACAACATGTAACAAACAGAAACACATCCGCTTTCTTTACAATAGTTCACAGTTACTTGTGGTGAGCCTATGAGCAATGAATGACCGACGTTCTATTATTAGAAAAGGACCTCAATGCGCTTAATATCTCTCCTTCTGTTCATAGGGAGACATTTAGATGAGTAATCATCTCTTTTTAGGTAAACGAGGATAATGGCCATACACATGAAATACGTAAATCCAAACCGAAAGAGACCCACGCTAAAGGTAAGACTGTGCCAGTCTAGAAAACCCCTCATTACAGGTACATGCATTTTGCATCTCCAATGACCATGAACATCAAAAATTGATATGAATATGAGGCAGACACAGCTGCAGACGTGGTGGTATAAGTTCTCACACATTTCTAAAAAGAACAAGTCACCACTTATATTAGGGAAAATCCATCCCGGGTAAATAAAATTGACCAAGTTTCTTGCATACTTCTGTTCTCAGAAAAACATAACATTCAATGGTCACTTAGAGAAATCTGTTCTTATATACCAATGCAGGCTAAGAAAAAATGGGAAAACTAAATGAGAAACTCACCTTTACTTTTTACTGAAGAGAGGACATAAAAACCATCATTTTGCTGCAAAAATTCACAAGAATAATACTAAATCTGTTTCTTAAATACCAATGCAGGCTAAGAAAAAGCGGGAAAACTAAATGAGAAACTCACCTTTACTTTTTGCTGAAGAGAGGACATATAAAAACCATCATTTTGCTGCAGAGGCATCGAATGGCGAAGAGAGGCGGCTCGGCGTCCCAAGATCGAGTCCTAGACAAGCAGAAGCCAACATCTTATTACGAATAATTCTGACAACGTATTAAGTGATTGATTCAGGTTTGATTTTCACTAGTGTTCTTTTAATTTCTGCACCCATTTTAATTATTGTAAAAAGTTCCCTTCAAGGGAAAAGTCACTTTCCGATTGGAGGTCAAAAAGGATTTCACACCTCATCTATTGTATGGAGGGAGTAAGAGGCAAGCTTCTACGTGATAAACTACAATTCATTCGAAGTATAAAGATCTTCCAAGTCACAACTCAACTTGACTCGAGTAGAATTGTGAGACTCAAATATAAAAAAATCAAGATCACGGGGGATTTCAGTACCAAACTCACCTCAGATCTTTTATCATAAGCACCTCACTTTTTTTACCTCGTGCTATCATCTCCTCTATGAACCTACTTGAGATTTATAAGAACCATAATTCGTGATAATGGCAATAGAAATTATAAAGGGAGGCTAACCTGGTAATGATTCCAAATACTCCAAAGGCGGAGGAGTTGTATGAAAAGATGGTTAGGGGAAAAGCTGTTAAATGAAGGGAAATATAGTTAGGGGCAAAGATGTAGAAACGAAGCTCTGCTGGTGATTATAGCCAAACTCAAAAGACCCTTCCGCGTAAAGCAACAATTTATGAGTTATTGCTTAAAAAAGACACAAAAACTTGTAGATAGAAGCAGGGGAATATTTACATGTCTCCTTAGTCTGTTTCAAAACGGAACCAAATAACCACATAAATATATTGGATTGGGAAATTAAGAGAATACAATAGCTTTAGTACTCCCTCTGTCCTGGATGATAGTCCTAATGACGCCGTGTGAATCTGGGGTCAAGGAGAGGGATCTCCAACTGAGTATTTCCAATTCCTGGATCACAACACAAATAAAGCACCGTTAAGACCAGAGCCGGGTTTGAATCCGGCTTAGGCCCTCGGGTGTGAGAGTAAGATCTCTGAGGAAAACCTAAGAAGAAAGGCTTGTGAATGCCTTGTGTGTGAATTAGGGTTAGAATGAGTACCTTGCCCATAGGGCGTAAAGGAGTATTTATAGGTAATAGGAGAGAGAGAATAAAGGGATAAGATCTGGATATTAACCAACTTGAGACACGTGCCAGGATCTCATTGGATGATGGATCCACCACTTGTGATCGTGGTCTGACAGGTACGGATCGTTAACGTCCCTTGGACATATTTGCCAGCTGTAAAGTGCAATTCCCGGGCTCATTAGTGAATGACGGGAGGCAAAACTTCCTTGTGCCAGGTCAGCAAGCGGGCTTAATCCTCGGGCATAAGCTTCCACGGGTTCACTTGATTCGGGCTTAAGATTCAGGGCCAGTTAAAATAGGCTCGATCGGTCCGGTTCGTCCGGGCTTGGACCCGATCTGACAAGCTCGGGCTTATCAGTGGCCCCTAACTCCGAGGATCAGCTTACTTATGAGCGATGCGAGGAGCTACATTTTTATAGCTTGATCCGGGCCGGTCTGAGTCAAATTCTGGTACATTGCAGAGTGACACGGGAGTCTCACGATAGTGGTTGACGATGGGACGATGGGCCCCTTGCGCCAGGTGTCTGACATGCTTTTTGCAGCTGAAAAGACACGTTACATGCGCATTTAATGCGAACCGTCATCGATTTTCGAAAAACCAGTTCCTGCCTCTTCATTTCTCGGGTACACATCGGGTTAATTCCGGGTCTCAGGTAAACCCAACCCATTTCAGGTTCTATAAATGACCCCAAATTGGGTTATTCAAAACTTTCAACACCTTTAACCTTCTGCTACTGCTCTCAGGAAAAATTATTGCTATCAACATTGAAGACTCGATTCTTCTATTTCCTTAGCACGATCATTTTTCTGGTAGCGCTTTGAATTCCGCCTTCGTCGACTTGATTTTTAACTGCTAACTTTTTAATTTTGAGCTTTTTCCGGTAAAACCCTAACTGCCGTATTTTCAAAGTTTGGAAATCACGAACAAAATTTTTCCCACTTTTGATCGGTTGAATCGTCTTTTTATTAGGAATTTCTGGTCCGGTTCTTGGATTTTTTAAATTCTCTTAAAAATCTTCTAACTTCGACCATGGATGAACTGGACCTGGGGCGGATGCTTCATCCGGACCTTTATGGTTGTTGTCGAAGAACGGGAGGAATTTATAGATATTTAATAAATGCCTGGAAACGGTTATCTCTTTATGCTTTCAAAACAATAGGGACAGTTTTTGACTGGGATTCCTGGATTCTACCCCTGTTGTGGGAGACGGGTCCTTCGGTCCATTTTGATTATGGGAAAATGAGGGTTCTGGGGGGGTGAGGAACAGTTAGGGATTTTTGTGAAAGCCGTTTTAACTCGATTCCCAAATAATGTAGATATGGCAGGCAATGCTAGAAGGTTGGTGAGGTTAGGTGGTGATCGTGTGTCTACAAGTGGACCGGATTCCAGGACTTGGTTGGATACCCCTTTAGACGATGTATTGCCTGTCCATGACCAGGATCACGATACTCTCATGGATACTGGTGTTATTGAGGTAACCAGCAGTGGGGAGGCTTCAGAGCGGGCTGACGATGGCGACAAATTTTTGTTGGACGAGCCTGCCCGAGACATTAATGAAGATGGGTCTTCTGACACCCCTACAGATTCACGCGAGCAATTAGAGAGATTGGCCCCTGATACCACCCGCAAAGTTAACTTGCTTCGTTCTTCTGTTAGGATTGTAGATTCTTTTCCTGAGGGTCCGGATAATAGGGCAATTAGTCAAGCAGGTGCATCTTGCTCTGGTGCGGGCTTAATAGATGAGGATGAGCAGGATTCTGATGATGAGTTTCTATCACAATTGCGTATTGACCCCAAAATCTATCTTGTTAGCGGTCTGGGTGAGTATGAGTCGCCCATTGGAGGTGATACGATGACTCCTTCTTTGGTCCGGACAGAAAACCTTGCCTGTGTCTTTTTTCCGGTTCAATTTGAAAACGGGCTCCGCCTTCCCCTAGATCCTTTCATTTGTGAATTTCTTGAATTTACTCACTGCCTCCCGATGGATTTGACCCCAAATGCCATTCACTATTTGATATCTTTTATAGTTGTAAGCCGTGTTCTAGGATTTGAACCTTCTTTATCCGCCCTTCATATTTACTTTACTCACCAAATAACTGTGGGATGCTTAAGCTTGAAGACCAAACCGCGATCTGAGAAGATTTTTTCCGCCGCTTTGAATAAATTTGATCAATGGCAAAGATCTCCCCTTGTCGTTCAAAATCGATTAGGTTAGCCTTTCTCTCATCCGGATAATATAGCTCCTATCTCGGTCTCCCGAAAAATATTTCCCGATCCTGCGAAAGGCCGCGAACTCAGTGCCGCTATGGAGGCTTATCTTGATCGGTTTAAAAGGAAAGTTATCCAGGATGGCCAGGCAGTTGAAATCCCCCAGGTTTTTTTACGTCCAAGCTATCATAAATAGTGAGGAGCTTTTGATTTTTGCCGGGGTGGCCCCAAGTCGTGCTTCTGGCCCCGAGCCTAGGGTTACCATGGCCCCTATGTTGCGAGATCCTGACTGGAAATTTCATCAGTCATTTGCTTTCATTTCTGATTGCTCTGCTTATAGTTCGGGGGAGACATGTTCTGACCCTAGTTTACTCGGTCTCTTTAATTATACTCTTTCAGATTGCTTTTCTAGTTCTCCTCGTTCTATTTTTATTTATCTGATCATTATCATTGATTGCAGATCCAACTGATACAATGCCTCCAAATCCTCCGCCGAGATTAAGCAGGCCGCCCGGGCCGCCACTCTTGCTGATAAACAACAGAGAGCGGACGCTCTTAAAAAGACTAAGGCTCCGGGGAATAAACTCCCCGTCGCGGACAAAGTGGATAAATCCGGAACAGTGGTTTCTTCTCAGCCACAATTGACTCGGCACTTGCCACCCAATCCCCGTTTTGGTGCTGGCCGTGGTAAGAGCTTGATCGGCACCGGCCACTCTACTCAAACTTCTACTGATTCGGGCATTGCTCCTCCCGAGCAGACAAAAAAGAGGTCGGCGACCGGGGACCCCGCGTTATCCCAAAAAGACAAGCATCATAAGACCAGCTCCCCTTCCGACTTCACCGTTCTGTCCCCTACCAAAGGGACTATATACTCTAACCTTTATCCGGTGGAGTTGATTGAAGACAAAGACCGTGCCAAGGAATTTGGCCTTAAAATAGCCAATGCTCCAGAAGTATATGGGGTGGACCTCCACAGCCGCCGAAGCGCCAACGCTTACGTGGGTGATGGATTATTGCATCGCCTTCATTTCCCTGATTATCAACAGAAAATCTTGGCTGCCTCAAATCCTATCTCTGCTGCGGGCCATGCGGGCTTGGCCTTGACCGAGGTATTTTCACGATTTTACTTGTCATTGGGTCCCTTTCTTTCCCCGGTATAACTTTTTTTATTTTTTGTAGGTTGCCAATGATATTATTTATCTACGCACTCAGCATGAGGCTGATGTCAACCAGCTCGCCGCGTGAAACAAAGAGCTTTTGCAGGCAAAGGAGGAAATTCAAAAGCTAGCCAAAGCCCTGGACAACTCAAGCACGGAGTTGAAAAGCAAGGATGCAGAGGTTACGAGCGCAGCCAAAGAAGTATCCAAACTAAACAATGATCTGACTGTTGCTCGGGAAGCTAAAGAACGAGCTGAGGCCGAGAAGGCGAGTATCGATGCCCGCAATGCTGAGCTTCTGAGGTCCTTGGAGACGGAGAAGAAGAAAGTCAAGGAGCTGTCGAGCAAGGTGGATGAGCAGGATGGCAAACTGCTTGATCAGATGCGCTTTGAGAAAGACCGAGAGCTGGTCTTAAAGGAAGAGAGGGCCGCGGCGGTCAAAGAATTTAAAGATTCTAAGGAGCTTTCCGATCTGTTAAATGTCACGGGCTCTGAGCAATACGAACAGGCGGTGCATACCATTGCCCGGAATCTTGCGGCCACGGGGAAATATACTGCTCAGGAGATCACGGTTATCTGTTCTATTATGGCCACAGATCCGGAATGCTTTAGCGGTCATGCCCTTGTGCCATTTGCCGATTATCAGCTCGAGGCATTACCTGAATCGGTTCGGAATGCTCTACCTCCGGTCTCGCCTGTAACCGTCCAGCCTTTATTGAAAACCATAGATGATTTGCGGTTTACAGTTGACGAGCCCGCATTATCTCTGGCCGTAGCTCTGGAGAAGGTTTTCGGCCCTGGTGGCCCCTATGTTGAAGGTATGGTTCTTCCTTTTTCCAACTTTGCCTCCGCTCTAGCTGAAGCTCGGAAAGATTCTGTATCTGATCCAACTATATCTGAATCTGTTCCAGAAGTGGAAATACCTCCTCCCTCTGCAAACTGAAGATCAGACCGGGTTGCGTCCTGGGTATTTTTGTAATAACATAGGTCTCTCAACATTTCGTACAATATATTATTGTTTCAAAGTAATCCTTGGTATTTGAACGTTTTTGCTGTTGTATTGTCACATATTTTTTGCTTTCCTCAATTTTCCCTTTGTTACGTTTTCGCTTGAGTACTCCTTATGTATTATTAAGATTTGAACTTAGCCAAAACTTTTTAATCTTGCGGTTTAGCTCGAGGGCGTATGACCGCTCATCGTGCATGAAGAGTCATGCAACGGCATTTCCCTTAACGGGCTTGCGGTCTAGCTCGAGGGCGTATGACCGCATCGTGTATGAAGAGTCATGCAACGGCATTTCCCTTGATGGGCTTGTGGTCTAGCTCGAGGGCGTATGACCGCGCATCGTGCATGAAGAGTCGTGCAACGACATTTCCCTTGACGGGCTTTGGCCCCCCCAGCGGTTTTGGCATTCTTTGTTATACTTTACCATCTACGCCTTTTTGTATATATTGTCTAACTTTCTTTGGAACGGAACAAATATAATATCATTACTCTTTGAAACTTTTCCGCTCATAGAGCTATTACATCAAAGTTCCATTACAATGTAGAAATAGAAAAAAGGCAAATTTCTAACTATGTTACTTTCAACTAAGAGGGGAATACAATTATTAAGGGTAATATTTCTTCAAGTGATCACTGTGCCAAGCATTCTTCAAATCTTTCCCTTCTGCGGTGAGAAGCCTGTAAGTCCCTTCTTTTATGATCCGGGCAATTTGATAAGGCCCTTCCCAATTTGGTGAAAGTTTTTTATAACCGGGTGTCTTGCCCGTGACCTCTACTTTCCTCAATACCCAGTCTCCCACTGAGAATGACCGTTTGTTTACCCTCCTGTCATGGTGAATCTTGGCCTTCTGTTTGTAATTAACCATTCTTGCTCTTGCCCGGAGGCGTTTCTCTTTGAGGCAATCAAGATCTCTCCGACGAGACTCCTCATTCTTTGTTTCATCAAAATGAGCAACCCTGTAAGTAGGTAACACGGCTTCCACGGGCGCTACTGCCTCCGACCCATATGTTAAAGAAAAAGGAGTCTCCCCAGTTGAGTTCCTTGTTGTAGTGCGGACAGCCCACAAGGCAGTACTAAGTTCATCCAACCATCGTCCACTTCTTCCTGTCAAATTTTTGTGGAGGGCGGTCATAAGTAATTTGTTGGTGGCCTCGGACTGGCCATTTTGCTTGCGGTCTTGCCACTGAAGATTGGCGGTGTTCCACATTAAGCCTTCTGCACTCTGCTATGAACTTTCTATGGAACTGGGGCCCGTAATCCGAAACAATTGCCCGTGGTAACCCAAAACGACAATAAATGTGATCATGTACAAACTTAATGACGTTTGCCTCTGTGGTACTAGTCAATGCCTTGGCCTCTACCCATTTTGTAAAGTAGTCTACTGTAACTACTACCATTTGAGCTCCTCCTGGGGTTTTAGGGTATGGTCCAATCAGATCAATCCCCCACATGTCGAATGCCCAAGTAGGGACAACCAACGTTTGCTCTGTAGAGGGCAGCCTTGGAATATTTGTGAATCTTTGGCACTGGTCGCATTTTCGGACATATTCCTCCGCGTCCTGCCTCATTGTCGGCCAGTAGTATCCCAAAAACCGGATTTTGTCAGCAAGCGTTCGTGCTCCTAGATGTCCTCCACATACACCCTCATGGACCTCATACAACAAGTTGGTCACCGTTCCGGTCTTGACACATCTTAATAATGGCTTCGAAAAAGATCTTCGATAAAGGATTCCATCAATGAAAGTGTACCTTGCGGCCTGTTTCATCAAGGTTTTCGCTCGATCTGGGTTATCGGGGAGGACTTGATTCTCTACGTATGCCTGTATTTCGTCAACCCAATACTTTTCTTGCTCGTCCAAGTTGTTGATCTGTACCCTGTCAATGGCCGGGGCCTCAGTGAACTCGATCCAGCAGTCAGCACTGAGCTTGGTGATTTCCTCATTCGTGATTCTTGAGAGAAGATCTGCCTCGGAATTATCTGCCCGGCTTACTTGCTTTAGCTCGTGAAACTCAAAATCTTTCAACAAACTTTTAGTGAGCTCCTTGTATTTGATTAGTACCGGATGATTAGTTTCATATTCTCCCCTCACTTGGTTTACCACGAGCTGATAATCGCTATTTATGACCAACTTTGGAACTTTCAAATCCTAGGCTAATTCTAAGCCGCAATCAAGGCTTCATATTCAGCTTGGTTGTTTGAAACAGGGAACTTGAATCTCAAAGCCCTTTTAAACTTTTGCCCTTCCGAGGCGACCAAGAGAATTCCTGCGCCACTGATCATTTTGCCCGCAGATCCGTCTACATACAACTTCTAGCAATCTTCGGTTTTTCACCCAGGTCCTTAACCTCATGGTTCTCTCGTTTGCTTGGTCCTACTGCTTTGTCCTTCCCAGGCTCATCTCGTCTTAACTCGAAGGTAGTTTCTGCCACAAAATCAGTAAGTGCCTGCGCCTTTATCGCCTTCCATGGGGAGTATGTGATCTGGAACTCCGTAGGCTCTATAGACCATGCCAACATCCTTCCCAAAGATTCGGGCTTGTGCAAGACTATTCTTAATGGCGTATCTGAGAAAACCGTGATCGGATGGGCAATGAAGTATGCCCGCAATTTTTGGGCAGCCATTAACAAAGCAAAAGCTAATTTTTCAATGTTCAGGTATCGGCCTTCTACTACCGATAGTGCCTTAGAGACATAATAGACGGGTTTTTGGATGCCATCTTCCTCTCTTACCAATACTGCGGCCACTGCCTGATCTGTTGCTGCTAAAAAGATATAAAGTTCCTCCCCCGTGACCGGGTTGCTCAGCAAAGGCGGTTTTCCCAGGTAAGTCTTGACTTGCTCGAAGGCATTCCTACACTCTTCATTCCATTCAAATCTTTCATCCTTTCCTCCTTTCAATGCTTTAAAGAAAGGCAAACATTTTTCTGCCGATCTTGAGATAAACTTTCCTAAAGCTGTTATCCGCCCATTCAATTTTTGTACTTCCTTGATGCATCTTGGTTGTTGCATGTTTATTAAGGCCTGGATTTTCTCCGGGTTCGCCTCGATCCCCCTCTAATTTACCATAAAACCCAGGAACTTGCCTGCCATCACCCCAAAGGCGCACTTCGACGGGTTGAGCTTCATATTGTTTTTCCGGAGATTATCAAAGGTTTCAGCCACATCAATTTTATGGGAGGATTCTTTCGTTTTGATCACCATATCATCAATATAAGCTTCCAAATTCCGGCCCAACTGACTGTCAAAGACAATCCCTACCATCCTTTGATATAATGCGCCCGCATTTTTGAGCCCGAATGGCATGTTGTTGAAAGTGTAAGTTTTGCCCACAGCATAGAAAGCGCAAGAGGGGATATCTGCCTCTTTCATCTTGATTTGATGGTAGACCGAGTATGCGTCTATGAAGCTCAGTACTCTATGCCCGGCTATTGAATCTACCAATTGATCTATTCGGGGAAGTGGATAACTATCTTTGGGACAAGCTTTGTTTAGATCAGTAAAATATACGCACATTCTCCACTTCCCGTTGTCTTTAATCACCATTACCACATTGGCTAACCACCTCGGGTAATTAATCGGGCTCACAATCTTTGCCTTCAACAATTTTTCAACTTCTACCTTGATCGCAGCTCTTTTTTCGAGCGAAAAGTATCTTTCCTTTTGGAGGATTCTTGTGAAAGTAGGATCAATGTTCAGCACATGCTCGATCACTTCTCTACTTATTCCCTTCATATCTTCAACCGTCCAAGCAAAGACATCCACGCTCTTTCTCAAAAATTCTATCAAGATCTTTCTTTCCTCCGGGTGAATCTCAAGTCCCACTTTTATAGTTTGCTTGGGGTAAGCTGGGTTTATGATCACATCCTCCAACGCATCATTGGGCTGAATATCTGCAACCTCTCTGTCATGTAATGAGTTAATTACTATTTCAATTTGCTCGCTCTCAGCAGCTTTTTGCCAGGCTCTCCTGCTTTGCTTGAATTCTGCCCGCGTGGAATGAAACGACAGAGTCCCAATCATAGCAGTATCTTGAATATCCTTTCCGTTTGGTTTTGTCCTTTTTTCTTCTCTCTGAACCCCTGGTCTATTCATCCCCGTACTCTCTCTTCTTTTCTTTTCAATGACTTTTTAGAAAAGGTCGGGCTTGTTCTCGATACAGGCTATCCCCGCCGGCGTACTGAACTTGATCTTTTGGTGCGGGATTGATGCAACGATCCCCAACGCCGCTTGTGCGGTCACTCCGAGTATAGCATTGTACTGGGACTTTAATTCAATCACCATGAAAGTAACTCGGGCAGTTTTTTCATAAGGTTTTACCCCAATGGTTACATCAAAATCAATGGTTCCTTTAGCATGAATCGTATGATTAGTAAACCCTTCAAGCAGACCAGCATACGGAGTAAGGTGTGCCTCGGAAATTCCCATCTCTTCTAGGCAACTGAAATAGAGGATGTCCCTGGAAGCCCCGGTGTCAATCAATACTCTGCCTATATCCGCCCGACAAATAGACATTTTAATGGTCAGTGGCTGCATAGAGTGGAAGAGTGTGGAGGCCAGCTCGCTTCTCTTGAACCCGATTAGCTCCTCTTCCTCCGGCGGGTATGCTGGGATTAAAAACACTTTTTCCAGTTGCTTGATCTGGTTGGACAATTGAGTGTTGCTTGGGGATTCCTCTCCAATGTATTGGATGTCATATATTCCTTCCCCTTCTGCGTCGTTGTGCCTTATCTGATGGATGTTTCCCCATGGGGCATGTCCGCTATTGCTCGATCCTTCAATCCATTTTTTCAACTCCCCGGCCTCTATTTTTTGCTGAATGATTTTCTTCAGCTGAAAACACTCATCTGTTGTGTGCCCGTGGTCTTCATGATACCCGCACCATTTTTTTTTTGACTTCTCATAAGGCTTTTTCTCTTGAGGGGGCGAAGGGGGTAGCATTTCTGCCCGCAGTATCTCTGTTCTTGGAACAATTAAAGGGGTAAAAGCGGAATCATCCCCTCTTTTGTAATTTTGCATGCCCCCATATTTCATTCTCCCCGGGCATTGTTAATCCTTGAATGTCCTGAATAGTTTCTGAAGTCTGGCGTGGGCTTAATTCTGTCTTTGACACTCCTATGGGAATCTAGCATGAATGAGGGTTCAACTCCGGCCATAGCAATGGCTCTATTATACATTTCCTCCGTCCCCTCTGGCTTCCGGCAGGCAAATTCTTGTTTCAAGGTATAGGATGTTAATCCTCCCAGAAAACATAACTCTATATCATTCTTTGTTAAGTCCACAATTTGCTCGGTCATTTTCCAAAAACGGGTAATGTATGCTTTCGTACTTTCCCCGGGATGCTGTTTTACACCGCATAGATCCGATTTTGGCCTTGCGGCCTCCCCTGCACCCGCGAACGAGTTTAAAAAAGAACCTCGCAGCTGTTCATAACTGTCGATAGACCGCAGTCTATGGGCCAACAACCATTCTAGTGCCTTTCCTTTGAAGGTAGAGGCGAGGGCTTTGCATTTCACGGCCTCATATGTGGAAAATAAGGCCATTTGTCCTTAAAACCTCCCTACATGACTCTTTGAATTAGTAGAGCCATCGTAGGCGTCTAATGTTGGGACCTTTCCCCGCTGAATTGGTGAATCAGCAATCCACGAGGCAAAAGAATCTATGGGTCCAACGCACTTTGTTACTCCTTTCTTGGACTCCCATAAATCTTTGACCATTCTTTGGAACTTATGGTCGGTCATTTCCCCTGCTTTAGCCCTTTTCATTGTTTCTGTAATTTGATCACCGGTTTTAATAATTGCTTTCCCTTTAAACTGGCCTCTAGGTTTTCTAGGCTGTGATTCTCCTTCCTCACTTTCCCCCTCTTCTTCCTCCCTCTCGTCATCATCCTCCACGAGGATTGTCCACCTTTTTTCCCCTACAACTCTACTGGCTCTGCTTTTAGAACTTGTCAGACCATGAGTTTTTGATTTTTCAGGAGGAATTCCGGCATTAGGCTCGGCATTAAATAGCTCCTCTAAGGCCATATTTAGCTGCAAGCCTTCCGCCACCAAATTTTTCCTATCCGTTAGGATTTGAATTTTCTTTTGAATTTGGTCAGGAGTGAGGGGAGTGACGGGAGTTTTTTGAGTTTTGAGAGCTCTTGAAGTTTCAATATGATCTCTCAGATCCGCCTCTCTCCTTGACTTTTGAGAGGGAGTATAAGAGTTACCGCTAAGCGTCTTATCTCCCAATCTGGCGAAGATTGATCCCTGAGGCGCTTGTTTCGAAGGGCTAGGATTCGGATTCAAAATTTCTTTTCCGGTGATTGCAAAAATTTTGTATAGCAAGAGTCAACAGAGAGAATTGAATACACTTTAAGAACCGTAAAAAACAGAGGAACCAGACTGAACGGTTAAATATTAAGATGAAATAAACAAAGCTTTATTTGATAACTTGCAATAGAGAATTCAAATCGAACTAGACTAGAAAAAGCAAATAAAATAAGAAGATTGCACTAGGAAGATTTTCGATTCCCGGCAATGGAACCACTGATGACGCCCTGTGAATCTGGGGTCAAGGAGAGGGATCTCCAACTGAGTATTTCCAATTCCTGGATCACAACACAAATAAAGCACCGTTAAACCAGAGCCGGGTTTGAATCCGTCTTAGGCCTTCGGGTGTGAGAGTAAGATCTCTGAGGAAAACCTAAGAAGAAAGGATTGTGAATGCCTTGTGTGTGAATTAGGGTTAGAATGCTTACCTTGCCCATGGGGGCGTAAAGGAGTATTTATAGGTAATAGGAGAGAGAGAATAAAGGGATAAGATCTGGATATTAACCAACTTGAGACACGTGCCAGGATCTCATTGGATGATGGATCCACCACTTGTGATCGTGGTCTGACAGGTACGGATCGTTAACGTCCCTTGGACATATTTGCCAGCTGTAAAGTGCAATTCCCGGGCTCATTAGTGAATGACAGGAGGCAAAACCTTCCTTGTGCCAGGTCAGCAAGCGGGCTTAATCCTCGGGCATAAGCTTCCACGGGTTCACCTGGTTCGGGCTTAAGATTCAGGGCCCATTTAAAATAGGCTCGATCGGTCCGGTTCGTCCGGGCTTGGACCCGGTCTGACAAGCTCGAGCTCATCAAGTCCCACTTTTTTCGTTGCTATTACAAAGGAAATTTGGGCAATAATTAAGGCTACTTTTCATTATCCTAATGAAAATTTTAAAATTGTTATTGATACACCACTATAAATACTATCAATACTAATTTTTAGATTCTCATTAAGATAATGAAAAGTAGGCCTAATTATTGCTCAAAGTTCATTTGTAGTAACAACGAAAAAAGTGGGACTATCATTATGGGACAGAGGGAGTATAACAATTGTTTATCATGCAAAAAAAACAAAAAATTGGAGAGGCAGAACAAGGTGGTGTTACTTCTTAGTCTGTTTCAAAACTCAATCCTTGGCAATTGCCTCTAACTATAGCTAATTAGTTTGAAGTTCCAAGTGAAAGCATTAACTTTAAGATGGATACATAGGAACCATAGCTTCTATCAAGTGAATCCTACTCTGTTATTCCCGTTGAGGAGGCCAAAATAAGCATGTCAAAGATAGGGTAAAAAACTACCATATTTTTTCCTGCTTCTTCCCGCCAAAGAATTAAGAGTACAATATTTCAAAAGATAATGCTTGCAACATATATTACCTCTTTGGTTCTCCCCGTAATAATCTGATATACTGAAAGAAGGTTGGTGCATTTAGGTTTATCGGCATTATCGTGTAAATCAATATTCACGAATTTCAGTAAGCGGTCGTTCAGTATGTGCTCAACCTGAAAACCAAATGAAAAGGCCAAACAACAAAGCAAACCATCGACGTTAGCAGATTGATGGTTCCAAAAAAAAAAAAAAAAATCCTTTTATACTTGTCTTTCTTTTTGGTTTCAATAATTTATATTATCATTTCTTGGGAGGTGTTAGCTTAAATTGTTCTATTAATAATGTCAGATAGCCTGAAAATAGTCTTTAAATGACTATTTCAGACATTCCAACAACAAAAATAAACCCACTTCAAGAAATTGTAAAATTGAAGAACTTGTGTTACCCGGATTTGAGTAGAAAAATCTCTTTAATGGCTTTAGCAAACCTTAAATTTTTCTTCTATAGCTTGAACCCTTCAAAACATTGATTCTTTGATCTTCAAATTCCCGAAAATCAGAAAAATTGGAGATTTGGGGAAACACCTAGGGTTTCGGATTTGATGGGTTTTGGTGTTGATTTTCGGATTTATGGGGTTGGTTTGATGTTTGAGAGTGTGGATTGTGGGTGGAGGAGGGTTGGTTAGTCGGAATTAATAGAGGAATTGAGGGAAATCGGGTGGAGGGAGTCGGAGGTAGGGGTGCGGCGTAGACAGGGAGAGAGAGCTCTGGAGTTTGAGAGGGAGATGGAGGGCGCTGGAATTTGAGAAAGAGAGACTGTCACGCTTTTTTTTTTCAAGATTCCCTCAGACCCTTACACAGCGCTTTAATCAGTCAATAAATCAAAAAAAAAACCAAACCCAAAAAGAAAAAAAAAATAATAGCTAATGAATCACTTAGTACGATAGCGCTTTGCTAAGCGCTATCTTAGGTAATGCCTACAATAGCGTTTATTTTATATGCACTATGGAAGATAATTTTTTTTTTTCATCCGGCTTGATCAAGTAATTCAATGCAGGTTATTGTAAGGATCCCGCCCCGTGGCGAAGGAAACGAAGGGTTTTCGTTTCGAAGGGCGAAAAACCAAACACGGTTATCACGCAAAACATAACGGAGTCGCCACATTTGTTAATTATTCAACCCAACAAATGGAAAGGTTAGAGATTCTATTAATTCGGAGGTCAGGTTACGCCTTGGGAAGAGGTTTACGTCACCCAAGTCGCCTCAGATAGGACCGAGTCTCCCTAACGTTAGTTAACAAATGTGCATGTGTGTGTGTGTATTTCAAAAATGGGAGAAACTGACATTTTAACAAAACTGGTTAATTATTTAACAGAAAAGGGTTATTTTGCAAACATTTCAGTCAGAAGGGGAAGAAACTGGAAAATGCACTCCCTGGCCAAAGTAGCCGTACGGCTAGGGAGAGCATTCCAGGGGTTTTTGACAGTTTATCAGAAAACTGTCCAGTTTCAGGCAAAACAGAGTGTTCTTGCTGAAACTGGACTGTGATGATCATTTTTCAGTTATTTTCTTTAACAAAAACATGGATTTAATCATCCATATGTCATTGATCACAAATTAGACACCAAAAACAAAGGTTTTGGGTGTGATCAAGACAATCATTGGGGAAATTATGAGAAAGGTGATGAACATGCCCTTTGGGCCAAAATTGCCATTTGATGAGTAAAGATTGGAACTTTACCATCAAAATGGACTTTTTATGAAAGATTGGAACTTCATATTTTCTATTTTTCTTTCTTTCCAAAGAAGTTCAACAACTCAACTTAACGGCAGCGGTCCAAAGCAACAAGCAACAATGGAGAGGCCACCACTCTAACCCGGTATCATCATTAAACTGGATCATCCTCGAACTACGCAGACCTGAGCCTCTTACATCGAGAGGAACGTAGGCAACCTCCTGGTCCGGTCCATAAAATATACGCAACCCACCTCGAGCAAACTTTCACTCTTTTCTCTCTTCCCCATACACCACAATTTATATTCTTTTTCTCGATTAATCAAGGCGTTTATCATTTCGAGACTACTTGTCTAAAACATTATCATAAGATACATAACTAATCAACGAGGTCCATTCTCGAGCAATCAAAAGACAATTCTGAATAAAACAATTTTCAAATATCTCGACAAGTCTTCTGTTCTATAATCCAGGAAAGAACTAAACACTTACTTTCTGTCTAGCAGGGGATTCCTTCCTTTTATACACATATTTCTTGTAAGATCTAAATGTGAGAACTCCCTCTCTTGTTCTCTCTCTCTTTTCTCTCACCATAACGAAAAGGCTCCTGAAAGTCGTCTGTACAATTCTGTCTTTTTCTTTATTTTGAGTCGACTGAAATAATAATAAAAAAAAAACCGACGCTAAAAGAATATACCCACCTAGATTGAAAACCCGCAAGGGCGGTCTAGAGAAAAATAAGGGTGCGTCTAAAGGAGGTAGCATGCCCCCACCTTATCCCCTCACCAAACTGGGGCTGCCCTAATGGAATTGAGCCGATTACTGATGCTCCAACAAGATCATTCCCCACAGAATGTCATACCCCTCCATCGAAAATCAACATGGGTGACCTCTTTCAAATGCCCTCACCAAACTGGGATTGCCCCAATGCAACCGGGCTGATTGCTGAAGATCACTCTCCACGAAGTTCGACATGGTTCACCTCTCTCAAGCACCCCCATTCAAACTGGGGCTTCTCCAAACCAAGTTAAGTCAACTGCTTGACTACTCGAGATCACCGGCGACCCGATGAAATCTCACTCACCCGAAGGGCTACCCTAATCAACAAACCTAACGAAGGACAAATACTAAAATTAGTTAGGCTATAATTAATTATAAGGCATCTTTATAAGATCATTACATTTTCAAAAAGTGTTTTCTATCACGACACATTGTTTATAAATCCGCACACTCGGTCTCCACCAATTTATAAATTGTCTTTTGTCTCATCCCCGTGATGTCCTAACTAACTCGGTCCTACACCTTAGGCTACCCTTGAGTCCTGCATCCCATAGGTCAAAAGCCCTAAATCTCCTTTAGGCAACTCGTACCAATAGAAGTCAAATAGTTTTTTTACCCAACTAGGGTACCCTTGGCTTGTGCATTGCGCTCCTAGACTGTTTACATACTATCTACATGCTACCTACATGTTATCTACATGCTATTTACATACTGTCTACATGTTATCTATATGCTATCTACATGCTACATAAATGTTTGTACAGTTATCCATAAATATTACTATTCTATTGTCTATGCGACCACTAACAAACTACAGATCTAAGACGCTGATCCGCTAGCATTACCTCAAGTTCGCTTCTGCGGAGAAGGACGTCAACCTCCGAATCACTGCCCGCAGACCCAATTCGCGGCAAGCCATAGCCTCATAAGTCCGAGGAGTCACCTAAGCAAAAGGCAGCACAAGCATGTCAAAACAAGTCCAAACAAGAGGATGACTAAAGACAGAAGTGGGATGAATAGAAGAAAGGGTAAACAACCTACACTGACATGACCCACCGGGATCTGAAACTCCAGAACTATCTCTCTCTCCTCATGCTGCACCCACTGAGGGTCATCATCACCATCTACATGATCGTACAGAGGGACTCCAAAAATCCTATCAAAGGAAGGACCTGCTGGGCCCAGTGCCACCGACTCAACATGCCTCTGCCTCATTTCCGCAGTTTCTCCTCTATCACAGCGCGTGAGCCCCAAAGGCGCGTCCTAACAAACTCATCATACGAGGCTCCCTCTACAACTAATTGTCTAGCATCAAGGCCCTCGGTCAACCTAACCCGGTCAGACAAAGAAGTTGAAACAGTCATGAACCACGGAGGATCCACCGGAACCAAGTAGACACTACCTACTCCATCCTAGGAACAGACTCTCTCACTCAAGTGAAGGACATCTCCGCCATCTCCAATCAACAACCTCTGCTGGCCCATTACCTTAAGCACAATTGTGATCTACAACTCCGATCTAGGGAACGGTACAACTCTGCCAAGCCTATAGCTCCCACACGCAAGTCGGCCCACTGCATCCAAGTCCACCAGACATCCAAGCAGTGGAATCATCGTCGTCATGCCGGCATTAGCAAATATGGTCTGTGACAACCCATACCAAGTAAATGCTTGGGCAGTCACCTCTTCATCACCGCCTCCGGCCTCGAGATCCACCAACATCGCCTCATACCGCCTCTTGAGGCCACCTAGATGTACGTTGTACCCGCTCCTGATATCGGCACAATCGAATCCGATCAAACTCCGAAATCTATATGCACTCCCAATGGAAAGGAGGATATCATCACTCCACGCTGAATAACCCGTGGACCACAACCCGACAAGCTCTCGAAGAATGCTCCCAAGCTGGTGGCCCGCACCCTGATCTGAACAGTCTCTGACATCTCCTCTCCCACAAACTATGCACAACGCTACAAGAGCCCCTCGAATTCAAAGGCGGTAATATAACCCACAAACACAGACAGGTATACACAGTAAAGGTATGCAATCAATCTAGCAATTTACTTTATGATGCATGCTCATATATGATCTGCTGCATTTTTACTCTAGGAGAATCCCCAAAATTCCCAACGAATACTATAAATATCTGACAATCAAAACCCTAGTCTACCTAGGACAAGACAAGTCAACACCGAACAAGTCCGAAACATTTCAATAATTAACGGACAAAAATATAACTTCATCCAAAATAAGTTTTCTCAACGAAACACTAATGTACATTACACTCTAACAAAAGTCAAACAACACAAAAAGCACTTATAACAAAGTTAACCAAGTCAAAGATCGGTCAAAGATTACAACATTTTCGGACAAAAAATTACTTAACACAAAATTTGCGTTTTTTTTAACAAAACCACCTAAATCAATACATTACACAAATAAATCAATCAACTTGAGTCGGTCGAAATCTACAAGTTTCATGAAAACCCCAATTTAAGGTCATTAAACCCTAAGTACAAAATTAACCAACCAAACCCTGTAACTTTGGGTAAATTGCAATTAAACCCTTCATTCAAAACAACTTACAACTAAGTATTCTACATTTAATTGAATCAAACCTTCTCGTTCGAAGTAATTAACAATCAAACCTTCTCATTCGAAGTAATCAACAATCATACCCTTCATGCAAGGTAAATTCCAATCAAGTCCCTCGCTCCAAAATAACTCACAATCAAGTCCTACACTAAGAGCAATTCATAATTAAAACCCTCTACGGCTAATATTAACATATTTAAAACCCCGAACTTGGGTAACTTACAATTACAAATCTTACAAATAAACAAAAATTAACTTAAACCCCAAACTTGGGTAATTCACAATCCAAATCTTTACAATCAAGGTAAAATGCAAATAAACCCCGAACTTGGGTAATTTACAAATCAAACTCTTTATAACCAGCACAAGATTCACTTAAACCCCAAACTTGGGTAATTTATAATCAAAATATTTACAATAAAAGTAAAATGCAAATAAACCCCAAACCTTGGGTAATCTACAAATTAAAACTCTTTGCAATCTACATAAGATTCATTTAAACCCCAAACTATGGGTAAAATACAACTAAATTTCTGCAAAATTCACTTAACCCTAAACTTTGGGAAATTCACATCTAAAACATCTCTAACATCAAATAATCAATACTCAAACCCTAGACTATAGGTAATTAACATTCAAACCCCTCTAAACAACAATACTCAATGCTTAAAACCTAAACAATAGGTACTTTACATCTACAATCTCCAAACTTTACACACCCTCTACTTCGATCCCTCAAACTCGCAATTACTCACAAATTCTCATGCTAAAAACTCTAAAAGTGTTACATCACACTTATCCTAAAAATTACATTGCAAAACACCGCGATCCCTAGGACTTGTCCTTAGTTCGTTCATTCGGTCCGGAAGACCTCAATAAATTCCAAAAAAATAATAATCTTTGGTCCGGAAGACCTCAATAAATTACCAAATCAATCTATAATTGGAGGTCGGAAACGTTCATAATCTCTAAGATTATGATTGGAGGTTGGGAACGTCCATAAACCCTAAGGCGGATTAAGGAAACCGACGTAAAATCCTTTATTAATAAATAAATCAATCTATAATTGGAGGTCGGAAACGTCCATAAACCCTAAAAGATTATAGCGGGAGGATGGGAACGTCCTTAAACCCTTCCTATTTGATAAAGTTATTAGGCGTAACTCGTGCGAGCTCTAGACAATCGGCGTTACCAGTTACCGGATTCTGCAGTCCTGAGGACTACACCTCTATAGGTACCATAGTTTACCGATAAATTTATGCGAATCACGCGCGACGTAAGATGGCTTCTTCAAACCGTGTATCTCATGTTTTGGCATAACCCGTGCGAGCTCGAGGCACTTGTATCCCGATGTACCGTCCGTGTTACCGGTTACCGAATTCTGCGATCCTGAGAACTATACCTAAGTACCGTAGTTTGTCGAGAAATTATTCGATTACGCGCGCTTTATAGGAAGTTAGAATCCATCCCTATTTCTGTTCTTGATTCTTAAAACTTCTTGTCGTACCGTGCGTATGGCCTCACCTCCTTTCCCCAATAGGGTCCACGCGACTTTATTGCTTATGAATGTTTGGTCTTCATACAAGATAGTGTTCGTAGGATCGTTATCCCCAGCAGTAGGGTGATGTCTCGTTTCTTCTAACGAATGTTCGGTTTTTATACAGGATAGTGCCCATAGGATTGTTATCCCCAGCAGTAGGCTGATGTCTCGTTTCTTTTTTCCTTTTTCCCCAATAGGGTCCACGCGACTTTATTGCTTACGAATGTTCGGTCTTCATACAGGATAGTGTCCGTAGGATCGTTATCCCCAGCAGTAGGCTAATGTCTCGTTTTTTCTAACAAATGTTCGGTCTTCATACAGGATCGTGCCCGTAGGATTGTTATCCCCAGCAGTAGGCTGATGTCTCGTTTCTTTTTTCCTTTTTCCCCAGTAGGGTCCACGCGACTTTATTGCTTTACGAATGTTTGTCTATCCCCAGCGAAAGACAATGTCTCGTTTCTTTCTCCCCCATTTGCTCGAACTACGATTGGCTTGATTCCCTTTGGATACGTAGGTATCCTGACATAGGTTCAGCCGTTTGACCAACCTGGTCACCTTATTACCTTTCTCTCCCACGATTTGAAACTCATGTTTCAGATCGGTTCCTTTTCTTAATCGACGACCCTCCATGCCTTGCAAGAAGTGTCGCCGAGGGGCTACTGTTAGTACCCAATCTGAAGATCAAGGGCTTCCTAGACGTTTAGGAGTCTCCGAGGACCTTTTAGGCAAATATAACCTGACAGGGACCTATCCGACAGATTCCCAGACTTCCTGATAGACGAAATCACTTCTAGGTCGAAATCCATCAGGATAATGAAAAAATCCCGTGAACAAACTGATAAGGATTCGATGAGATCTTGATAAGCATGGAATCCGAAGATCACCACCGTACGGCATCTGCACGGCCGTGCCGCCAGTGTTCCTTTTCTCAGTTTTTTCCTATCAATTGGCCCCTCCTCTCAGCCTATTGATAACACCTCTCACCTACGAGAAAACCCTCACAGAAGCTCTTCCCAGCCTCTCTCTCTCTCCCTCTCAAAACCCTCTCAAACCCTCTCTTTGATCTTGCTTTGATCATCAAAGAGATTCAATACCGCCATCAACTAAAGGAGTGAAGATTCAACCTTCGAAGCCTATTTAATCAATTTGGTAACGCGTTCTTACTACTTAATTACTTAGATCTATTATATTCATTCATATATTGTTAGATCTAGGGTTTTGTTCATCGTTCGTGTTCTTGACCGATGATGATCTAGGGTTTGCGATCTTCATGTTTATGTGTTCATTCATATGTATTCATGATGTTCTTATTATAATGCTAGATTTACGACTTATCATATATCATATGCTAGATCTAGGATTGTTATCCCTATTTATGTGCACATGCCATAGCCAATGATGATCCTAGGGTTTCATCAAACCCTAATATGATCTAGGAACTACTTCTAACCCTAATCTTCTCCCTCTATATGCATGATCCCACTTCATTTCTCCCCATTCTAATTCATCAATGAACTACACCGATATGAGCTTCTCATGATGAGAAGTATGTAGGAAATCTTCGGATCCGGTCTCAAACACTAACACACACACACGCATTGATCATGATAGAAAGACCGATTCGTCGGACGATATGAGTGATAACTTGATATTCTTCTCTTATTGTAATTTGACCCCCGAACCCTATTATTCTCATAAATGGTTTTTCTCAATGTTTTAACTACAAATAAAACAACGTGGCGACTCTCAATTTTTTGATCGGGCGTATTCACAAGAACGCTTAGGTAACTCCTTTGTTTTCCTCTCTTCTTGTCTCCTTCTTTGCTTTGAAGTAGTGTGATTCCATTAAAGGATCAGCCTAGAGCCTCTCAATCCATGGGGATGGTCTCGAAGCATATGATCCGACATCCCAAATAAATAAGAAATTATTTATTTGGTTTCCTTGGTACATGTTTTGCATAATTTTAAAACGATGATGATTTCGTAAGCAAGACCGATCCTAGATCGAGTGGATTGGGTGCTCCTTGACCTTCCCAATCCATAACTTAACCCCCAAACTCAAAAATCTCACAGTCCGTGTTCCGTTAAACATGGTGGCGACTCACAATAAATCGAGCATAATCAACTCCTTGCAATGAACAGACGGCCCCGAAAGGAGGGAAGGACGCGCGCGCTCATAGTGGTGACTCCGCGGAGGACGGATCATACTAAGAGGGTTAGACTTGCGTTAAAATTATCATCGTTGTTCTTAAAATTCTACACTCTCTGTACTGCTTTCTGATCCTAGACTGGGATGCCTCGTACAAGGGATCTATGTCTCGTACGAGACATCTTAGTTCTGTCCGACAGTCTGTTCCTTCTGGTTTGGAAAAGGGAGCTCTCATCTAGTTTAAACACGTAAACAGAGTTACAGATCTGTCCTGCCCCGTTTCTGAGTCTTAGGGCCTTCCTAACGATAAAGAAACTCCCCGTATATCATGAAGCTAACCTTTGTTTTGCAGGAGTATTTGTTAAACTTGAAATAGTTCTTGATTTTCTTTTGTTATGCTTTATGTGTGAACTACGACGGCCTGAGTTCCTCCACAAGAGGGAAACGTAGGCAGCCACTTGGCCCGGCCATTGCATGTTTTCTGTTTTGCTTTCAAAAAAAAAAAAAAAACTCTCTATTTTCTCTTTGACACCTAGAACTTGACTCTCACACACGTGCACCCATGTAGAATAACTGCACTACATACCATATAAACCCAGGTCCCAATCGGAAGACGGATGTCGGTCAGCACCCCCACTCTATGAGTGGCACTCGCCGCTCTCTCCAAAGATGGTGTACCCACTCCGTGACACGCTCCTAGACTGTGTTCATGGGGAGCCTTAGCCGTAAGCCATGCATCAACCTCATGCATACATAATAGTCAATAGGACACTCCATGAGACCGGTAGGTTCGATTCTTAGGGTTGTTTTAATCTTTGCCCAAGATAACGCTTTCACTACAATCTATAATACTCCCTTCATGAATTCTTGACGATTGTCCCTTCGGTAAAAAATTGTCGGGCAAAGGATTGAGATGGTGAAATTGAGAATTTTTCTACGTTCATCGAGTCTAGTCTCTTTCACCATCAAGATCCTGCGCTTAATAATGTCCCTTTCGGTTGTCCCTTAAAAGAATTAATAAGGTTTGATTGCATTAAAGGCGTTGTTTAACAAAGTGCAAAACAATTACGGAATCACTTAGGTTTGGCTAATTTGAATGGTGGATTCCGATGAGAATATGGGACCTTTGCCCGAATTGTCCGTTTGGGAGAGTGCAATACAGGTGAAAAACAAGGGGCTCATATTCTAGGGTGACAGAATCCACTAGTAACCCTCAAAATGGATTAAATTCCGTCCGACCAAATAGGATTAAAATCTGTAATCTGACTGTCAGGTTGGATGCCTCGTATGAGACATCCTTCCTTTTCTGTGTTTCTGCCGTTTGGTCAACCCTAAACTCATAAAAGCCGACTTGTTGGGACCCCAGCCTAGATTTGACACGATCTCTGAACTCTAGGTCCGTCCGATCAGTAAGGTAGCTCCACACTCCCAACACAATGTCAAACGCCAGATTTACTGAAGAACTCAACGACCTCAAGGCTCGACTAGAAGGAGAAGTGGGTCAACTCTCTGAGGTATACGCTACGGTCTTATACGCACGCTTCAAAAGGGAGATAGAAGGGGAATTCATAACTCGCCTACGGACACAAAAGGAGTTTTTTGATAGAGAAATCAAATCCCTTTAGAGTCAGTTGCTAGCCCGAGAAGAAGAAATAGGCGCATTCCGAAAAGGCCTACTCATGCAAGAAGAATACTACAAGAAAAAGATTGATACGCTCTAACCATGCCTACAAGCTCAAAGAGAATGTTACAAAATGGAAGTTGAATCCAGAGCTAAGGTAAGGCCAAGGACCTACCACAAGTATGAAGGCATCACTCAAAGCAAAATGTTTGACATACTCGTGGAAGCTGGCAAAGTCATGCCAAGGAAGCCTCCTACTACTCCAAGGGAGCTCCCCACCAATCATGCTCATCATTTCTACTGCAAGTTCCACCAGTTTAGTGGCCACGACACCAATTCTTGCAATCACCTCAAAGATGTGATCCAAGATCTCATAGACTCTAAGAAACTACGGGTGCCTAATGTAGTGACAAACCCTCTCCCAACTGCGGGAGGAGGGATCAATGTAATAGAGATAGCTAGTGAGAAAGAGGAGACTACTCGCCTAGTCCCAAATGTGGGTGAGAGCACTCCAAAGTTTAATAATGAAATTTCTTTCTGTTACATGTTGTCTTGGGATCAAGTACTAGATAGGAAGAATAACAAAGAAAAGGAAGAATTTAACTTGCTCACCCGATCCGGTCGAGTCATAATCAACAAAAATCCAAGAGTAGAAGAGCCATTATCTTCAAAAGAGCATGAACCCGTTGATGATATCGAAGGCCTTAGCCCAAGTCGAGGTACCAAAAGAAATAACTCCCGAAGAGTTAACACAAATGGTCGGCCAAATCCAATTTGGCTATGTGATCACTTTTACCAACTTAGATCTACCACAATATGGTAGAGGGCATACCGAAGCTCTTTACATAACTGCAAAAGTCAATGGGCATCGAATCCCCAGAATCTTGGTAGACAATAGATCTGCCATAAATGTATTACCAACGAAAATCATGGTAACGCTTGGCCTTACCTCAAGAGATCTGAAACCGTCAACTCTTATTGTACGAGGGTTTGATTGAACCGCACGTTCGCCTATAGGGACGATCACTCTAACGGTCGTGGTAGGAGAGATAACCACGAGGGCCGAATTCCAAGTCATTGACATCCCCTCTTCCTTCAATCTTCTTCTAGGGCGCCCATGGCTACACCAAACTGGGTGAGTACCATTAACTCTCCTTCAATGTGTCAAGTTTAAGAACAACGACTTGATAATCACCGTACTTGGGGAACTAATCACCACTAGCCCGATCATAGAAATTCACCATGAGGCCGCCGACCACCTCTTTAATGGATTCGAAATCCAAAACCAAAGTAACGTAGAGGTGATATAAGTGTACAACGAGAATGACTATTCAAAGGCAATTCCAATCTCTGGAACACGCCCCGTGCTTAGTATGATGCTAAAGGAAGGATACTTCCCCGGTCTCGGACTTGGCAAGGATTTGCAAGGGATCAAAGAACCACCACCCGTCATTCTGTATCCACCTGAATATGGTCTACGGTATGAGTCACCACTCAAGGACATCCCTAAGGAAGAAAGGGATTAGACTTCATACATAGTACCAATAGCACCACCCTATCGAAAGACCCTAAACGGGTACTTTGTGTGCGAGGGGGAAAACTTGTCATACTTCATGTTCCCTGAACCATGGATAGACCATAGGGGGAAGCAACAACCGGGCTTTGAGATCTTCAATGACTGCGATCCATACTCACTTGAAACAGAACCGATGCAATTCTCGTGGCTACCTCGAGAATTGGGGGGTACCAAGGCTGAAGTATTTAGTGAATGGGACTTTGTGTTGGGAGAAGACCTACTATGCCAACTTCTCAACCTTTGCAAGCTAGAGGACACTCAGACCAATGCAATAGATAAGGGCGACGCTTCGAAGCAAGACTACACCAAGCTCATCAAGAAATGTGACGAGCCCATCCAGAACTGGTATACAACTGGGGGACCCATAGCAAGCGAGGACTTCCTGATCAATGAATTAGGATGAACTCCCCATCCCCATAGGGAAAGAAAATTTGTAACTCTTACCTTAGAATCGGATACCGCTACCGATGAGCTCACCCAAGAGGACTTGGATGCCATCGCGGAACATGTATTTCCCTACTTTCTCAATGAAAACATAGATCTTTCCGAGTATCCTGAGATTGCAAGCGTCATTAATGATGAATTAACTAATAACTCTAACGAATTATATAATGATGAATCATATTATGAGATAGATCAAGAAAACAAACAAATATTAAAAGAAATTAATAAGCAAGTAGATTATCGTGGCGGAAATGGTCCTATTGATGCCGAAGAAATGCAAACAGTTAATTTGGGGACGGATGATGATCCAAAAGAGACCAAGATCGGGAGATTCTTTAAGGGGGAAGACCGACAAGCCCTCATAGCGCTTCTCCGAGAATTCATATATGTGTTCGCATAGTCCTACAAAGATATGCCAGGGCTGTCTAATTCGATTGTTGAACATAAAATACCGCTGCTTCCCGATTCAAAGCCATTCAAGCAGAAACTCCGCATAATTAATCCAGAGCGGTCGGTACAAGTCAAGCAAGAGATAGAGAAACTCCTGAATGTCGGGTTCATCAAAGTATTAGAGTATCCAACCTGGTTGGCTAATACTGTGCAGGTTTCCAAAGCTAATGGAAAGGTCCGTGTCTGTGTAGACTTCCGTGATCTCAACAGAGCATCTCTGAAAGATGACTTTCCTCTTCCAAACATAGACATAGTCATCGGCAATACAGCAAAGTACGAAGTCCGTTCATTCGTACAAGGATTCGCCGGGTACAACCAAATCCTCATGGCTGAGGAAGATCAGCACAAAACAACGTTTACCACACCTTGGGGGACGTTCTATTACACAGTCATGCCATTCGGACTCAAGAATGCCGGAGCCACTTACCAGAGAGCTGTAACTGCACTATTCCATGACATGATACATACATAAATAGAGGTATACGTTGATGACATGATCATACATCCTAAAGGCTCCGATGGGCAGCACTTTGTCGACCTTAGAAAGTTCTTTGAAAGGTTGAGACACCACAAGATGAGGCTTAATCCGGCCAAGTGCACATTTGGGGTAGTGAAGGGAAAATCCTTGGATATATGGTCACCAAGCGTGGTATAGAAGGGGACCCCACTAAGATTAAATCCATTGTTGACATGCATTCACCTAAGATGCAAAAACAAGTAAAGGGATTCATGGGTCACCTTTAATACATTAGTCGTTTCATCAATCAGCTCACGACAATGTGCGAACCTATCTTCAAACTCCTCAAGAAGAATGCATCCCTAGAATGGACCGAAGAGTGTCAAAGAGCCTTCGAAAAGGTTAAAGAATACTTGATCAATCCTTCTGTATTGGTCCCACCGCATAAAGAAACACCGTTGATCATGTACCTTACAGTCAATGACACCGCATTAGGGGCTATGCTAGCACAAGAGCAACCCGACTCAAAGAAAGAGAATGCCATTTAATTTTTCAGTCGTCTCTTTTAAGGGGTTGAATTGAACTACTCTGCATTGGAAAAGTCGTGTGCTGCACTGGTGTGGGTAGCTGAGAGACTAAAACCATACATGGAAGCATTTCCTGTACAACTAATTACTCGAATAGACCCGATGAAGTACATCTGAGAGAAATCACATGTCTCTTCCAGAATAGCTAAGTGGTAGTTTATGCTCGTGGGGTATGATATCACTTACATCACACAGAAATCCGTGAGAGGAAGAGTTTTCGCTGATCATTTAGCCGAATTTCCATGTGATGAAGCGAAGGGGGAAGACCCGCGATTCCCTAATGAGGATATTATGGCAATAGTAGAAAATAAGTGGCAGTTATTTTTCGATGGCGCAGCCAATAAATGGGGATATGGTACTGCCATGTTACTAGTATATCCCTCAGATCTCTACACTCCACTCGCAATCCGCCTTGACTTCGAGGCCACTAATAACATTGCCGAGTACGAAGCTTGCATAGCGGGGCTTGAAGAAGCCTTAGAAAGAAACGTGACCGAGCTAGAGGTATACGGAGATTCACAGCTCATAATCTATCAGTCACTTAAAAAGTGGAGGATACAAGATCCTACATTGCAAAAATACAACGACCATCTCCAAGACTTGGTCAAACAGTTCAAAGAAGTCACCTTCTGCTATCTTCCTAGAGATAAGAACTGCGTAGCAGACTCGCCAGCCATCCTAGCATCACTTGTGGAGATTCCCGAATGGACTGAGGTCAAAACATTCAAAGTCGCGAGATGAATGACTCCCGCTTATCACTCGATCAAAGACATGCATGACTGCAAGGAGGCGTGTGACTCCGTTTCCGTCAATACCTTGGATAATAAACCGTGGTACTACGATGTACAGCGTTTCCTCCTAGACGGAACATTCCCATCAGACACATCACCAAAAGCAAAGATCGCTTTCAAACGATTCGCTGCCCAATTCGTAATTATAGGTGATCGCCTCTACAAGAAACATCATAAGCAGTGTTTACTCTGTGCTGATGAGCACAAAGCTGTAGAAGTCATGGACCAAGTCCATTAAGGAGTCTGTGGAACCCACATGAATGGCAACATGCTAGCAAAGAAAGTTATCCGACTAGGGTACTATTGGGCCATAATGGAAGCCGACTGCGTTAACATGGTTAAGAAATGCCACAAGTGTCAGATACACCCCAACTTACAACACGCACCACCGTCCGTGTTATACCCCATGACATCTCCCTGGCCATTTTCTGCATGGGGAATATACGTCATTGGCAAAGTCTCACCGATAGGTCACAATGAGCACTCGTTCATATTGCTCACTGTAGATTACTTCACCAAGTGGATCGAAGCTCAATCCTACAAAGTCTTAAATGCCAAGAAGGTGGATGAGTTCATTAAGACCAACATCATATGCCGATATGGGGTACCTCATGAGATGATATCCGACAATGGCACACACTTTGAGAAAGAATGTGACCAACCACTCACAGAGTATAAGATAGAAAGGCATCAGTCATCACCATACCGATCACAGACCAATGGAGCAGACGAAGCTGCTAACAAAACCATAGATACCATCATCAGAAAAATGGCTAAGACTGGCCCGAGAAGCTACCTTTTTCACTTTGGGGATACCGTACCTCAATCCGTACACCCACTGGTGAAACTCCATACGCCCTAGCCTATGGGTTGGAAGCAGTATTACCCATCGAATTAGAGGTACCGTCGCTAAGGGTTCTCCTAGAAAACCAAATAAATGAAGTCACATGGTTGAGCAGCCGTTATGAACAGCTAGCCCTGCTAGATGAACGATGACTTCGAGCCTCCGAGCATATCCAAGCATATCAACGGAGAATGGCCCGAGCATTCAATAATAAAGTCAAATCCAGAAACATCAAAGAAGGGGACCTGATCCTACGCGAACAACGTCCTGGACCGTTCAACCCCATAGGAAAATAGGGACCAAGGTGGATAGGTCCTTACATAGTCAATAAGATCTTCTCTAAAGGAGCAGTACAACTCGCAGACCTAGATGGAGACCAACTACCGAAGCCTGTCAACTTGGACAAGATGAAGAAGTACTACTCATAGCTCCGTCCCCTATTTCAAAAAAAAAAAGAGGCCTCGCTAGGTTGAAAACCCACAAGGGCGGCCTAAGCAAAAGTTAGAGCAGAGAGCATGAGAAAAGAAGCCCGCTAGATTGAAAACCTGAAAGGGCGGTCTAGGCAAAAATTAGGGTTATATATATATATATATATATATATATATATATATATAGGGGACAGTCTCGTACGAGACATCCATGTCTCGTACGAGACATGTCATACAAACGCATTTTCTCTTTCTTAAATAAGAACTACGATGACCTGAGCTCCTTATTTAATTGATGTAAAAGGAGAACGTAGGCAGCCTTTTGGTCCGGTCTATTCAATAAATAAAATCAAAATCTTTTTCTTTTATTAATTGAATGCATTTCAAGAAAACAATACGAAAATTCCTAACATGAGCTACCAACTTGCAAAAGAAAATAAATAAAATACTAAAATTCTAAACATTGGTCTATCTATTGCAATCTCTCGATACTCCTAAAGAGCTATTTCTTCCTTGACTTAGTACAACCGGCATAACGGATTCGCCAAACGGATTAAGCCAGTCCGCTCAACAGATTATAAACCGGCATAACGGATTCTCCAAACGGATTCAGCCAGTCCGCTCAACGGACTATAAACAGGCATAACGGATCCGCCAAACGGATTCACCCAGTCTGCTCACCGGACTCTAAACGGGCATGACGGTTCCGCTAAACGGCTCCAGCCTCAGTTTGCCAATCAGACTCTAAATCTTGGCCACGATGGGCTGTCTCACATCATCGTACCTCTTCCATCAACAAAAGTCACTCACACAAGGGGCGCATCTCTATCCCTTGCAATTTCAATAATTCCTTCTTTTATCGAGTCTTTGTTTTCTTTTCTTTCTCCTTTTTTTGTGATGTCCTCGGCGGATGTCTTTCATTCGTCGGTGCGTTTTGATTCGCAATACACGCCGCCGAGGGGCTCTGTAGACACCCCTCCTTGGACCGCTCACCCCGATCTCATACATAGTATTTTTTATTTAACTTGTTTTCGTTAGTTTCTGTTACTTCTGTTAAGTTCCTGACTGAATCTGTTAAGTCTGGGGTTAAACTGAATAACAGTTCTAACTTTCCAGTCCATTATGTCAAAAATGCCTTTTCAGAGTCAGGCGCCTCTGCCCTTTGAGTTCAGACGCGTGCGCCTTCTGCCCTAAAGGCCATAGGCGCGCGCTTCTGGGCGTCAGTTACAGATTCTCTCTAAGAATCCCTCCCTTGCTTAATTTACATGATTTTGCCTGGGAATTCCCTCTTTGTTGACTCTGTTTTGGTACCAAAAACATATTCTTTTCACCTTTAAAAACCCCCCTTCTCCACCGTTTCAAAGGGAGGATTTTGGACACCAAATTTTAGTACCAAAACTCTACACAAAAATCTTTACATCATCTTCAAGTAAAACTTTGAAATCTTCATCTCTTTTCCAAGTCAAGGTACAACACTTTCTCTTTTATTTCTTATTTGATTTTTATGTCTTTTTAATGTATGCAATCCCCATTAAAATGGGACATGACCAATACGACTACTCTACATATTGAAGTTAGTTAAGGTTATCTCCCTACATTTCAAACTCTCGTCTAATTTTCCCTTTTTTCCTTTAATGTAATAGTTAGCATAAATTCACTTTGTAATTCACCTTTTGCTTTCAATGTAATTGTTAGCACGTACTCATATAAATAAAATGAGTTTTTTACATTAGAACACCATAAGTAGCAAGACCGGCTTTAGCCGGGTGGAGTGGGTGTTTAGGTACTTCCCACTTCGTAACCTAACCCCTGAACCCGTCTCTCCCGAATCTCTGGTTTTGTATATAAAATTAGGCTATATTAGGTTTTTCTTATGTTCCTTTAAAAACATAGGTGGCGACTCTAATCTTTAAAACCAAATTGACATCCTAGGATAATTCACCGCTCTAGCCAAGCCATGGTTTTCCCGGGGTATCTACAGATAGCTGTCAAGACGATTCTTAAGTACTTGAGAAGGACAAAAGATTCGTTCTTGATATATGGAGTTTTGGAAGATGATCTTGTTGTAAGAGGTTACACAGACATAAGCTTCAAAACTGACAAAGATGATTATAGATCGCAATCTGGTTTTGTATTTATGCTAAACGGTGGTGCTGTAAGCTGGAAGAGTTCTAAGCAGAGTACAGTAGCTGATTCTACAACGGAAGCTGAGTATTTAGCTGCATCGGATGCTGCTAAAGAGGTTATTAATTTGGATTAAGAAATTCATTACTGAATTAGAAGTGGTTCCTAGCATTGCTAATCTAATAGACCTTTATTGTGACAATAATGGTACTATTGCTCAAGCAAAGGAACCAAGAGCACATCAAAGATCCAAACACATACTTAGGCATTTTCATCTCATTCGAGAAATCGTAGAGAGGGAGGACATGAAGATATGCAGAGTACCAACTGATGATAACATAGGTGATCCGCTGACAAAGGGACTTCCTCAAGCTAAACATGATGGTCATATTAGGTCCATAGGTATTAGATACATGGGTGATTGGGCCTAGTGTAAGTGAGAGATTGTTGGTGTATGTGCCCTAGGCATGTTATTAGCATGTTGTTTAAACGATATTTTGTTATCATTTATTCATTATATAAAGAGATGTTTTAGATTATTATTTGTTGTTACATGTTTGGTTATAATAATCTCCGTCCCTTGTAGTTATAAAGAACTAGTATAAGTTTGATTAGATAATCATGTGATGATTATGTGTATATGATACAAGTTAAACATATGGGTATGTGTTTGTGAACATATACTGGACATGACCCACCTATGAGGTTTATGTCATGGTCATAATGTCATAATTAAACCTCAAAATAGTTGTATCATTAGAATCCTTAGACTTGAGATTATTATGATCTTCCACATAATAGAGATCATGTTTGACATATTCAAACGTTACTCTTAACCAAGTAATTATAAAGGATATGATTGGCATGATCAAAGCTATGTAGGGAACTATAATAACTCAAGATGGAATTTGTCCCTCTTCATGAGAGGTGTCAAGCTAGGGCCCCTCGATGAATAGTATTGATGAAATGCATGGCCATGCTCAAATGAATCGATATAATCAATGTCACTTGTATTATCAATATATTTGGAATCGAGAAAAGTATTGGGCATTGTAAGTTGACCATTAACCATGGCTTACGCTCAATGACATCGTGGACCAAGGGATTGTGATATGTTCTATAAAAGGATTCACAAACTTTGACAAGTTATATTAATTGGGTAGTCATGATGGCTTGCTAGAGTCCGCTCATGATTTATGAGAACAAATATGTTTGGATTTATTGCCAACTTAATATAATCATATGGGGTCACACACAAAATAACAAATTGTTTAAAAGGATAAAAATGACATTTTGGGGGATGCACGGTCAAGCACTATGTGCAGAGCGGCCGTGCACTACAAGTTACAAATTGTCTATTTTTCGGGGAATAGAGCACGGCCGCTCTCCCCAAAGGACTCGGACGTGGTGCTCGGCCGATCTACCTAAAGGACACGGCCGTGCACTACCTTCTGGGACATAATCTGATTTCATTTTTAGACATGATTTTGACTATTACTCCTTAATGGTTAAGGACTAATGAATATAAAAAGACCCTCTAAAAACCCTAATCAGTAATAATTGATATTAGATTAATAAAAGATCCTCCAAAGAGTTTGGTATTACATTCTTTATCTAAGATTCATCATCAAAGATTAAGAACCCAAATATTCATATAACCTTCATAGAAATTGTTTCTATTGGATCTAGAAGTCCGTATCAACAAAAGTTCTTGATATTTGTTCTCGTGTGGATACACATAGAGGGCGTTGGATTCAACACCTTCAAGTTCATGATTTCGTAATTGAAGTCATGATTAAAGAAGCACGAAGAAAAAAGATTGAAGATTAAATTTTAAAGCATCATCACGGTCAGTATTCTAAATTCAACTCCATATTAATTTAATTATCTTGAACGGATATAGGCTTTTGGGTTTATTCTGCTACGCAAGATTGTGCAAAACCCAACAAACAGGTTCCAAGTGTTTCGACTGAACAACATAACTTAGTTTTCTTATTGAACCAATGTTTTGGGATCTCTAGTTCTCAAGGTTGAGTGTCCACTATGAGTTTTTTTGTTGTGGATTTTAAACCCATTCCCCTTAACAGTTTATACCATTGATCTCTGTTTATACCTTTCGTAAATGGATCCGCTAAGTTATCCTTTGACTTAACATAGTCAATTGTGATAACGCCATTTGAGATCAATTGTCTGACGGTATTATGTCTACGACGAATGTTTCTAGACTTACCGTTATACATACTGCTCTGTGCTCTTCCTATTGTTGATTGACTATCACAATGTATCATAACAACAGGCATAGGCTTATTCCAACAAGGAATATCTTCTAAAAATTTCTTTAGCCACTCAGCTTCTTTACCAGCTTTGTCTAAGGCTATGTGTTGGGTTTAGAAGCATCATGCGCAGCGGAATAATAACATGTAATCAAACACCTATGATCCCGAATCCGTCCATGTTGATTAAATTAAATACAAGATGAAAGAATACTAACCCTTGAAGATCGCATCCATGAACACAGACTTTAAGGTGCTAAACCAAACACCCTCTATCGGTATCCACACGTCGAACGAACTCAAGAACACCTTCTTGATTTATTGCTAGATCTAAAGGCTTAATGAAGAAACACTTTCTTCGTAGGTATTATTTTGCTTCTTTGATTATTGAATTTGATGATCATAGATCTCAAATTAATAATCCTACCTCTCTATATTTTAATCTTTCACAAACAATTGATATAGGTTTCCAAAACCTAGGTTAACCATGGGGTTAGGGGATGCAAAACCCGACACTCCTTTATATATAAGAGGTTTGACCTAATTCCTTTTGGAGCCAGGATTCCTTCGCTAATAAGAAATCTCAGTAGTCTGACCAGGTACGGAGCGGCAGAGCCGTACGGCTCTATTAGAGCCGTAGGGCTCCATTAGAGCCGTACTCCTCCCAGAGAGCCGTACCAAACCAGAGCTGCAGAATCCCAGATTTTTAGCCTTTTTCAATGAGTTCTTTGTGTGTGACCCAATAGGATTATACTAAGTTGGCAACGAGTCCGAACCATTCAGAACCCCTAAGTCATAAGCGGACTCTAGCAAGCCATTATGCCTACCCAAATAGTATAACTTTGAAAGTCTAAAGTTAACTTAATAGAACATACACAATCCCTTTGTCACACGATATCATATTGGATATAAGTCATGGTCCAAGTCAACTTACGTTGTCCAATGCTTTCTTGATCTTGAGTAGATTGATATGAACAAATGATATTAAACACATTAATTCATTTGGGCATGGCCATGTACTATCATCAATCTCACTGATCGAGTGGCCAAAAAGATAGCTCTCTTGAGAGAGGGACAAATCCCATCTTGACTTATCATTCTTCCCTACAAAAATATGATTATGTCAATCATAGACGTTATAACTACTCTGTTAAAGGTAGCATTTGACTATGTCAAACATAACGTCTATCATGTAGAAGATCATGATAATATCAAGTCTAAGGATTCAAATGGTATGACTGTTATGAGATTTAATTTTTACATTTGAACATGACATAAATCTCATAACGGGTCATTCCATTACCTTATTCTCTAACAAGTACCCATAAGTTTAATTTGCATCCAATGCACATAATCATCATATGATCATTCATTAAACTTATACTAGTTCTTTATAAGTACTAGGGATGTAGATTATTATAATAAACATGCAAAAAATATAATAATCAGTCTTGTTATCTCTATAACGATGAAGCCTTGATGTAGCACATAGGCCTTTCTCAAGGGCCAAGGGCATAATATCCAATAATTTCCCACTTGCACTACGCCCAATCAACATATTTTCATTACCCATTGAGCTAGTTATGTTCTCCATCATTATTGCAAGCGAGCTTATGTAAGATGATTATCCTTGTTATCATCATTTGGTATTTTGCATATATTGACATCTCCCATCTTTGATAATTTCTCGAATATGATAGAAATGTCTGAGTATGTGTGTGGATAAGATATTAGTCACATGGCTTGTGCAATAACAATTATTGTCACAATGAAAGTCCATTAAATTGGTGACACTAGAAACAATTTCTAGTTTACTAATTAGTTTCTTGATGAAAACCTTTTCTAGTTGTATCCCATGCCACTAGATACTCAACCTTTTATAGAATAGCAATGATGTATTTAGAACTCTTCTAAAAAAATTATTAAACATAAACATGTATTTATACTGCGATATTTATCTTTGTTGATTTGTAAGAATGAATCTATGTAATCATTACATGATCATCTTATAATCCATCAACGATTAAGAATGCATCATTTATTTCTTTTCAAGTACATAAGGATGTTTCTTATCTAAAATCTGATTGGTTTCATCTTATCATACTCCAAGTATATGAGACATCTGGTCTTAGTACATCAACATGGCTTTCATGATAGATCCAATTGCCGAAGCATATGAAATCCTAATCATGTACTCTTGCTCATTAATCTTCCAATAAGACAAAATCTTGTCAAGATTAATGCAATTAGACATTTGTAAGTAACCTCTCTAAGAGTCTTGCATAATGACTTTTCACTACTTTGTCTATGTTAGTACTTTGACTTGAATCAATCATCATTTTGGACTAGGGGAAAACCCGTGCTACGCACGGAAAGTTGTTTACAATTATTTTTTTATGTTAAATAGTCAAGCAAAATTTATCATAATAAGTAAAATTTTACTATAATCAAGAAAATAATTGAATGTTTAAGTATCATAAAAGTACAATAAAAAAAGACATGTAAAATAAGTTCAATTGGATAAATCGAGGGGATAAATTAAAGAGAAATTTATTTTCTAACTTTTGATTTAAAACTAAGATGATAGTTTTTATGACTTTTCATTTGTTTACCGGATTAATTATAAGTTGGCTCAACATAATTCTTTAATGACTTAGTTAAACCAATTAATTTGTTTAAAGACTTTTTCTATGTTTCAAAAGATAAATCAAATATTTAGTTTTGTGACTTAACATTTCAAAGTAAATATTGTATTAAATTTTTATGACTTTACATTTTTTATAACGGAGATGTTAAAGTCATTTTATCATGATTATTATTTATGTATTAAGTTATATTGAGACTTTTCATATTTGAGTAACCATTGCACTTAAATGAAAGCATATAATTATTTTCTTCACAAATGAATGTAGATAGAAATTTCATATTGACAAATTTGTAATATTAATTAATAAACTCATAATAATTGATGTAATAATTTCAAATTAATGTAGACTCTTCACCTATCTTACATCTTATATACATACTAACATAGTACTCTAATAGTAGAATGTGATTATCTATTACAATAATAGAATATTATTGACTAAGAGGCACGTTATTATAATATAGTAACTAATATAGTATGCTAATACTATTAGCTATTTGAAGAAATATGAAAAGTCTCACGAAATTCGTAGGACCATGATGACGTGGCTTCATGAAACGTAAGATTTTATAAAATCTTGTCCATGTGAAGTAACTAATACTAATAATAAAAGTAATATTAATTAATTATAATAGTTTTAATATATTATAACTATTACTATTATTAGTTTTTATATAAATTACTATTATTAGTATTAGTTACTCCACTATATATAGTAACTATTACTTTTAACTTATTATTTACGACGAATAGAGTAACTATTATGATTAGATAACATTATTAATAATAAATAATAATTTATATAGTAACTATAATTATCTTATATAGTTAGCTGTTACAATTAACAAATTCTATTCATAGTAATAGTTATCATATATAACTATCACTTAAATAATACTATTAATAGTAATAGGTATCATCTATAGTTAACTATTACAGTTAACTTATACTATTAATAGTAATAGTTAATCTATATAGTATCTATTATAATGAACTAATATTGTTCATAGTAATAGTTAACTTATATTATAACTATTATAGTTAAGTAATAATAATATGAGTAATTAACTTATATGGTACTCACTCTGTCCCTAAATAAGTGTCCATTTTCAAGAAATCTTTGTCCCTAAATGAGTGTCTTTTTTGAACATAACTTTCTCCCTAAACGTTTTTTTTCAAAAAAAAATTCACCGGTTTCTTTATACGTGTAAAACTAAAGGTTTGGAAAGGAGATTACAAGATTATATATGAATCGTTGTTATCAATTTGTTCAAAAAGTTGTGATTTTAAATGTCCCTTAAAATGAAATTTGGACACTCATTTAGGGACAGAGGGAGTAACTATTATGATTATATAATATTGTCATAAGTAATAATTCACATATATAGTAATTATTATAATTACTTAATAATATTGATAGTATTAGTTAATCATAAATCATAATAGTTGCATATATTTAACTATAATAAGTAATTATATTAATTAACTATAAATATTTAAATATAATTATTAACTATAATAGTTGATAATAATAAGTAAATATAATTGTTAACTATGATATTTAACTATTAATAGCTAAATACAAATGTTAACTATAATAGTTAACTAATATAGTAACTATGATAGTTAACTATTATAGTATCTATTACTATTATAAGTAGTAGTTAACTAATAATTAACTATTAATAGTAACTATTACTATTATAAGTAATAGTTAACTATAATAGTAACTATTACTATTTTAAGTAATGATTATTATAATAGTTAACTATAATAGTTACCCTATATTGTAACTAATATTATTAGCTAATAGGAAAAAAATGAAAAGTCACTTATTAATTAGTAAGGTCATGAGGTGGCTTCACCAAAAGCTAGATTTAGCCAACACTTGTCCACGTGGCGACTCCGTAGTTTTCCGCATCGACTTTTAATATATATAGATTTATTTCCATAAATCTATCTTCCAAAGATATAGGCGGCTTAGACCAAGTCTTTCATTGTGAAACTCTTTCAAAATCTATATATATATATAAATATTAAAGTTGGTGAGGAGTGTTGTGGATTTGACATGTGGACATATTTTAGTAAAAACTTGATTTTAGAGAAGCCACATCAACATCATCTTAAAATCTAAATAACTTTTGATATTCTCATTCTTAGCTAATACTATTAGTTAATCATATTAGTAATTATATGAGTTAACTATTACTATTAATAGTATAAGTTAACTATTACTATTAATAGTATAAGTTAACTGATGGATAAAATTCCAAGTAATAAATACCTAGCAAGCGCACTAGTTACCGATGTAGTAACGCGCGAAAGCGAGGGTCGATCCCACAGAGACTCGTTGGATCAACAAGTAAATTTAATTAGTGCAAAGAGTAACCAAGGGTTTTTTTTTGATTGATTTTGATTAAACTAAATTAACTACTAAACAATGAAAATAAATTACTTAAATTAAAGATCACTAAGTAAGCAAAGATTTAAATCCAAGATGACCAAGATTCACAGATTGGGGTTCACAACTATCTCCTCTCTATGCTATTTTATTAAAAAGATTATTAAACTTGTTCAAGAAATCGTTCACTTATTTAAGAGTTGGGACGGTCTGGTCACCGGATTGCAACCCTATTATTATCTCTATGTGAAATATTCCGTTAGGTCAACAACACACAAAAACAATTTATTAAGTTCTTAAGAACACTTGATCTTAAATTCTTTTGATTTCCGCGAAGTCCTCAATTAAATCTAATCACAAGAATATGATTCAATATCTAAATTATTCACGCTAGTGAAACAATCTAAACCAAGATGATTTAAAGATCAAGAATATCAAGTCATATTAATGAAATCCTTAAATTAATTACGTTCTATTCTTATGAACAAGAACAAGATTAATATTTAATTAAGCCCAATTTAGCATAGAGATTTGATAGTTATTACTCCCAATCCATGAATAAAGAAATTAGCTACTCATCGACATAGCAGTAAACACAAGAATATAATAAAAAATCATAAACCTGGATAAACGCTTGATGATGAATAATCTCCCAAATCTTGTTTACACCTTGAAACTTGAATAAAACCTAAAACAAAGCATAAAGAAATAAAATACTGCAGTCTAATATTTATATATAGAGAAAACTAGGGCCAAAAGTAGGAAAAATAGGGTAAAAACCCGTCTGGCAAGGAAAACCCGAAATCTGTACGGAATGACCGAGCGGGCGCCTGGTAGACCCCAGGCGGGCGCCTATTTGGCCAGTAACTTTGGTTCTTCAAAACCCCCAACAAGCGGGCGCCTGGTTCTTAGGAGGGCGGGCGCCTGGTGCACTTTTCTGCTTTCTTTATTTTTTTCTTCTTTTCTCCACCTTCTTGACACGGTTGACCTTTGACTTGAACAATATTCAGTCTTCAACAAATTACAATCCACAGACTTTGCAACCACACAAAATACACTACAAAGTATCCTAAAACATTACAAATCCAACAAAGTTCCATAAATCATAAAAGACCAAAAATACATCCAATCTAAACTAGATTACAACCAAAAGCTGAAGAAATTAGTACGAAAATGCGGAGATAATACATGTGTAAACCGCTCCATCATTAACCATTACTATTAATAGTATTAGTTAACAATATTAGTTACAATACAAGTTAAATATTACTATTAATAGTATTAGTTAACTATAATAGTTATTATATTAGTTAACTATTACTATTAATAGTATTAGTTAACTATTACTATTAATAGTATTAGTTAAATATAATAGTTACTATATATAGGTTAATTATTACTATTAATAGTATTAGTTAACCATATAGTTATTTTATAAGTTATTTTTTTTACTATTAATAGTATTGGTTAACTATAATAAGCTACATACATTAACTATTACTATTAATAGTATTAGTTAATTATAATAGTTATTATATAAGTTAGATTATTAATTTTTAATATTAATTAATCATAATAGTTACTATATCAATTAACTATGTCTATTAATAATATTATTTTATTATAATAATTATATTAATAATTATTATTATATAGATTAATCATTGCTATTAATATATATTAACTATTACTATCAATAGTATTAATTAATTATAATAGTTATTATAATAATAGTAATCATATAGATTAATTTTGATTATTGATAGTATTAGTTAAAATGATGATTACTATATTAGTTAACTATAATTAAAATATTTTTTAAGATATAGTATTGGTTTCCCGTGCAGAGCACGGGTTACCCGCTAGTGAATTATATGTCAACAACATATATTAGACTAGGAATTATGTTACGCTCTCACTAAATTTATTGTAATCACAAGTTTCATTTTTGATAAATATAAACTCTTTGAATACTACATCAAAATGAAAATTTCACTCTAAGTAGTTTGCTTTAATCCATCTCATGGGTTTCTGCAACTTGCATATTTTATTAGAATTTTATAGATTAACAAAACTTTTAGGTTGTATCAAACACATCCTAAAGTATGTTCCTGTTAAGGAATACTGTTTTGACATCCATTTGTCATATTTCATATTCGAAATATGAGGTCATGACAATTAGAATTCTAATATCCTTAAGCATGACTATAGGTGACAATGTTTCATCATAATCGATATTATGAATTTAACTTTACTCAATTAGTCGTGCTTTATGAATATGCACTTTACAATCCATGTTCGTTTTCTCCAAAATAATTTACATTCCACTTTATGGTTTTTAAGCTTTAGGGTAGAACAATCAAGTTCCAAACTTGATTATCATATATGTATTTCATTTTATATTTCATGACTCCAAGTCATTGATCTAAATCCGGAGTGAACATTGCATCTTGATAGGTAATAGGTCAATCATTCTTAATGATATCTTCCTTGTTACTTTCTATTATGAGAAATCAATATTTCTTGTTATAGGTAGTTCCCTATCATATATGCAAATAATTTGTGTATACTTGAGGGAATTTCCACAACTCCTTGTGAAACTTTGTTCAACTTCTATCTTAGGTTCTATGTCATTTTCTAGGTCTCGAATTCTTCGAGATACATTTTACTTCCACTAGTTATTTAGAGATAAACGATTTATCTAGAATGTACTACTTCGAGTAACAAACAATTTGTACTTTAAGGATGTAATATTAATATCTTTAAGATATCCCATGAAAATACATTAACTAGATTTAGGTGTGATTTTATTCAAGATAAATACTTTTCGCAAAAGTGTCACTTCACAAATCTTTATATCTTTATGATAGACAAACCAAGTTTTCTTTCATTCAATATCTCATATGGTATATTCGAACCTCTTTAGATGATACTTCAAATTAATGTGAGCGCAGCTGTTTCCAGCATATAATCCAGAAGGTTAATTAAAGATCAATTTGACTTATCATGAGGCAAAAAACTGTAGTTTGCAGACAATCTGTAAACTACTGGAACAACGTTCGTACGGCTGCTAGGCAGGCGTACACCTCCAAGCAATCCGTATGGTTTCTATTTTCAGATCAGGTTTTTCTTATTCTGCAGACTTTCTGTAGAATTCTCATCAAGTCCAAGGCTCAAATATTCAGTACTTTGATCAGATCAATGTATTTTAATACTTTTGCTATGAGTTATCAAAATCCTGGAATCCTTTCTAGCATTGTTACTTTAATGAACTACATACATCAATATGTATTAGTCCAAAAGAGTACTTTCCTTTTACTACTATTAGTAAGAGGTGTCTTGATCAATTTCCAAGATTTATATATATCACATGATTCGAAATCATGTGAATTTAAAAGTCCGTCCCATGGAATTTTTAGATATGTGTTTCTTATCATTTGATCGAGACTTTAATGTTATAAGAATGTAAGATTCAGATTTCCATTATTTATGTTATACTTATCATTTTGTTCTTCCAATATAAAGATATAAAGTCCCATTATATGATTAGCAATACAATAAAGAAAATCATATTAATGGAGTACTTCCTTATCAAATTAAGAAATGTCCATTATCTTCTAATGAAGAAACCAATATAATATTTCTACTTAAAGTAGGAACATAACATCATTTGTTCAAAACGAATATGAACCCGCTAGGTAAAGACACTTCAGAAGTCCCTATGATTAATGTTGCAACTTTTGCATCATTATTAACACATAGGTTAATCTTTACCTTTCTTAAGTAGTCTTTCTATTTCTCATGTCTTACACATTTATACAAATGTGAGATCCATATCCGGTATTCAATACCCAAGAACTTAGACACAAAAGATTAACATAAATACTTGAAGCGGTAGCCCTACTACCCTTCCTTTTGATCTTTCAATTCAAATTGTAATTTCTACAATGGTCAATCTTATTGCCATGGTAGCGGTTACATCCTTTAGATTTTAGGTTTAACCACAAATATTTCCTTTAGGTTTGACAACTCTTGTCTTAACTGTATCTTAAATTATTCTCCTTATTAACCTTTAGAGTTTGAGAAGGTTTTAGCCACAAATATTAAGACTAGCATTTTAAACATAAAATGTCGCTTATGAATTAATATCAAATCCATTGTTAGTTCCAAACTATCTTGATAACCAAGCCTTTTAAGGTGATCAATATATCTCTCCATGTTCTAAACATAATAACTTTTTGATTTACCTTTCAGTCATCTTATGAATGTTAGGCTCTTATCAATCTGTAGATACCCCAGGAAAACCACAACTTGGCTAGAGCGGTGAATTATCTTAGGATGTCTAACTTGTTTTAATTGTTAGAGTCGCCACCTATGTAATTGAGGAAACAGAAGAAAAACCTAAAGAAAAAGCCTATTTTAATATTACGAAACTAGAGATTCGGGAAGAGAAGGGTTCGGGGGTTAGGTGATGGAGTGGGAAGTACTTAAACACCCACTCCTCCCGCTTACGCGGGTCTTGCTACTATTGGTGTTCTAATGCTAAATGTTCTTCAAATAATACGAGAAATGTGCTAACAATTGTAAGGGAAAGAAAAGGGAAATAAAAGATAAATTTTTTTATTATATTAATGCTAAAGATTAAATGTCAAACTATTCTAACAATCACATTAATATGAAATGGGGAAATTAAAGTGGAGTTTAGAATGTTGGAATGTAACCTTGACCAAACTTCAATAGTGAAGTGGCCTTTTGGTTATATTCCTTTTTATGGATATTGCATACACTAGTAAGACACAAATAAAATAAGAGAATAAAATTTGTACCTTAAAAGGAGAACTTCAAACTTTCACTTTAGAAGAGTTTTGTGTAGAGTTGTGTTGCTTGAATTGTTGTTGAATAGAATTCTTTGTAAAGACTTCTTGGAGAGAAATGTGTATAGTGTAGATGTAGAGAAAGTTGGAGTCCAAGAATTTGTGTATAGTTCTTGTAGAGAAGATGAAGTTGGGGTCCAAAAAGGGAGTCCTCTTCTAAGGTAAAAAGAGAGGGTTTTTATAGGTAAAAATAGGAGGGAAAGGTTGGAGGGAAAAAATGATCATCTATGTGAAATGGAATTGACCAATCAAAAATAAGATAAAAGAAATAATAAATAAAAGAGAATGAAATAAATAAAAGAAAATCAAATAAAATAAAAAGGAAATATTTTATTTTGATGAAAAGGCTAGAAGTGTGGGATTGGGAGTTACAAACCTAGGGTGGATGAACTTGGAGGTAAAAGGGAGGTCTTTTGTGATCAAGAAGAGATGTTGTAAATAAGAAAAGGGAGGGGAAAATGGTGCAATCCGTTGCTGCCATAATGGGAGGCGTGCGAGTCCGGCTTTAGGGGCGAGACGCGCGCGCAGCCCACGGAAAAGACAGAAATGACTCTAATGTTAACTCTGTTATGCAGTTTAGTCCAAAACTAACGGAATCGGTTAGGAACTTAACTAAGTAACAGAAATTAACAAAAACAAGTTAAATAAAAATACTATGTATACAATCGGGACATGAGAGGTCCAAGGCGGGATGTCTACAGAGCCCCTTGTCGACATGGATTGCAAAGCAAAACGCGCCGACGAAAGAACAAAACATCCACCGAGGACATCGACAAGAAAAAAAAGGCAAAGACTCGATGAAAACAAGAACTTTGAAATTACAAGAGATAGAGGTGCGCTCCCTGTGTGAGCGGATTTTGCTGATAAAAGGGGTTCGGTGGCATGAGGCGGCCCACCGTGGCCACAGTTTAGAGTCCGTATAGGGGACTGGCGGAATCCGTTAGGGGACTCGTTTGCCGATGTTGAAGTCCGTTAGGGGACTGGCGGAATGCGTTGGGGGACTCGTTTGCCGATGTTGAAGTCCGTTAGGGGACTGGCAGAATCCATTAGGGGACTCGTTTGCTGATGTTGAAGTCCGTTAGGGGACTGGCGGAATCCGTTAGGGGACTCGTTTGCCGATGTTGAAGTCCGTTAGGGGACTGGCGGAATCCGTTAGGAGACTCGTTTGCTGATGTTGAAATCCGTTAGGGGACTGGCGGAATCCGTTAGGGGACTCGTTTGCCGATGTTGAAGTCCGTTAGGGGACTGGTGGAATCCGTTAGGGGACTCGTTTGCCGTTGTAGAGTCCGCATAGGGGACTAGCAGGATCCGAGAATCCGTCTGCTGATGTAGAGTTCGTATAGGGGACTAGCGGGATCCGAGAATCCGTCTGCTAATGTAAAGTCCGTATAGGGGACTAGTGGGATCCGAGAATCCGTCTGCTGATTTAGAGTCTGTATAGGGGACTTGAGATGAATGTGAATTTGTTGAATAGACTTTGCTGATAAAGAGGTGGTGATTCCGGTGGTTCACCGTGGACCAAATTGCTGTTTTGAAGCTGCATGCTGCTTGGAGTTGCAGTTGACTTTCGTGGGGTGCGGGCACAGTTGACTGCGGACCACTTTCTGCTGGGGATGAAATGCCTGAATTGCCCATGCTGTTGACTTTGTGTTGGTACCTGTTATGTGTGTGCTTGGCAGGTATACGTGCTTGTGTGATGAAATGTATGATTGATGTGAAGTAGAAATTGAAACAGAAATTGTGCTTGTAGTGTGAAATGTGATTTAAAAAGCAGAGATTGCTTGAGAGAGATATTTTGCAAAGATGGAGAAATTGCGTGTGATGCGATTTGAAAGGAGCTTTGATGAATGATGTTCATACCTCCACTTACCATGGCCACTTGATTTGGGATGGATTTCTGATGCTGTGGCTTTGATGAAGGATGCCGACACTTTTGATGAAGATGAGTCGCTTGTACTTTGATGGAGTGTCGGTGGATGACGTTCTGGATGACGGGTTGGTCGTACCAAAAGGCTGCCTACGTATCCTTTAAACAGAATCAGACCAGCGTAGTTCAAGGGTGATGGAGAATGCTAGGGAAGAAGCTAGGAGCAAAGAAAAATGGAGCACTTTATGCAAGTAAGGAGACAAAGAAAAAGAAAAAATAAAAATCTTTTTGTCGTTTTTTTTTAGTTCGTGGGTGAACCATTTTAACCATTGTGTGTTTGTAAAGCCAGTCCAAGATCAGGTCATGTTCGGTCGAAGTCCGGATTGCCTCGTTGAATTCTGTCGCTGTTGCCATTGTTCCCAACGAAGATTAATGTCTAGCCCCAGGAGATTTGCCGATTGTGGGGCTCCAATAGACTCTTGATGTCGAGATAACAAGGGGTTGCTGATTGTGAAGCCCCTAGAATGCCCTTGATGCCAAACTTTGAGTGACTGGCATAGCCCCTAGATAAATCAGTTCTTGGCCATTCAAATAAATCGCCTTTTGTTATTGGCGTGAGCAAGCCCCAAGAGAAGATTATTGATACCAAGCCTCAAGAGATTGCTAAAACCCAAATGTCATGGACTTGTTGTTTGCGAGCCTTGAGATGGTGGAATGTGAAGACCTTTCGATGTAAAGCCCCAAATTATCTTGGAATCGACTCGGCATTGAGAGCGGATGCACCGTCGGGTAGGGATCTCCTTCTTACTCTTACTGGGGAGATGAATGGCCTCATTGTGGTCGGTACCCAAATGGCGGAGGGCTTATATCACAAGATGCAGTAATGCCTTGTGGTGCCGTCGAGATCGCGGACGGTAAGGTCTTTGTGTGATAAGGTCCTAAATGGATATGATTGCTTGAGTCTTCTTGTGTTGAACTAATAACGGATCTTCGGATACAACACGTGCGGATGCAACTTGTGCGGATGCAACTTGTGCTTTTGATCTCAGAGAAGGGGGTGCTGAATTGTAGAAACATTGGGATTGGCCATGGCATTTTCCGCTATAACCCTGTTTTGATAGAGTTTAGATATTGAATCTTTTTCCTTTTCTCTAAGACTTTCTTCATAACCTTGTCGTAAGTCACAACATAAGAATCATCAAATTCATTCATAACATCGGAGCCTGTTAGTACCCGACCTGAAAATGAGTTTATTAGGACTTTCCCAAAAATACAAGGACTTTATAGGAATTAGAAACCTTGCAAAGACTTGTCCTGGATTCCCAAAATATCTCATTTATGACAAAATCCATCAAAATAGGCAACTTAGGGTTACCATAAAGCAACAGTGAAACCCTAGCTTAAGAATCAAGTCAGCCGGCAGCCTTGGCCACGCGGCCAACATTGCTATCCGCTGATCTTGGCCACGCGGCCAACATTGTAACCGGCTTCAACCATGGCCAGGCGGCCAACCTTGCGCCGGATGATCTGGACCATCAGATCCTCCCATCAGTTTACTATATAAACCAATCCTAGGCTATTGGTTTGGGGGATCCGAATTTGAGAGTTCTTAAACACAATTTTGCTCTCTAATTAGCATTCAAACCTCAAAGAAGATCAAGGTTTATTTCTTGCCAACATAGGTAAGTTTTCTAACTTATTTCTTCATGTTCTTGCATTATTCTTAATGTAGATCTTTTATATTCATGTTCTTGCATGTTTATTCATAGTTTCTTCATATTCCTTGCATGTTCATATATGTTCTTCTCATGTTCTTCGTGTTCATAGATTAAAACCTTATTTATGCTATATTTAGGGTTGCGATCTTCATAATTACATGTTATTTCATAGCCGATGATGATCGAGGGTTCATCAACCCGAGGATGATCTAGGAACTACTTCTAAACCCTAATCTTTAGGTAATTCCCCCCTCATTATGCATGATCCCGATTCTTCTGCCTATTCTAATTCTCTGCGAACTACGCTGACCTGAGCTTCTCACATTGAGAGGAACGTAGGCAATCTTCGGATCCGGTCTCAAACACTAACACACTACTAACACATTCATCATGATAGAAAGACCGATCATTCGGGCAATAGGAGTGATAACGTCCAATATTATTCTCTTGTTGTAATTTGACCCCCGAACCCATTAAACATGCTTTTTCTCAATGTTTTGGCTATAATTAAAACGGCGTGGCGACTCTCATAATTTTAATGTTACTATGAATATTCCCAAATTCAAACACACGTATTCACAGTGGCGACTCTGCTGGGGACTGCTTTGAAACTTTTTCAAACTTAGTAGGTCTAACTTTCGTTCACATCATGATGTTTGCCATGTTCTCACATGCACCTTACACTTTGCCATGTTCTCACATGCACCTTACACTTGGCCATGTTCACACATGCACACACCTGCCATGTTGACACATGCACACACCTGCCATGTTTACACATGCACACACCTGCCATGTTTACACATGCACCCTATACACACTTTCCATGTTTACACATGCACACACTTGCCATGTTTACATGTGCACCTCACGCACACTTGCCATGTTTACACATGCACCTCACACACTTGCCATGTTTACACATGCACCCTACACACACTTGCCATGTTTACACATGCACACACTTGCCCTGTTTATACATGCACCTCACATACTTGCCATGTTTACACATGCACCCGTACACCCCGCAATGTTAATACTTGTACTTTTTTGATACTTGTACTTTGTATATACCTTGTATCCTTGTACCTTTGTTATTTTCGCCTTAGTATTAGGGTCAAACAAAACTCTGCTATGCTCCCTTGTACATTATTTTCCTTCTCCTGCATTGCATTGCATAGCATCATTCAAACATTCAAAACTTTCTCTTTTCTCCTTAAAAAGAATTAGTTTCTTGCCACACACTACCACTAGTCCGTGTCAGCACTGCACAGGTCCCTACTACCCGGAGTATTCGATGTGCAGGAATTTGTGCGCTACTGCCTCACATTTTTCGAGTCACTCGTCTACTCCACTCACCGTGTACGTTCCGCGAGCGGTGGGAACCTTTAACCTAACCCGTGTCAACCCACACATAGAGATTAGGACACTCCTCGGACCACCCATTTAGGATGTAAATAAATGCAAAACTTTTCGCAAAATAAAATGTGCATTGCATCTAGGCGACCTCTAAGGTCCATCGCTCATCCGTTGGGCCATCATTGCGATCCATTTGGGTCTACCCTTCACCTTCGACCGCCTAGGTCAACCTTCTCAACCTTTGACCGCCTAGGTCAACCTTCTCAACCTTTGACCCCCTAGGTCAACCCTTACCAACTTTTGACCTCCTAGGTCAACCTTATCTGCCTTTGACCCCTTAGGTCAACCTTTGACCTCCTAGGTCAACCTTTGACCGCCTAAGTCAACCTTCTCAACCTTTGACCCCCTAGGTCAACCTTTGACCGCCTAGGTCAACCCTCTGAACCTTTGACCTCCTAGGTCAACCTTTGACCCCCTAGGTCAACCTTATCAACCTATGACCGCCTAGGTCAACTTTATCTACCTTTGACCCCCTAGGTCAACCTTTGACCCCCTAGGTCAACCCTTACCAACTTTTGACCTCCTAGGTCAACCTTAACCGCCTTTGACCCCTTAGGTCAATCTTTGACCTCCTAGGTCAACCTTTGACCGCCTAGGTCAACCTTCTCAACCTTTGACCCCCTAGGTCAACCCTTACCAACTTTTGACCTCCTAGGTCAACCTTATCTGCCTTTGACCCCTTAGGTCAACCTTTGACCTCCTAGGTCAACCTTCTCAACCTTTGGCCCCCTAGGTCAACCTTTGACCGCCTAGGTCAACCCTCTGAACCTTTGACCTCCTAGGTCAACCTTTGACCCCCTAGGTCAACCTTCTCCGCTCTTGACCCCCTTAGGTCAACCTCATTTGTCTTTTAACCTCTTAGGTCAACCTTTGACCCCCTAGGTCAACTTTCTCCACTCTTGACCCCCTTAGGTCAACCTTTGACCCCTAGGTCAACCTTCTCCGCTCTTGACCCCCTTAGGTCAACCTTTGACCCCTTAGGTCAATCTTATCCGTTTAAGTCAACCTTTGACCCCCTAGGTCAACCTTACCAACCTTTGACCTCTTAGGTCTACCCTTGACCCCCTAGGTCAACTTTATCAACCTCCGACCTCTTAGGTCAACCCTTGACCTCCTAGGTCAACCTTATCACCTTCGACCTCTTAGGTCACCCCTCGACCTCTTAGGTCAACCTTTGACCCCTTAGGTCAACCTCATCCGCCTTTGACCTCTTAGGTCAACCTTTGACCCCATAGGTCATTCTCATCTGCCTTTGACCCCAGAGGTCAAACCTTGGACCCCTTAGGTCAACTTTATCACCCCTCGATCTCTTAGGTCAACCTTTGACCACTTAGGTCAACCTTATCCGCCTTTGACCTCTGAGGTCAACCTTTGACTCCCTAAGTCAACCCAATCACCTTTCGACTTCTTAAGTCAACCTTTGACCCTTAGGTCAACCTTATCCGCTATGGACCTCTTAGGTCAATCTTTGGTCCCATAGGTGAACCCAATTACCTTTGACCTTAACCCGCTTAGGTCAAACCGTCATCCTGACCCACCTAGGTCATTATTTGACCCACCGTTGTCCATACCAACCTAGGTCAACCCGTCTCGACCCGTTTAGGTCCACACACCATCCTCGACCCATCTAGGTCAACTCGTCCGTCTTAGGTTAAAACTACCCCTTTACCTTTGACCCATCTAGGTCAATCCTTGGCCCGCTTAAGTCGACTTGCCCGTCTTGAATCTATATACCGAGCTCCCTAGGTCAACCAACCCGAATAGGTCAACCAACTCACATTCGACCCGCTTAGGTCAAACCATGTTTATCCCACTTAGATCATCCCATAGGCAACCCGCTACAACCCACTATCTTGATTCATTCACCATATAGGTCAATCCAACCCTTTCCCAATTAGGTCGACCTATCCTTTACCCATCTAGGTCAACCCACCATCATCGATGCGATCTTCCTTGACCCATCTCTCGGCTTATTTAGATCAAACCTTAAGTCAAACCTTGCCCGACTCCTATAGGTCTTCCTCGCCCATGCTTGACCAAGGACCGAGTAATCTCCCTCCTCTTGACCCCTATGGTCGTCTCTCACCTCTTTTTAAAAGTCTAACTTGATTCGAACTACGGAGACCTGAGCCTCTTATTATGTGGGACCTCTCCCTCATGGTAAGGGGAACGTAGGCAACTTCGGCCCGGTCAAACTTTCAATTTTTTACCAAAATGCATTTCAAAAAATGTGGAGACCGACTCTTTTCCAAATGTGATTTTATAACGATGCCTTGTCATTAATTATGAGCCTAACCTCATTGAAGATGATTAATGTGCCAATATTGTTGCTGCCATAGGTCGCCTGCATGTCGTCAAAGTACTTCGAGATGTCCCTCGCCTGCGTGGCCGAACGACTCAACGCCCAAGAGAAGAGGCACATAGAAGATTTGAAGATGATCATTGACATGAGAAATAGATGTCATGCCAAAGAATTGCACTTGGCGTTAGAAGCCCAAGAGAAGCGCCATAGGACGGAGTTGGCCAAAGCACTTGAGGAACAAGAGACTCGTCATTCAAAGGAGAGACAAAGCATCTCTGAGAAGCTCAAAGGACTAGCCACGATAATCCAAGGTGGAATTTGGGATCAACAACAAGAGATCTCCGATCATGCTAGCAGAAATCTCTCATCAATTCCCTTTAGATCACCTCAACGCACCAAAGATGATGTAGCCGTAATTGAGGAGGACTCCCACAGTGTCAACAAAGGAAGCAATGCAAAGAGGCCACGTCCTGACAACTCAAGCCAATGCCGCCACGCGCCTAAGGAATGTGGTTGGATATCAGAATGAGAAAATTGGGGCTACCTCCTTTAAAAAAAAGGAAAAAAGGGATCATTCAGTCTTCGTAGGTTCTAGAGTGTCCTTAGTCAAAAGTCCACCTTGGACGATTTTGTTTCTTTAAGTAAAAGTCCACCCCGGACTAGTCAGTTTAAATCTTTTAGTCCCAATAAAAAGGTCTTTATTTCTTTTCTTTTCTCTCTAGACTTGAGACATAAGCTTGCATATATCAATTTCATGAAAATTGTCTTATTCATCATTTTCGCTTGATTGCTATATCTTTATATGATGAATTAATCTTAATCTTACTCATTAATGACGACTCATTAAAAGGTAAATGGACCCACAAACCATTCACATAACTAAGTAAACGATTAATCTCAAAATAACAAATGCTTCGATCAATTGGGATGAACGAATCACTTTCCCTTCTCTCTACCTTCTACCCCCATACACTCTCTCTATACACTCACCCCTTGTACACACTTCATGTACACTCTCTATATAAACCTTCTCCCATACACTATCCTCATACGCCTATCATCCCACCATTAGACCCCCTTTTTTTATAAGGTCGTGACAAAGAAATGGACTGCGGTTGCTCATCATCAAATAGACATCCATGCTGCCACAATTTAAAGGGTTGGTTTGTTCCCATCATGAGTACTACATGTCGTTACACTGGGGCTGTCTGTATTCTATCGCAAATATAAGACAAGTGCACGAAGTCATTCATTGGTGCACGTGATAATCCAATGGAGCTCTACCGGTGAAAATCAAGGGGCTAGGATGCCCGCCGCCAGCAAAAGGCCGCTTGAACTATAAGAGGCGAAAGCAAACTAGGGGCTTGTCTCGCCCAATGTTTCATGTACAAATATAAAAAAAAAAATAAAAAAAAAAAATATATATATATATATATATGGCTCGCTAGGTTGAAACCCAAAAGGGCGACTTAGGCAAAAGTTAGAGCATTGCACAAAAAGAAGCCCGCTAGGTTGAAAACCCGAAAGGGCGGCCTAGGCAAAAAAAAAGGGTGTGCACAAAGAGATAAAATAAAAAAGAAAAAAAAATAGAAGGGGCTATCACCATGGAAAAGTAAAAGTCTCATTTTCTTTTCACCTCAAATGTTCTATTTTCCTTTCTTTCCTTACAAAGTAGATAAACGGCAGCTACCCATGACAACTACGATGGAGCAATCCACTGCAACAACTACAAAGGAGTAATCCACCGCAATGAGCTACAAAGAACAACTCACCTCAAATGAACCTCACACCCTAAACTCAAAACCCAACTTCATCGTCAACCGGGCAACCACTCAAAGCCAAACATAACCTACCTTGGGCCAACTTTCTTTCTTTTCTTTCCTCCCACACATACCCACTGAAACCCTACACCATCGTCAAGCGGGTCATCCCCGAACTACGCGGACCTGAGCTCCTCACCTTGAGGAGAACGTAGGCAACCTCCCGGTTCGGTCCAAAATATACACAACCCACCTCGTAGCCCATTTTCCTTCTCTTCTCTCTTCCCCCATATTTCTACTCCTGACTTCTTCACTCACAATTGATCAAAACATTTATTAATTTGAGGCTACTTGTTTACCAATTAACCATAACTCATTAACTAATCAACGAGATCCATTCTCGAGCAATCAAATGAGAATCTTGAATAAAATAATTTTCAAATGTCTCGACAAGTCTTCCGTTCTACAATCTAGGAAAGAGCTAAACACTTACTTTCTGTCAAAGCAGGGGCTTCCTCCCTTTTGTACATATATACCCTCAGTTGCTCAAAAGAGTCAAAATGTGAGTACTATCTCTCTCTCTCTCTCTTACTCTCTTCAAAATGCCCCCGCATGTTTTCAAACAATTCTTTTTTCCTTTTTTGAGTCGACTGAATGAGTTCAAAAAAAAAAAAAAAAAAAAAATTGACGCAAAAGAGATGCCCGCTAGATTGAAAACCCGCAAGGGCGGTCTAGGCAGAAAAAAGGGTGCGTCTTAAAAGAGGTAGGATACCCCGCTCTACACCCTTATCGAACTAGGGTTTCCCCAACAGAATGGGTCGACTATGTGGTTTCTCAGAGAATATTGAGGCTTCGATAAGCACATACTTAGAAAAAGGGCATCCCTCATCATCAAGCTCGACGTAGAATTTCTCAAAGGAGGGAGGATACCCCGCTCTATGCAACTGGGGCTTCCCTAACAATAAAGGACCGACCATAAGATTTCTCAAAGAATGCCGGGGCTTCATCAAGCACATACTTAGAAGAAGGGCATCCCTCATCATCAAGCTTGACGTAGAGTTTCTCAAAGGAGGGAGGGTACCCGCTCACCAAAATAGATAATCCCCAACGGAATGGGTCGACTGTGTGGTTTCCCAGAGAATACCGAGGCGTCAACAAGGATACACTTAGAAGAAGGGCACCCCTCATCGTCAAACTCGGCACGCGACGACCTATTTGGATTGATTAGAATCATAATTAATTATAAGGCATCTTTATAAAGTCATAACACTTTCAAAAGTTTTCTCTTCCACGACACTTTGTTTATAAACCCGCACGCTCGGTCTCCACAAAATTGTAAAAACATCCTCGATCCATCTGAGACCCATCTCCGTGATTCTTGAGTTGACTCGGTCCTTCACCCTATTTCCTACACAATAGGATACCCTTAGGTCCCAACCTACCTGGTTCAAAACCTTAGGTCCCAAGCCTACCCGGTCAGTCTTGCCTAAGTTACACCATAAACTCTCTAGGTCCCGAGCCTACCCGATCAGTCTTACCTAGGTCCCAAACCTACCCGGTGAGTCTTACCTACGTTACATCATAACCTCTTAGCTCGACCTTCCGCAAGTTCGTAGCATGACCCCTTCGGCCTCAAACCGGTTCTACCCAAAACTTCAGACCTTAAACCAGTTAACCAAAGCCAAATGCTTAAGGTGACCCATTAGGTCCCGAACCTACCGGTCCCAAGCCTACCCGATCTCCTAGATCTCAAACCTACTAACACATACTCGTCCTTACCCTGTCTAAGCCATAGCTCTCTTATCCTCCTCGGTCCAACTTCTAAGGTCCACCCATAGTCTAACCTGTGGAGCGAGCCCTGAGGGCCCAAGACCATTCGAGTCTACCAAACACCTACCTTTTAGGTCTCTAGAATATCTGATCCATACCTTAGGCCTCAACCCCGAAACCTTTAGGTCACTAGACTTTATACCCTTTAGGTCTCTCACCTTACATCTCCACCCTTTGGACTCTGTAATTCCCAAGCCTACTTGGTCCGACCAAAACAATGCCATCTACGCCTACCGTCATACCCAAACCATGGCCCTGCCACTCTTAAACCTAGTGTCACTCCTTGGCTTCAAAAGACTTCCTAGTCTGAACTTCAACCCCTTAGGTCTCTAACCCACTTAATCCGAGCCGAGTCCAAACCTCGCCACCTACAAGGTCCACCCTTGAACTCCATGGATCTCAAACCTTTCTTCCCCACGAGTCCAAACCTCAAACGTGCCCGAACGCATAGGACCTCCCGCGTACCGTGATATGCCATTAAGATATCAAAACCCGTCCAGTCAAAAATCGTGCGCTTAACACCTTTGGTCCCATACCTAACCTACCTTCACAATCGCCGAACGAACTTGGTCACGCACAATGACCTCTAAGACAAACTTAGGTCCTAAGCATACCCAATCCAACTTAAGGTACCTATTGTACTCAAGCAAACTCTTGGACACTCAATCCCTTTACCTAAAGCGCCAACATGGTCATATATCCAAAACCATTTCCTGCACCTACGGTTCGTACCTAGCCTAAACTTTCAAACACTCTAGGATCCAAGCCCGACATGCGTATTAGGTACTAGGATCATCCAATCCCAATCCATTGCTCCTTGGCCGACCTCAAGCCTGCTTGGTCCTAACCCATAACGCGGTTTTTCTAGGACAAAAGACTTACCCGCTTGAAAGCCTTATGTCCCAACGCTACCCTACCTAGCCTTCGATCTCCTAGATCTCACGCCTACCATTCCATTAGGTCCCGGTCTCCTAAACACATGTCTGAGTCTTACCCTAGCTAAACCCTAGCACTCTAGCCTAGGTCTAATCTATCGAGCCTATCCAGCCACGAGGTATCAAGCTCATTTGCCCTAAACCGCAAACACTCTTAGACCTCAAACTTGCTCGATCTAAACCAAGACAAACCTTCAAATGCTTTCGGTCTCTAAACCCTAGCCTTAAACCTAGGTAAACACATTTCCTAAACCCTAGCCTTGATCCTAGGTAGTCACATATCCTCTCTAAACCCTAGCCTTAAGCCTAGAAACCACAACATTCCCTTTAACCCTAGCCCAAGTTCTAGGGAATTTCCAAAGCCCCGCATTCAACATCATTTCCAAATTCCCAAAACCCTAGTCTCGAAACCTAGGAAATTTACAATCTTAATCCCCCGTCTTATTGAACCCTAACCCAAAACATAGGATACAATGCCCTGTTTAAAACTTAATCAACCCGCATTCGCTCTAAACCCTAGCCTCGAGCCTAGGTAGTCGCATTCTCTCTAAACCCTAGCCTCGAGCCTAGGTAGTCGCATTCGCTCCAAACCCTAGCCTCGAGCCTAGGTAGTCGCACTCTTTCTAAAACCCTAGCCTCAAGCCTAGGTAGAAATTATCCTCTATTATCAAGCCTAGGAAGTCACAACCCTTTCAACTCCCAGCCTTGGGTCTAAAGCCAACGCCTTTGCAACCTCTAAGCCTACCACAACTCCAAGCCCTAGCCTCCTAGACCTAGGAAATTCCTAAACCCTAGTCCCAAACCTAAGAAAGTCATGGTCCTTAAACACCAGTTTCCAAACCCTTGTTCGAAACCCTAACATCTAGGAAGTTCCCAAACCTCAACCTCAAAGCCCTAGCACTAAGCCTAGGATAGAATACTCTCCTCATGCTTAAATAAACTCCTATCCCTATCCTGTAAGCCTAGGAAACCCACAGTATCTCCAAGACATAATCTAAAGCCCAAGAAGCCGTGACATCTTTGGCATCCCTATCTCAAGATTAGGAGACCACCATCTTCCTTATTCCCTTTCCTTAAAGGAGCCTTAGGTCCTACCTCTAGGCAACCAAGAAAAATGTCCCTTACCTAACACCTTGGTCTCAATAGCTCTTAGCGTCATCCCCTCCTAAATTAGGATAAGCGGAACCCAGATCATGTTTAGCAACTCCCCGAGAGTCCATCTCCTTCGCGTCTCCCTAAGGGTCCTTTGACCTTGTGACTCACCAAAGAGTCCTTTGTGACTCCCCGAGAGTCTATCACCTGTGTGACTCCTCGAGAGTCCGTCATCCTTGTGACTCCCCGAGAGTCTATCACCTTTGTGACTCCCCGAGAGTTCATCCCGTTTGCGACTTCATAACAATCCATCATCTTTGCATGCAAAATTTCAGTTTTACCCCTAGTACATTCCCCTTTGTTCATTTCAGGTGCCCTTAGCACTATTTTGACTAATATTCATTACCTTTGGGTATGGGAAGCCTCTTAAAATTTCCATTCTTCCTAATATTTGCTTAGGATTCGTATGGTCGTAGAGACTTCGGCGCCTCTATGACATACGCATCCTAGATCGATCGCGATGGGCAGAAGCCTCGGCGTTTCTGTTTGCGAGAGATCCAGCATCTATTATTTTAGCACTTCCTAATATTTGCTTAGGATTCGTATGGTTGTAGAGACTTCGGCGCCTCTATGACATACGCATCCTAGATCGATCGCAATGGGCAGAAGCCTCGGCGTTTCTGTTTGCGAGAGATCCAGCATCTATTATTTTAGCACTTCCTAATATTTGCTTAGGATTCGTATGGTTGTAGAGACTTCGGCGCCTCTATGACATACGCATCCTAGATCGATCGCGATGGGTAGAAGCCTCGGCGTTTCTGTTTGCGAGCGATCCAGCATCTATTATTTTAGCACTTCCTAATATTTGCTTAGGATTCGTATGGTTGTAGAGACTTCGGCGCCTCTATGACATACGCATCCTAGATCGATCGCGATGGGTAGAAGCCTCGGCGTTTCTGTTTGCGAGCGATCCAGCATCTATTTTATGATTCGTATGATTGTAGAGACTTCGGCGCCTCTATGACATATGCATCCTAGATCCATCATCTATTACTTTAGCGCGATCGGCAGGAACCCCGGCGATCCTGATTGCGTTTACCATTCCATCTTGGGATTATTTAGACAACGTAGTCTTTATTTTTCCCAAATAACTTCATTTCTTACGAATGATTCGTGCTTCGTACAGGATAGTGCCCGTAGGTTTATTATCCCTAGCAGGAGTCCGACATCTCGTTTTATCCCCAGTAGATCTCTGAACTACGACCGGCTTGATTCCTCGGAGGATACGTAGGAAACCTGAAAAGGTTCAGCCACCTGACCAACGCGGTCATCTCTCATCCCCAGCAGGTGCATTTTCCCCATGCAGAAGATGTTGCTCCCCACAAGTGGACAGTTATTCCCAATTTCCATCAGATTTGAACTACGTTTGGCTTGATTCCCCCGCGGATACGTAGGTCGCCTGCCAAGGTTCAGCCGTTCCCTTACCTTTCATCTGTTTTGAAACTCATGTTTCAGACGGATCCTTCTTTTATCGTCGACCCCACATTGCCTTGCAAGAAGCGTCGCCGAGGGGCTACTGTTAGTACCCGACCTGAAAATGAGTTTATTAGGACTTTCCCAAAAATACAAGGACTTTATAGGAATTAGAAACCTTGCAAAGACTTGTCCTGAATTCCCAAAATATCTCATTTATGACAAAATCCATCAAAATAGGCAACTTAGGGTTACCATAAAGCAACAGTGAAACCCTAGCTTAAGAATCAAGTCAGCCGGCAGCCTTGGCCACGCGGCCAACATTGCTATCCGCTGATCTTGGCCACGCGGCCAACATTGTAACCGGCTTCAACCATGGCCAGGCGGCCAACCTTGCGCCGGATGATCTGGACCATCAGATCCTCCCATCAGTTTACTATATAAACCAATCCTAGGCTATTGGTTTGGGGGATCCGAATTTGAGAGTTCTTAAACACAATTTTGCTCTCTAATTAGCATTCAAACCTCAAAGAAGATCAAGGTTTATTTCTTGCCAACATAGGTAAGTTTTCTAACTTATTTCTTCATGTTCTTGCATTATTCTTAATGTAGATCTTTTATATTCATGTTCTTGCATGTTTATTCATAGTTTCTTCATATTCCTTGCATGTTCATATATGTTCTTCTCATGTTCTTCGTGTTCATAGATTAAAACCTTATTTATGCTATATTTAGGGTTGCGATCTTCATAATTACATGTTATTTCATAGCCGATGATGATCGAGGGTTCATCAACCCGAGGATGATCTAGGAACTACTTCTAAACCCTAATCTTTAGGTAATTCCCCCCTCATTATGCATGATCCCGATTCTTCTGCCTATTCTAATTCTCTGCGAACTACGCTGACCTGAGCTTCTCACATTGAGAGGAACGTAGGCAATCTTCGGATCCGGTCTCAAACACTAACACACTACTAACACATTCATCATGATAGAAAGACCGATCATTCGGGCAATAGGAGTGATAACGTCCAATATTCTTCTCTTGTTGTAATTTGACCCCCGAACCCATTAAACATGCTTTTTCTCAATGTTTTGGCTATAATTAAAACGGCGTGGCGACTCTCATAATTTTAATGTTACTATGAATATTCCCAAATTCAAACACACGTATTCACAGAGCCCTCCTTTCAAACCAGAAGACCTTCGACGTGAAGTACTAAGAGATCCTTGAAGCTTGATCGCTTTTCGTGGAGCCGTAAGACTACTCCCCAAATTGTATTGCTCGGGTATCCTCCCCCAAAAAGGTTGCTAATTGCGAAGCCCCAATATTGTCTTTTGCTCGGATTACTGTAATGCCGTAGCCCAAAGGATTGTAGATTGCAAAGCCCCTTGAGACTTTTGGTGCCAAAATAATTGAGGATGCCTCCAACGTTGCATATGACTTTGCTAAGGCCATTGTTGAGAGGTGACAAGAGTTTCTTCTTGTGGAGGGAGTCTTTCAAACTTGATTGTAGCCCCTAGGGTGCCACCATTGATTGCAAGTAGAACGAGAAGGTTTTTCATCGTTCCTTTTGAGAGATTTTGAGGATAGTCTCACACATCTTTCTTGAACATAGTCCCTAGGGCTTTTTGATTGTCAAATGAAGCAAAAGAAGCTCTCGTTCTTGAGTCACATAGCCCCTAGGGCGTCATCATTTGTCGAGCAAAGCTAGAGACTAATCCTCGTGTGGGGGAACAAGCATAAGAGGACATGGCAAGAGCTACTCCATTTCTCGTGAAACCTTTTGACATACAGAGGGGCACATGCTTGGAGAAGCTTGAAAACTGAATTACACGTTGTTGCCATTTGCTGCCCAAAACAATTGACTCACTAGGGACCATTTGTGCAACCTCGTACCCTTCAATGATGGCCTCGTTCTCGGATGATCTTGGTTACTATGGGGCTTCTTTTTTATGAACCCAATACTACACATTGTTGGAGAAAACTCTTACTTTAATAACCCCAAACAACTATTGATCGGGCCATGTGTTGTCAAACTTTTTGGAATTCCCAAAGTTGACTTGGTGGGGAAATGGCTTGCTAAGGAGATTCAATGTAGAACTTGTGCAGTTGTCTCCTTTAGAGGCCGGGGATCTCCATTTCTCTTTCCCTTCTCTCTCTCACTCTCTCATTTTTTTTATGACGCACCCTGGTTTTTGCCTAGACCGCCCTTTCGGGTTTTCAATCTAGTGGGCATCTCTTTTGCATCTTCATTTTTTTGACTCAATTAATGAGGAAGTGTGCATTGACTCTAGCTGAGGAGACAAGACATGTGATTTTACGGTGGAGACCTTTTGTCACTAAAGGTGAGTGACATTGACTTGACTAGGGAAGTGGTCCTTAGTATTGACTTCATGTATTTATGTATTTTTGAATGACTCACAAAGGCAAGTAAGTCATTAATAGAGAAGAGAAGGAAAAACCCAATTTGATTGCAAGAAACTGGGAGTGTCGCTGAAAGATAAGAAGCTCCTAGACTCAACAAGGAACGTGAAATGATTTCAAATCTAGGAAAGTTGTTGTTGGTCCCAAAGGGCAACAAGGGTATAGAACCGCTAGAAAGGGGTGAATAGCGGTTTAAAATCTTTTTCGAAATACCTTTGAAAATCAACCAAGTACTTATCAGTTTGGTCTATTGCGGTTTAAATTACTAGAACCGCTCAGATAAAATGCACAGCGGAGTTTTGCGGTTATGTCCAAACTGAATTATAAAGAGTTGGGCGGTTTAAGTGGTTGAAAAGGAAATGATGCAACTGACAAGGTACAACTGATGTATCACAGAAGTATGCAAATCATTTATCAAGTCATTTCACATACGAGTAAATGAAGCTCATAAACAGAAATGTAAATGACAAGACAGAAATTAAAGATCAAAGACACACAACTTGAAGAGGTTCGTTCTTGAAAGAACTACGTCCTCTACCTAGGTGGTTAGCCTAGGATTTTCTAATAGCTACTAGACTTGTATTGATTTAGAGGAGTTTTTACAAGATTACAAATGAATCCAAACTCTAAATAAACAATCTAACCTAACAATGATATTATAACAACCTGTGTTTTTGAGGTACATAATCTATAAGAAAATATACTCCGGGTGTGTAGTGTGGAAAGAAATCAAGAGCTCAAAATATCTAAGTGATGGTGAGCAAGTGATTACTTTCTGTGCAAGGCTGAGTTGTGATGATTTGAAGGCTTGAAGCTTTGATGAAGAACTCTGGGTTTGCTAAGGAGATGATGAAGATATAAGTATCTGGATTTTCAATCTTCAAAGCAAACTTGAATACTTGGGATATTCTCTTTGAAGCTCAGCAACCTTCATTGTTGAAAAATGAAGGCTATTTATAGCGAAGGCATTAGTGACCGTTGGACAAAGAGGTGAGTCATTGTATGGCGGTTTTATGCGTTGTCACAATCCCATTGGTTGACCTGTCACTGTCGTCCTTTGCTTTTGCTTTGTGGCAGGAAGTTGTTGGATCACTACCTGACATTGTCCTTTTAGTTGTTGGAAAAGTACAACGGTAACTTTTCAAAAAGCGAGACAAACCGACATTCCAAGAATAACTGAAACATGACTTGAATTTTAAGGACAAGTCACCAGTCATTCATTTACGGTTGAAAAGCGAATGTTTGTCTTCAAGGAGTAAATGACAGCAATAACTTCTTCAATATCTTGGTCGGCGGTTCCACTAGATGCATGTGCGGTTTCATGAATGAACTTGAAGTGCGGTTTCATCAAAGACATAAACTGCGGTTTGATGAAGGACTTAAGGCACCATGCTGGCGGTTTAAAGATGGCGGCTTGAGGGTCACTAAACCGCTAAGGATAAACCGATCATAACTCAGCCTAACTACTAAACATCTAGAAATGGACTTGTCTAAGATTTGAAGTATAACTTCATTACATGTAAACCTAAAGTCCATAAAAAGACACGTGGAATGGGTCAATCAAATCAGGTGGGTGTACTAACAATGAATCCTAACAATCTCCCCCTATTTGATTGATGCCATTACCACACTATGATAGAGCAAACATTGTACTTGGTAAGAACATGCTCAAATGAGTATGTATTGAAACTGCATGTCCCAAGTCAAATGCACACACAATGCTAGATCATAGATTTCTAATCTATCAAGAAACAAAGGAAATGAAGGACAGATAGAAAAGAAATACATTCAGATGCATATAAAGAGATATGATTATGAAAATCAGATATGCATGTTTAAACTGAATGTTTAAAACACATACACTTATAAAATTTTTCATGATGAATTAAAGTGCATGGGTTTTGAAAATGCATTGTTCCACAAACAAGTAGTTTGAATAAACAAAGTTTTTGGAATAAGATGCAATGCATTCATTTTCATTATAATCCTTTAAAGGTTTTGGAAGTTACAAAATTACAAGGAGAATAATGAAAGGCAAAAACTGATTACAAAAGGATAGAAAGAATTCTAGTCAGTTCTATCAGGAACCCTGGCGGCGGCTTGGTCTTCGGTTTGAGCATCAGAAGGCTCAACTAGGCTGGCGGTTTCAAACACATATTCAGCTAATTTAAGACGAAGATGGGTCGGTTCATTTACCTTCTCTAAGATTCTTTCAGAAAGCTTCTTCAGGTCGTTGGCATAATGAACTAAGTAATCAGTTGATGAAACCGTTAGATCAGCTAGTTGGTCTAACTTCTTCTCTAGAGCCTCATTCATTTCTTGGGCCGTTTCAAGTCTAAGAGAAGTCAGCTCATTCAGAGTTTCAAGCTTATGTTCTAATTTGAGCTGGTTCTCCAGAAGGGTTTCAATCTTGAATTCCATTCTCCCAATTCAAGGGTCAATAACATTCTCCCTCTTAATGGCATCAACAAGGAAGGGCAGAGAAGAAAGGAATGCATAATGGGTAAAAAGTGAATCCAGAACAAATTGAATCTTTATTGGATCAGTTTCAAAAAGGGAGGAAGGAGAAGGAATGGAAGTATAAGGAGAGAACTGCCATCTATAAAGATAAGGAAAGACAATGCAGTTTATCCTAAAGAAAAATTGAGAGCAGAGAGAAAAGATGAACTCAACTGCCAGATCTTCAATAATTTGATCAAGAGTTGAAGCAATGAGTTGATCTGAAGCATCCTGAGACTCATCGGCTGGAAAGATTGCAAAAGGATTTGGACGACCAGACTTGAGCCGTTGCTCTTCATGCTTATTGGCGGCTCTGATGATGGCTCCATGGCGGTTGGCTTTAGAAGTAGTAGCTCTAAACCTCTTTAGGTAAGCCGCGATGTCCTGTGCACACTTCCTTTTCAAACCAAGCGGTTTGGGAGTCCTAACTGCAACTTTGAACTCAGGCAAAACCGAAGGGGCAGAGATATTGATCAGTTGCGGTTGAGCCAACTGTGGAACTGATGGAGCAAAAGGCAGTGTAGGGGATCCAGAAGGTGAAGGAGTGTGCTCTGGTGAGTCAAACTCTAGCTTTCGTTTCAATGAAGGAGGAGCGGTTTTAACCAACATGGGGTCTATTCCGGCCTTTCTCAGTTCAGCTCTTTCTCTCAATTCCTTTGCAAAAGGGCCTTCAATGGGTGAGTGATCCTTCTTGTCATGAGCTTCAGTGAAGTCCACTGCACCAGGTGGCCTTGATTGCCAGTGCTCCACAAAATCATATTTCTTGATTAATCTTCTCTTCTTCTTCAGCAGTTGAACCTCAAGATTGTCAGCATCTTGCTCAGGTTCATCTTGAACTGCTTCAGACACATCAGTCTGCTCAGGCAATACTGCAGCCTCAAACTCATTGGTTTGCTCAGGCTGAACCGCACTTGTAGATACCTCAGTTTGTTCAACTAGAACCTCAGCCTTAGATACTTTGGTCTACTCAGGCTCATCTACATCCACAATAAACTCAGCCACAAACTGTTCCGCAGTTTGTTCAGGCTGAACCGCGGCCTCAGACATGTCAGTCTGTTCAGGCTCAGTTTGAGTGGAGGGTTTGAGGTTGGGAAGGGTAGAAAAGATTAGTTGTAACTGTTCTTCAGTGAATTGAACAGTTGGCAGTTTGAGAGGGGATTTTGGAGGTGAGATAGGTTTGGGTTCAGAGGTGGTGGCTTTCAGTTTTCTCAAGAGATTCACATCTTGTGCAAAATTCATGGATTTTTCAACATTTGGCTTGATTGGGGAAAGGGGTTTTATCTGGGGTTTAGATGAGGTAGGAGGAGTTGATTTAGTGAAGGGAATAGGTTTAGATGAAGGTGGAAGCGGTTCAGAAGAGGATTGGATAGAATAAGGAAGGATTTTGGTAATGATGGTTTTGGAGGAAGATTGGATGAGGGTTTGGAAGGGTCAGTAACTTTGGCTTTCTTCTTTCTTGGAGCCGCGGTTTCCATGGGTTGAGCCGTAGGGATTGCAGGCTCCCCCTCAACCGCAGACTCCCTCTCAACTGGAGCCTCAGTTCCATCCAGGCTAACTCCTAGCCTATTCAAGGTGGCAGTTTGAGCAGCTTCTCTAGCTCTTGTAGCTGCGGCTTGATCTGCTATGGCACCGGAATAAGGTTTGCCTGACTTATTGAGCCGAGCCTCAGGATAGGGTCCTCTCTGTTCTTCAGTCAATGGATCAGCATTCCATACCGCTTGTGCAAACCGCCATCCAAACCCGGTTCTGAAAGCATCAAGCTTTGAAGCAACAAACAAGGTCTTCTCATTCGGTTGCACCCACTCAGCTTCGTTTGCCACAGAAGCCTTAAAGATCACAGAATCCTGATGAAGGAACTTTGTTAAGAGTCTGCAGTGAGTTTTGATCTTTGTTTTTCCAGCGGCTTTGGCAGAAGTATGGCGGCTGAGGGCATTGATCATTTCTTGCATGATGATCCTTGGCCAGTGCAGCTTCTTCCCTTTGTAGATAGCCACGCAGTAGTTGTACTGCTCAGAAGTGAAGTTGTTCTGATTGCCATTCTTGCACATCACTCCAGTATCTACTAAATCACACAACATTGCCATAATTTCTCCAAACTCCTTCTTGGGGGTGGACTTAGTGTTGAAGACAGAAACCCCTAAGAGCTCCTCAGTAGTTCGGCTGACTAACTCTGGTTTGATGGAAAGAATTCCGGAGTTTTCTAAACCAGCAAGAATAGCCACTTTTGAAGCAGATAGAACTACATCCTTTGTCCTGACAGTGGACTTGATGGCATTTTCAGTCTTAACTTCCCCAGACTCTAAATCTCTGATTTCTTCACCTTTACCATTCAATAGAGGTACCACACAGACAATCCCATTGTCAAAGAATTCTGCACAAAGCTTTTTGTCAAACTTCGGTTCATCCAACTGAAACAGAGGTAGCAATTTCGATGATTCAAGTAGGACAAGCAGTTTTCTTCCAACTGCATCAGCTTCGAATTCGGTTTTAATGATTTGAGATCCAGGTACAAAGTTGGATTCATCCTAAAAATAATCAAAGTTAGTAAGAGATTGGTGCAAGCAGTTTGATAAACCAAGCATTCAAACTGCTACAAGGAATTCTAACAATGAAATAGGCGGTTGAAGCAAAACAGGGGTAAAATGGTAAACACCCAAAACTAGACATGAAAAGAATTTGAAAAAGAATTTGAATGCATGAAGAACATGATGAACAAGGGATAAACATGCAAAGCAAAAACTTAACCAAAACATGAAAAAAGTATACCAAAAGACTCGAAAATAGCAGATACTAACAAAGTTCTAAAAGAACAAGTTCAAATAATAAACCCAGAACATAGTATCAAAAGAAATACGAAAGAACACCCGAAAACCCAAAAATCAAAATTGCTCAGAAATTGAACAAAAGACAAGAAATAAACATCAAACCCAGCATATATGAACATATGTAAGCAATAATCAACCAAAAATTGAACGAAAAAGCAAGAAAAAATATTAGAATACGAACAAGCCTTTTATGAACAACAATGGCGGAAAAAGATGAAATGCTGGAGTGATGGGTTCAAGAAATCATACCATATCGCCTTTGGATGTTTTAGATGTAGATGGAGCAGAAGGGTCAGATGATTTCTTAGGTGCCATTTGAATTTCGAAAAGAGTAAGAGAAATTTTGGAGGTAGAAAGCAGAGTGAAGAAGAAAGAGATGAATGATGAAGAAGGTAAAGAGGTAAAAAGAAATAAACTTTGTCTTTTTTACTAAAATAATTGTTCCTCGGGTAATGGAACGACGAGAACAGCGCACGATTGTCTACAGTTGGCGTCCCACGTCACATAGAATTTAATGCGGCAGAGAAAACTGCAAAAAGGTCCTTATAATTGATATGACATAAAGTAGGGACTAAAATGCAATTTCATACCTGAGTAGTTTGATTGAGCAAACCGACTTACCTTACATCTTCAGCGGTTTTCATGAAACTGATGTCTCTCTAATCTGATGGCGGTTTATATTTTAAACCGAATGGCTTTGCTTTCTTGTCGGTTTTGAAAGAACCGATTTCATTCATTTTGACTAGTCAGTTTGATGGAGTACCTTGTACCGAACCATTTATTGATGCGGTTTCAATGATGACAGAACCGCACACTAGATGACTTTTCTAAGCATAGCCAAAACACTTAAACAAAAGATATTAGAAATAATATATATAGATATGATATCTTAAGTTAGTTCTAACATACCCATTTCTCCCCGTAAATGATAGAACCTGGAATTTTCAAGCGGTTTGGTGAGGATATCAGCAATTTGATCATCTGTTCCCACCTTTGCTAGAAAAATGTTTTTCTTTTCAACATGGTCTTTGAGGAAATGATATCTTATGTCGATGTGCTTGGTTTTTGAGTGTTGAACTGGATTGTTGGAGATGGATATTGAAGCAGTGCTATCACAGTAGATAGGACAATTTTGTTCAAATATCCCGTAGTCCTCCAACTGTTGTTTTATCCAGAGAATTTGAGAGCAACAGCTTCCAGCCTCTATATATTCAGCTTCAGCGGTTAAGACTGAAACCGACGCTTGTTTCTTGCTGGACCATGACACAAGCCGCGTTCCAAGGAACTGACAAGTACCACTTGTTCTCTTTTTGCTTATCTTACATGCTGCAAAGTCAGCATCTGAATAACCTAATAGATCAAATGAAGATTCTTTGGAGTACCAAAGTCCAAGGTTAACAGATCCACATAAATATCTAATAATACGTTTAACAGCAATAAGATGAGATTCTCTAGGGTCAGCTTGAAATCTAGCACAAACACAAACACTAAACATGATATCTGGCCTACTAGCAGTTAAGTAAAGTATAGAGCCAATCATACCTCAGTAGAGAGTTTGATCAACTTTCTTACCATGTTCATCTCAATCCAAACTGCAGGCCTTAGGCATTGGGGTATCAACTGGTTTAGCGGTTTCAAGCTCGAACTTCTTTATAAAATCTTTGGTGTATTTGGCTTGGTTGATAAAGATCCCATCATGGCATTGCTTGACTTGGAGTCCAAGAAAGAATGTCAACTCTCCCATCATACTCATTTCAAATTCACTCTTCATTAGCTTCTCAAACTTAACACACATAGTTTCATTAGTAGAACCGAAGATAATATCATCAACATATATTTGAACTAATAATGAATGACTTTTGTGTTTAGATATAAATAGAGTTGTATCAATTTTACCTCGAGAGAAGCCTTGTTCAATAAGAAATTTAGATAGAGTGTCATACCATGCCCTTGGAGCTTGTTTGAGTCCATAAAATGCTTTCTTGAGTTTGAAGACATGATTTGGAAGTTTGTTGTCTTCAAATCCTGGCGGTTGGGCTACATAGACTTCTTCTTGTAGTTCACCATTCAGAAATCCACTCTTCACATCCATTTGATATAACTTGAATTTCTTGAAGGATGCATAGGCCAGGAACAATCTTATGGATTCAAGTCTGGCAATAGGGGAAAAAGTTTCATCATAGTCTATGCCTTCTTCTTGCCTATAGCCTTGAGCAACCAACCTAGCTTTGTTTCTTGTTATTGTACCATTCTCATCCATCTTGTTTCTGTATACCCATTTTGTTCCAATTACAGTATGATCATTGGGTCTTGGAACTAGGGTCCAAACTCTGCATCTTTCAAACTGATTGAGCTCTTCTTGCATTGCAGCTACCCAACTTGGATCAGTTAGAGCTTTATCTACCTTCTTCGGTTCCATATGAGACAACAGAGCAGTTGAGAACAAACTGTGATCATCTCTGTGAGTCAAACTCCCTCTGGTTTGGACACCAGTACTGATAGGACCAATAACGTTGGCAATTGGATGGTCTCTATGCTCATTAATTTCAGGAGGGAGGTTGTCTTGAACCACTATTTCTTGAAGATTTTCCAGAGGAGGATCATCTTGATAATCATTGAAATCTTCATTGAAGGTTAGATTTGGAACTGGTTCAACAGTTTGAATGGGATCAGAAGACAGCGGTTCAACAGTTACACCATCAGCGGTTTGAGTAGGTGCGGCTGAAGAACTGGATGTAGCGGTTTCAGTAGGATGGTTGTCAGTTGCTCTATGTCTAGTGCCTGTCTCAAAATCACTAAAATCATTAGCAACATTTGGAGCCATATGTGGCTCAAGGAGAGCATGTTCATCAAATGTAACATGGACTGACTCTACAATTTTTAAAGATGTCTTATTGAAACAACGAAAAACTTTGGAGTGTTTAGAATAACCAACAAAAATACCTTCATCGGCCTTAGCATCAAATTTACCTCGATGCTCTTTGCCATTGTACAAGATGTAGCACTTGCATCCAAATATCTTGAAGAAGGCAATGTTGGGTGATCTGCCTCTCCACAATTCATAAGGAGTCTTGTTGTGAACTTTGATGATGAGGGAGCGGTTCTGGGTGAAACATGCGGTATTGACAGCTTCGGCCCAGAAGTACTTGGGAAGCTTGGCTTCTGCAATCATAGTCTTCCCGGCTTCAATCAAAGTCCTGTTCTTTCTTTCCACTACTCCATTCTGTTGTGGAACTCCAGCGGCAGAGAAATTATGATCAATTCCATGATCATCACAATATTGGGCAACACCATTGTTTGTAAATTCGATTCCATTATCTGAACGCACGGCAACAATGTCATCCAATTTCTGAGTTTGGAGCTATCTAAAGAGAGCGGTTACGATGCCATAAGTATCATCTTTAGAGGCCATCATTTCCACCCATTTATATCTTGAATAATCATCAACCACCACAAGTGTATAGCGGTTTCCTCCTATACTGGCGGTTGGGACAGGTCCAAATAAATCCATGTGCAGCAGTTGCAAACATCGGTTCGTTGAAGGCGCGGTTTTACTAGGAAATGACTGTTTGGGCTGCTTTCCAAGCTGGCATGCTTTACACTTTTCATCATGATGGTCAGCCACTTTGGGTAGTCCTTTTACTAGACCATCCCTGTGCAGTTTTGCTAGATACTTGAAGTTCAAGTGGCTGAGCCGCTTATGCCATAACCAGCTGCTTTCATTTATATTTTTGGCTACAAAATAGAGGTCAGCAATACAAACAATATTGCTTAAATCTATCATATAAACATCGCCTGTTCTGTTGCCAGTCAGTAGAGTGACTCCAGAGGAAGCATCTTTTATATAACAGCTAGTTGAGGTGAAGATGCAGTTCATTCCTTTGTCACAAAACTGAGATATGGAGAGAAGGTTGTGCTTGAGTCCTTCTACTAGTGACACATTTTCAATAGTCACTTTTCCTCGTTTGATTGCTCCATATCCTACTGTTTCTCCTTTCTTGTTGTTGCCAAACACTACTGGGGGACCTTTCATTTGGATGAAACTGCAGAGTAGTTTGGAATCTCCGGTCATGTGTCGTGAGCATCCACTATCCAAATACCAGAGATCCTTCTTCTTCTTAGCGGTTCCAGCCATAAAACATGAAATCTGAAAAATAAACATGAAAGGTTTTGGTCCCCCTTATTCCTTGGTCCTAGGGTTAGCAGCTTTTTGGGACCCACACCTGTTTTACCTTAGGATTTTTACGTCCCTTGGCATTAGGTGTGAATCTTAAAAGACAATGACCAGTACTATGACCAAAATCGGCACAAATAGAACAATGAATTAAGCCAGGTTGTGGTTGCAGTTTTACAAACTCTTTACTGACCTTCGGTTTCTCATGTTTTACAGGGTCAACGGTTTTGGCTTTAACAAAGTTAACCTTCTTGAGCTCAACCTTTCTCTTAGGTGCGGCTTTAGGAAATATAACAGGATATTCCTTAAACCGACTAGGAGCGGTTTCATCACTCAATACTTCCTTGGTTGCCTCAGCCGCTGTGGATTTCTCTTTCCACTTTAGATCTCTCCCAGTCTGGTTTTTAGGATACTCATAAAAATAATTTTTCTTTTTAATTTCTTGTGTTGAGCCCTTTTTACCAGCATGATTCACCTTAGGAATTTCTTTGGTTTGTTCAGTTGGTTTCACACCACCTTCAGCACAGAGACAAGGACACTTACACCCATCATCAGTTTTAAATCCTAATCCACTTTTCTCCTTAGAGAGAATTTGTGAATTAACGATTTGTTCCATGGTGACACCAGACTTAGTCCACACATCGGTCACTTTTGAAGTTCATCCCTTTGTGCAGTAAGATCATGGATTCGGGTGTGAAGTACCTCGGTTCTGTCCTTGAGGTAGCGGTTTTCTTCCACAATAGAAGCTATCCCAACAATTTGGAGCTTGAGTTTTTCAATCTCCTCCTTATGGGACTTGCACTCTTTTTGGGAATATTCAAGTTCCGCAGCCATTAATTTATATGCCTTTTTAAGCACAGTGTTTTTTGACAAATAACATTAGCACGTTCAAGTACCTGGTCATCATGGCTTTGTTCGGTTTGATCCTCAGGAGAGTAGTTTGGTGAAGTAGGAGTTTTGTCTTGTTTAGCTTCAGGAGTTCTTGGTGAAACTGACTTCATTTGATGGACTGGCAGTGGAAGGCTTTCGTCAATTTCAACTTTTTCTTCAAATCCCATTAGGCAAAGATTTGCAACTCCTTCATCTTCATCACTATCATCTGTATACAAACCCATCCATGTTAATGGTTGTTCTCCTTGTTCAGCAACCATTCCTCTTCTCTTGAAAAACTTCTTGTTGAACGGTTTCTTGGCAGGAGCGGCTTCATAGCGCGGTTTAGGACAACTGGAGGCAAAATGACCTGGTTGTCTGCAGTTGTAACAAACAAGATCATCCCTTTTCTTAGCATCAGCTGCTTTGTTGAATCTGGTTGGAGGGACAAACTTTGCAGGGCCGCCTGACTGAAATTGAGCTCTGTTCTTTCTGAACTTGGTGTAGTTTTTCACATAGAGATCAAACTCGTCATCATCCATGTCATCAAAGTCAACTTGAGTAGAACTAGATGCTACACTTTGGGAATTTTGAGATGGAGTGTAAGATTGATGAGATTCCTGAGGTTGAGAATAGGGTTGATGATGTTGAGGGTAAGGTTGATGAGGCGGTTGGTAATACTCTGGAGGTGCGGTTTGAGAAATATATCTTGGAATATTTGGATCAAAAGAAGCAGTTTGTAAATGGGTATTAGATGCGGTTTGATGGTGATCTGGATTGTAAACTGGAGATGTGGCATTGTTGAAAGCGGCAAGAGAAAGAGACTTGAATCTGTTTTCGGTTTCATGAGCTTCCTCAAGCTTGAATTCAAATACCCTTAGCATGGCATAAAGATGACGAAGATCAAGAGCTTCCAGATCTTTGTTGTCTTCAATGTTGGTAGTTTTGATCAGCCATTTGCTACCAAGAGATTGCATGAATCTCATGTTCAGGTCAGTATTGGAATACTTGTGCCCTAGAGAGAAACATACATTGACAATTTCCACGAACCGCTCATAGCATTGGCGAAGAGATTCCTTTGGGTCTTTGACAAAGTAATCAAAGAGCCTTCTCTGTTGGTAGAGGCGGTTCTTCTTGGTGTCGGCATCTCCTTCCAGAAAGTCAATGATGCCATCCCATGTTTCCTTTGCGGTATTGCAATCTAGAACCTTTTGAGTGAGTTCTTAGATCAATAGCTGATACAAGCATGGACATAGCTCTACCATCAAAGTCCACATTCCATTGATCAGTTTCGGTCCATTCAGCTTCCGGCTTCTTGATTTCCGCGGTTTGTCCAGCAGTACCTGCATCAGGGTTAGCCTTCATCGGGACATAGGGTCCATTAACAATTGCAGTCCATAATCTGCAATCCTCAGATATCATGTGCTTCTTCATCCTATCTTTCCAGAAGATGAAACTATCTTCATTAAGAATAGGTAAGTGATTAGAGTTGGATGTCTGCATCATATGGGAGTTTATGTTTGCCATTGGATCAGCACCCAAGCGGTTAAGCTTGTAAAATAATTTTTGGTGGATAAGCTCTGATACCACTTGTTGATCCCAAAGGGCAACAAGGGTATAGAACCGCTAGAGGGGGGGGGGGGTTGAATAGCGGTTTAAATTCTTTTTTGAAATACCCTTGAAAATCAACCAAGTACTTATCAGTTTGGTCTATTGCGGTTTAAAGCACTAGAACCGCTCAGATAAAATGCACAGCGGAGTTTTGCGGTTATGTCCAAACTGAATTATAAAGAGCTGGGCGGTTTAAGTGGTTGAAAAGGAAATGATGCAACTGACAAGGTACAACTGATGTATCACAGAAGTATGCAAATCATTTATCAAGTCATTTCACATACGAGTAAATGAAGCTCATAAACAGAAATGTAAATGACAAAACATAAATTAAAGATCAAAGACACACAATTTGAAGAGGTTCGTTCTTGAAAGAACTACGTCCTCTACCTAGGTGGTTAGCCTAGGATTTTCTAATTGCTACTAGACTTGTATTGATTTAGAGGAGTTTTTACAAGATTACAAACGAATCCAAACTCTAAATAAACAATCTAACCTAACAATGCTATTATAACAACCTGTGTTTTCGAGGTATATAATCTATAAGAAAATATACTCCGGGTGTGTAGTGTGGAAAGAAATCAAGAGCTCAAAATATCTAAGTGATGGTGAGCAAGTGATTACTTTCTGTGCAAGGCTGAGTTGTAATGATTTGAAGGCTTGAAGCTTTGATGAAGAACTCTGGGTTTGCTAAGGAGATGATGAAGATATGAGTATCTGGATTTTCAATCTTCAAAGCAAACTTGAATACTTGGGATATTCTCTTTGAAGCTCAGCAACCTTCATTGCTGAAAAATGAAGGCTATTTATAGTGAAGGCATTAGTGACCGTTGGACAAAGAGGTGAGTCATTGTATGGCGGTTTTATGCGTTGTCACAATCCCATTGGTTGACCTGTCACTGTCGTCCTTTGCTTTTTCTTTGTGGCAGGAAGTTGTTGGATCACTACCTGACATTGTCCTTTTAGTTGTTGGAAAAGTACAACGGTAACTTTTCAAAAAGCGAGACAAAACGACATTCCAAGAATAACTGAAACATGACTTGAAGTTTAAGGACAAGTCACCAGTCATTCATTTACGGTTGAAAAGCGAATGTTTGTCTTCAAGGAGTAAATGACAGCAATAACTTCTTCAATATCTTGGTCGGCGGTTCCACTAGATGCATGTGAGGTTTCATGAATGAACTTGAAGTGCGGTTTCATCAAAGACATAAACTGCGGTTTGATGAAGGACTTAAGGCACTATGCTGGCGGTTTAAGGATGGCGGCTTGAGGGTCACTAAACCGCTAAGGATAAACCGATCATAACTCAGCCTAACTACTAAACATCTAGAAATGGACTTGTCTAAGATTTGAAGTATAACTTCATTACATGTAAACCTAAAGTCCATAAAAAGACACGTGGAATGGGTCAATCAAATCAGGTGGGTGTACTAACAATGAATCCTAACAGTTGTACAATCTTGAGATGATTAATTCATTGGAAAATGACTCGTACAAAGATGTCTTGAAAAGTTCGAGGTGAAGGCCGATCACCATAACGCGCTAGGGCTAAACATATTTTCTTTCTTGCATGAGACCGGACCCGCAGGTTGCCTACGTTCCTCCAGTGTAGAGGCTCAGGTCACCGTAGTTCTTGTGGATGCTCCATTCTTCGTGATGATTTTTGATTTTGCTTCTTCCTTCGTTGGAGAATGATGATGATGATCTTGATGTAAACTTCTTTGAATGAGGGGGATTTTTTTTATTTTTTTTATGCTCTAACTTTTGCCTAGGTTGTTTTGAAGAGTCAACCTAGCGAGCTTTTTTTTTTTTTTTTTTTTTTTTTAATCCCCCTTTGAAAACTTTGCTTGATTTTTCTCCTTGCTTGATATCTTGGATTCATCGTTGTTGTTGATGTCGTTGCCTTCGTCATGATGCTTAGCCCCTAGGCGTTCAAGTGATGGCCTTCGTTATAAAACTTGTTTAGACATCTTTTCATCATTTTGCCAAGAATTAGATTGAATAACTTGGAAGAGTGTATGAGGACGAGAACGACTTTTATCAAGACCGACTCAAACTTTAACATTGACGAGAAGGAAGAAAACTTAATGCACACATAAGATGACTTTTGACTTTTTTTTTAAAATTCCTATTACTAGGTAGAGAAAGAGAAACGGAGACTGTTGTCGTCGTCCTTGTTGTTGTAGTCCTCCTTGTAACATGATCTCTTGTTGAAACCCTATTTCAAAACCGAGCCTCTTCTTTGATGAGTTGCTCTTCACCTACAGTAAATTCACCATTGTCGATCAAATCTTGGATGATATTTCAGAGAAGGAAGCATTCCTCGGTAAGATGGCCACTGTGTTGATGATAGCCACAATATTTGTGATGGGCATGGTTGGAACGCATCGTCTTGGGTTTGTAACCTTCTAACGGCTTGATCTTTCCACTTGCCACCAAAGTTTCAAATGCCTCGGCTTGGGTTACTCCTAGGAGAGGAGTGAAAACTCGGTTGTCGGCGGTACTTTTGTGGCTTTTGGGGGACGGGCCACTTGATCATGTTTTACCATTAACCTTTGCCTTGTTGTCGGTGAGCTCTTGCAAATGGGCCTTGAGTTTGGACACTTCTTCCTCGTGAATTCTCCTCTCGAGATCAAAACGGGCTTGCCATAAACTGTCCTTACGGTGGGCATCCTCGACAAGTCTATCCATTTGTTCCCCCATAGATCTTATTATGTTGAAAAGCCTTTCGTTGGGCACGGAAATGCACCCACCATTGTTGTTGTGCCGTTGGAAGCCATTGGACCTATTGAAAGAGCACGGTTGATCTTAGGATGGCCCCCACAAACACTTTTTAAATAAAATAAATTAACCCACAAACAGGAAAAGACTCAACTACATAAGGAAAAATGACTCTTTTTTTTTATTTACAAAAGTCGGAATGACGGAGTCTTTTTTGGGGTTTCTAGAAAAATAGTGGAATCGTCACACTAGTATATAGACATTCTCGCGGTCCCATATACTCATCGGATTCCACCACGCTTGTGATACCTACATATGACAGGATTAAACTAAATTAATGTCATAAAGCATACATGCGGGGACGGAGTTTTATTTCGTCCATAATAACCACTTTGGGACTGTAGATACCCCGGGGAACCACGGCTTGGCTAGAGCTGTGAATTAACCTAGGATGTTTACTTGGTTTTAAGAGTCTCCACCCGCATTTTTAGAGGAACGCGAGAAAACCTAAAGAAAGCCAATTTTTTGTACGAAAACCAGAGATTCGGGAGAAAAGGGTTCGGGGGTTAGGTGACGGAGTGGGAAGTACTTAAACACCCACTCCGCCCCGCTTACGCGGGTCTTGCTACTTTTGGTGTTCTAATGTTAAATGTCCTTCAATTTAATAATAAGAGAAATGTGCTAACAATTATAATGAAAAGAAAGGGGAAATTTATAGAGGAAAAATAAAGGAGAATTGTTTATTTATTGATTTATGCTAAAGATTACATGTCGAATTATCGCTAGGTAATTACATTAAGAAATGAGAATGTAAATTAAAGTGGAATTAAAATGTTGGGATGTAACCTTGACCAAACTTCAATAGTGAAGTGGCCTTTTGGTTGTATCCCTTTTTATGGAAATTGCATACATTGACTAGACATGAATAAAATAAGAAGAAGAAAAAGGGAAGTTGTACCTTAAGAAGAAGGACTTTAAACCTTGACTTGAAGATGGTGTTATTGTAGAGAAAATGTTGTGCAACACTTTGTGTAGTGTTTTGTAGAGAAATCTTGTTGAGAGGATTTGTGTATAGTGTATGTGTAGAGAAAATTCATGTAAAAAAAGAAGGTCCTTTCTAAGGTAGAAGGAGGTGGTTTTTATAGGTAGAAAAGAGAGGGAAAGGTTGGAGGGAAAATGATCAATCCATGTGAGATGGAATTGACCAATAGAAAATAAGATAAATAAAGTAATAAATAAAATAAATAAAAGAAAATCCAATAATAATAAAAAGAAATATTTTGTTTTTAAGAAATGGCTAGAATAATGGGATTGGAGGTTATAAAACTAGGGGGGATGAATGTGGAGGTAAAAAGAGGCTTTTTTGTGATCAAGAAGAGATGTTGTAAATAAGAAAAGAGAGGGAAATAAGGTGCAATCCGTTACTGCCATAATGGGAGGCGCGCGAGTCCCGCTTTAGGGGCGAGACGCGCGCACAGCCCACAAACAGTGTCGGAAGCGCCCGCGGGTGGAAAAGACAGAATGACAGAATGACTCTAAAGTTAATTCTGTTATGCAGTTTAGTCCAAAACTAACGGAATCAGTTAGGAACTTAACCGAAGTAACAGAAATTAACAAACTAAGTTAAATAAAAATACTATGTATGTAATCGGGGTGAGAGGTCCAAGGTGGGGTGTCTACAGAGCCCCTCGGCGACGTGGATTGCGAAGCAAAACGTGTCGACGAAAGAAAGACAACCACCGAGGACATCGACAAGAGAAAACAAAGACTCGATAAAACATGAATTTGAAATTTGCGAAGGATAGGGGTGCGCTCCCTGTGTGAGCGGCTTTATTGATATAGAAATGATATGGCGGGATCCATTTTGCTGAAGCGGGATCCGCTTGCTGAAGCGGGATCCGTTTGATGATGCGGGATCCGTTTACTGTGAGCGGCTTTATTGATATAGAAATGATATGGCGGGATCCATTTTGCTGAAGCGGGATCCGCTTGCTGAAGCGGGATCCGTTTGATGATGCGGGATCCGTTTACTGAAGCGGGATCCGTTAGCTGATGCGGGATCCGTTTGAAGCGGGATCCGTTTTAGCGGGATCCGTTTACTGAGGCGGGATCCGTTTGCTGAATGCAGGATCCGTTTGCTGATGCGGGATCCGTTTGCTGATGCGGGATCCGTTTGCTGATGCGGGATCCGTTTGCTGAATGCGGGATCCGTTTGCTGATGCGGGATCCGTTTGCTGAATGCGGGATCCGTTTGCTGATGCGGGATCCGTTTGCTGAATGCGGGATCCGTTTGCAGATGGCGGGAACCGAGGCTCTGTCTGCCTATATGTGATATTGTTGTGTTGCTTGATGGAAAGGTGGTGATTTTGCGGCTCACCATGGACTGAGTAGGTGTCATTGAACTGTAATTGTTTGACTCTGTGGGATGCAGGCGTAGTTGACGGCGTATCACTTTCTGCTGGGGATGAAGTGCCTTGAGTTGCAGATGCTGTTGACCTTGTAGTGGTACCTGTTAAGTGTGTGCTTTGCAGGTAGATGTGCTTGTGACATGTATGAGATGTGAAATGGCAGTTATGAGAGAAATTGTGCTTGTGGTGTGATGTGATTTGAAGGCAGTTTTGCATGAGAAGGAATTTTTGTAAGAATGGAGAAAGTGATTTTGTGTGCGGTGTGATTTGAGGAAAGCCTCGGATGTATTCATACCTTCACTTACCATTACCGCTTGATTGGAGATGGATTGCTGAAGGATGTTGATGCTTTTGATGAAGAATGTCCATGCTTTGGATGGAGAATGATGATGTTGGTGATGATGAATTGTTCTTGTGTTTGAAGGAGTGTTGGCGAGATGGTATTCTGGGTGGTGGGTTGGTCGTGCCAAAAGGCTGCCTACGTATCCCTTTAAGAGAATCAGACCAACGTAGTTCAAGGATGATGGAGAGTGCTGGGGAGGAATGCTAGGATCAAAGAAAAATGAAACACATACTTTTGCACAAGAAAAGAAAAAAGAAAATAAAATCTTTTTTTTTTTAATTAGAAAGAAAAGAATATGCACACACGTGAGAAATTTTTTTTTTTTTTTTTAGTTCGTGGGTGAACCATTTTAACCATTGTGTGTTTGTAAAGCCAACCCAAGATCAAGTCATGTTCAATCGAAGTCCGGATTGCCTTGTTGAATTATGTCGTTGTTGCCGTGGTGTCCAACGAAATTGATGTCTAGCCCCAGGATATTTGTCGATTATGGGGCTCCAAAAGGGACTATTGATGCCGAGATGCCAATGGGTTGCTGATTGTAAAGCCCCTCGAATGCTGAACTTTGAGTGGCTTATGAAGCCTCAAGATGAATCAACTCTTAGCCTATTCAAATAAACTGTCTTTTATTGTCGACGTGGGCAAGCCCCAAGAGAAGATCATTAATACCAAGCTTTGAGAGATTGCTAAGCCCCAAATGTCATGGGCTTATCAAGTTTGTAGATGGAGGGATGTGGAGACCTTTCGGTGTGAAGCCTCAAATTTCTTGGAATCGGCTTAGCATATGTTGGGAGCGGATGGCGCTATTGGGAAGAACTCTTGAAGGCGATCTCCTTCTTTCTCTTGCTTGGAGATGGATGGCCCTTTTCGTGGTTGATACCCAAATGGCGGAAGGTCCATGTTGAAAATGTAGTACGGTCTTCGGGAGACGTCTCGTGGGAGATGGTGATGTTGTTGCAGATGATAAGGTCTTGGTGTGATAAAGTCTCGAACGGTATGTTTGCTCGACTCTTCTTGAGTTGAACCGACGGCGGATCTTCGGATGCAGCCTGTGCTTTTGATCTTGGAGAAGGGGGTGCTGTATTGCAGAAACATTGGGATTGGCCGTAACTCTGCTTATAGAGTTAACATATTGGCATTGCCCGCTATAACTCAGCCGGGTGAGTCTAGCATATTGAATCTTTTTCCTTTTCTCTAAGACTTCCTTCAGAATCTCGCTGTGAGTTCTAACAAGAATCATCAAATTCATTCATATCATCGGAGCCTTCATTTAAAACTAAGAGGCATTTTGACTGGAAGCGTTGAGGGACCATTGAAGTTTGATCCCTTTCATGGAGCCATAAGACTACTCCCAAATTGCATTGCTCGGGTACCACTGCCCAAAAGCTTTGTTAATTACAAAGCCCCAATATTGCCATTTGCTTGTATCACTGTAATGCCGTAGCCCAAAAGATTGTAGATTGAGAAGCCCCTTTGAGACCTTTCGGTATAGAGCTTCAAAAATGTTGCTGGGACATTGAAGTGAATTGCTTCTTGCCGAGGGAGCCTTTAAGACTTGACCGTAGTCCCTAGAGTGCCATCATTGATTGCGAGAAAGGTCCATCCTTGATTGGGGGAACGAGTATAGGTACACATGACAAGAGGGCTTTTTGACATCCCTTTTGAGAGACTTTGAGGATAGTCTCACACATCTTTCTCGAGCATAGCCCCTAGAAGCAAAAGAAGCCCTTGTTCTTGAGTCACATAGCCCCTAGGGCGTCACCATTTGTTGAGAAAAGCAAGAGTGACTCATCCTCGTGCGAGGGAACAAACATGAGAGGATATGGCAAGAGCTACTCCATTTCTCGGGAGCCTTTCGGCGTACTTTAGAAGCATATACTTGAAGAAGATTTGAAAACTGAGACACATGTTGTTGCTATTTGCTGCCCAAGCCAATTGACTAGCTAGGGATTATTTATGCAACTTCGTGCCCTTTCATGATGGGCTCGTTCTCAGATGGGTCTTGGTTACCACGGGCCTTCTTTTCATGAACCCAAAAATGCACATTGCTGGAGAATGATGCCGATAACCCAAGACAACCTTTTATGGTGCCATATCTTGTCGAGCCTTTTGCAATCCCAAAGTTGACTCGGTGGGGAATTGACTTGCTAAGGATATTTGATGTAGAACTTGTTGGTAGTGGTGCCCTAGGCACGTTTAATAAACGTTGTAATTGTTATCATTATTTCATATCAATAAAGAGATGTTTTGATTATTATTGTTGTTCATGTTTACTTATAATAATCCCCGTCCCTAGTACTTGTTAAGCACTAGTATAAAGGTTAAATGATCATGGGATGATCATATTAGATTTATGGGTACTTGTTTGGAACAAGGTACTGGACATGACCCGCTGTATGAGATTTATGTCATGGTCTATGTCGTACATATATCTCATATTAGTTATGTCATTTGAATCCTTAGACATGAAGTTATTATAGTCTTCCACTTGATGAACATTATGTGTTTGACATATTCAAACGCTACTTTTAACCGAGTAGTTATAAAGGGTATGATTGGCATAATCGGATTCACGTACGGAAGAATAATAAGCTAAATGGATTTGTCCCTCCACGGAGAGATGTCAAGCTTGGGCCCCTCGAAGGAATGATGTTGATGAAATGTTTTGCCGGACTCAAATGGATTGATTGGATCAATAGCATTTGAATTATCAACATATTCGGAATCGAGAAAGTATTGAACAAAACAAGTTGACTGTTTGACCATGACTTGTGTTCAATGACATCGTGGACAAAGGGATTATGACATATTCTAAAGGAATGCGAACTTGTATCTAGTTATACTATTTGGGTAGGTATGACGGTTTGCTAGAACCTAATCATATCTTATGGAATCATGTTTGAGCCCATTGCCAACTTAGTATAATCCTAGAGGGTCACACACAAGAGAACGAATCTTAAATAAAAGGACTATATTGGCATTTAGGGTCGGAGGACATCCAAGGAATTTCTGGAAAGTTCTGGGCCTCCTGGTCAACCAAGCGGGCGCTTGGGTTGCACCAGGCGGGCACCTGAACAAGCCGGAAAGGAATTGGACTTTCTGTCCAAACAAGCGGGCGCCTGGGTAGGACCAGGCGGGCGCCCGGTATGCCGACTGGAAATTTCCTAATTCGATTAGGAATGGTTTTTGACACAAGTTACCTATTTGGAATAGGTCTTAATTGTGTATAAAAACCCCAATTCGGCCAGACCATATTTACTAGTGCTTTTGTGAGTCTCAAAGAGTTTGAGAGATATTTTATTTTGTTCTAAGATATCATTGATTGAGAAACAAAATAATTCACAAATAAATTCCATATAGTTCTTCATTGTATTGTGAAAGTGTGTTTCATAATATTTGGTCTAGCAACCAAGATCGAAGAAGCTCCTTTGATATTCGTTCGAAGTGTGGATACCGCTAGAGGGTGAAAATCATCATCTTCAAAGTTCGTGTTCAAGCTTTGTGATCGTGATCAAGTCTTTAAATCTCCACCAAAGACCAAGAGAAAACTTTGATAGCCGTCAAGGGTTAGTTCATCCTTTATTCATCTTGTTGTATTTGATTTAATCATATGAACGGATCCATGGATTTGGGTTTCTTAAAATTTTAATTGCCATATTCCGCTGCGCATGTTACTTGGAAACCCAACAGAACTCGTGCAATTGTCTTCTTTAGAGGCCGGAGGTCTCCATTTCTCTTTCCCTTCTCTCTCTCACTCTCTCATTTTTTTTATGACGCACCCTGTTTTTTGCCTAGACCACCCTTTCGGGTTTTCAATCTAGCGAGCATCTCTTTTGCGTCTTCTTTTTTTTTTTACTCGATTAATGAGGAAGTGTGCATTGACTCTAGCTGAGGAGATAAGACATGTGATTTTGCGGTGGAGACCTTTTGTCACTAAAGATGAGTGACATTGACTCGACTAGGGAAGTTTCCCTAGTATTGACTTCATGTATGTATATTTTTTTTGAATGACTCACGAAGGCAAGTAAGTCATTAAGAGAGAAGAGAAAGAAAGCCCCAGTTTGATTGCAAGAAACTGGGAGTATCGCAGAAAGATAAGAAGCCCCTAGACTCGACAAGGAACGTGAAATCGATTCCAAATCTAAGAAAGTTGTTCAATCTTGAGGTGATTAATTCATTGGCAAATGAATCGTACAAAGATTTCATGACAAGTTCGAGAGGAAGACCGATCACCATAACGCGCTAGGGCTAAACATATCTTCTTTCTTGCATGAGACCGGACCCGAAGGTTGCCTACGTTCCTCCAGTGAAGAGGCTCAGGTCACCGTAGTTCTTGTGGATTCTCCATTCGCCATGATGAATTGTTGCTTCGTCGTTCATCGGTGGAATGATGTTGATCTTGTACTTCTTTGATTGAGGGGGATTTTTTTTCTCTTTTTTTTTTTTTTTTTTTTTTTTGTGCTCTAACTTTTGCCTAGGTTGATTTGAGGATTTCAACCTAGCGAGTTTTTTTTTTTTTTTTTTTTTTTTTTGAAACTTTGCTTCATGATTGTTGCTCCACCTTTCTTTGTCTTGATTTCGTCATTGTTGATGTCTTCATTGTTGATGTCGTCGTCGATGTTTAGCCCCTAGGCGTTCAAGAGATGGCCTTCGTTCTAAAACGTGTTTAGACATCTTTCATCATTTTGCCAAGAATTAAATTGAATAACTTGGAAGAGTGTATGATGACAAGAACGATTTTAATTTGATAATTGACTCGAACATTCACACAAGTGGGACGAAAGAAAACTTTAATGCACACTTAAGAGGACTTTTGACTCTTTCTTTCTTTTTCTTTTTTTTTAATCTTATTTCTAGGTAGAGAAAGAGAAATGGAGATTGTTGTTGTAGTTCCCATTGTCGTTCTAGTCTTCTTTGTGGTTGTAGTCTTCCATGTCACTACATTCTTCCATGTCATTGCTTGGGAACCCTTTGTCGTTGAAGCTTGTGTCATAGGAGGACTCGGCCACTTCTCGGAGCAAATTGTCAATTCTAACCCCCGCATCATACATGCTTGAAAAATCGGAGTGAAAAGCCCCACTAAGATGAGTGCGGTAGTCCATTTTCAAACACTTCAAGAAGATGTCCATTTGTTCCTTCTTGGAAGGCCTATCAACCATCTCGGCTAGCTTGTCATTCCAACGGCGATAGAAGTTCCCAAATGATTCATCACTCATTTGCACGGTGCTCTCCAATTCCTTCTTGGTGGGGCGAAATATGGAGTTGCCTTGATATTGTGACTTGAAGGCAAGTATAGCGGCATCCCAATTGAGGCGGGTGGAAACTGGAAAACTCATATACCAATCTTTTGCGACCCCCTCGAGAGTAAGCGGGAAGCATTGTGCCATTATTTGAGGAGACACTTTCTTTGGTAGCATGGCCCAAATGTAGGAGTCAACATGAGCATCGGGACAAGAGGTGCCTTTGAACTTGCCAATATCGGGCATCTTGAATTTTTCAGGAAGAGCTACCATAGTGTTCACGAGAAAAGAAGCATGATGAAGATCGGAGCTTGGGCCTTTGTGCAAATTTATCCCACTAAACTTTTGGTCAATGTAGGACATGAGAGTGTTGACCAAACCGGTATCGAAACTTTGGACCTCCTTTCTTTCATTCGTGAGCCTCTTTAATTGGTTCTCGAGTTTGGCTACTTCTTTCTTATGGGCCATTTCCACATGCTCGTAACGGGCTCGCCATAAATCATCCTTGCGGCGAACATCCTCGTCTAGTGTATCAATTTGCCCTTTCAATATTTTCACCATGTTGAGTAACCCTTCGTTGGACACGGGAATGTTCTCACCCTTGTTGTCGTTGGAAGCCATTGGACCTATTGAGAGAACACGGTCGATCTTAGGTTGGCCCCACAAACATATTTTGAGTAAAATGATTTCACCCACAAACAAGAAAAGACTCAACCATATAAAGAAAAAATGACTCTTTCTAATTTATTTACAAAAGTCGGAAGGACGTGGTCCTTTTTGGGGTTTCTAGAAAAATAGTGGAATCGTCACACTAGTATATAGACCTTCTCGCGGTCCCATAAACTCATCGGATTCCACCACGCTTGTGAATCCTACATGTGTCGGGATTAAACTAAATTAATGTAGTAAATCATACATGTGGGGACGGATTTTTATTTTCGTCCATAATAACCACTTGGGGACGGAGTTTTATTTCGTCCAAAACAACGAGTGGCATGTATGATTTGAAGACATTAGTTTAGGGAAATCTCGGCACATGGAAACCGACTTGAGTCATGGAGTGTTAGACTCTAACTAGAATTGTGTGGTTTGTGCTCAGCTAAAGAGAGGCTTAAAGGTCACCCCCGGCATGTAGTCGTGAACTACGCCACGGGCTGAGGTTTACCGCTTCGGAAGAGTCAAGGTCGAGTGGAGCTTGAAACTTCCTAGGACGGGCCTCGACGGGTTTGGGGTTGGACTTGTGCGACTCGATAGTGAGCAGTTGATAAGAATTGTGCGCGTAGTGTGAGGTCTAACAAGTGACAAATTTTTTTATTTTTTTTCAAAGAAAGAAAAAAACAAATAAGCACATATTTACAATTTTCGAATCACCCGTGTGACCGATAAAAATGAAACAGAAAATAAAATGCAATTATGTGCAGGCCCGGTGCCCACACACTGTCAAGACTGTCCATTATGTTCCCTATTTCTGTTCTGGAAAATTTCCCAGATGCGCGCGCTTTGGGCTTTGAGGATGGGAGGCGCGCGCCTTAGGAACTAGGGGGCAGAGGAGCCCGCTTCTGGGCAGTACCTGCAAATCAGTGGGTTCAAGGGATTGCGTTGACCCTAAATTATAGAACTTTTCCCCTGCAGACATTTTTGAGAGGATTTGTGTATAGTGTATGTGTAGAGAAAATTCAAGTAAAAAAAAAGGTCCTTCTAAGGTAGAAGAAGGTGGTTTTTATAGGTAGAAAAGAGAGGGAAAGGTTGGAGGGAAAATGATCAATCCATGTGATATGGAATTGACCAATAGAAAATAAGATAAATAAAATAATAAATGAAATAAAAAAAAATATCAAATAATAATAAAAAGAAATATTTTGTTTTTAAGAAATGGATAGAATAATGGGATTGGAGGTTATAAAACTAGGGGGGATGAATGTGGAGGTAAAAAGAGGCTCTTTTGTGATCAAGAAGAGATGTTGTAAATAAAAAAGGGAGGGAAATAAGGTGCAATCCGTTACTGCCATAATGGGAGGCGCGCGAGTCCCGCTTTAGGGGCGAGACGTGCGCGTATCCCACAAACAGTGTCGGAAGCGCCCGCGGGTGGAAAAGACAGAATGACAGAAATGACTCTAAAGTTAATTATGTTATGCATTTTAGTCCAAAACTAACGGAATCAGTTAGGAACTTAACCGAAGTAACAGAAATTAACAAAATAATTTAAATAAAAATACTATGTATGCAATCAGGGTGAGAGTTCCAAGGCGGGGTGTCTACAGGGACGGAGTTTTATTTTGTCCATAATAACCACTTGTTTCTTTTAGAAACGGCATGTATGATTTAATGACATTAGTTTAGAGAAATCTCGACACATGAAAACCGACTTGGTCACAGAGTGTTAGACCCTAACTAGAATTGTGTTGGCTTGTGCTCGGCTAATGAGAGGCTTAAGGTCACCCCTGGCATGTAGTCGTAAACTACGCCACGGGTTGAGGTTTATCGCTTCGAGAGAGTCAAGGTCGGGTGGAGCTTGAAACTCTCTAGGATGGGCCTCGACGGGTTTGGGGTTATGAACTTGTGCGACTCGATAGTGAGCAACTCATAGGAATATATGCATGTAGTGTGAGGTCAAGCCAAGTGACAAAATATTTTTTTTTCAAAGAAAGAAAAGAAAAACAAATAAGCACATAATTACAACTTTCGAATCACCCGTGTGACCGATAAAATAAACAGAAAATAAAAATTGTTCTGTGCAGGCCCGGTGCCCACACTGTCAATCATTCTGTTTTGTAGATTGTTCTGTTTCTGGGAAAATTACCCAGAAGCGCGCGCATTGGGCAATGAGAGTGGGAGGCGCGCGCCTCCGAGCGAGAGAGGCCGAGGCGCCCGATTCTGGGCAGTACCTGCAAATCAGTGGGTTCAAGGGATTGCCTTGACCCTAAATAAATTCTTTCCCCTGCAAAATTTGTTAGCACAGAAACATAGAATTGAATGACGAGATGAGAGGCGGGTGATTCTGGTAATTGGGGTCGGACGCGCGCGCTTTAGGCCAAGAAGGCCAGAGCGCGCACTTTCAACCCTTTTTACCAGAATGCCCAGAAAACAGAATAAAAGAACACCAAAAGCAGAAACGCAAGTTTACCCCTCTAAATTATCCCCAGCGGAGTCGCCAGTGTAGATACCCCCGGGAAAACCATAACTTGGCTAGAGTGGTGAATTATCCTAGGATGTCTAACTTGTTTTAATTGTTAGAGTCGCCACCTATGTTATTGAGGAAACATAAGAAAAACCTAAAGAAAAAGCCTATTTTAATATTACGAAACTAGAGATTCGGGAAGAGAAGGGTTCGGGGGTTAGATGACGGAGTGGGAAGTACTTAAACACACAATCCGCCCCGCTTACGTGGGTCTTGCTACTATTGGTGTTCTAATGCTAAATGTCCTTCAAATAATACGAGAAATGTACTAACAATTGAAAAAGGAAAGAAAAAGGAAATAAAAGATAAATTGTTTTATTATATTAATGCTAAAGATTACATGTCAAACTATTCTAACAATTACATTAATATGAAATAGGGAAATTAAAGTGGAGTTTAGAATGTTGGAATGTAACCTTGACCAAACTTCAATAGTGAAGTGGCCTTCTGGTTGTATTCCTTTTTATGGAGATTGCATACACTAGTAAGACACAAATAAAATAAGAGAATAAAATTTGTACCTTAAAAGGAGAACTTCAAACTTTTACTTGAGAAGAGTTTTGTGTAGAGTTGTGTTGCTTGAATTGTTGTTGAATAGAATTTTTTGTAAAGACTTCTTGGAGAGAAATGTGTATAGTGTAGATGTAGAGAAAGTTGGAGTCCAAGAATTTGTGTATAGTTCTTGTAGAGAAGATGAAGTTGGGGTCCAAAAAGGGAGTCCTCTTCTAAGGTAAAAAGAAAGGGTTTTTATAGGTAAAAATAGGAGGGAAAGGTTGGAGGGAAAAGATGATCATCCATGTGAAATGGAATTGACCAATCAAAAATAAGATAAATAAAATAATAAATAAAAGAGAATGAAATAAATAAAAGAAAATCAAATAAAATAAAAAGGAAATATTTTATTTTGATGAAAAGGCTAGAAGTGTGGGATTGGGAGTTACAAACCTAGGGGGGTGAACTTGGAGGTAAAAGGAGGTCTTTTGTGATCAAGAAGAGATGTTGTAAATAAAAAAAGGGAGGGAAAATGGTGCAATCCGTTGCTGCCATAATGGGAGGCGCGTGAGTCCGGTTTTAGGGGTGAGACGCGCGCGCAGCCCACTAGCAGTGCCGGAGGCGCCCGCGGGTGGAAAAGACAGAATGACAGAAATGACTCTAATGTTAACTCTGTTATGCAGTTTAGTCCAAAACTAACGGAATCGGTTAGGAACTTAACTGAAATAACAGAAATTAACAAAAACAAGTTAAATAAAAATACTTTGTATGCAATCGGGACATGAGAGGTCCAAGGCGGGGTGTCTACACAATCTCAAACTTTTCTTGCATTTCTTGCTTGCAGGAACGCTTCTTACGTGATTGCTTATCTCATAAACATCAATGTGTTTTAGATACTTCTCAAGTTCTAAACATATGGTAGCAAGTCATAAGACAACTGACATCTATTGAATCATCCACATGTTTCTAATTTATGTCTTTATCCCTTCTTAAGGCATTAGGTATTCTTAGGAATAGGATTTATTAAGAATGTTTAACTTTCGCTTTTGCTTAAGAACAATTTTTAAGCTCATGACTAGGTCAAGGAAGTTAATCTCACATTATCTTTATGTGGGTAGATCGCAGTAATTATACATGATTAAAGTTTAAAATATTCTACACAAATATGCAAATAAATATACACCTATATTTCATACCATTATCATTTAGAGATATTTAATGTACTTCATAAATACTCCCACTACATTATACACCTTCAAATACAACAATTGTATAATATAATTTAAGTGGGCTAAGATCCATATTTCACCTAACTTTGAGTCGGCTAGGGCACGACTACTAAAAATCAAGTTATTTAGGTAGATAACTCCTTATCAATCACATCACATGTGCTCTTAGATCCTTTATGGGATTTGGACATCTTATGTCACAATATGTTTTAATCTCATCTTGTGTTTTAGGCTCATAATTGTTATGATAACATAATTAAGTCAAACCATTTTAAACGTATAGGAAGCACTGTTTCCTTATCTTAGGGCGTAACCCACATAAAACTACCCATGTAATCACAAGTGTTTTAATCATGGTTTGACACGTGACTTAAATTTTAAGAATGTTATTTACATAGAGACATGCATTATATATTTATTTATATAACACATAATTTAATATAATCATGCATAATGGATGTTAACTAATCAAATTAATTAACAAAAGCAAAATCTTGTGATTTAATTATGTAGCAAAAATTATGGGGACGAATTCTAAATTTTTTGTAAACAATTTACAGATTTGATATTTCATCCGTGTGTTCAGAAACAAGGCGTAAGCCTGCCATTGGCCCTTACGATGAATCAATCCAAATTTAGTTTCCCTCTTTGCAAACAATTTGCAGTATTTTATAGGGACAAATTCTAAAACTTTTGAATCCGCAGAACATTTATAAATTTAAAGCACAAAACGTACGGCCGAAACAAACCCATAAGGCAACCACAATTCCGTAATAAAATCAAGAAACCAAGATAATCTTCCATACGGCCGAAACTAAGCCTATGAGGCAACAAAAATTCCGTATGGAACGATAACTTGTTTCAAGATCCTTTATTGGCTCATCAATTTCATAGACTACAGCAATCCTGAACTCTTCAGGACTCTGATTTCTGCAATGGATTAAAATCATAATTCAGAAAACGCGGTTTCGAAAACCTGCCATTTGAAACTAGATTCAATTCCTAATTCTTATTTTGTAAACGATTTACAGAACAATCAGAAAACTAGAAAGTAAAACAGATCTAGGAATCTGCAGGGGACCGCCGTACGGCTTACCTTAAGACGTTTGCCTCTTTAAGAGGCGTGCAGCTCTCTGTCCCAATTTTCCAGATTTCATAATTCGTAAAATTCGATCAATCCCAATATCATGTTCATACATTAATCAGATTAAACCAACATGAAATTACAGATTACGAATTTAAATAGATCTAATCAATATCATGAATAAACAATTTATTACATATACAAATTAGATCTAAATTATCAATACACATAATCCAATTATTTATTGATAACCCTAACATGTAATTATTCATATGGATCTCATCAATATAATAATCACATAATCCCCATCTAATCATGCTCATAAACATTAATCACATATTCATCTTATTATCATGCAAATCATATAATCGAATTAAATAATTTAAACATGATATATTAAAAATAATCAACAATGAAAGGTGCTCTGATACCACTGTTGGGTTTTGAAGCACCATGCGAAGCAGAATAATAACAGAGTATAACTTTGAAAGTCCAAAGTTACCTTAAAAGAACATATCGCAATCCCTTTGTCACACGATATCATATTGGACATAAGTCATGGTCCAAGTCAACTTACGTTGTCTAATGCTTTCTCGATCTTGAGAGATTGATATGAGCAAATGAAATTGAACACATCAATTCATTTGGGCATGGCCATGCACTATTATCATATGATCATTCATTAAACTTATACTAGTTCTTCATAATTATCATATGATCATCCATTTAACTTATACTAGTTCTTTATAAGTATTAGGGACATAGATTATTATAATAAACAAGCAAAAGATATAATAATCAATCTTGTTATCTCTGTAACGATGAAACCATGATGTAACACATAAGCCTTTCTCAAGGGCCTAGGGCATAATATCCAACACTATGAACTTCGATTCCATCATGGATCGAGCTATAAACATTTTGCTTGGATGATTTCCATGACACTGCTCCTCCCACCTATTGGGAATACATATCCACTTGTGAACGTGGAGTCTTTCATGTCGGATATCCAATTAGCATCACAGTATCCTTCTAATACTGCTGGATATCTATTATAAAGTATCCCATGTTTTATTGTATACTTTAAATATCTCAATACCCTCATTAGGGCCTTCCAGTGATCCGCACTAGGATTACTTGCGAACCTACTTAGTTTTAATCACTGAATATGCGATGTTTGGACGTGTACGGTTCGTTAAGTACATTAGACTTCCAATTATTCTTGCATATTGTGAATACGTGTGTTTGAATTTGGGATATTCATAGCAACATTAAAATTATGAGAGTCGCCACGCCGTTTTAATTATAGCCAAAACATTGAGAAAAGCATGTTAATGGGTTCGGGGGTCAAATTACAACAAGAGAAGAATATTGAACGTTATCACTCCTATTGCCCGAATTGATCGGTCTTTCTATCATGATGAATGTGTTAGTAGTGTGTTAGTGTTTGAGACCGGATCCGAAGATTGCCTACGTTCCTCTCAATGTGAGAAGCTCAGGTCAGCGTAGTTCGAGAAGAATTTAGAATAGGCAGAAGAATCGGGATCATGCATAATGAGGGGGGGAATTACCTAAAGTTTAGGGTTTAGAAGTAGTTCCTAGATCATCTTTGGGTCGATGAACCCTAGATCATCATCGGCTATGAAATAACATGCAAACATGAAGATCGCAACCCTAAATATAGCATAAATAAGGTTTTAATCTAGAATATGATGAATATGCGAAGAACATATTATGAACATATGAATGTCATGAAGAAAATATGAATAAAGATGTTAGGAACATGAATATTATAAAGAACACATGAATAAACATATTAAGAATATGAATATTATGGATCTAAACTAATAATATGACAAGAACATGAAGAAAAAGTTAGAAAACTTACCTTTGTTGGCAAGAAATAACCTTGGATCTTCTTGGGATTCTTGAGAGTGTTTTTGGAGGCTTGAATGACTTGATTTGGAAGCAAAATCGTCACTTGTGAGCTCTAAATTCGGATCCCCCTTAAACCAATAGCATGAGATTGGTTTATATAGTAAACTGAGGGGAAGATCTGATGGTCCAGATCATCCGGGGCGGATGTGACCGCGTGGCCAATATTGAGGGCGGCGGCGAAAGTGGCCGCGTGGCCATCGTTGCGCGCTGACTTGAAATTCAAGCTAGGGTTTTACTGTTCATACAAGGCAACCCTAAATGTCCATATTTAATGTTTTCTAGAACATTGAGCTATTTTTGGGAATCCGGGACAAGTCTTTGCAGGGTTTCTAATTCCCGTAAAGTCCTTGTATATTTGGGAAAGCCCTAATAAACTCATTTTCAGATCGGGTACTAACAGTAGCCCCTCGGCGACGCTTCTTGCAAGGCAATGTGAGGGTCGACGATAAGAGAAGGATCCGTCTGAAACATGAGTTTCAAAACAGATGAAAGGTAAGGGAACGGCTGAACCTTGGCAGGCGACCTACGTATCCGCGGGGGAATCAAGCCAAACGTAGTTCAAATCTGATGGGGAAATTGGAAGGACTGTCCTCTGATGGGGAACAACGTTTTCTGCTGGGGAAAATGCACTTGCTGGGGATGAGAGATGACCATGTTGGTCGGGTGGCTGGACCTTTTCAGGTTTCCTACGTATCCTCCGAGGAATCAAGCCGGTCGTAGTTCAGAGCGATTAGGGAAAAGCGAGCCATCAGACTTCTGCTGGGGATAATAAACCTACGGGCACTATCCTGTATGAAGAACGAACATTCGTTAGGAAATGAAGTCATTTGGGAAAAATAAAGATTACGTTGTCTAAATAATCCCAAGATGGAATGGTAAACGCAATCAGGATCGCCAGGGCTCTTGCCGATTGTGCTAACGAAACGCCGAGGCTTCTGCCAGCCACGATCGATCAAGGATACGTATGTCATAGAGGCGCCAAAGTCTCTACAATCATACGAATCCTAATAATAGGTGCTGGATCTCTCGCAAACAGAAACGCCGAGGCTCCTGCCAATCACGAGCGATCAAGGATACGTATGTCATAGAGGCGCCGAAGTCTCTACAATCATACGAATCCTAATAATAGGTACTGGATCTCTCGCAAACAGAAACGCCGAGGCTTCTGCCAATCACGATTGATCAAGGATACGTATGTCATAGAGGCGCCGAAGTCTCTACAATCATACGAACCCTAATAATAGGTACTGGATCTCTCGCAAACAGAAACGCCGAGGCTTCTGCCAATCACGATTGATCAAGGATACGTATGTCATAGAGGCGCCGAAGTCTCTACAATCATACGAACCCTAATAATAGATACTGGACCTCTCGCAAACAGAAACGCCGAGGCTTCTGCCAATCACGATTGATCAAGGATACGTATGTCATAGAGGCGCCGAAGTCTCTGCAATCATACGAACCCTAATAATAGATGCTGGACCTCTCGCAAACAGAAACGCCGAGGCTTCTGCCAGTCGCGATCGATCTAGGATGCGTATGTCATAGAGGTGCCAAAGTCTCTACAACTATACGAATCCTAAGCAAATATTAGGAAATGCTAAAATGATAGATGATGGATCTCTCGCGAACAGAAACGCCGAGGCTTCTGCCAATCACGATCGATCTAGGATGCGTATGTCATAGAGGCGCCAAAGTCTCTACAGCCATACGAATCCTAAGCAAATATTAGGAAATGCTAAAATAATAGATGCTGGATCTCTCGCAAACAGAAACGCCGAGGCTTCTGCCAAACACGATCGATCTAGGATGCGTATGTCATAGAGGCGCCAAAGTCTCTACAACTACACGAATCCTAAGCAAATATTAGGAAATGCTAAAATGATAGATGCTGGATCTCTCGCGAACAGAAACGCCGAGGCTTCTGCCAATCACGATCGATCTAGGATGCGTATGTCATAGAGGCGCCAAAGTCTCTACAACCATACGAATCCTAAGCAAATATTAGGAAATGCTAAAATAATAGATGCTGGATCTCTCGCAAACAGAAACGCCGAGGCTTCTACCAATCACAATCGATCTAGGATGCGTATGTCATAGAGGCGCCAAAGTCTCTACAACTATTCGAATCCTAAGCAAATATTAGGAAATGCTAAAATAATAGATGCTGGATCTCTCGCGAACAGAAATGCCGAGGCTTCTGCCAATCGCGATCGATCTAGGATGCGTATGTCATAGAGGCGCCAAAGTCTCTACAACCATACGAATCCTAAGCAAATATTAGGAAATGCTAAAATAATAGATGCTGGATCTCTCGCAAACAGAAAGGCCGAGGCTTCTGCCAATCACGATCGATCTAGGATGCGTATGTCATAGAGGCGCCAACGTCTCTACAACTATTCGAATCCTAAGCAAATATTAGGAAATGCTAAAATAATAGATGCTGGATCTCTCGCAAACAGAAACGCCGAGGCTTCTGCCAATCGCGATCGATCTAGGATCCATACGAATCCTAAGCAAATATAAGGGAGTGCTAAAATAATAGATGCTGGATCTCTCGCAAACAGAAACGCCGAGGCTTCTGCCAATCGCGATCGATCTAGGATGCATATGTCATAGAGGCGCTGAAGTCTCTACAACCATACGAATCCTAAACAAATATTAGGAAATGCTAAAATAATAGATGCTGGATCTCTCGCAAACAGAAACGCCGAGGCTTCTGCCAATCGTGATCGATCTTGGATCCATACGAATCCTAAGCAACTATTAGGGAGTGCTAAAATAATAGATGCTGGATCTCTCACAAACAGAAACGCCGAGGCTTCTGCTAATCGCGATCGATCTAGGATGCATATGTCATATAGGCGCCGAAGTCTCTACAACCATACGAATCCTAAGCAAATATTTGGTGAAGAATGGAAATTTTAAGGGGCTTTCCGTTCCCAAAGGTATCGAATATCAGTCAAAATAGCGCTAAGGGCACCTAAAATGAATCAAAGGGGAATGTACTAGGGGTAAAACTGAAATTTTGCATGTGGAGGCAAAGATGATGGATTGTTATGAAGTCGCAAACGGGATGAACTCTCGGGGAGTCACATAGGTGATAGACTCTCGGGAGTCACAAGGGTGACGGACTCTCGGGGAGTCACAAAGGTGATAGATTCTCGGGAGTCACAAGGGACTCTTTGGTGAGTCACAAGGGCAAATGACCTTTAGGGAGACGCGAAGGAGATGGACTCTCGGGGAGTTGCTAATATGGGAAACATGATCTGGGTTCCGCTTATCCTAATTCAGGAGGGGATGAGGCTACGAGCCATTGAGACCAAGGTGTTAGGTAGGGGACATTTTTCTTGGTTGCCTAGAGGTAGGACCTAAGGCTTTTTTTAAGGAAAGGGAATAAGGAAGATGGTGATCTCCTAATCTTGAGATAGGGATGCCAAAGATGTCACGGCTTCTTGGGCTTTAGATTATGTCTTGGAGATAATGTGGGTTTCCTAGGCTTACGGGCTAGGGATAGGAGTTTATTTAAGCATGAGGAGAGTATTCTATCCTAGGCTTAGTGCTAGGGCTTGGAAAGGTTGAGGTTTGGGAACTTCCTAGATGTTAGGGTTTCGAACAAGGGTTTGGAAAATGGTGTTTAAGGACCATGACTCTCCTAGGTTTGGGACTAGGGTTTAGGAATTTCCTAGGTCTAGGACTGGGGTTTGAAGGGAATGTTGAATCCTAGGCTTGATGATAGAGTTGAAAGAGGATAATTTCTACCTAGGCTTGAGGCTAGGGTTTTAGAAAGAGTGCGACTACCTAGGCTTGAGGCTAGGGTTTAGAGCAAATGCGACTACCTAGGCTCGAGGCTAGGGTTTAGAGCGAATGCGACTACCTAGGCTTGAGGCTAGGGTTTAGAGCGAATGCGACTACCTAGGCTCGAGGCTAGGGTTTAGAAAGAGTGCGACTACCTAAGCTTGAGGCTAGGGTTTGGAGCGGATGCGACTACCTAGGCTCGAGGCTAGGGTTTAGAGTGAATGCGACTACCTAGGCTCGAGGCTAGGGTTGATTGAGTTTTGGACAGGGCATTATATCCTAGGTTTTGGACTAGGGTTCAAGGGAATGTTGTGGTTTCCTAGGCTTAAGGCTAGGGTTTAGAGAGGATATGTGACTACCTAGGATCAAGGCTAGGGTTTAGGAAGGGTGTAGCTACCTAGGATCAAGGCTAGGGTTTAAGAAGGATGTAACTTCCTAGGCTTTAGGCTAGGGTTTGAAAGAATGTAATTACCTAGGCTTGAGGCTAGGGTTTGAAAGAATGTAATTACCTAGGCTTGAGGCTAGGGTTCAGAGAGAATGATATGACTACCTAGGCTCAAGGCTAGGGTTTAGAGAATGTGTTTACCTAGGTTTAAGGCTAGGGTTTGGAGACCGAAAGCATTTAAAGGTTTGTCTTGGTTTAGACCGAGCAAGTTTGAAGTCTAAGAGTGTTGCGGTTTGGGGCAAATGAGCTTGATACCTCGTGGCTGGATAGGCTCGATAGATTAGACCTAGGCTAGAGTGCTAGGGTTTAGCTAGGGTAAGACATGTGTTTAGAAGACCGGGGCCTAATGGAATGGTAGGCGTGAGATCTAGGAGATCGAAGGCTAGGCAAGGTAGCGTTGGGACATAAGGCTTTCAAGCGGGTAAGTCCTTTGTCTTAGAGAAACCGCGTTATGGGTTAGGGTCAAGCAGGCTTGAAGTCAGCCAAGGAGCAACGGATTGGGACCAGTTAAGGGTATAAGGTGGACATGGCGGGTTTGGGTCCAAAGGTGTGCTAGGTGCGAACCATGTGCGGGAGATGGTCTGGATATGTGACCACGTTGGCGCTTTAGGTAAAGGGATTGAGTGTCCAAGACTTTTCTCGAGTACAATAGGTGCCTAAGTTGGATTGGGTATGCTTAGGACCGAAGTTTGTCTTAGAGGTCATTGCGCGTGACCAAACTCGTTCGGCGATTGTGAAGGTAGGCTAGGGATGGGACCCAAAGGTGTTAAGCGCACGAGTTTTGACCGGACGGGTTTTGATATCTTTATGGCATGTCACGGTATGCGGAAGATCCTATGCGTTCGAGCATGTTTGAGGTTTGGACTCGTGGGGAAGAAAGGTTTGAGATCCATGGAGTTCAAGGGTGGACCTCGTAGGTGGCGAGGTTTGGACTCGGCTCGGATTAAGTAGGTTAGAGACCTAAGGGGTTGAAGGTCAGACTAGGAGTCTTTTGAAGCTAGGGAATGACACTAGGTTGGTACTTGGTAGGTTTAAGAGTGGTAGGGCCATGGCTTGGATATGACGGGAGTCGGGAGACGTAGATGCGTCGCTTTTAATTGGACCAAGTAGGCTTGGGAATTAAAGAGTTCCAAGGGTGGAGATGTAAGGTGACAGACCTAGAGGGTAGAAAGTCTTGTGACCTAAAGGTTTAGGGGTTGAGGCCTAAGGTATGGACCAGACATATCATGGACTTCAAGGATAAGTTTGGTAGACTCGAATGGTCTTAGGATCTAAGGGATCGCTCAACAGGTTAGACTGAGTAGAACTAAAAGGTTGGAACGAGGAGGATAAGAGAGCTATTGCTTAGACAAGGTAAGGATGAGTATGTGTTGGTAGGTTTGAGATCTAGGAGATCGGGTAGGCTCGGGACCGGTAGGTTCGGGACCTATGGGTCACCCTAAGGATTTGGCTTTGGTTAACTGGTTTAAGGTCTGAAGTTCTGGGTAGAACCGGTTTGAGGCCGGAGGGGTCATGCTACGAACTTGCTGAAGGTCGAGCTAAGAGGTTATGATGTAACATAGGTAAGATTCACCGGGTAGGTTTGGGACCTAGGTAAGACTGATCGGGTAGGCTTGGGACCTAGAGAGTTTATGGTGTAACTTAGGCAAGACTGACCGGGTAGGCTTGGGACCTAAGGTTTTGAACCGGGTAGGTTGGGACCTAAGGGTATCCTATTGTGTAGGAAATAGGGTGAAGGACCGAGTCAACTCAAGAATCACGAAGATGGGTCTCAAATGGATCGAGGATGTTTTTACAATTTTGTGGAGACTGAGCGTGCGGGTTTATAAACAAAGTGTCGGGGAGGAGAAAACTTTATGAAAGTGTTATGATCTTATACAGATGCCTTATAATTAATTATGATTCTAATCAATCCAAATAGGTCGTCGCGTGCCGAGTTTGACGATGAGGGGTGCCCTTCTTCTAAGTGTATCCTTGTTGACGCCTCGGTATTCTCTAGGAAACCACATAGTCGACCCATTCCGTTGGGGATTATCTAATTTGGTGAGCGGGTACCCTCCCTCCTTTGAGAAACTCTACGTCAAGCTTGATGATGAGGGATGCCCTTCTTCTAAGTATGTGCTTGATGAAGCCCCGGCATTCTTTGAGAAACCTTATGGTCGGTCCTTTATGTTGGGTTTCCAAGTAACATGCGCAGCGGAAATTAGCATTTAAAATTTTAAGAAACCCAAAAGCCATGGATCCGTTCATATGATTAAATCAAATACAACAAGATGAATAGAGGAATAACTAACCCTTGATGGCTATGAATTGTTCTTTGGTCTTGGTGGAAATCTTGAAGCTTTATCACGAACAAATCACGAACTTTGTAAGATGATAAAATTCACCCTCTAGCGGTATCCACACTTCGAACGAATATCAAAAGAGCTTCTTTGATCTTGGTTGCTAGACCAATATTATGAAACACACTTTCACAATATAATAAAGAACTATATGGAATTTATTTTGTGAATTATTTTGTTCCTCAATCAATGATGTCTTAGAACAAAATAAAATCTCTCTCAAACTCTTTGAGACTCACAAAAGCACTCTCTTTATGGTCTGGCCGAATTGGGTTTTTATACACAATTAAGACCTATTCCAAATAGGAATCTTGTGCCAAAAACCATTCCTAATCAAATTAGGAAATTTCCAATCGGCAGCACCAGGCGCCCGCCTGGTACCACCCAGGCACCCGCCTGTTTGGGCAGAAACTCCAGTTCCTTTCTGGCTTGAACAGGCGCCCGCCTGGTGCAACCCAAGCGCCCGCTTGGTTGACCAGGAGGCCCAGATCTTTCCAGGAATTCCTTGGAAGTCCTCCGACCCTAAATGCCAATATAGTCCTTTTATTTAAGATTCGTTCTATTGTGTGTGACCCTCTAGGATTATACTAAGTTGGCAATGGGCTCAGACATGATTCCCTAAGATATGATTAGGTTCTAGCAAACCGTCATACCTACCCAAATAGTATAACTAGATACAAGTTCGCATTCCTTTAGAATATGTCACAATCCCTTTGTCCACGATGTCATTGAACACAAGTCATGGTCAAACGGTCAACTTGTTTTGTTCAATACTTTCTCGATTCCGATGTGTTGATAATCCAAATGACATTGATCCAATCAATTCATTTGAGTCCGGCCGAACATTTCATCAACATCATTCTTACGAGAGGCCCAAGCTTGACATCTCTCCGTGGAGGGACAAATCCATTTAGCTTATTATTCTTCCCAACGGGAATCCGATTATGCCAATCATACCCTTTATAACTACCGTGTTAAGGTAGCGTTTGAATATGTCAAACACAATGTTCATCAAGTGGAAGACTATAATAACTTCATGTCTAAGGATTCAAATGACATAACTGATATGAGATATATGTACGACATAGACCATGACATAAATCTCATATAGCGGGTCATGTCCAGTACCTTGTTCCAAACAAGTACCCATAAATCTAACATGATCATCCCATGATCATTTAGCTTTTATACTAGTGCTCAACAAGTACTAGGGACGGGGATTATTATAAGTAAACATGAACAACAATAATAATCAAAACATCTCTTTATTGATATGAAATAAATGATAACAATTACAACGTGCCTAGGGCACCACTACCAACAATCTCCCACTTGCCCTAGGCCCAATCTCCCATGTGTCTAATACCCATGGACCTAACATGACCATCATGTTTAGCTTGTGGAAGTCCCTTTGTTAGCGGGTCCGCAACATTGTCATCAGTAGGTACTCTGCATATATTTACGTCTCCCCTATCAACGATTTCTCGAATGATATGAAAACGCCTAAGTATGTGTTTGGATTTTTGATGTGCTCTTGGTTCCTTTGCTTGAGCAATAGCACCATTATTATCACAATAAAGGTCTATTGGATTAGCAATACTAGAACCACTTCAAGTTCAGTTATGAACTTCTTATCCAAACAGCTTCTTTTGCAGCATCCGATGCAGCAATATACTCAGCTTCTGTTGTAGAATCAGCGGTTGTACTTTGCTTGGAACTCTTCCAGCTTACAGCTCCACCATTTAACATAAACACAAAACCTGATTGCGATCGGCTATTATCTTTGTCAGTTTGGAAGCTTGCATCCGTGTAAGCATTTACAACGAGATCATCTTCCATTCCTCCATAGACCAAAAACGAGTCTTTAGTCCTTCTCAAGTACTTAAGAATCGCTTTTACAGCTATCCAGTGATTTTGCCAGGGTCGGATTGGTATCTACTTGTCATGCTCAAAGCATAAGATACATCCGGCCTAGTACAAATCATGGCATACATGATGGACCCAATTGCCGAAGCATATGGAACATCATTCATTTTCTCACGCTCATCTTTTGTCTTAGGACATTGAGTCTTGCTTAGAGAAACTCCATGTAACACGGGCAAGGTGCCTCTCTTAGAATTTTCCATACGGAATCTTCTAATGACCTTGTCAATGTATGTACTTTGGCTTAAACCAAGTAGCCTCCTTGATCTATCTCTATATATCTTAATGCCAAGTATATATGCGGCTTCACCCATATCTTTCATTGCGAAGCACTTTCCTAACCAAGTCTTCACAGATTAAGTGTAGGAATGTCGTTTCCAATGAGCAATATGTCATCCACGTATAAAATAAGGAATAGCACTATGCTCCCACTAATATTCTTGTATACACAAGGCTCATCTTCGTTCTTGATGAAGCCAAACTCTTTGACTGATTCATCAAAACGGAGATTCCAACTCCTTGAAGCTTGCTTCAATCCATAGATGGATCTTTACAATTTGCATACCTTAGAATCTTGTTCAAAACCTTCTGGTTGTGTCATATACACATCCTCTTGGATTTTTCCATTCAGGAAAGCGGTTTTGACGTCCATCTGCCATATTTCATAGTCATGATATGCGGCAATGGCAAGCAAAATTCTTATAGACTTGATCATTGCTACGGGTGAAAAGGTCTCATCATAGTCAATACCATGAACTTGCCTATAACCCTTCACTACAAGCCTAGCTTTGTAAGTATGCACTTTCCCATCCATGTCAGTCTTCTTCTTGAAGACCCATTTGCATCCTATGGTTTTTACACCTTCGGGCGCATCAATCAATTCCAAACTTGATTGTCTTGCATGGATTGCAATTCGGATTCCATGGCTCCAAGCCACTTGTCCGAATCAGGAGAAGACATCGCCTCTTGGTAGGTTGACGGTTCATCATTCTCAATGATTTCTACCTCATTACTATCCGTTACGAGAAATCCATATCTCTCGGGCTCGGATCGTACCCTACTAGATTTGCGAGTTACTTGTGTATCTTGAACAGGTTCCACAACTCCTTGTGGTTCTTGTTCCGTTCCACTATTGGTTCAATGTTATTTTCTGGGTCTCGAATTTCTTCAAGATTTATTTTACTCCCACTGATTTCTTTAGAGAGAAACTCTTTCTCTAGAAAGACACCAGTTCGAGCAACAAACACTTTGTTGTCCTCACGGTTGTAAAAGTAATATCCTTTAGTTTCCTTAGGATATCCCACGAAAATACATTTATCGGATTTGTGTGTTAGTTTGTCAGAGATAAGTCTCTTGACATAAACTTCGCAACCCCAAATCCTCATGAAAGATAAACTAGGTTTCTTTCCACTCCACATCTCATATGGGGTCTTTGGAACCGATTTAGTTGGAACTTGATTTAGTGTGAAGCAGCGGTTTCTAGGGCGTAACCCCAAAAGGATATTGGAAGATCAACTTGACTCATCATTGATCGAACCATGTCTAACAAAGTCCGATTTCTCCTCTCAGACACACCATTCCATTGTGGTGTTCCGGGTGGAGTCAATTGTGAAACTATTCCACAATTCTTTAGATGATCATCAAATTCTTGGCTTAAGTATTCTCCACCACGATCTGATCGAAGTGCCTTAATACTTTTGCAAGTTGTTTTCTACTTCATTTTGAAATATTCTAAATATCTCAAATGCTTCACTTTTATGTTTCATTAGGTAAACATACCCAAATCTACTATAATCATCAGTGAAGGTTATGAAGTATTGAATCCTCCCCTAGCATTGCTACTTAATGGTCCGCATACATCGGAATGTATCAACCCCAATAAGTCGCTTGCCCTTTCACCCAGCTTGGTAAAAGGTGTCTTAGTCATTTTTCCAAGAAGGCACGACTCACAAGTGTCATATGACTCTAAGTCACATGAACCCAAAAGTCCGTCCCCATGGAGTTTTGAGATACGCTTCTCATTAATATGACCAAGACGGCAATGCCACAAATAAGTATGATTTACATCATTAGGTTTAGATTTCTTATTTACATGATAGACATTATTTTCATTCTTGACATCCAAGATATAAAGGCCATTAAATGAATTAGCAATACCATAAAGCACATCATTTAAATAAATAGAAAATTTCTTATTCTCATAAGAAACTTAAAACCTTCATTATCCAAACAAGAAATTGAAATAATATTTCTGCTTAAATCCGGAACATAATAACAATTGTTCAAAACAAGAATTAATCCGGAAGGTAAAGTGACTTCATAAGTCCCTACGGCTAATGCAGCAACTCTTGCTCCATTCCCCACACGTAGATCTACTTCACCTTCTTTAAGCAGTCTCCTATTCTTTAGTCCTGCACATTTAGACAAATGTGAGAACCACATCCGGTATCCAATACCCAAGAATCAGTGGTAGAAAGGAGAATATCTATCATATAGATACCTGAAGTCGACGCAGCCTTGCTGCTCTTCTTCTTCTTTTGCTCTTCCAAGAAAGCCTTGCAATTACGTTTCCAATGGCCAATTTCTTGACAATGGAAACAGATTGCATCCTTTTGTGAATCAGGTTTTGCCTCAGAAGCCTTGGCAACCTTTGCCTTGCTTATCTTGGGTTTGACAACTTTGCCTTACCTTTCCTTTGGCACTAGCCTTCTTCCCATCATGAACCAAGAGCACGGGAGAACCTTTCTCCACAATTTTCATCTCTGCAGTTTTGAGCATCCCATGCAACTCAGAGAGATTCTTATCCATTCCATGCATGTTATAATTCATTACAAATTGATTATAACTTTTAGGTAATGAATTAAAAATGAGATCCGTGGCTAGCTCCAATGGGATTGGGTAGCCAAGTTTCTCAAGGTGCTCTACATAACCTTTCATTTTAAGAAAGTGAGGACTCACTTGTTGCCCTTCATTCATTTTACTAGTAGTGAATACAACAATGGTCTTGTACCTCTCTTGCCTAGCTTGCTCTTGAAACATAGTTCTCAACTCCACGCCTATCTCATAGCTTCCAAATGTTCCAAACTTTGTTGGAGTTTTGAACACATAGCAGCAAGCATGAGACAACTTACATCTCTAGAATCATTACGATGTTTCTTGTAATTGTCTCTTTCTACCCTAGGGGCAGTAGGCGGTGGTTCAGCGGGGAGAGGCCCATCGAGAATGTACAACTTATCTTCTTGCCTAAGAACAATTCTTATGCTACGGATCCAATCCATAAAGTTTGTACCATTCTCTTCGAGCTTATCCTTCTCAAGGATCGATCGCAACGACATTGATTGAGTGTTATTAGTCATTATCTACAAATATGCAAAAATTTCCAAAATTTAATAAGTACCCTTTTTCATTAAAGAGATAAATAATGTATTTTTCAAACAAAATACTCCCACTAAATTATATAACCTTCATATACATCCAATGTATAATATAATTTAAATGGGTTAAGATCCAACTTTAATTTAATTTCAAGTCCGCTAAGGCGGATTACACAAAATCAAATTAATTAGGTAGACAACTCTTGTCAATCATATCTCATATGACTCTTAGTTCCTTTTATGAGATTCTTTAAGAAATCCAATTTCAAAAAGCATGTTAAACCTCATCTTTGCCTAGGCCCAAAACTGTTTTGACGCCAATTAAGTCTAACCATTTTAAACGCATAGTTAATGTGTCCCGCTAGGGCGTGCCCACACTATCTATCTTGCTCATACATAAACAAATTTAATGCATCTCGCTAGGGCGAATCTACATTAAAATCATCCATGTACTAACAAGTGTTTTAATCATGGCATGGCAATAAAAGACTTAAAACTTTCTTTGAAGGTTCATCACATATAGCATATAACACATTTATGAGCACATAATATAAACATGTTATACATCAAGTTTAGCACTAAATAATCCCATTAATTTAAGCATGATATTTATGTGTCATTAGTTTCTCTATAATTATGAGGATGAGACTATTTCAACTTTGGTTATTATTTCCAAATCAAGACAACAAGAAGTGCGGTCGAACTAAGCCATTAGGCAACCACAATCCCGCACTAATTCAAGAAACCAAGAAAGTAGTCCATGTGGCCGAAACTAAGCAATAGATGTCTCGATGAACGTAGGCCAATTGCATTTACAATTCCACATGGATCTCCAATCATTGAATCAAGAACTTTGTTTCTCAATTTTAGCAATTATGAACTCTTCATAATTCTAACTTCGTTTTATCTTTGAAACTTGATTGCGATCAATTTTGGGAAACACAATCTCGATGAACGCAGATTAGCCATCCAAAACTTGAACCAATCTAGAATCACAAGCCTAAAACAAATAGGAAATTCAAACCCCAAAATCCACACACAAACCAACTACCCAAAACCCATTCCAGATCAGAAAGTCTGGATTGGTTCTGTTACTGGTTTTGTTGAATTTATCGAAAATTCTATATTCAGATTTTATCCAAAATCAGAACAAGTTTTGACCACCGAGCGCCCGCCTGCAAAAGGACCAGGCGCCCGCTTGAATGGCCAGAATATTGTAGAATTTTAAAGTTCGAAAATTTTGTCTCAAAATTATTTTTCCTCGATTATTAAAACTTTGATCCAATAAAAAATCAATAATCGAAATAATTCAGAATCCACCATAATTTTTATTGCGATTGAATCGTGCGATTAAAGTTGGAAAAACAATAAACCGCATAAAATCACAAAACACATAAACATCATATTATCCAATTTTCATATCATGCTTGGCACATAAACAATTTATATACACACAACATGATCCAAGTATTGAATTAATCAACATGAACGGGGCTCTGATACCACTGTTGGGTTTCCAAGTAACATGCGCAGCGGAAATTAGCATTTAAAATTTTAAGAAACCCAAAAGCCATGGATCCGTTCATATGATTAAATCAAATACAACAAGATGAATAGAGGAATAACTAACCCTTGATGGCTATGAATTGTTCTTTGGTCTTGGTGGAAAATCTTGAAGCTTTATCACGAACAAATCACGAACTTTGTAAGATGATAAAATTCACCCTCTAGCGGTATCCACACTTCGAACGAATATCAAAAGAGCTTCTTGATCTTGGTTGCTAGACCAATATTATGAAACACACTTTCACAATATAATAAAGAACTATATGGAATTTATTTTGTGAATTATTTTGTTCCTCAATCAATGATGTCTTAGAACAAAATAAAATCTCTCTCAAACTCTTTGAGACTCACAAAAGCACTCTCTTTATGGTCTGGCCGAATTGGGGTTTTTATACACAATTAAGACCTATTCCAAATAGGAATCCTGTGCCAAAAACCATTCCTAATCAAATTAGGAAATTTCCAATCGGCAGCACCAGGCGCCCGCCTGGTACCACCCAGGCGCCCACCTGTTTGGGCAGAAAATCAAGTCCTTTCTGGCTTGAACAGGCGCCCGCCTGGTGCAACCCAAGCGCCCGCTTGGTTGACCAGGAGGCCCAGATCTTTCCAGGAATTCCTTGGAAGTCCTCCGACCCTAAATGCCAATATAGTCCTTTTATTTAAGATTCGTTCTATTGTGTGTGACCCTCTAGGATTATACTAAGTTGGCAATGGGCTCAGACATGATTCCATAAGATATGATATTGTTAGGGAAGCCCCAGTTGCGTAGAGCGGGGTATCCTCCCTCCTTTGAGAAATCCTACGTCGAGCTTGATGATGAGGAGTCCTCTTCTTCTAAGTATGTGCTTGATGAAGCCCTGGCATTCTTTGAGAAACCTTATGGTCGGTCCTTTATTGTTAGGGAAGCCCCAGTTGCGTAGAACGGGGTATCCTACCTCTTTTAAGACGCACCCTTTTTTCTGCCTAGATCGCCCTTGCGGGTTTTCAATCTAGCGGGCATCTCTTTTGCGTCAATTTTTTTTTTTTTTTGAAATCATTCAGTCGACTCAAAAAAGGAAAAAAAATTGTTTGAAAACATGCGGGGGCATTTTAGGGAGAGTAAGAGAGAGAGAGAGAGATAGTACTCACATTTTGACTCTTTGAGCAACTGAGGGTATATATGTACAAAAGGGAGGAAGCCCCTGCTTTGACAGAAAGTAAGTGTTTAGCTCTTTCCTAGATTGTAGAACGGAAGAATTGTCGAGACATTTGAAAATTGTTTTATTCAAGATTCTCATTTGATTGCTCGAGAATGGACCTCGTTGATTAGTTAATGAGTTATGGTTAATTGGTAAACAAGTAGCCTCAAATTAATAAATGTTTTGATCAATTGTGAGTGAAGAAGTCAGGAGTAGAAATATGGGGAAGAGAGAAGAGAAGGAAAATTGGCTACGAGGTGGGTTGTGTATATTTTGGACCGGACCCTAAGGTTGCCTACGTTCTCCTCAAGGTGAGGAGCTCAGGTCCGCGTAGTTCGGGGAAGGCCCGGATGATGATGAAGTTGGGGTTTGAGTATGAGGTTCATTTGTCGCGATAGGTTACTCCGTTGTAGCTTGTTGCTTTGGATTGCTTCATTGCAGCTCATTGCGGTGGATTGCTCTATTGTAGTTGTCATGGCTGCTGCTACCGCGTTAATCTTCTTTGTAGGGAAAGAAAGAAAAATAGAACATTTGAAGTGAAAATAAAATGGGACTTTTACTTTTCTATGGTGATAGCCCCTTCTATTTTTCTTTATTTTTTTATTTTATCTCTTTGTGCACACCCTTTTTTTTGCCTAGGCCGCCCTTTCGGGTTTTCAACCTAGCGGGTTTCTTTTTGTGCAATGCTCTAACTTTTGCCTAGGTCGCCCTTTTGGGTTTCAAACTAGCGAGCCATATTTTTTTTTTTTATATTTGTACATGAAACATTGGGCAAGACAAGCCCCTAGTTTGCTTTCCCCTCTCTCGATTGCGAGGTAGCTTCCTTATAGTTCAAGCGGCCTTTTGCTGGCAGCGGGCATCCTAGCCCCTTGATTTTCACCGGTAGAGCTCCATTGGATTATCACGTGCACCAATTAATGGCATGAATGACTTCGTGCACTTGTCTTACATTTGCGATGGAATACGGACAGCCCAGTGTAACGGCATGTAGTACTCATGAAGGGAACAAACCAACCCTTTAAATTGTGGCAGCATGGATGTCTATTTGATGATGAGCAACGACCTTATAAAAAGGGGTCTAATGGTGGGATGAGAGGCGTATGAGGATAGTGTATGGGAGAAGGTGTATATAGAGAGTGTACATGAAGTGTGTACAAGGGGTGAGTGTATAGAGAGAGTGTATGGGGTAGAATGTAGAGAGAAGAGAAAGTGATTCGTTCATCCTAATTGGTCAAAGCATTTGTTATCTTGAGACTAATTGTTTACTTAGTTGTGCGAATGGTTTGTGGGTCCATTTACCTTTTAATGAGTCGTCATTAATGATTAAGATTAAGATTAATTCATCATATAAAGATATACTAATCAAGCGAAAATGGTGAATAAGACAATTTTCATGAAATTGATATATGCAAGCTTATGTCTCAAGTCTAGAGAGAAAAGAAAAGAAATAAAGACCCTTTTATTGGAACTAAAAGATTTAAACTGACTAGTCCGGGGTGGACTTTTACTTAAAGAAACAAAAATCGTCCAAGGTGGACTTTTGACTAAGGACACTCTAGAACCTACGAAGACTGAATGACCCTTTACTTTTCTTTTATTTAAAGGAGGTAGCCCCAATTTCCTCTTTTGCCCATGCCCATGTATTCCGTTGGCGGGTGATGGCTCCGCTGTCAATGAGGCTTTGAATCTTTCTCCTCAATTGGAGGCAATCTTCGGTGTCATGCCCAATGCACTGGTGGTATTGGCAGTGTTTGGAGGGATCCAAGCCTTGCTTCACCCTACTTTGTTCATAGTTGAACAAAGGAGACAACTTGCCGGCTTGAACTAGACTTTTGAAGAGTTTGGCTAACGGCATACCCAAGTCATCGAATTCGCACTCGTCCTTCCTTTCACGAACTATCTTTGAGGGTGATTTAGGTACCGGTACCCCTTATTGATGAGTAGTCATAGGAGGCATCCCGACGGGGACAGTCTGTGGCGGGCCGTACATTTGAGGAGCGTACGGGTGTTGACATTGAGCAAGAGGGAGAACTCGACTGAGGTAATCATAAATGCCACGAATGTCAGACAAATGGCACCTCTCGATATCTCTTAGGGTCTTATGCATCTCCTTCTGAAAGTGTGTTGCTTGCTCGTTGAGAATGGCCTTAAAGTGGATTGCTTGTTCATCGAGGATGGCTTCGAAGTGGGATGCTTGCTTACTGAGAGCAGTACCGGTGTAGAGGATTGTCTCGGGATCTTGGGTAGCAGCTTCAGTTGCAACTTCGATGTTCCTTGCAGCCGACATGATGCAGAACTCTATGTCATGAAAGAATTAGATTCGTATTTAATGATAAGGCATCGTTATAAGAATCATTTTTTGGAAAAGAGTCGGTCTCCACATTTTTGAAATGCATTTTGGTAAAAAATTGAAAGTTTGACCGGGCCGAAGTTGCCTACGTTCCCCTTATCATGAGGGAGAGGTCCCACACAATAAGAGGCTCAGGTCGCCGTAGTTCGAATCAAGTTAGACTTTTAAAAAGGGGTGAGAGATGACCATAGGGGTCAAAAAGAGGGAGATGACTCGGTCCTTGGTCAAGCATGGGTGAGGAAGACCTATAGGAGTTGGTTTTGATTGAGTAGGGTATGGTTTGACCTAAATTTGACCTAAGGTTTGACCTAAGGTTTGAGACAAGAAGTGGTTCAAGCTAGGATACGGCGATAATGGTGGGTTGATCTAGATGGGTAAAGGATAGGTCGACCTAAATGAGAAGGGTTGGATTGACCTATATGGTGAATGAATCAAGATAGCGGGTTGTAGCGGTTTGCCTATGGGATGATCTAAGCGGGATGGACATGGTTTGACCTAGGCGGGTCTAAGGTTGACCTATTCGGGTTGGTGGATTAAGGAAGGTTGGAGATTGACCTAGATGGATCCAAGATAGGTAAGTCGATCTAAGCGGGTCATGGGTTGACCTTGACGGGTCAAAGGTGAAGGGGTAGTTTTAACCTAAGACGGACAAGTTGGACCTAAACGGGTTGACCTAGGTTGGTTTGGACGACGGTGGGTCAAATAATGACCTAGGTGGGTCAAGATGACGGTTCGACCTAAGGGGGTTAGGACCAAAGGTAATTGGGTTCACCTATGGAATCAAAGATTGACCTAAGAGGTCAATAGCGGATAAGGTTGACCTAGGGGTCAAAGGTTGACTTAAGAAGTCAAAAGGTGATTGGGTTGACTTAGGGAGTCAAAGATTGACCTCAAAGGTCAAAGGTGGATAAGGTTGACCTAAGTGGTCAAAGGTTGACCTAAGAGATCGAGGGGTGATAAAGTTGACCTAAGGGGTCCAAGGTTTGACCTATGGGGTCAAAGGCAGATGAGAATGACCTATGGGGTCAAAGGTTGACCTACGAGGTCAAAGGCGGATGAGGTTGACCTAAGGGGTCAAAGGTTGACCTAAGAGGTCGAGGGGTGACCTAAGAGGTCGAAGGTGATAAGGTTGACCTAGGAGGTCAAGGGTAGACCTAAGAGGTCAAAGGTGGGTAAGGTTGACCTAGGGGGTCAAAGGTTGACTTAAACGGATAAGATTGACCTAGGGGGTCAAAGGTTTGGCCTAAGAGGTCAAAGGGTGGTAAGGTTGACCAAGGAGGTCAAAGGTTGACCTAGGGGGTCAAAGGTTGACCTAGGGGGTCAAAGGTTGGCTTAAGAGGTCAAAGGTAGATAAGGTTGACCTTGGAGGTCAAAGGTTGGGAAGGTTGACCTAGGTGGTCAAAGGTTGACCTAGGAGGTCAAAGGTAGGTAAGGTTGACCTAGGAGGTCAAGGGTTGACCTAAGAGGTCGGAGGCGGATAAAGTTGACCTAGGCGGTCAAGGGTTGACCTACGAGGTCGAGGGGTGACCTAAGAGGCCGAGGGTGATAAGGTTGACCTAGGAGGTCAAGGGTAGACCTAAGAGGTCAAAGGCAGATAAAGTTGACCTAGGCGGTCAAGGGTAGACCTAAGAGGTCAAAGGCGGATGAGGTTGACCTAGGCGGTCAAGGGTAGACGTAAGAGGTCAAAGGTGGATGAGGTTGACCTAGGCGGTCAAGGGTTAACCTAAAAGGTCAAAAGCGGATGAGGTTGACCTAGGCAGTCAAGGGTTGACCTAAGAGGTCAAAGGTGGATGAGGTTGACCTAAGGGGTCAAAGGCGGATGAGAATGACCTATGGGGTCAAGGGTTGAGAAGGTTGACCTAGGCGGTCAAAGGTTGACCTAGGAGGTCAAAGGTTGACCTAAGGTTGACCTAGGCGGTCAAAGGTTGATAAGGTTGACCTAGGGGGTCAAAGGTTGAGAAGGTTGACCTAGGCTGTCAAAGGTTGAGAAGGTTGACCTAGGGGGTCCTAAAGGTTGACCTAAGAGGTCGGAGGCGGATAAATTTGACCTAGGCGGTCAAGGGTTGACCTAAGAGGTCGAGGGTGATAAGGTTGACCTAGGCGGTCAAGGGTAGACCTAAGAGGTTAAAGGCGGATGAGGTTGACCTATGGGGTCAAAGGTTGACCTAGGAGGTCAAAGGTAGATAAGATTGTCCTAAGAGGTCAAAGGTTGGGAAGGTTGACCTAGGTGGTCAAAGGTTGAGAAGGTTGACCTAGGCGGTCAAGGGTTGATAAGGTTGACCTAGGGGGTCAAAGGTTGAGAAGGTTGACCTAGGTGGTCAAAGGTTGAGAAGGTTGACCTAGGCGGTCGAAGGTGAAGGGTAGACCCAAATGGATCGCAATGATGGCCTAACGGATGAGCGATGGACCTTAGAGGTCGCCTAGATGCAATGCACATTTTATTTTGCGAAAAGTTTTTGCATTTTTTTACATCCTAAATGGGTGGTCCGAGGAGTGTCCTAATCTCTATGTGTGGGTTGACACGGGTTAGGTAAAAGGTTCCCACCGCTCGCGGAACGTACACAGTGAGTGGAGTAGACGAGTGACTCGAAAAGAGGGCGGCAGTAGCGCACAAATTCCTGCACATCGAATACTCCGGGTAATGGGGACCTGAGCAGTGCTGACACGGACTAGTGGTAGTGTGTGGTAAGAAACTAATTCTTTTTAAGGAGAAAAGAGAGAAGTTTTGAATGTTTGAATGATGCTATGCAATGCAATGCAGGAGAAGGAAAATAATGTACAAGGGAGCATAGCAGAGTTTTGTTTGACCCTAATACTAAGGCGAAAATAACAAAGGTACAAGGATACAAGGTATATACAAAGTACAAGTATCAACAAAGTACAAGTATTAACATTGCGGGGTGCACGGGTGCATGTGTAAACATGGCAAGTATGTGCATGTGTAAACATGGCAAGTGTGTGTAGGGTGCATGTGTAAACATGGCAAGTGTGTGAGGTGCATGTGTAAACATGGCAAGTGTGCGTGAGGTGCACGTGTATACATGGCAAGTGTGTGCATGTGTAAACATGGCAAGTGTGTGCATGTGTAAACATGGAAAGTGTGTGTAGGGTGCATGTGTAAACATGGCAGGTGTGTGCATGGGTAAACATGGCAAGTGTGTGCATGTGTAAACATGGCAAGTGTGTGGGTGCATGTGTAAACATGGCATGTGTGTGTAGGGTGCATGTGTATACATGGCAGGTGTGTGTAGGGTGCATGTGTAAACATGGCAGGTGTGTGCATGTGTAAACATGGCAGGTGTGTGCATGTGTAAACATGGCAAGTGTGCATGTGTAAACATGGCAAGTGTGCATGTGTAAACATGGCAGGTGTGTGCATGTGTAAACATGGCAGGTGTGTGCATGTGTAAACATGGCAAGTGTGCATGTGTAAACATGGCAGGTGTGTGCATGTGTAAACATGGCAGGTGTGTGCATGTGTAAACATGGCAAGTGTGTGTGAGGTGCACGTGTAAACATGGCAAGTGTGTGCATGTGTAAACATGGTAAGTGTGTGCATGTGTAAACATGGCAAGTGTGTGCATGTGTAAACATGGCAAGCATCATGATGTAAACGAAAGTTAGACCCACTAAGTTTGAAAAAGTTTTAAAGCAGTTCCCAGCAGAGTCGCTACTGTGAATACGTGTGTTTGAATTTGGGATATTCATAGCAACATTAAAATTATGAGAGTCGCCAAGCTGTTTTAATTATAGCCAAAACATTGAGAAAAGCATGTTAATGGGTTCGGGGGTCAAATTACAACAAGAGAAGAATATTGAACGTTATCACTCCTATTGCCCGAATTGATCGGTCTTTCTATCATGATGAATGTGTTAGTAGTGTGTTAGTGTTTGAGACCGGATCCGAAGATTGCCTACGTTCCTCTCAATGTGAGAAGCTCAGGTCAGCGTAGTTCGAGAAGAATTTAGAATAGGCAGAAGAATCGGGATCATGCATAATGAGGGGGAATTACCTAAAGTTTAGGGTTTAGAAGTAGTTCCTAGATCATCCTTGGGTCAATGAACCCTAGATCATCATCGGCTATGAAATAACATGCAAACATGAAGATCGCAACCCTAAATATAGCATAAATAAGGTTTTAATCTAGAATATGATGAATATGCGAAGAACATATTATGAACATATGAATGTCATGAAGAAAATATGAATAAAGATGTTAGGAACATGAATATTATAAAGAACACATGAATAAACATATTAAGAATATGAATATTATGGATCTAAACTAATAATATGACAAGAACATGAAGAAAAAGTTAAAAAACTTACCTTTGTTGGCAAGAAATAACCTTGGATCTTCTTGGGATTCTTGAGAGTGTTTTTGGAGGCTTGAATGACTTGATTTGGAAGCAAAATCGTCACTTGTGAGCTCTAAATTCGGATCCCCCTTAAACCAATAGCATGAGATTGGTTTATATAGTAAACTGAGGGGAAGATCTGATGGTCCAGATCATCCGGGGCGGATGTGGCCGCGTGGCCAATATTGAGGGCGGCGGCGAAAGTGGCCGCGTGGCCAATATGAGGGCGGCGGCGAAAGTGGCCGCGTGGCCATCGTTGCGCGCTGACTTGAAATTCAAGCTAGGGTTTTACTGTTCATACAAGGCAACCCTAAATGTCCATATTTAATGTTTTCTAGAACATTGAGCTATTTTTGGGAATCCGGGACAAGTCTTTGCAAGGTTTCTAATTCCCGTAAAGTCCTTGTATATTTGGGAAAGCCCTAATAAACTCATTTTCAGATCGGGTACTAACACATATTCCAATTGAGAAACTGTTCCCCTCTATTCCTGGCTAAGTGTAGAGACAAATCTACCGGGGTCTTAGCCGGAGGGCTATCGATGACATTGAATTTCTGAAGAATATTCTCAAGATAATGGGACTGTGACAATACAATTCCATTTGATGTTCTAGAAATCTTTATTCCTAGGATGACATCAGCTATTCCCATATCTTTCATGTCAAAATGATTTTTCAGCATGCCTTTGGTATTCATGATCAATTCATAAGTATTCCCATTATTAGCATATCGTCTACATACAGACAAACTATCACAAACAAATTGGATGTTCCTTTAATGTAGATACACTTGTCGTATTCATTAATTTGGAAACCGTTTGCAAACATCGTTCGGTCAAACTTTTCATGCCATTGCTTAGGTGCTTGTTTTAGTCCATACAATGACTTTACAAGTTTACACACCTTTTGCTATTTACCAGGAACTACGAACCCCTCGAGTTGTTCCATGTAAATATCTTCTTCTAGCACTCCATTTAAGAAAGACATCTTCACATCCATTTGATGTATCTTAAGATTATACACTACTACAATTGCGATGAGAACATAAATGGACGTAATCCTTGTGACAGGATAATATCTATCAAAGAAATCATATCCCTTCTTTTGTCTAAACCCATTGAAAACTAGCCGTGCTTTGTACTTATTGATAGATCCATCAGCTTTACTACTTTCTCTTGAGGGTCCATTTGCAACCCAATAGTTTGCATCCTGGAGGGAGATCAACCAACTCCCAAGTATTGTTATGAATAATAGACTCTATTTCACTGTTAATAGCTTCTTTCCAGAATGGAGCATCCAGAGTTGATAAAGCTTCCTTAACAGATGTTGGTTCATTTTCTAGCATAAACGATAGAAAATGAGGACCAAAAGACTTTTCCACTCTTGCCATTTTACTACGCCTAGGTCTTTCATCTTCTTCTTGAGATGGAACGTTCGTAGCTTCATAAGTTCTCTTACTAGAACATTCTTCTTTTCTTCCTTAGCAGGAATGGTATTCTCAAAGAATGATGCATTCCATGATTCTATCGTCATTCCTTCATTCATATCATGAATGTCTGATTTGTGCACTATGAACTGATAGGCACTACTATTACTAGCATATCCAATGAAAATGCAGTCAATAGTCTTTGGTCCGATTTTGACATGTTTTGGTTTAGGTATTTCAACCTTAGCCAGACACCCCCACACTTTAAGGTATTTTTATATTACGGCTTACGATTATTAAATAATTCATAAGGCGTCTCATCTTTACCTTTCTGAGGTGTTTTATTCAGAATATATTTTGCGGAGGGTATAGATTCCCCCCCCCCCACAAATTATCGGGTAAGCCAGAGCTTATTAGCATTGCATTCATCATCTCCTTAAGAGTACGATTCTTGCATTCAGCTACTCAATTAGACTGAGGTGTATACGGAGCTGTGGTTTGATGAATAATACCGGATTCCCATCATACATCCTCAAATGGATCAACATATTCACCCCTTCTATCACTTCGAATCTTCTTAATTTTTGTAGTAAGTTGATTCTCAACCTCATTCTTATAAGTTTGGAAAGCCCCTAGGGCTTCATCCTTACTTCTTAAGAGATATACATAGCAATATCTTGTGCAATCATCAATAAAAGTAATGAAATACTTTTTCCCACCTCTTGTTTGTAGATACTTTAGATCACAAATATCTGTGTGAACTAATTCAAGAGGTTTTGTGTTTCTTATTACTGATTGAAATGATCCTTTAGTCATTTTTTCTTCTACGGAAATTTCACACTTGTCAGTTGAATCAAATTTAGATATAGGTATAGACTCTTGATTCACTAACTTCTTAATTGTGTTGAAATTCACGTGTCCTAATCTATCATGCCATAAATTAGGACTATCCAACAAGTAAACATATGAAACACTGTTATTCTTCGCCTCTTGGAGGTAAACTTCATTACATTCATTTTGAAGAGACTCTTCTCAAGATATCCATTCCCTATGAACTGACCACTTTTGGTCATTACAAATTCGTCGGATTCAAAAACTAGTCTAAAACCGGCCTTGCTTAACAAAGATTCGGATACTAGGTTTTTACGGATGTCTGGGACATGCAGAACATCAATGAGCGTCAGCTCCTTGCCTGAAGTCATCTTCAGCACAACCTTCCTAAGTCCAACGACATCGGAAGTTACAGAGTTTCCCATGTATACCTTCCTTCCATTGATGGGAGTGTAGGACGAGAAGCTCTCTTTATCAGAGCATATATGGCGGGTAGATATTGTGTCTATCCACCATTCTGTTGGGTTGACATTCAACTTCGCTAAGTAATATTCAAACACCATAGCTGCTAAATCATGCCCATTCAACCTTTCAGTTATGTTGGCTTTATTTCCAGAGCTGGTCTTATAGACCCGTTCTAAAGAGTTCCACAACTCCTTGGTTGTCTTCACGAGACAGTACTCTCTGTAGAGGGCATCATTTAACCAACTCAGTCTGTACATTCTACATAAGAGATTTCCATGAACCCATGCCTTTTTGGCTGGATCATTATCCCGGATAGCCGGGGTGTCCTCTTTCAAGAACTTTTATAGACCGATGGTGGTCAAATGATACCACATCTTTTGTTGCCAACCTTTGAAGTCCACCCTTACAAACTTTGCTAGATCCTTTCCAATTGCTGGGTAAGATGGAGTAGGGGCAAGAGCAACACTCTGATTCGTTGCTTCTTAACTTGGGCGGAGAGTAGTCCTGAATGACTGGGACTTAGCATTCTCTGTTGTCATTTCTCAAGAATACATAAATTACTTCTTACGATTGTTAGTGAAAATAACAGTTTTCTTGAAAATGATGGAAATAAAATAAAACAAAAATGGGGAAGGATTTTAGTCGAGGCTTGTGTTGGACACAATCTCCGTAAGAAGTAATTTCCCCACACTAGTGCTAACGGTTACTGGCAATCTTCTCGTAAGATGCAACGAATTTAACTGTCGTTAATAGGAGCACTCCAAATTAACGACTTCGGCGAACAAATATTAATGCTCGGAACTTCTGGACTTGAAGGGAATTTAATGCTTCAATATGATCTCTCTCTAATTTGCTACTATTGAATGCTTTATCACTGAATGATTGGAATGACAGAAACTGAACATTCTGGGGACTATTTATAATTTTCCAAGAGTTATGGTGGCTTTTAGAGAATAGGCACAAGTCAGGTTGAATGGATTTGGACTGTCCGATCTGATTCTGATCAAGGATCCTGATTCAACGCACGACCCGCACCCATTCGAGGAGGTGCGGATCCTCCACCTGGTCTGACCCATGTCTGTTCGAATTGACACATCCGCCCAACCTACTGTAGACACCCTGCCTTGGACCGCTCACCCCGATTGCATACATAGTATCTTTATTTAACTTGTTTCTGTTAATTTATGTTAGTTTTGGCACAACCAACCCATCATCAAGAGTGATCATGTCTCCATCAAAAGTGAAAGCAACTCGTCTTCATCAAAAGCATGAACATCATTCATCAAAGCCACAACATCAGATATCTATCCCGAATTAAGCGGCTATAGTAAGTGAAGGTATGAACGTCATTCATTAAAGCTTTATGAAAATCACATCACACACAAAAGCAATTTCTCCATTCTTGCAAAATCTCTCTCTCATGCAAATCTGCTTTCCAAATCACAACACACCACATAATTTCTCTCACAATTTCCATTTCACATCTCATACAAGCACATATATCTGCAAAGCACACACATAACAGGTACAGGAGTCAGCCACCCGGCATCCGATACCACAAACAACAAATGCGGCTCCGAACAGCAAATAGAAAATGCGGCTCCGAAAAGCACTTTGGTCCACGATGAACCACTGAAATCACAGATGTCATACTGCAAGTCTTCCATGATAGATAGGCACCGCATGAGTCCTCCATAAAGCAGCAGTGATCATTCGCAAGCCTAAGTGGCATTCCCAAGGTTAGCATCAGAAAGCAAGCAAGATAGATCCACTAATCGTACCTAGCTCAATCATCAGCAGGCGAGCAAGACAAGTCCGCTAATCGTACCTAGCTCAACAAGCCAACGAGCAAGACAGGTCCGCTAATCGTACCAAGCTCAACAAGCTAGCAGGCGAGCAACACAGGTCCGCCAAACGTACCTAGCTCAACAAAGACACCCCCACGAGGATGTATCCAGGCCACGGTGAGCCATTGAATATCACCGCCACTTCATCAACAAAGAAGCGCCCACGGGGACGCATCCAAGCCCCAGTGAGCCGTTGAATATCACCGCCACTTTATCAACAAAGACACCCCCATGGGGATGCATCCAGGCCACAGTGAGCCGTTGAATATCACCGCCACTTTATCAGTAATCCTCCAAAGTTACCCACACAGGGGGTGCACCTCTATCCCTTGCAATTTTAAAATTCCCGCTTTTGTCGAGTTTTTGTTTTTCTTTATAATGTCCTCGGCGGATGTGATTATTTTGTCGACGCATTTTGCCTTGCAATCCACGTCGCCGAGGGGATTTGTAGACACCACGCCTTGGACCGCTCACCCCGATTACATACATAGTATCTTTATTTAAGTTGTTTCTGCTAATTTCTATTACTTCTGTTATGTTCTTAACTAATTCTGTTAGTTTGGACTAAACTGAGTAACGAACTTAAATTTTAGTGTCATTCTGTCATTTTTAAAGGCGGGCGACTCCCGTAATAGTCATGTGCCGCGCGCGCGTTTGGTCCAACAAACTGGACCCACGCGTTTCCTATATTTCTGTTACGGGTTCCCACCAACTTTCCCTCCTTTTTTCTTATTTACATCATCTCTTCTTGATTCAAAATCCCTTTCATGATCACAAATATTAAATCCTTTTATTTGTAACTCCCAATCCCATTATTCTAGCATTTTCCTTTATTTTGTTTTCTTGTATTATTTTATTTTCTCTATTTTCCTATTGACCAAAATTATTTTCACAAGGATTGATCCCATTTGATTGGGTGAAATCACACATTTTCCTCCCCTCTTCACCTATATAAAGGACCTTCTTGGTTCATTTTCAAGGACACCACTTCCTAGTTCCTATACAAAAACTCTACTAAAATCTCTACAAACACTCCATTTTTTGTTGGGTTTCCAAGTAACATGCACAGCGGAAAATAGCATTTAAAATTTTATGAAACCCAAATCCCATAGATCCGTTCATATGATTGAATCAAATACTTGCAATATGAATACTAGGAAAAACTAACCCTTGATGACTTTGAATTTCGTCTTTGATCTTGGTGGAGAAATTGAAGCTTTAATCACGAACAAGTAAGAACACGAACTTTGAAGATGATAAGATTCACCCTCTAGCGGTATCCACACCTTGAACGAATATCAAAAACACTTGATCTTGGTTACTAGACAAAAATTGTGAAACACGTTTTCACAATCAATATGAACTATATGGAATTTTATATGTGTATTATTTTGTTCTTCAATCTAGGATATCTTAGAACAAAATAAACTCTCTCAAACTCTTTGGAGACTTGTACAAAAGCTATGATCATGTTCTGGCCCGAATTTGGCTGTTTATATACAATTTAGACCTATTCCAAATAGGAAACTTGTATCTAAACCCGTCAAAAATTCTTTTCCAAATCAAATTAGGAAACCAGTCCCGACATGGTGTGCGGCCGCCCAAAACACCTGTGCGGCCGCACATCTATCTGGAAGGTTTCTGGTACTTTCTGTGCCAAGCTGTGCGGCCGCCCAAGCCCTTTTGTGCGGTCGCTCACCTTCCCCAGATTTCCCTAATTTCCAAATTCCAATATAGTCCTTATTTAAGATTCGTTCTATTGTGTGTGACCCTCTAGGATTACACTAAGTTGGCAATGGGTTCAAACATGAAACCATAAAATATGATTAGGTTCTAGCAAACCGTCATACCTACCCAAATAGTATAACTAGATACAAGTTCGCATTCCTTTAGAACATGTCATAATCCCTTTGTCCACGATGTCATTGAACACAAGTCATGGTCAACGAGTCAACTTGTTTTTGTTCAATACTTTCTCGATTCCGAATATGTTGATAATCCAAATGACATTGATCTAATCAATCCATTTGAGTCTGGCCGAACATTTTCATCAACATCATTCCTACGAGAGGCCTAAGCTTGACATCTTTCCGAAGAGGGACAAATCCATTTAGCTTATTACTCTTCCCTACGTGAGTCCTATTATGCCAATCATACCCTTTATAACTACCCGGTTAAAGGTAGCGTTTGAATATGTCAAACATAATGTTCATCAAGTGGAAGACTATAATAACTTCATGTCTAAGGATTCGAATGACATAACTAATATGAGATATATGTACGACATAGACCATGACATAAATCTCATACAGCGGGTCATGTCCAGTACCTTGTTCCAAACAAGTACCCATAAATCTAACATGATCATCCCATGATCATTTAGCCTTTATACTAGTGCTTAACAAGTACTAGGGACGGATATTATTATAAGTAAACATGAACAACAATAATAATCAAAAATCTCTTTATTGATATGAAATAAATGATAATAATTACAACGTTTATTAAACGTGCCTAGGGCACCACTACCAACAATCTCCCACTTGCCCTAGGCCCAATCTCCCATGTATCTAATACCCATGGACCTAACATGACCTTCATGTTTAGCTTGTGGAAGTCCCTTTGTTAGCGGGTCCACAACATTGTCATCAGTAGGTACTCTGCATATATTTACGTCTCCCCTATCAACGATTTCTTGAATGATATGAAACGCCTAAGTATGTGTTTGGATTTCTGATGTGCTCTTGGTTCCTTTGTTTGTGCAATAGCACCATTATTATCGCAATAAAGGTCTATTGGATTAGCAATACTAGGAACCACTTCAAGTTCAGTAATGAACTTCTTAATCCAAACAGCTTCCTTTGCAGCATCTGATGCAGCAATATACTCAGCTTCCGTTGTAGAATCAGCTGTTGTACTTTGCTTGGAACTCTTCCAGCTTACAGCTCCACCATTTAACATAAACACAAAACCCGATTGCGATCGACTATCATCTTTGTCGGTTTGGAAGCTTGCATCCGTGTAAGCATTTACCACGAGATCATCTTCCATTCCTCCATAGACCAAAAACAAATCTTTACTTCTTCTCAAGTACTTAAGAATCGCTTTTACAGCCATCCAGTGCTTTTCACCAGGGCCGGATTGGTATCTACTTGTCATGCTCAAAGCATAAGATACATCCGGCCTAGTACAAATCATGGCATACATGATGGACCCAATTGCCAAAGCATATGGAACATCATTCATTTTCTCACGCTCATCTTTTGTCTTAGGACATTGAGTCTTGCGTAGAGAAATTCCATGTAACACTGGTAAGGTTCCTCTTTTAGAATTTTCCATACGGAATCTTCTAATGACCTTGTCAATGTATGTACTTTGGCTTAAACCAAGTAGCCTCCTTGATCTATCTCTATAGATCTTAATGCCAAGTATATATGCGGCTTCACCCATATCTTTCACTGCGAAGCATTTTCCTAACCAAGTCTTCACGGATTGAAGTGTAGGAATATCGTTTCCAATGAGTAATATGTCATCTACATATAAAATAAGGAATAGCACTATGCTCCCACTAATCTTCTTATATACACAAGGTTCATCTTCGTTCTTGATGAAACCAAACTCTTTGACCGATTCATCAAAACAGAGATTCCAACTCCTTGAAGCTTGCTTCAATCCATAGATAGATCTCTGCAATTTGCATACCTTAGAATTCTGTTCAAAACCTTCTGGTTGTGTCATATACATATCCTCTTGTAGTTTTCCATTTAGGAAAGCGGTTTTGACATCCATTTGCCATATTTCATAGTCATGATATGCGGCAATAGCAAGCAGAATTCCTATATACTTGATCATTGCTACGGGTGAAAAGGTTTCATCATAGTCAATACCATGAACTTGCCTATAACCCTTCGCTACAAGTCTAGCTTTATAAGTATGCACCTTCCCTTCCATGTCAGTCTTCTTCTTGAAGACCCATTTGCATCCTATGGTTTTTACACCTTCGGGCGCATCAATCAAGTTCCAAACTTGATTGTCTTGCATGGATTGCAATTCGGATTCCATGGCTCCAAGCCACTTATCCGAATCAGGAGAAGACATTGCCTCTTGGTAGGTTGTCGGTTCATCATTTTCAATGATTTCCACCTCATTACTATCCGTTACGAGAAATCCATATCTCTCGGGCTCGGATCGTAACCTACTAGATCTGCGAGTCGCTTGTGTATTTTGAATAGGTTCCACAACTCCTTGTGGTTCTTGTTCTTGTTCCACTATTGGTTCAATGTCATTTTCTGGGTCATGAATCTCTTTAAGATTTATTTTACTCCCACTGATTTCTTTGGAGAGAAACTCTTTCTCTAGAAAGACACCAGTTCGGGCAACAAAAACTTTGTTGTCCTCACGGTTGTAAAAGTAATATCATCTAGTTTCCTTTGGATATCCCACGAAAATACATTTGTCAGATTTGTGTGCAAGTTTGTCAGAGACAAGTCTTTTGACAAAGGCTTCGCAACCCCAAATCTTCATGAAAGATAAACAAGTTTTCTTTCCGCTCCACATCTCATATGGAGTCTTTTGAACCGATTTAGTTGGAACACGATTTAGTGTGAATGCAGCGGTTTCTAGAGCGTAACCCCAAAAGGATATTGGAAGATCAACTTGACTCATCATTGATCGAACCATGTCTAACAAAGTCCGATTTCTCCTCTCGGACACTCCATTCCATTGTGGTGTTCTGGGTGGAGTCAATTGTGAAACAATTCCACAATTCTATATATGATCATCAAATTCATGACTCAAGTATTCTCCACCTCGATCTGATCGAAGTGCCTTAATACTTTTGCCAAGTTGTTTTTCTACTTCGTTTTGAAATATTCTAAATATCTCAAATGCTTCACTTTTATGTTTCATTAGGTAAACATACCCAAATCTACTATAATCATCAGTGAATGTTATGAAGTATTGAAATCCTCCCCTAGCATTGCTACATAATGGTCCGCATACATCGGAATGTATCAACCCTAATAAGTCGCTTTCCCTTTCACCTAACTTGGTAAAAGGTGTCTTAGTCATTTTTCAAGAAGACACGACTCACAAGTATCATATAACTCAAAGTCACATGAACCCAAAAGTCCGTCCCCATGGAGTTTTGAGATACGCTTCTCATTAATGTGACCAAGACGGCAATGCCACAAATAAGTATGATTTACATCATTAGGTTTAGATTTCTTATTTATATGATAGACATTGTCATTATTTTCATTCTTGACATTCAAGACATAAAGGCCATTAAATGAATTAGCAATACCATAAAGCACATCATTTAAATAAATAGTAAATTTCTTATTCTCAATAAGAAACTTAAATCCTTCATTATCCAAACAAGAAATTGAAATAATATTTCTACTTAAATCCAGAACATAATAACAATTGTTCAAAACAAGAATTAATCCGGAAAGTAAAGTGACTTCATAAGTCCCTACGGCTAATGCAGCAACTCTTGCTCCATTCCCCACACGTAGGTCTACTTCACCCTCTTTAAGTAGTCTCCTATTCTTTAGTCCCTACACATTTAAACAAATGTGAGAACCACATCCGGTATCCAATACCCAAGAATCAGTGGTAGAAAGGAGAATATCTATCATATAGATACCTGAAGTCGACGCAGCCATGCTGCCCTTCTTCTTCTTTTGCTCTTCCAAGAAAGCCTTGCAATTACGTTTCCAATGACCAATTTCTTGACAATGGAAACAGATTGCATCCTTTTGTGAATCGGGTTTTGCCTCAGAAGCCTTGGCAACCTTTGCCTTACTTATCTTGGGTTTGACAACTTTCTTACCATTTCTTTTGGCACTAGCCTTCTTCCCATCATGAACCAAGAGCACGGGAGAACCTTTCTCCACAATCTTCATCTCCGCAGTTTTAAGCATCCCATGCAACTCAGAGAGATTCTTATCCATTCCATGCATGTTATAATTCATCACAAACTGATTATAACTTTTAGGCAATGAATTAAGAATGAGATCCGTGGCTAGCTCCAATGGGATTGGATAGCCAAGTTTCTCAAGGTGCTCTACATAACCTTTCATTTTTATCATGTGAGGACTCACTTGTTGCCCTTCATTCATCTTGCAAGAAGTGAATGCAACAATGGTCTTGTACCTCTCTTACCTAGCTTGCTCTTGAAACATGGCTCTTAACTCCACGCCTATCTCATAGGCTTCCAAATGTTCCAAACTTTGTTGGAGTTTTGAGCACATGGTAGCAAGCATGAGACAGCTTACATCTCTAGAATCATTACGATGTTTCTTGTAACTGTCTCTTTCTGCCCTAGGGGCAGTAGGTTCTGGTTCAGCAGGAAGAGGCCCATCGAGAATGTACAACTTATCTTCTTTCCTTAGAACAATTCTTAGGCTACGGATCCAATCCATAAAGTTAGTACCATTCTCTTGGAGCTTATCCTTCTCAAGGATCGATTACAACGAAACTGATTGAGTGTTAGTAGTCATTGTCTACAAATATGCAAAATTTTCAAAATTTAATAAGTACCAATTTCATTAAAGAAATAAATAATGTATTTTCAAACAAAAATACTCCCACTAAATTATATAACCTTCATATACATCTAATGTATAATATAATTTAATTGGGCTAAGATCCAACTTTAATTTAACTTTTGAGTCCACGGAGGCCGACCGCTAAAAACTAAATTAATTAGGTAGACAATCATGTCAATCATATCCCATATGATTCTTAGATCCTTTTATAAGATTATTTGAGAAATCCAATTTCAAAAAGCATGTTTAATCTCATCTTTTGCCTAGGCCCAAAATGTTTTGACGCCTAATTAAGTCCAACCATTTTAAACGTATAAAACCATTCAATTTAATGCACCTTGCGGAGGCAAGCCCGCATTGAATTAATGAACCTCATCTTTCTCATACATGACTAAAATTAATGCACCTCGCGGAGGCGAACCCACATCAAAATCATTCATGTATAAACAAGTGTTTTAATCATGGCATGGCAAAAAGAACTTAAAACTTTTTTTGAAGGTTCATCACATATAGCATACAACACATTTATGAGCACATAATATAAACATGTTACGCATCAAGTTTAGCCACTAAATTAATCTCCATTAATTTAAGCATAATATTTATGTGTCATTAGTTTCTCTATAATTATGAGGATGAGACTTTTTGAACTTTGGTTATCATCTTCCAATTCAAGACAACAAGAAGTGCGGCCGAAACTAAGCCATAAGGCATCCACAATTCCGCACTAATTCAAGAAACCAAGAAAGTAGTCCATGTGGCCGAAACTAAGCAATAGATGGTCTCGATAAATGTAGGCCAATTGCATCCACAATTCCACATAGATCTCCAATCATTGAATCAAGAACTTTGTTTCTCAATTTTAGCAATTATGAACTCTTCATAATTCTAACTTCGTTTTATCTTTGAAACTTTGATTGCGATCAAGTTTGGGAAACACAATCTCGATGAACGTAGATTAGCCATCCAAACCTCGAACCAATCTTAGAATCACAAGATCAAAACAAATAGGAAAATCAAACCCCAAAATCCACACCAAAACCAACTGCCCAAAACCCGCTCCAGATCAGCAGGTCTGGCCGGTATTGTCACTGATTCGGTTGGACCCCATCAAAATTCCAGAATCTGATTCTGATTCTGACTAACTGTGCGGCCGCCCAAGAAAATCTGTGCGGTCGCACAGTAGCACCAGACAGAATTTTTAAAGTTCGAAAATTTGTCTCATAATTGTTTTCCCCGATTATTAAAACTTTGATCAAATCAAAAATTAATAATCAAACAGTTCAGTATCCAACATAATTTTTAGTGCGATTCAATAGTGCGATTAAAGTTGTAAAACAAGAAACCACATAAAATCATATAACACATAAACATCATATAATCCAATATTCATATCATGCTAGGCACATAAACAATTTATATACACACAACATGATCTAAGTATTGAAATAATCAACATGAACGGGGCTCTGATACCACTGTTGGGTTTCCAAGTAACATGCGCAGCGGAAAATAGCATTTAAAATTTTATGAAACCCAAAGCCCATAGATCCGTTCATATGATTGAATCAAATACTTGCAATATGAATACTAGGAAAAACTAACCCTTGATGACTTTGAATTTGGTCTTTGATCTTGGTGGAGAAATTGAAGCTTTAATCACGAACAAGTAAGAACACGAACTTTGAAGATGATAAGCTTCACCCTCTAGCGGTATCCACACCTTGAATGAATATCAAGAACACTTGATCTTGGTTGCTAGACCAAAATTGTGAAACACGTTTTCACAATCAATATGAACTATATGGAATTTTATTTGTGTATTATTTTGTTCTTCAATCTAGGATATCTTAGAACAAAATAAATTCTCTCAAACTCATTGGAGACTTGCACAAAAGCTATGATCATGTTCTGGCCCGAATTTGGCTGTTTATATACAAGTTAGACCTATTCCAAATAGGAAACTTGTGTCTAAACCCGTCCAAAATTGTTTTCCAAATCAAATTAGGAAACCAGTCCCGATATGGTGTGCGGCCGCCCAAAACACCTGTGCGGCCGCACATATATCTGGAAGGTTTCTGGTACTTTCTGTGCCAAGCTGTGCGGCCGTCCAAGCCCTTTTGTGCGGTCGCACACCTTCCCCAGATTTCCCTAATTTCCAAATTCCAATATAGTCCTTATTTAAGATTCGTTCTATTGTGTGTGACCGCAATGGGTTCAAATATGAAACCAGAAGATATGATTAGGTTCTAGCAAACCGTCATACCTACCCAAATAGTATAACTAGATACAAGTTCGCATTCCTTTAGAACATGTCATAATCCCTTTGTCCACGATGTCATTGAACACAAGTCATGGTCAATGAGTCAACTTGTTTTTGTTCAATACTTTCTCGATTCCGAATATGTTGATAATCCAAATGACATTGATCTAATCAATTCATTTGAGTCCGGCTGAACATTTTCATCAACATCATTCCTACGAGAGGCCTAAGCTTGACATCTCTCCGAAGAGGGACAAATCCATTTAGCTTATTACTCTTCCCTACGTGAGTCCGATTATGCCAATCATACCCTTTATAACTACCCGGTTAAAGGTAGCGTTTGAATATGTCAAACATAATGTTCATCAACTGGAAGACTATAATAACTTCATGTCTAAGGATTCGAATGACATAACTAATATGAGATATATGTACGACATAGACCATGACATAAATCTCATACAGCGGGTCATGTCGAGTACCTTGTTCCAAACAAGTACCCATAAATCTAACATGATCATCCCATGATCATTTAGCCTTTATACTAGTGCTTAACAAGTACTAGGGATGGATATTATTATAAGTAAACATGAACAACAATAATAATCAAAACATCTCTTTATTGATATGAAATAAATGATAACAATTACAATTATTAAACGTGCCTACGGCACCACTACCAACATTTTTCACCAAGTTTGGAGTCTTCATCTTCTTCCCAATAAGGTACAACTCTTTTATTTCTTATTCTTTTTGTGTCTTTTAATGTATACAATCCCCATCAATTGAGACATGACCAAATGATCACTTCATTACATTGAAGTTGGTTAAAGGTTATCTCCCTAAATTTCAAACTACATTTTAATTCTCCTTTATTTCTCTTGAATGAAATTGTTAGCATAGATTAATATATAAAAGAATCAACATTTTTTATTCTCTTTTAATTTCTCATTTGTAATTCCCTTTTTCCTTTCAATGTAATTGTTAGCACATATTTATATCAATAAAAGAAGGACTTTTTACATTAGAATACCTTTAGTAGCAAGACCGGCTTTAGCCGGGCGGAGTTGGTGTTTAAGTACTTCCCACTCCGTAACATAACCACCGAATCCGTCTTCCCGAATCTCTGGTTTTCATAACAAATAGGTCATTTCTTAGGTTTTTTTATGTTCCTTTAAAAACATAGGTGGTGACTCTAAACAACCAAAATCAAGTTAGACATCCTAGGATAATCCATCGCTCTAGCCAAGTTTACTCGGTTTTCCGGGGTATCTACACCTACCTATTCGGCCCTAACACTATATCCAGTCCGATTCGTGACCCGCCCTACACCTGGGCTGCCCAACTGAAATTGGATCATGTCCACATGGGCCAAGGCCCATCCAACCATACCAAGCCCAACCTTTAACTAAATCGAGCCGCACCCAACCCACACGCATGAACCGAATCACCGGACCACCATCGAGCTGAATTTTGTCAAAACTTTAAGGCTCTACAGCTCCCATCGACTGATGCAAAGTGAAAAGTGCACCCTAAACCGCCCATTCTGCCCTTCGCGCACTTCGCTGGTCATGGGTCAATTTTCAGCTAGCCCAAAATTAACCTATCTGACCACTAGCTAGCATGGTTGGCCCAAAGACCCACATAGCTTGTATGGTAGGAAGCCCACACTTGATTGATACATCTTTAGATGAGCTATATTAAATATTCTCATCATTTTCATCTTCCAATCAATGTGGGATATATGGCTTTCCATATTTCCAACTCTTCATAAACCCATTCAAGTTGCACACTTATAGCATTAATTTCTCATTCATCCAGAAATGGTTTTGAGTAAATAAATGCATTTTCCTAATCTACACTAAATGTAGATTTCACTTTGCAACTTTTTTTCATTTATACAAAATGAAACTACTTTGAAAATTAGGTCAAAATGTGGTCAAACGACATTTAAAACCCATTTCCAATAATTAATGCAGACAATAAATGTATTAAATTAATTAGATGTATTTTAATTAATACACTTGTTAATAGTGGATGATATCAGGAATTGGTTTTGGAGGGAAAGTATTTAATTAGAAGCCGCCACGTGGCATTGGTGATGTCAGCGGCTTATGTTTTAGTAATAGTATATATAGATTTAGATATCAAAAGACCAATTTAACCTTTGTAGTAGAATATATCATAATTCTTTTGTCTCACTATATCTATCTTTGACATAAGTCATGGTCAACGTTAAACTTATATTGTCTAACTTCGTTTTCACGAACTTCAAGTATATTGATTAAACAAATAACATTGATCACTATCAAGTCATTTGACCATGGCCAAGCATTTATTAATCTTACTTATCGAGGGGCATCTTCACTAGTAAGAAATCAAGCTTAGATAGCTCCTTTTTTTTGCACTTAGGCAGCGTATGCCTAAGCGCTATGGTACCTTTTGTTTTATTTTAAGAAATCAACTTAGATAGCGTTTTATATAGCACATACAAAAGCGCTATGCAAGAAAGCTTATTTTTGTTTGTAATACTTATGTAGCGCATAAAAAGTACTATCTAAGCTTATTTTTCTTTTTTTATTTATTAATATTTTTGCCCTGCTGTATATATTTTAAATTATATAAATTATAACCAAGAAATCAAATAAATAAAAATTAATATGAACTAACAAACATTTCATTCAACAATAATAATCAACATTTCATTTATTACACGAACAATAATTCTTACAATCATCCACAAGAGTTATAAGCTAACAAGAGTTTAATCTTACAAACAACAATAGTTAGAACTAGAATTATTTGTAATACCTATTTTCTAAGGTATCAAGGTTAAAACAAAAACATTTAACGAATGTTGTGACGAAGCGGTAGACCAGTATACACAAACATGATCCAAAATAACATTCAATATATTGACTTCCTACAAAGGCTCATAAGTTTATGAAATTGATCAGTTCTATGCGATGAGGAGATTGGAGAGAGATTGACTACTTTTTTCTCTTTATTCTCTTCTGATTCCAAAAATTTCACTAAGAACACCAGGAAAGTGGTGTTTCTAAACCTTGAGGTAATGCTACAGTTAATGGCAATAAGGTCGATTGAATTTTTCCAAACACGATCTCAAAATTCCAACCAAGACTCACCGACTGTTCTTAGACCAATATGTGCAGGAAATAACTAAGCAACTCTAAAGCATTAAAATTTGTTACACCAACAAACTCTACCAGCAATTCGCTTTGGGAGGGGGGGGGGGTCATTTTGTATGTGGTATGCGCTAATGCAACCATGGCTTAACTCATACATCTGATCATAATCCTAGGTCATGGCGAAGGTAGAAAAAGTAACAGAGCTCAAAAAATAAATAAATTATACTTGTTCCGTCTCAAAATAAATATTTAACTTTGCTTTTAACCAAAACTAAAGACAATTGCTATAGACTTATTAAAAGAATAAGAAAGAGATAAAGAAGAAATTACTTAACTGTTGGTATCTAATTTCACTTTGCTACACACTTGTACCTACCTCAGATGAATGAGAATCTCATAACCTAAAGTGAATCAGATTTCATTTTCTGTAAGTGAACAAAGCAAATAAATCATTACTCCATGAAATAATTAATTACTCCATCAAAAGAAGTATATAAAAAAAAAATACTCCTTCGATCATAGAAAAATGAATTCAGCTTCCAGTTCAAACTATTGAAAAACAATCAATTTACATCACTTCTTATGATGAGTACCTTACCATAACAATCACATCTAGGAACAACAAATGGCAGTCCAGAAAAGAAGTGCAAATATAATGTAGTTATAAATCAGAACTCTTTTTAAATTTTGATACGTTAGGAAACCAAAAAGTGAAACCTAGACCAATTTAACCAATTACATGAAAATAGGAGATTAATGCATACGAAACCCCTAGTCGCCTCAATTTTGATTCCCCAAAATTTAACTCTTCAACAATGGTAGCTTTCTTCCTTCGTCTCTTCTTCCGTGGAACAACGAAGTGCATAGGTGACTGAAAGACAATATCTGTTGGAAACAAAAAAGAGAAAGAAGGGAACAAACTCTAATAGATGGAACAAAATGTTGGAAATTCAGTGAAATGGGACAAACTATTTGAATTCAATTAATTAATTAATGTATTCCTTGAACTCCACATGCACATGGACATGCAGGCATCAATCAGAAAAGTACGGATTGATTTTCTCCATCAACCCATTTTTTTCTCCGACCACTTTTTTTTTGGGTAAGGCAAACACACAAACAGGTAAAGTGCATTTTAACCAAAGGCCTTTCCTACTATCTACAAAATACACAATAAGTCCATTCGCGGAATACAACAGAATTATCATAGAAACTATCACAAAACTCATAAATCTCACCATTTCGAATTGAATCAGATTATGGAACCCAACACCGAAAGAGAGAGAATGTACCTTAGAGAGAGAGTGCGCTGGTGTTGCTTAGGAGAATCGAGAATGAAGAAACGTGTCAGAGAAGATGGTCGGTGCTGATCATAGAAGAACTGGATGACAGGGAGCAGTGGCGCTGAGTAATCAAAATCAAACTAATTTTCTTTCAAAATCATATGGGTCAGGAAAAAGACAGAGTTGAGAATGGAAAGTGGGAAATAACTGAAAACTGCAGACTTTTTTTTCAGGAGAAGGCGTGGGTGAGAAATCATAGGACATTGCAAGGGACGGGATCAACGAACTGAGACTGTCTAGTATAAGAGAAGCAACTTAGGCTAAATATTATTGAAGAATGCATTGAGTATATTATTCACAAGTACTTGATATATATACAACTTGGAATGGAAGAGACGTACTTTCTATACAAGTAATATAACCTAGGTAGAATATTTACAATAGAATAAGAGTGCTATAATTAAGGAGAAGATTGTGGTGTATCTTTATCATGCCCCCGCAAGATGGACGATCGACAGTGTAGTCCAATCTTGGAGATAAGATCATGGAACCGAATCCGAGGAAGAGGTTTGGTAAGTACGTCTGCTAACTGGTCATCCCCATTAATATGTGTGACCCGAAGTTGCTGTTGTTGAACAAGTTCACGTACAAAGTGATAATAGAGACTGAGAAGTTTTATTCAGGAGTGAAACTTGGGATTTTCAGCTACATACGTAGCTCCCATATTGTCACAGAAAATAGAAGGAATCAAAGTGGTAGGGACTGCAAGTTCACGAAGTATATTTTGCAACCATACTACTTCAGTAGTGGTGGCAGCAATGGCATAATACTCAGCTTCGGTGGAGGAGCGAGCAAGAGTACTTTGTTTCTTGGAGCTCCAAGAGACCGGATTGTAACCCAAGTAAACAATGAAACCAGTGGTGGAGAGAAAAGAATCCTTATCACCGGCCCAGTCAGCATCGGTGAATGCATGAAGAGTGAGAGGAGATTGTTTGCGAATGAGAATACCATGAGAGGAAGTACCAACAAGATAACGAAGAAGATGTTTGAAAGCAAGCCAGTGATCTTCAGTGGGATTTTAAAGAAACTGGGAGAGGCAATAAACAACAAACGAAATATCAAGACGAGTGAGAGAGAGATATTAGAGACTTCCGATAAGAGCACGAAAGAGGGAAGGGTTAGAGAGAGAAGAACCCGAACTGGAAAGAGAGGGCTGAATAGCCATGGGTATGGAGATAGGGTTGGATTCATGCATGCATCTTAGCTCGAGTGAGTATGTCAAGAATGTATTTGTGTTGACTAAGAAAGATGCCTTGGGAATGAGGGAGAACTTTGACACCTAGAAAGTAAGATAAAGTACCGAGATCTTTAAGAGAAAATCGAGAGGAGAAGGTGGAGATGAAGGACTCAAGAAGAGGAGAATTAGACCCCGTGACAACAATGTCATCCACATAGACAAGTAAGTAGATGATATCAGATCAGTTATGATGAAGAACAAAGAGCGAAGAATCAGTGACACAGTTGGTAAAACCCAAAGATAAGAGATAGGTCCAGAGCTCAGTGTACCAAGCACAAGGAGCTTGTTTCAGACCGTAGAGAGCTTGATGAAGTTTGCAAACATGGGATAGAGAAGAAGAGATGACAAAGCCAGGGGGTTAAACCATGAACACATCTTCAGTTAAGGAACCTTGGAGGAAGGCATTATTGATGTCAAGCTGACGGAGGGACCAAGAATTGAGAGTGACTAGAGTGAGCATAGTACGGATGGTAGTATGTTTAATGACTGGACTGAAGGTATCAGAGTAATCAAGACCAGGTCGTTGGTGGAATCCTTTGGCAACGATACGGGCTTTATGACGAGAGATAGACCCATCAGGGTTATATTTTGTTCGAAAAATCCATTTACAACTGATGGGATTTTGGGAGGGAGAAGGAGGAACTAGATCCCATGTATGATTTTGTAGAAGGGCATTGTATTCTTCTTGCATGGCTGCACGCCAAATGGGTGATTTTAGTGCTTGGGTAATAGTGGTAGGTTCGGAGACAGGATTGTTAATGGTGGCTGAGAGATTCAGTTTCTGGATGGGTTTGGAGATGTTGTTTGAAGGCGAGTACGAGGTTGATGGGGAGGAGAAGTTTGGTTAGAGGACTCATTGGAGGCTTCAGAGGGAACATAATATGTTTAGGCAGGAGAGGAGAGAATGAAAGATGTAAGAGTGGTAGGTCCGACTGGGTGAGTTGGAGGTCCGGTCGGGTGTGTTGGTGATTCGGCCGGGTTAGGTATAGGTGCGGCCGGGATGGGCATAGGCAAGGGTGGAATGTTTTAGGGTACGGGCGAGTCTTCTGTGGGCTGAGCAGTGGGAGAAGCTATTATGGACAAATGGTGGGTGCACCATTCATCAGGAGAAGGAGAGGGAGGGGTAGTCGTGTTTTGTGAGTGGTAGGGGAAAATATGTTCAACAAATTTAACATGTCGGGAGGTATATATTTTGTGGGTTTTGGGGTCAAGACAATGATAAGGACTTTGGGTGGAGGAGTACCCAACAAAGATACATGGAGCGGAGCGTGGTTCAAGTTTGTGGGAAGTGTATGGTCGTAACCAAGGATAGCACAAACATCCAAAACTACATAGTTTGGTGTAGTTAGGGTATTGGTGAAAGAGTTTGGAGAATGGAGAATCAAGATGGAGAGTGGGGGTAGGCATACGATTTATAAGATAGGATGCAGTAGAGAAGTCAAAGACCATAATTTTAAAGGCATGGATGAGTTAGTGAGTGAGTAGAGAGAGACCAGTTTCAACTATATGGCGGTGACGGCGTTTAGAGTAGCCGTTATGTTCAGGAGTATGGGGGGGTGAAGTGAGATGAGTAATACCATGTGAGATTAGGAAGGGACGTAAGCCAAGATATTCTCCACCATTGTCACTGAAAACTGTGATGATGGGGCGGTGGAAATATTTTTCAATAAGTAGTTTGAAGTGAGTGAAGACTTTAAGAGCAGCACTTTTATTTTTTAGAGGGTAAAACCACATATATTTAGAGGAGTTGGGCATTGAGAGATGAAGGGGACCAAGGATGGGGAGAGGGTACCAGCAAGGGCACCGAGTAATAACTTATCCTGGCGGAACCATGTGGAATAGGCCGGGTTGGGAGTGGGTTTGGTTGGTGGCTCAGTGGCTATTGCGGCATCGACAGCGGGAGGGGTGGTGGTAGTGGGTTGTGTAGACACTCCGCCTTGGACCTCTCATGTCCCGATTGCATACACATTCTCTGTCTTCCTCTTTTCTGTTAAGTTTTGTTACTTTTCGTTAACTTTCATTACTTTCCGTTAAGTTCCTGACTTACTCCGTTAGTGTTGGATTTGACTAAGTGGCAAAGTCAACCTTGAGTCTTTGTTTCATTTATTTTCATTGACTTTCGTGATGTTCGTTAAGCTTTTGGACTAATTCCGTTAGTTTTGGGGCTTAACTGCATAACGGGGTTAACATTTGGGCTAAAATATGAATTTTCTGAAGCTGGGATGCGCACGCCTTTGCCTTCCTTTGTGGGAGGCGTGCTCCTCCCATAGGGGGGGTGGGAAGAGCGCGGTTCCCGCTTCCAGAATCTCAGATTTGGCCAAATTTCCCTCCTTTTCTGATTTGTAACCCCCAAGGCCATTATGCCTTGGTTTGATCCGGGGAAGGGCCATCTTTGTGACCAAAAACACTTCCCTAACACCTATAAATACCTCTTCATTCCACCATGGAAAAAGAGGAAGAATTCTTGAATCAAAAACACTTTAAAACACATAAAATCCATTTTCAAAGAGTGGTCACTATAGACAATTTGGTTCTTCCCCATTCAAGCACAAGGTACAATGTTCATTCTCTTATAAACTTTTAATCTTATCTTTATTTTCTCTCCTTGTTAAAATATTTTTATTACACTCTTCATCTTTAATGTGTATGGAATCTCCATAAAAGGGATACAACCAAAAGGCCACTTCACTATTGAAGTTTGGCCAAAGTTACATCCCAACATTCCAAATTCCACTTTAATTTTCATTTCTTTTATTCATGTAATTGTTTGGCATAATTTTTACATCTAATCTTTTAGCATAAATTAATAAATAAAAACAATTCTCTTTTATTTCCTTTTAATTTTCCCATTTGTTTCCATTGTAATTGTTGGCATTTCTTACATTAATAATTGAAGGACTTTTCTTTTTAGTATTAGAACACCAAAAGTAGCAAGACCCCCGTAAGCGGGGCGGAGTGGGTGTTTAAGTACTTCTCACTCTGTCACCTAACCCCCGAACCCCTCATCTCAAGAATCTTTGGTTTCGTAATCAATAAAAAAGGCTATTTTCTTAGGTTTTCTCGCGTTCCTCTAAAACGTGGGTGGCGGCTCTTAAAATCAAGTAGACATCCTAGGTTAATTCACCGCTATAGCCAAGCCGTGGTTTCCCGGGGTATCTACAGTGGCGACTCTGCTGGGGAGATAGAGGGTTAAACTTGCATTTTCTGATTTTGGTGTTCTTATATCTGATTTCTAGGCATTCTGGTAAAAAGGGTAGGAAGCGCGCGCCTCCGGCCTTCTTGGCCTAAAGCGCGCGCGTCCGACCCTTATTACCAGAATCGCCCACCTTCCATCTTGTCCTTCAAGTTTCACATTTCTATGCTAACAAGTTTCTGCAGGGGAAAGTTACATAATTTAGGACCAGGGCAATCCCCTGAGTCCGCGGTTTCTTCTGACATTCTGACAGGTACCCCAGATGCGCGCGCCTCCCACATTCATGGCGCAATGCGCGCACTTCCCACGTAACTGCCCTGAGTCGCGCGCTTTTGGGCCATTTTCCAAAACAAAACAGTAAACAGAACAGTAAACAGAATCGGATGTTTTGACAGTGTGTGGGCACCGGGCCTGCATACACCCCCTTTTACTTTTGTTTATTCATTTTTATCGGTCACACGGGTGATTCGAAAGTTGTAAATTACGTGATTATTTGTTTTTTTTATTTCCTTTGAAAAAAAAATATTTTGTCACTTGTTAGACCTCACACTACGCGCACATTTCTTATCAACTGCTCACTATCGAGTCGCACAAGTCCAACCCCAAACCCGTCGAGGCCCGTCCTAGGAAGTTTCAAGCTCCACCCGACCTTGACTCTTCCGAAGCGGTAAACCTCAGCCTGTGGTGTAGTTCACGACTACATGCCAGGGGTGACCTTTAAGCCTCATATTTAAGCCGAGCACAAACCACACAATTCTAGTTAGGGTCTAACACTCCGTGACCAAGTCGGTTTTCACGTACCGAGATTTCCCTAAACTAATGTCATCAAATCATACATTCCGTTTCCAAAAGAAACAAATGGTTGTTATGGGACAAAATAAAACTCCGTCCCCAAAGTGGTTATTTTGGACGAAAATAAAAAAATCCGTCCCCGCATGTATGCTTTATGACATTAATTTAGTTTAATCCCGTCACATGTAGGATTCACAAGAGTGGTGGAATCCGATGAGTATATGGGACCGCGAGAAGGTCTATATACTAGTGTGACGATTCCACTATTTTTCTAGAAACCCCAAAAAGGACCACGTCCTTCCGACTGTTGTAAATAATAATAATAAAAAAAGTCTTTTCTTTATGTGGTTTGAGTCTTTACTTTTGTTTGTGGGTGAAATAATTTTATCCAAAAGGTGTTTGTGGGGCCATCCTAAGATTGACCGTGTTCTCTCCATAGGTCCAATGGCTTCAAACGGAAACGACAACGGCATTCCCGTGTCCAACGAAGGGTTATTCCGCATGGTGGAAGCATTGAAAGGGCAAGTTGATACACTAGCCGAGAATGTCCGCCGCAAGGATGATTTATGGCGAGCCCGTTACGAGCATGTGAAAGGGCTCACGAGTGAAAGAAAGGTCCAAAGCATTGATACCGGTTTGGTCAACACTCTCATGTCCTACATTGACCAAAGGCTTAGTGGGCTAAATTTGCACAAGGGCCCAAGCACCGATCTTCATCAAGCTTCTCTCCTCATGAACACAATGGAGGCTCTTCCCGAAAAGTTCAAGATGCCCGATATTGGCAAGTTCAATGGCAACTCTTGCCCCGACGCTCATTTCGACTCCTACATTTGGTCCATACTACCAAAGAAAGTGTCTCCTCAAATAATGGCACAATGCTTCCCGCTTACTCTCGAGGGGGTTGCAAAAGATTGGTATATGGGTCTTCCAGTTTCCACCCGCCTCAATTGGGATGCCGCAATGCTTGCCTTCAAGTCACAATATCAAGGCAACTCCATGTTCCGTTCCACCAAGAAAGAGTTGGAGAGCACCGTGCAAGAGGGTAATGAATCATTTGGGGACTTTTCTCGACGTTGAAATGACAAGTTAGCCGAGATGGTTGATAGGCCCTCAAGGAAGGAACAAACGGACATCTTCTTGAAGTGTTTGAAAATGGACTACCGCACTCGTCTTAGTGGGGCCTTTTATCCGGATTTTGCAAGCATTGCGGGAATTAGAGTTGACAATTTGCTCCGAGAAGTGGCCGAGTCCTCCTATGAGACAAGCCTCGACGACGAAGGGTTCCCGAGCAATCCGAGCAATGACATGGAAGAATGTAGTGACATGGAAGACTACAACGACAATGAGGACTACAACGACATGGGGGATGACGACAACAATCTCCGTTTCTCTTTCTCTACCTAGAAATAGGATTAAAAAAGAAAGAAAGAAAGAAAGAAAGAAAGAAAGAGTCAAAAGTACTCTTAAGTGTGCATTAAAGTTTTCTTTCGTCCCACTTGTGTGAATGTTCGAGTCAATTACCAAATTAAAGTCGTTCTTGTCCTCATACACTCTTCCAAGTTGTTCAATCTAATTCTTGGCAAAATGATGAAAAGGTGTCTAAAAAAGTTTTGGAATGAAGGCCATCGCATGAATGCCTAGGGCTAAACATCGACGACGGCATCAACAACAAAGACATCAACAACGACGAAATCAAGACAAAGAAAGGTGGAGCAATGATCATGAAGCAAAGTTTTCAAAAGGGGATATATAAAAAAAAAAAAAAGAAAAAAGAGGCTCGCTAGGTTGAAATCCTCAAATCAACCTAGGCAAAAGTTAGAGCACAAAAAAAAAAAAAAAAAAAAAAATCCCCCTCAATCAAAGAAATACAAGATCAACATCATTCCACCGATGAAGGACGAAGCAACAACCATCACTGCGAATGGAGCATCAACAAGAACTACGGTGACCTGAGCCTCTTCACTGGAGGAACGTAGGCAACCTTCGGGTCCGGTCTCATGTAAGAAAGAAGATATGTTTAGCCCTAGCGCGTTATGGTGATTGGCCTTCATCTCGAACTTGTCAAGACATCTTTGTACGAGTCATTTGCCAATGAATTAATCACCTCAAGATTGAACAACTTTCTTAGAATTGGAATCGCTTCACGTTCCTTGTCTAGTCTAGGGGTTTCTCTTCTTTTTGTGATACTCCCAGTTTCTTGCAATCAAACTGGGGCTTACTTGCCTTCGTGAGTCATTCAAAAAATATACATACATGAAGTCAATACTAGGGACACTTCCCTAGTCGAGTCAATGTCACTCATCTTTAGTGACAAGAGGTCTTCACCGCAAAATCACATGTCTTATCTCCTCAGCCAGAGTCAATGCACACTTCCTCATTAATCGAGTTAAAAAAAAAGATGCAAAAGAGATGCCCGCTTGATTGAAAACCCGAAAGGGCGGTCTAGGAAAAAAACAGAGTCAACTTTGGGATTGCAAAAGGCTCGACAAGATATGGCACCATCAAAGGTTGTCTTGGGTTATTGGCATCATTCTCCAGCAGTGTGCATTTTTGGGTTCATGAAAAGAAGGCCCGTGGTAACCAAGACCCATCCGAGAACGAGCCCATCATAAAAAAGGCACGAGGTTGCACAAATAATCCCTAGCTAGTCAATTGGGTTGAGCAGCAAATAGCAATAACATGTGTCTCAGTTTTCAAAGCTTCTTCAAGTATGTGCTTCTAAAGTACGCCAAAAGGCTCCCGAGAAATGGAGTAGGTCTTGCCATGTCCTCTCATGTTTGTTCCCTCGCACGAGGATGTGTCACTCTTTCTTTGCTCAACAAATGGTGATGCCCTAGGGGCTATGTGACTCACGAACAAGGGCTTCTTTTGCTTCATTTGACAATCAATAAGCCCTAGGGGCTATGATCGAGAAAGATGTGTGAGACTATCCTCAAAGTCTCTCAAAAGGAATGTCGAGAAGTACCTTCTTGTCATGTATCCTCATACTTGTTCCCCCGATCAAGGATAGGCCCTTCTCGTTCCACTCCTAATCAATGGTGTCACTATAGGGGCTACGATCAAGTTTTAAAGGCTCCCTCGGCAAGAAGAAATTCACTTCAGTGTCCCCATCCGAGTCATGTGCAACATTGGAAGCTTCCTCAATTTGGTACAAAAGGTCTCAAAGGGCTTCGCAATCTACAATATTTTGGGATACGGCATACAGTGAGACAATCAAAGGGCAATATTGGGGCTTCGCAATAAACAAGCTTTTGGGTAGTGGTACCCGAGCAATACAATTTGGGAGTAGTCTTATGGCTCCATGAAAGGGATCAAGCTTCAATGGTCCCTCAACACTTCCAGTCAAAAGGCCTCTTGGTTTTAAATGAAGGCTCCGATGATATGAATGAATTTGATGATTCTTGTTAGAACTCACAGCGAGATTCTGAAGGAAGTCTTAGAGAAAAGGAAAATGATTCAATATGCTAGACTCACCCGGCTGAGTTATAGCGGGCAATGCCAATATGTTAACTCTATAAGCAGAGTTACGGCCAATCCCAATGTTTCTGCAATACAGCACCCCTTCTCCAAGATCAAAAGCACAGGCTGCATCCGAAGATCCGCCGTCGGTTCAACTCAAGAAGACTCGAGCAAACATACCGTTCGAGACTTTATCACACCAAGACCTTATCATCTGCAACAACATCACCATCTCCCACGAGACGTCTCCCGAAGACCGTACTACATTTTCAACATGGACCTTCCGACATTTGGGTATCAACCACAAAAAGGGTCATCCATCTCCAAGTAAGAGAAAGAAGGATATCGCCTTCAAGAGTTCTTCCCAATAGCGCCATCCGCTCCCAACATAATGCTACGCCGATTCCAAGAAAATTTGAGGCTTCACACCGAAAGGTCTCCACATCCCGCCATCTACAAACTTAAAAAGCCCATGACATTTGGGGCTTAGCGATCTCCCGAAGCTTGGTATTTATAATCTTCTCTTGGGGCTTGCTCTCGTCAACATCAAAATGCGATTTATGATAGGGCTTTGCAAGATTGGCATCAAGGGCATTATAGGGGATTTTCAATCAATAACCCCTTATCTCGGCATCGAAAGTCTTTTGAAACCCCATAATTGACACATATCTTGGGGCTAGACATCAATTTCGTTGGACCCACGGCAACGACGACAGAATTCAAAGCGAGGCAATCCGGACTTTGACCGAACATGACTTGATCTTGGGTTGGCTTTGCAAACACACAATGGTTAAAATGGTTCACCCACAAACTAAAAAAAAAAAAAATCTTTTTTTTTTCTCATGCGTACATATTCTCTTCCTCTTAGTCTTAAAAAAAAAAAAAAAAAAAAAAAAAAACGACAAAAGGATTTTTTCTTTTTCTTTTTCTATGTGCAAAAGTTCGTGCTTTATTTTGCCTTGCTCCTAGCATTCTTCCCCAGCGTTCTCCACCATCCTTGAACTACGCTGGTCTGATTCCTTTGAAGGGATATGTAGGCAGCCTTTTGGCACGACCAACCCACCATCCTGAATACCATCTCGCCGACACTCCTTCAAAGGCAAGAACAATTCATCACCATCAACATCATCATTCTCCATCCAAAGCATGGACATTCTTCATCAAAAGCATCAACATCCTTCAGCAACCCATCCCCAATCAAGCGGCAATGGTAAGTGAAGGTGTGAACATCATTCATCTCAAGCAATCTCCGCTTTCAAAAATCACTTCACACACAGAATCACTTTACTTCTCTCTCATACAAACTGCTTTCAAATCACATCACACCACAAGCACAGTTTCCCTCGTAACTGCCATTTCACATCCCACACATGTCACAAGCACATATACATGCAAAGCACACACTTAACAGGTACCACCACAAGGTCAAAAGCATCTACAACTCAAGGAACTTCATCCCCAGCAGAAAGTGATCCGCCGTCAACTACGCCTGCATCCCACAGAGTCAAACAATTACAGTTCAATGACAACAACTCGGTCCATGGTGAGCCGCAAAATCACCACCTTTACATCAAGCAACACAAACATATCATATATAGGCAGACAGAGCCTCGGATCCCGCCATCAGTAAACGGATCCCGCATCAGCAAACGGATCCCGCTTCAGCAAACGAATCCCGCATCAGCAAACGGGTCCCGCATCAGAAAACGGATCCCACCTCAGCAAACGGATCCCGCCTTAGCAAACGGATCCCGCATCAGCAAACGGATCCCGCCTCCAGCAAACGGATCCCGCCTTAGCAAACGGATCCCGCTTCAGCAAACGGATCATGCATCAGCAAACGGGTCCCGCATCAGCAAACGGGTCACGGATCAGCAAACAGATCCCGCATCAGCAAACGGATCCCGCCTCCAGCAAACGGATCCCGCATCAGCAAACGGATCCCGCACCAGCAAACGGATCCCGCCTCCAGCAAACGGATCCCGCCTCCAGCAAATGGATCCCGCCTCAGCAAACGGATCCCGCCTCAGCAAACGGATCCGGCATCAGCAAACGGATCCCGCATCAGCAAAACGGATCCCGATATACCCTTTCTATATCAATAAAGCCACTCACACAGGGAGCGTACCCCTATCCTTCGCAAATTTCAAATTCATATTTTATTGAGCCTTTGTTTTCTCTTGTCGATGTCCTCGGCGGTTGTCTTTCTTTCGTCGACGCGTTTTGCTTCGCAATCCACGTCGCCGAGGGGCTATGTAGACACCCCGCCTTGGACCTCTCATGTCCCGATTGCATACACATTCTTTGTCTTCCTCTTTTCTGTTAAGTTTTGTTAGTTTTCGTTAACTTTTGTTACTTTCCATTAAGTTCCTGACTTACTCCGTTAGTCTTGGATTTGACTAAGTGGCAAAGTCAACCTTGAGTCTTTGTTTCATTTATTTTCATTGACTTTTGTGATGTTCGTTAAGTTTTGGGGACTAATTCCGTTAGTTTTGGGGCTTAACTGCATAACGGGGTTAACATTTGGGCTAAAATATGAATTTTCTGAAGCTGGGATGCGCACACCTTTGCCCTCCTTAGTGGGAGGCGTGCTCCTCCCATAGGGGGGTTGGGAAGCGCGCGCTTCCCGCTTCCAAAATCTCAGATTTGGCCAAATTTCCCTCCTTTTCTGATTTGTAACCCCCAAGGCAATTATGCCTTGGCTTGATCTGGGGAAGGACCATCTTTGTTACCAAAAACACTTCCCTAACACCTATAAATACCTCTTCATACCACCATAGAAAAATCGGAAGAATTCTTGAATCAAAAACACTTAAAAACACATAAAATCCATTTTCAAAGAGTGGTCACTATAGACAATTTGGTTCTTCCCCATTCAAGCACAAGGTACAATGTTCATTCTCTTATAAACTTTTAATCTTATCTTTATTTTCTCTCCTTGTTAAAATATTTTTATTACACTCTTCATCTTTAATGTGTATGCAATCTCCATAAAAGGGATACAACCAAAAGGCCACTTCACTATTGAAGTTTGGCCAAGGTTACATCCCAACATTCCAAATTCCACTTTAATTTTCATTTCATTTCTTCATGTAATTGTTTGGCATAATTGTTACATGTAATCTTTTAGCATAAATTAATAAATAAAAACAATTCACTTTAATTTCCTTTTAATTTTCCCCTTTCTTTCCATTGTAATTGTTAGCACTTCTTACATTAATAATTGAAGGACTTTTATTTTTAGTATTAGAACACCAAAAGTAGCAAGACCCGCGTAAGCGGGGCGGAGTGGGTGTTTAAGTACTTCTCACTCCGTCACCTAACCCCCGAACCCCTCATCTCAAAAATCTTTGGTTTCGTAATCAATAAAAAAAGGCTATTTTCTTAGGTTTTCTAGCGTTCCTCTAAAACGTGGGTGGCGACTCTTAAAATCAAGTAGACATCCTAGGTTAATTCACCACTCTAGCCAAGCCGTGGTTTCCCGGGGTATCTACAGGTTGTGGCGATGGTAAAAATTTGTAAGGGGCTGTGAGGGAGCCATCGATGTACTGGTGGAGATCGTGGCCGAGAAGGGTGGCCTCGATTTGGGTTTTCCAGGCGATGTAGTTGGAGGAGGTGAGTTTTAGTATGTGGGATAGAGATACAACGATCAAAGGTTTGGCTGGTTCGGCTGAGTTGGGCAGGAAGTGAGTGTCGGTGGTGGCGGCCATGGAGAAAGACGAGGAGGCTCTTATACCATATAAGAGAAGCAACTTAGGCTAAATATTATTGAAGAATGCATTGAGTATATTATTGACAAGTACTTGATATATATACAACTTGGAATGGAAGAGACCTACTTGCTATACAAATAATATAACCTAGGTAGAATATTTACAATAGAATAAGAGTGCTATAATTAAGGAGAAGATTGTGGTGTATATTTATCATCTAGGTGCTGGCTTCGCTTCTGTATCTCGTCATCTTCAATCAGTTGTCCGATTAAATCAAAGTCTTAACTCTAAAAACTTTCAATGAGTGACTATAATTTTTTTTCTGTTTTGTATTCACTTTTTAAAAATAGGTCACTTGAAAGTAGTTTGAAGGTAACAACCAAACATTAAATAGGAAATGCAATGACACAGGGACACACAAATGATGTTGCAAACTACTATACAATCACACCACATAGAATCTACATTCAAATTAGTAATTTTAGTACTAAACACACACATACACACATCTTAATCATAATGCAAATTTATCACTTAAACACATAGGCACAATGCGACAACCATATGGCTTACTAATAACATGACATTTAATTCGAAAAATAAATTATACATTTGGGATATTCTTCACTAATCAGGCAACAAACATGATAAAAATTATAGAGAACTATGCAACATATATCAAACATAAATATACTTACCGACCAAGGAGACGGCTGTCTCCATCTGAAAGAATTGGTGATCCTACTGTATACGCTGCTATCACCATCACCTCCCCGCTCTCCTAAAAAATCAACGTTAAATTACGGGCAAATGACACATTAGTGTACTTAAGTTTCATCAGAGAGTTGCAATGTGGCTTTCAACGTTTCATTTTTAACAATTTAACTCATAATGTTTACATTTTGTGGCAATGTGACTTAAAATTGGACGGAAGTTAACAAATTCGACGAACAATATAATAACCTTCTTTGAAAATTGCTTTGCACGCCCCTAAAATTCAAAGATATTTAATTTGACAATATTCCGTAAATTATATTTCAAACACACACCATGAACATGTATTTCATTAATATTTATTTTGATGACTTAATATATTTCTTAAAAACTATAGTTATTATTTCTTAAAACTATCAAAAAATGAAAAACACAAAAAATAAATAATTAAAGAGTCCTTTGTAATAAGGCATTTGTTTCGTTATTAAATATCAAAATAAGTCCTTTGTACCAAAACAAAAAAACAAAAACAGTCAGCCTTTTCATCCAATAGAAGTCATTGAAGAAGAAGCTCAATTTTTTTTTAAAAAAATCAAAAGCTCAAAGGAAAGGGGCACTTTTTTTAAGAAAAAAAATATACTCCCTCCGTTCCAGAAAATTTGAAACATTTACTTTGGAGTTGGGAAATTAAAGATATAATATGAAGAGTATGGGTATACTCGTCATTTCTTTGTTATCTTTGTGATTCTGATTTCTTAATTAAATTGTGAATATCTTAGTTATAATTGTACATATAATTTATTTATACTTAGGTAGTTATTTAGGATTTATTTCACTAATATATTGATATTTATATTTGGTAAGTTTTTGTTTATTTTAGGAGTGTATTTGTAGGAGGACTCTCACAAGGAAAGGATCATTGGTTGACTAAAGATCACGTGTGATCAAGAAGCGGCCAAGAGTGATTATAAATACAAAGGACATCTTCCTCTGTTACTTACGGATTCTGAGCATTCCTTGAGAGATTTCAGAAGTATAGAGAGTCCTTGCCTTCTTAGAAGTTCTTCCGAAAAGAACTCTAAGTGTTTGTGTGTTTTAGTAAGTTCTAGAGATCTAGAATAGTTTGTTCTTTCAGAATTGTTTTGTTTCTTTCATTCATCTTGTACTCTGCAAGATCATTTCGTATATAAAAGTTTTCCAGCAAGTTATTTCTTGCTGAAGTGTTTAATTCTGTTACGTTTTTATCCGCTGCATTTTCTGATTATTGACAAGACAACTGTCTTGACACTTGTGAGCACAACTGTACTCACAAGTGGTTGTTTTCCAGAACAGTCCTAGACACCTATTTCTTACAATTGGCACCAGAGCCTGATCTCGATACATTGAGATCGATCTTAATATGGCCAATATGGACTGTACACATACTCGTAATAAGCCGCCTACTCTAGATGGTTCAAACTATACCATTTGGAAGGCAAAGATGATCATGTACATTAAAAACATTGATCATCGTGTGTGGGTCAGTATTCTTGTGGGATAGACATCCCCTACTATGAAATTAACTGATCCAAAATCAAAAGCCTCTGTTTCTGATGAAGAAAAGAAAGAAAAGATTTTTGTTCCAAAACCCGAGCAAGATTGGAATGCGGAAGAAATTTCCCTTGCAAATTTCAATGCAAAGGCAATGGCTTCCATATCTGATCATGTTGATCACAATCTGTATCGGTTATTCTCTAACCATACAGTTGCCAAAAATGCTTTGGATATTTTACAACTTCATTGTGAAGGGTCCGATAGTGTCAAGCAAACTAAATTAAGGAGATTGATGATAGGGTTTGAAAATTTAAGAATGGGAGAAGATGAAACTATTCAAAACTATTCTGCTAAATTAATGGATATTTCAAATGAATCCTTTGCTTTAGGAGAATCAATCTCCAATGCAAGGTTGGTTAGTAAAGTTTTAAGAACTCTCCCAGAAAAATTTAACATCAAGGTCTCTGTCATTGAAGAAACTTGTGATACTCGGACCGTGAGTCTTGTAAAGGTTCTAAGTATTCTTACTACGTTTGGATTGAACCTTGAAGTGCAAAAAACTAGCAAAGTAAATTCAATTGCTCTTGCTAGTGCTTTAACAGTGTCCAAAGATCTTGTGGAATTGTCTAAAGATATTGATGAGTCAACTTTGGAAGAAGATGAGTGTGCCTTAATAACTCAAAAATTCAAAGATGTTTTGAACAATAAACGCCAACAAAAATTCCAAATAAAGGCTTCACTCCTTCCATCAAGGCTGAACCATTCAAGAAGGAAACTAGTGTCGGTGTGAAAAAACCATTTTCTGACAACAAAAAACCGATCGAGTCAGTTCAGTGTAGGGCGTGCCAAGGATACGGTCACTATGCAAATGAGTGTTCTAACACACTCAAAAAGAGAGGGATGAGTTTATCTGCTACATTAAGCGATTCATATGATGATGATGAGACAGCTAACTTGTCATGTTTTCGATCATCACAAGCTTCCCTCTCTGACAGTGAAACTGATAGTGAGGTTGTACTGTCAAATGACAGCTCAACTGACTATGAACAAAAAAGGTTTTTGGTATTAACCATTGTTTTTGAAAACCTGAGAATGAAGGAGGGTGAAATTATTGAGTGTTTTTTCTAATAAGTTAATAAGCATTGTGAACGAGTTACATGTGTTAGGGGAATCATCCTCTGATGCTAGACTTGTGAACAAAATGTTAAGATCCCTTCCGAGTAGATTCAATGTGATAATTTCTGTGTTAAAAGAATTCTATGATATTGAGACTATGAATTTGATGGAACTCAGAAGGATTTTAACTGTTTATGACGCATCACCATCTCCTTCATCCAGTGAAAATTTTGAGAAAAGAACTTGTTGTAATTTGACTCTTAGTGACAGTGAGTCTGATAGTGAATCTGACAGTGAAGATGAACAGTCAACTGTCAGCTCAAATGGTGCTAATGTGTATATCTGCTTGAATTCTACATATGCAGGTGAGACTGAAGAGTCAAAACAAAGTGAAGAAGACTGTCACACGTATGAGGAATTACATGAGAACTATGTTGAGTTTTTCGCAGATTGGTCCAAACGGATGGAACAACTCAAAGAGTTCAAAAAGGTAACTGAAAAACTCACTGCCACAAATTTGTCTCTTAAATCTGAAAATGAGAGATTGGTGAGTGAAAATAATTTTCAAAGGGACTCCATTGGCAAGTTAGAAGTCATGCTTACTAAAAAGGAAATAGAGTGTGAGAAGTACAAAAACAGTCTTGAAAAGGAAACTGACTGAAGACACCCCGCCTTGGACCGCTCACCCCGATTGCACATTTGATCTTGTGTTTCTCCCCATTTTAAGTGTTTCTCGTTAGTTTCTGTCACTTCCGTTAAGTTCCTGACTGACTTCGTTAAGTCCAGGGACTAAACTGAATAACAGGGCTAACTTTCTAGTCCATTCTGTCAAAATCGCCTTCTCTGAGTCGTGCGCCTCCGACAGGAGGATCCAGACGCGCGTGCCTCCCGCCCCCAAAGCAGGAAGCGCGCGCTTCTGGGCATCGGTTACAGATTTCTGGCCAGGATTCTCTCCCTTGCTCAATTTACAGGATTTTGCCCGGGAAAGATTTCTTGGTGACTGAGTTTTGGCACCAAAAACATCTCTCTTTCACCTATAAAAACCCCCCTTTACCTCCATTTTCAAGGACCTTTGGCTCTCAATCTTACATTCTCAATAAGACACTAAAATTTCACACTTACAAAGCATTTCCAAAGGATTTCTCCAAAGAATTCATCAAGAAGTGTTTGAAGTATCTTGAAGTCTAGGTAAAGTTATTTCTTTCCCCTTCTTAACTTCATCTCTTTTCTCTTTCTTTTTGTTTTATCAAAGTGCAATAACCCAAATCATTTTGGGACATGACTCTAATGATCACCTCATCTCATTGAGGTCGGTTAAAGAGTTATCTCCTACATTCCAAACTCTATTTTAAAACCCCTTTTTATGATTTAAAGAAGAAGAACGTTTATCATTCATGTAGATTTTGATCAAGCAAGACCAACTTTAGTTGGGCGAGATGGGTGTTTCGGTACTTCCCATCTCGTAACCTAACCCCCGAACCTCAAAACAAAGAATCTTTGTTTTCGTAATCAAACTTAGGCTATTATCAATAGGTTTTTCTTATGTTCCTCAAAACATAGGTGGCGACTCTAAAAACAAGTTAGACATCCTAGGATAATTCACGCGCTCTAGCCAAGCCGTGGTTCCCCCGGGGTATCTACAGTGGCGACGCCGCTGGGGACGTTTGAGGGTTAAACTTCCATTCTGATCAAAATCTACATCTTTTCTGGGCATTCTGACTCCTGATGGGGGAGGCGCGCGCTTTTGGCCTCTTCAGCCTAAGGCGCGCGGATCCCCCATCAAGGACCAGAATCGCCCGCTTCTTCATGTTCTTCATCTTCTTCTTCTGCTATTCTCCACTAATCATTTCTGCAGGGGTTACAATATGCACATAGCACCAGGGCAATCCCCTGAGTCCAAAATCTGACAATCTGACAGGTGTGCCCAGAAGCGCGCGCCTCCCAATAGCATCGCGCCAGGCGCGCACGTCTCGTATCAACACTCAGAGGCGCACGCTTCTGGGTTGCTTCCCAGAACAGAAACAGGTCTCAGAACAGAGCAGTATGATGGGGGTGTGGGCACGGTTGCCTGCATCAGTGGTTATTCTGAACTTCGGACTGTTTTAATTTTATGTTCTATTTTATCGGTCACACGGGTGATTCGAAAGTTGTAATTATGTTCTTATTTGTTTTTTTTTATTTCTTTTGAAAAAAAAATATATATAAAAAATATTTTGTCACCTGTTAGACCTCACACTACATGCACATATTCCTATGAATTGCTCACTATCGAGTCGCACAAGTCCAACCCCAAACCCGTCGAGGCCCGTCCTAGAAAGTTTCAAGCTCCACTCGACCTTGGCTCTTTCGAAGCGGTAAACCTCAGCCCGTGGCGTAGTTCATGACTACATGCCGGGGGTGACCTTTGAGCCTCATATTCAAGCCGAGCACAAGCCACACAAATCTAGTTAGGGTCTAACACTCCGTGACTCAAGTCGGTTTCCATGTACCGAGATTTCCCTAAACTAATGTCTTCAAATCATACATGCCAACTTGTTGAAACGGACGCAATAAAAATCCGTCCCCAAAAGTGGTTATTTTGGACGAAAATAAAAATCCGTCCCCGCATGTATGATTTACTACATTAATTTAGTTTAATCCCGATTCATGTAGGATTCACAAACGCGATGGAATCCGATGAGTATATGGAACCGCGAGATGGTCTATATACTAGTGTGACGATTCCATTATTTTCATAGAAACCCCAAAAGGGATCCATTCCCTCCGACTTATAAAAAAAAAAAAAAAAAGGAGTCTTTTCTTATGTGGTTCGAGTCGTGTGCCCAACTGTGTGTTCTAAGCCTCTTCGTGGACCGCAAGTGTTACTCAAGACTGACAAGGGCCTCTTCTGCAATATAGGTTCAATTGGTACTTACAGAGTCTACCGGGATTCGGCAAATCGGTTAGTCCGTGAAGAGATCACTCCAACAGCTCCTACATCAACAATGGCCGGCGGCTCCAACACCAACAATACCATGACTCTCGAGCAACTCGCAACCATGGTCCAACTCCTCCAAGAGTAAGTCTCCACCCTTAATAAGGAGGCACAAAGCAAAGACAACATTTGGCAATCCAACCTCGACAGCCAAAGGGAGGCCCACGAGGCCGAGATGGAGCTAATGAAAGAAAAGCTCACTAATCTTGCCAAGGGGAAGAGCAAAAATGACGATGACGAATCCGAATGGACCGAAGGTTTGTTCGAAAGTCCTTATGTCAACACCCGCACCAAGAAAGTGGGAGATCCAAGTTCCGAGAACAATGAGCCCAAAATGGTGGATTCTATCATGGCCTACATCGACCAAAAATTCAATAGGCTCAACATGGGGAAAGGCTCCGACACAAGCCTCTATCAATCATCCATCCTCATGAGTACTATGGCCGCTCTTCCTGATAAGTTCAAGATGCCCGACATAAGCAAATTCAATGGAAACTCTTGTCCTATGGCTCACATTGAGACTTATATTTGGGCAATGGTTCCGAAGAAGGTCTCCCCCAAGGTGATGGCTCAATGCTTTCCTCTCACTCTCGAGGGGGCGGCAAAAGATTGGTATGCTACTCTCCCGCTCACTGTTCGTCTTGATTGGGACTCTGCCATGCTTGCCTTCAAGAACCAATACCAAGGAAACACCACTCACCGGCCCACAAGGAAAGAGCTAGAGAGCACTACTCAACGAGACCACGAGTCCTTCATCGACTTCACAAGGAGATGGAATGATAAACTCTCCGAGATTGTGGAAAGGCCAAATACCAAGGAGCAAATGGACATCTTTCTCAAATGTCTCAAAATTGATCTCCGCACCCACCTAAGTGGGGCTTGCTATGCGGATTTCTCCCAAATGTATGAGGCGGGGGTCCGAATGGACGAGTTGCTCAAGGAAGTCAAGAAAAGTGCTCCTAGCTACCGCTACAAGGCCGCTTCCAACTCCACAAAAGAGGCCTCGGTCAACGCCGTCACTATCGACAAGGGGAATTACAAAAAGGTTCCTCCACCCCAAGGGAAGAAGTCTCGAAATGACCGTGTCTACACGTCTCTCCAAGGCATGACTCAAACCGAAGCTTTCGAAGTCCTCAAAGCAAAGGGTCAAGTCACACCCGTACAAGGGTTCCAACCCAAGACGGTCAATCCCAATCATGCTCACCACAAATATTGTGGCTACCACCAATATAGTGGCCACACCACCGAGGAATGCTTCGTTCTCCGCAATGTCATTCAAGATCTCATAGATAAGAAAGAATTTGTAGTGACTAATGGCGAACATGTCAATGTAATAGAGATAGGAGAACTCGAGGGGACCACCCATTCAATCCCAATTGTGAATTGGGGCCCCAATGTTATGAATAAACTTGACAATTCTTGTTATGTTGTGACTTACGATGAGGTAATGAGGGAAGTACTAGAGAATAGGAAAAAGAAGCAAAATGGGAACGTCAACATGCTAACTCAATCTGGTCGAGTCATAGCAAGCAACCCTTCCACTTCTGCACCAAGCTCCTCTTCTCAAAGGCCGCAAGCTCGCGACACTCCCGAAGATCCTCTACTTGTCCAACTCAAGAAAACTCAAGCCAACATCTCTATTTGGGACCTCATCGCATCCTCAAAGAAACACCGAGATCTTGTCATCCGCAATCTCGATGATACATCAATTTCTCCCGATACTACTCCCGAGGAGCTCACGGCAATGATCGGTCACATTCATTTTGGCAACGTCATCACCTTTGCCGATATGGACCTTCCACCATTTGGTTCTGACCACAACGAGGCTATTTACCTCAAGGTACGAGCAATGGGGAGGCCCATCTCAAGAGTCTTAGTGGACGGTGGTTCCGCACTCAACCTCATGCCTGGCAGAATCATGGGCATACTGGGGCTTAAGGATTCCGATTTGAAGCCTTCTACTCAAGTAATCCGAGGTTATGACAGCACCTCCTGTACAGTCATGGGCATGATCGAAATAGACATTGAGTTTGGGAGCATGGTCATGTCCGTTCCATTCCAAGTGCTTGACATCCCGGCCTCGTTCAACTTGCTTTTGGGTCGACCATGGATTCACAGTTCTAATGCCGTCCTGTCAACTCTCCATCAATGTGTCAAGATCCAAAATGGTGATGAAATAGTGACCGTCATGGCCGAAAACGTCACTATCCACAGAAAAGATGAGCCCGTCCACCAAGTTCAGCATGGTTTACCAGACTCCACTCTCTTCGGCGTCTCAATCAACGCCATTGACAAAGAAGGAGGAAACGGATCATGGACCCCTAGAAATCACAAAGTCCTCCGCATGATGAGGAATATGGACTACTTCCCTGGTTTAGGCCTAGGGAAATATCAACAAGGAATCCTACATCCTGTGCGAGTCCCATTTGTCAAGAACACATTCGGTTTGGGGTACGAGCCTTCCAGAGAAGACTTGAAACAAGAGCAAGCGATCAAGAATGAAAAGGCCCGAGCTCGTAAAAAAGGCCGACATTATGAGGTCCCTAATCTAAGGCCTTACCACAAGACGTTGAATGGCTATTTTGTCCGCCAAGGGGAAGACGTTCCATACATGATCTTTCCCGAGCCATGGGTTAACAATAAGGGTGTCAAAAAGCCCGGTCTCGAAATCTTCTCCGATTGTGAGATCCAGAAATCCAAAAGGGAACCAACTCCCAAGTCGCCCTGTGAATGGTGGGGAAGGAAGGTGACTATAGAGTCCGAGACAGAAATCATCGTGGGGGAAGAACCGACAGATTTAGCCTCCATGTTCGAAGAGCTTGCCATAATGAATGAATACCAAGTCAACGCCATCCATGACACCGTCATCATGAATGAGACTATCAGTGAGATCCCGTCAAGCTCCGAGCCGATCAACAATTGGTATTCTACGAAAGGGCCCGTGGTATCCGAGGAATTCTTAGTCCAAGAAATGGGTTGCATACCCCGCACAGCGACAAAGGAAGAGCGGCTCACACTTACTTTCGAGTCCGAGAGTGTCTCTAAAACCCTCACCCAAGAGGATATGGAGGCCATAGCCGAGCGTGTGTTTCCTTTCTTTGCTAATGAAAAATTTGATATTTCTGAGTACCCTGAGATTGCAAATATCATAAATGATGAATTAACTAATAATGAACTTAATGAACAAGTTAATAACGATTTCAAATTATGATGAAATAGACCACGAAAACACAACATAGTTAAATGAACTTGCTCAACAGGTCCGTAGTCGTGGTGAAAATGGTCCAGGGGCTGATGAAGAATTGCATGTTGTTAATCTGGGTACCGACGAAGAGCCAAGAGAAACTAAGATCGGAAGCTTCTTCAAGGGGGACGACAGAGACAGATTGACTGCACTAATACGGGAGTTCGTGGATGTGTTCGCATGGTCATACAAAGACATGCCGGGTTTGGACAGAAAGGTAGCAGAGCATAGAATTCCGATCAGAGAAGATGCCAAGCCGGTAAAACAGAAGCTCAGAAAGATCAAGCCAGAATGGTCTCTGCAAGTCAAAGAAGAGATAGAGAAGCTCCTCAGTGTGGGTTTCATCAAGGTTATCGAGTATCCGACATGGTTAGCCAACATCGTGACAGTCAGAAAGGCAAACGGGAAGGTTCGAGTTTGTGTGGACTTCCGGGATTTGAACAAAGCTTTCCCGAAAGACGATTTTCCACTCCCTAACATTGACATGCTGGTCGACTCCACTAATGCCTACGAGGTTCGCTCATTCGTGGATGGGTTCGCTGGGTACAATCAGATTCTCATGGCCGAGGAAGATCAACATAAGACAGCCTTCACAACACCGTGGGGTACCTTTTGCTACACAGTCATGCATTTGGGTTAAGAAACGCTGGGGCTTCCTACCAAAGAGCCGTGACAGACTTGTTCCACGATATGATTCACAAAGAAATCGAGGTCTATGTGGACGACATGATCATTCACTCCAAAGGGACCGATGGTCAACATTTAATCGATCTCCGCAAGTTCTTCGAAAGGCTTCGTCAACACAAGATGAGGCTCAACCCTGCAAAGTGCACGTTCGGGGTTATCCGAGGCAAAGTCCTTGGTTATATGGTCACTGAAAGGGGAATTGAAGTAGATCCCTTCAAAATCAAGGCAATCATTGACATGCCTTCTCCAAAGATGCAGAAAGAGATCAAAGGTTTCATGGGCAGACTGCAATACATCAGTCGGTTTGTGCACCAACTCACTTCCATGTGCGAGCCAATCTTCAAGCTACTCAAGAAGAATGTGGCTCTAGAATGGACCAACGCGTACCAAGAAGCATTCGACCAAGTGAAGCATTACTTGACGTGCCCTCCTGTTCTTGTTTCGCCGCACAAGGAGAAGCCTCTTTTGCTCTATCTCACTGTCAATGATGAAGCCCTAGGGGATATGTTAGCACAAGAGCAACGAGAGTCCACAAAGGAGAATGCCATTTATTTTGTCAGTCACCGATTTCAAGGAGGCGAAAAGAACTACTCTGTCTTAGAGAAGTCATGTGCAGCATTGTAAGTACCCCGATCCGGATCACTATCCTTAAAATTATCAACTTATAAAGCTAAGGGGTAATTTGGGAATAAACAAAAAACTTTAGGACCAATTTGGAATAAAAATGGAAAAATCCGAAAACTCGCCAGTGTGTGCCATACGGATGGTTTAGGCACGGGAAAGCCCTATCCGTACGGATGGTTTGGGTGTCATCAGTCCACTTGTGTCACTCACCCACCCCCTTTCTTGTCCCTTGGGCCGAAGCCCATTACTCCCTCACCTTGTGCCTAGCCCAACCAATTCCCTTGCCTAGCCAAAGCCCACCAAGATGACCCAATTTCTAGCCCATTATTGTGCACAAAAATGATCCAATAAGCAAATCAAGACCCAATTCCCCCTATAAATAGAGAGGTCATCCTCTCTCATTATGACAAGAATTCTTAAGTAATGTTACTCCCTAAAATTGTTCTCTCTCTACAAAATTAAGTGTTGGTCTTTGTGAAAGATTGTGGCTTACTTTAGATGATGGTGAAGAACTACTAAGAGTAGCATCCCTCTCATCTTTAGTCCCATTTAATCAAAAATACACAATGATCCATCCATGTTTAAGTGAAAATCTTGGAGTCTATGATCTCTAAGTGAAAAAAGAAGCAAACTTGGGTCAATCAATTAATGATTTACCCCAATCTTGCTTAAAGGTTGAATCTTTATCCTATGTCATCTTCATCTTCATCTCAACTCTATTTATCTTTGTTAATCATATTACTTGTTCTTGTTTATATTCTTGTAAGACTTGTCCTCTCAAGCAAATTTATATTCTTGCAAGACTTGTCCATTTCAAGCACTATATATATATGTATTATATAAGTCTTGTCTTCTCAAGCTATATATTATGATTATATATGTATATTGGAACCAAATTATGAGGTGATTCAAGGTTCCCTTCATGCCTAGTGTGTGATTATGGGATAAAACCTAAGGATGATCATGGTTTGTTAAATTTCATGTTGATTTTGTTCTTGTTTGGCCATGAGAGGCATGATTGGGTGATAAAGTTTCAATCTTTATCATCCCAAACATGACTTAGCCATAAAATCACCAATTATGAGACATAAAGATCCAATCTTTATGTTATATTTTTGTCCCTAAAGGTGTAATCTTGCACAATAAGTCCATTTTGATGGTAAAGTTTCAATCTTTACTCATCAAATGGCCATTTTGCCCAAAGGGCATGTTCATCAACTTTTTCTCAAAATTTCCCCAATGATTGTCTTGATCACACCCAAAACCTTTGTTTTTGATGTCCAACTAGTGATCAATGACATAGGGATGATTTAATCCATGTTTTTGTTAAAGAAAATAACTGAAAAATAATCATTTCAGTCCAGTTTCAGGCAGTTTCAGCAAGAACACTCTGTTTTGCCTGAAACTGGACAGTTTTCTGATGAATCTGTAAAAAAACCCGGGACGGCCAAACGAGCCGTACGGATGGTTTAAACCATCCATACGGCTAGTTTGGACAGGGAGCACTTTTTTCCAGTTTTGCCCATTTTCTGTTAAACTATTTGCAAAGTAACCCATTTTGATAAGTTTTTAACTGGTTTTGTCAACATGTCAGTTTCTCCCATTTTCAAACACACACACACACACACTTGCACATTTTGGTTAACAAACTTAGGGAGACTCTTCTTTGTCCGAGGCGACTTGGGTGACGTGAAACTCTTCCCAAGTCGTAACCTGACCTCCGAACTCATAAATCTCTAACCATTTTCATTTGTTGGGTTAAAAGTTAACAAATGTGGCGACTCCGTTAAATTTGGCCGGTTCCCGTGTTTGGCGTTTCGCCCCATACTCATCGCGTTTCCGCGCGGGGCGGGATCCTTACAGTGGCGACTCCGCTGGGGAATAAGGTGCTTGCATACCTCTTTTTAGAGGATTTGGAGGCACTTTTGTGTGGGTCAAACTCCCGTCACCGTTAGTTGACTTTGTGCATGTTTTGTGTGTATTTTATGTTTCTGTTTTAACTTCTGTGAATAAGACTGTTCTGTAAATGCAATAAACCGGGGCTTGATGATCAGAAGCTGGGAATTTGCAAAAAATGATGAATCTCTTGATCTAGCCGTACAGCTAGTTTGTCCGGGCCCACAGAATGTTTCAAGTTAACAATTTTGTGCATGGCAGAAACATTCTGATGGTCCCCTTGCCTCTTCTGGTCCAGGTTCCAATTTACAGCCTTGCTTGTGCACATTTACCTTCTTTCTTTTAGCCAAAAAATGGATTTTCAAAGTTTGGTTATGTGCAATTTTTACACAAAATTGGGTTTTCAAAACCTCCTTGTGCATAACCCGTTTTCAAAAAATGTTTGGTCTTCAAACTTTCTTGTTGTGCACAACCTTTTTTGTACAAATGTTTTCCAAAAGGTTGTTGTTCTTGTTGTAAAGATTTCAGTTTCAAAAACCTTTGGTTGTGCATAGCTTTCTCCATGTACAAAGCTTTGATTCTTGTTTGTTAATACACTTGTTTATTTACTTGTTCATTATACTTGTTCATACTTGCTCATATATTGCTCATGGTATTAAGACGGACCGAAAATCTCTATTATTGACTCAAAAGGGAACATAGAATGGCTTCACACGACGCGCACTTGACCTTGCACGTTCCAAATTCCCTTTAAACCCAGGATGGATGCCACGATGCAGCTCGTTGGGCGCTCTTGTTCCTTTCGATGCGCGCACGGGTCCATTCCACCTCTCCTTCCGAGCCAAGTCAACCAGACATGTCTGTGACACACAAATACCGTGACTATGGTTGGTTTTTGGTCTAGTTCACGTTACCACGTCCCTAATACGTTTCCAAAGTTAATTGTGGCCAAGTTAACGCTCGAGTTGTGACTCCTTGATGTAATTCAAGCGTGGCCTAACCAGCCTTTAACTCGTGTGTTAATGATGACCACAATTAGTGAAGGTCATTTGCTAAGGATAGGGTAACACCGTGTCGTTAAGCCCTAATGTGCTAGTCATTTTAATCATCCTTAAGCCCATGGTCAAGGATTGAGACACCCCATTTAAAGTGGGGTCATGTCGAAATATCGGTGCAGCCTTCGGAAAAAATTCTCGATCCCGACTGGGGCTTAATCATGATTAGGATGACTCGTGTATTGGGAACCTTCCGACGCACTAGACCCTAGGTTCGTTTCTTTTGGTCGGTGGAAGCCGCTTGCCCTATAGGACCCTCGCCCGGGATAGTCCGTCCTTGGGAGTGTGAATACAGGTGAAAAATGAGGGGTCTATAGGCGTTGTGATGGCCTTCACTGATCCAGGATTGAGAATAGTTGCGAAAAAGAAGAGAAATCTTTTCCAACGATTTAGGAATAAAAATGCGTTTTAAGTAAACATGAATGAATAAATAATTGCACATTGCATAATTTTGACCCCGTTTTTGTTCTTGTCTTCAAGATCTTCGTTAAGTCCCGTTAAGTCTTTGGAAGGATCCATGTTATCCTTCAAGACCTCCGTTAAGTCCCGTTAAGTCTTTGGAAGGATCCATGTTATCCTTTAAGACCTCCGTTAAGTCCCGTTAAGTCTTTGGAAGGATCCATGTTATCCTCCAAGACCTCCGTTAAGTCCCATTAAGCCTTTGGAAGGATCCATGTTATCCTTCAAGACCTCCGTTAAACCCCTAGGCGTCGTCCCCTAGGTCCCCGTTGAGATTCCCGTTGAAACCCCTAGGCGTCGTCCCCTAGGTCCCCGTTGAGATTCCCGTTGAAACCCTAGGCAGTCGTCCCCTAGGTCCCCGTTGAGATTCTCATTGAAACCCTAGGCAGTCGTCCCCTAGGTCCCCGTTCCAGTTGAAACCCTAGGCAGTGGTCCCCTAGGTCCCCTGTTAAAATTCATGTTGAAACCCTAGGCAGTTGTCCCCTAGGTTCCCCACAAAGATCCCCATTAAATTATAGGAATGGTCCCCTAGAAAGCCAGTCAAGTCCTTGGATGGGTTCCGGTTACCCTCTAAGAAGTCAGTCATGATCGTCTTTCCCTTTTAAGATTCTAAACCCATTCGAACTACGGTGACCTGAGCCTCTCATTGCGTGGGACCCCCTCTCTCATATTGAGGGGAGCGTAGGCAAATTCGGCCCGGTCAAATATCTCAAAATAGCCTCTGGCCCAAGCATTCACCCAATGTTTACCCGAGTCTAAACTACCCTTTTTTCCCACCGCAGCAAGAATGAAGTGGAAAATAGCACCGTGTCACCGCCTGGTTAGCACAAAGTGTGATAGTTCCCCAGTCGCTACAACTTCTCCACTTCGGTACCTTGGAATGACCAGTTCAGAGGAAAGTAGTTGGGAGAGTGATTCCGCAGATAACCAGAACAGTCCAACCAAAGAAGAGTTTCTCCAAGCATTAGAAGCCTCCAGGGCTCGGGAAGAGATTACCAGGAAACGCCACGAAAAGGCGCGGGATCAGTTTGTCGAGTCAATGGGACAGAAAGGTGTTAAGATTTTGTTTCAAACTGATGGGTCCTTCATTGAGGTTGCTGACAATGAGGAAGAGGTCGAAATCACCCAGCCTCCAAATCGCAACCAAACCCCGCTCCCTCAACCTTGCGAAAACACCAAATCCCCCATTCTCTATCTCAACATACCATCACTCAAAGCTTACCTCCCACTCAAAGCTCACCTCCCACTCCAAGCTTACCTCCTACTCAAGCTCCCTGCACTCCGCCTCACCCTGGATCCAACATTCCCTATTGGTTACCTCCTATAAATCCCCGAATACAATACACTCAAAATACCCATGTCTCACCATTCACACCGGCCATGCCTCAACCATCACTCCCACGATATCTCCCTAATTACACCCCTTCCCGGTTCGAGATCGCCAACCGAATCCCAAGAACTCAGTCACCATACGTGGGTACTCGACCAACCATTGGATTCCATGATGACCCGTATCAGCTCTACAATCCAAGACCTTTTGGACCACAAGCTCCTTGCATGCCTCCAATGTATATTCCTGTGAGCAACCAAGGTTATGAGTACGCCTATGCCCCCGTGCCCCCACAGATTCCTCATGTTACACCTCAGTCAGGTGGATTATTGGGAAAGAGAAAGCAAATGGAATATGAGAAGACCCTTGTCTCGAGCGACGGTAATTCTCATCACCACCACACTTCGGTCAAAGATAAAGGAAAATCCAAACGTCAACCCAAACCCCACTCCATAAGGTTTGAGGATTTTGGAATGCCCATAAGCAAGGTATTTGAGGGACTGGTTAAGCTAGGGCTCGCAAAGCCTCTTGTCAACTTCCAACCCAAAAAACCTGAGAGGTACCTCGATGTTAACAAAAGGTGTGCCTTCCACAATTGCCATGGGCACAATACCGGCGAGTGCTGTGTTGTGAAACGTATCATTCTAGGTCTGATTGAGGATGGAAAGCTTGAACGCCCCCACGCCCCGATACAGCCAATGACCCGAGTGTTAACATGCTCGAATTCGTGGAATCTAATCCCGTGACCTTCCCCGAGTTCAGAACTCCGGTGATTGATGTGAAGGAAAAATGGAGCGGTGTATGCCCAAAGAAAAATGAGCTCATGATTGATGAAGTGGGAGAGCTTGTTTTGGGGAAGTTGACAAAATCAATGTCCAAGGTGGTGGTTCCTAAAATCATCAAAGCCGAAATGACGGAAGGCGTTTGGAAAGGATCAGTGGCACATAAAATGTCTGAAAGGCTAAATACCTCGGATTGGGAAATGAATGGTGCCGTTGTTGGCATAACAAAGGATGAAGTTTCAAAACACCTTCCATCAACCTCCCCTTAGGAAGAGTCAAAGTCCATTGTTAGGATGTGTGATAAGCCCTTAAGAAAAGAAAAGATGCCTGTTAGGTTTAGTTAGAGTCTTGACTCCCCGGTTGATGCCATGTGGTGACCATTCTGAATACATTGTCAGTTTTCTTAATAAGATTATTATTATTACTTCCTTGTCGAAAGTTCGTGTAAAGTGTGTGTGAGTCTTTCACTCGAAATGAAAACGTGTCTTAAAAAAAAAGATGGAGATCAAGTTTTATCAAAATAAAAGATCATGTTTTCCTAAAAGGTCAATCCGCTAACGAAGCATTCTTTTCAAATCCCGGTTATAATTTCACCTTGAGGTTTAATATAAAGTCCTTTGCGTCCTTGTCCATTGCAAACATCGACCAAGGAGCCCACATCTGAATTGGTGTCCGAGACAACCATCCATGTGAACAACAAGAAAAAGCCCGAGCTTCAGAAGGCCCAAAGCGGTTACATCAAAGGGAAATCCGTACTCTCGCCGAATGCAATGCACGGAGATTACGCACCTTGAAAGGAAATCACCAAAAGGAGATGGCCAAAGCAAACCCCCAACTCATGAGTAGACAAATCCGGCAATTACAACACCAAGCCAAATGGAGACCTCGCGGCATCTTTCCCGATGACATGAAACCCGAGTTCCCCGTGGAAGACATGGAATATGCCGCCGACAACCTCTCCAACAATTGAGGAAGAAAATGGATCATCGTGCTTCATGGGAACCCATCCCTAAAAAAAAAAAAAAAAAAAAAAAAAAGATGAGTCTTCCAGCCTCGTTGGATCTAGATTTTCATCAAAAGTCCGTCCCGGACTATGTCCTTTTATTTTTGCAGAGGTCCGTACTTGGACATGTATGTACAAAGTTATCTAAATAAAAGAGTCATTTTTTTTCTCTTCTCTCTAGACTTGGGACATTATTTGCAATATACATTTACTCTTGAAATTGCCTTGCTTGTTATTATCAATTGATTGCTACGTCCCTAAAATGATGAATTGACTTCTAAGCGTATTAGTCAATGACGACTCATTAAGGACGAATGGACCTAACACAAATGAAAAATGCTAAATGCAAACAATTAATCTTGATGTGAATAAATGTTGTGATCAATTGGCATGAAGAAACCATTAATGGAAATCCTTCCCCGATACACAACCCGATACACCTTTCCTATACAAATCCTTGATGCGCATCAAAGGCATCCCGAGACAATAAAAAGGCAAGGATGTTGTTGCTCAAACACCAAGATTCAACCAGGATCGCATGCGCTCAACCAAGCAAAGGGCTTCCCGGATCTTCAAAGTCAAAGCCAAAAATGACGGACATGCCACCAAGGGGCCACAAATGAGCCAATGCCCAAGATAGGAAGTTGGGGCTAATGTTTCCCCTCTCCATAAAAAAAATAAAAAAAAAAAGAGGAAAAAATGAATGTATGGAAAGAAGAAAAGGAAATGAATATATGTGAAGAGGAAGTTCGCCTCAAAAGCTCGTCGCAAAGTCCGCCCCCGAGGGTCCGCAAGGAAGGAAGTCTATCTCAAACGACGACAAAAAAGGGACTCACCTCAAAAGGAGTTCACCACAGAGCAAAGTGATCTACATCAAAAGAGCAACAACATCCTCCGAGACAACATCAAAGAAAGCCAACCCCAGCAAAAGACGGCAAAAGGGCCGAACTACGGCGACCTGAGCTCCTAAAAATGAGGGGAACGTAGGCAACCTTCGGGTCCGGTCACAGCATGAAATGAATCCATCAAACCTCGGTCCTCCCAAAATGACTCGGTTCTCTTCCCTTGGTCCCATCAATGGCCAATTTCCCAGATAATGACCAATCTCCCAGTAAACACCTTTTGATCTTGCCATTGATCGGATCTTAATCTTAATTGATCACAACATTTATACATGTTAAGGATGATTGCTTGTTATAAACTTGACCTAATAGTGAACACGGTCCATTCAAGCAATCATTCGATGATATTGACCAAGGCAAATTTCAAATGTCTCTACAAGTCTTCTTCTCTACATCTTAGGAAAGAGCTAAACACTTGTATTCAGTCAAGCAAGGGCTTCCTCCCATTTCATGATACATTGCTCAAAGAGCTCACCAACAAAAAGGGACTTTCTCCCAAATAAAATGCCCTTGCATGTTTCCTCCAAGAAAATACTTTTGATACCCGTTATATTGAGTCGGCTGGTTCACTCATAAAAAAGAAGGAAAAGAAAGAAAAAGGCACCAAAAAAGTATCCCACTAGGTTGAAAACCCATAAGGGCAGCCTAGGCAAAAAATAGGGTGTGCCATAAAAGACGCAAAAAGAGATGCCCGCTAGGTTGAAAACCCGAAAGGGCGGCCTAGGCAAAAGAAAGGGTGCGTCGTGAAAAAGGGATGGGTTCCTAACCTCACTTCAAAGGATAAAGGACATGGGGCTACCTCCGGATCAACGACGGAAAGACATGGGGCTACCCCGTCATCAGCGACAAAGATGACATTGGGGCTATCCCCATAAACAGTGACAAGCAGATTTCTTACTAACGGTTAATTCTCAACGAATGGACCAAATCCAAAGGACTTTATGCATAACAAACCTCGCGGTTAAGCTAAAATCAAAAATTTGACTAACATGCTTCGTTAAAAGATTTGCCTTTAGAAGTAAGCATTTTCAAATTTGGCCATGTGGCATCATTTATCAAAAACAATGTTTCAAGCAAAATGCTTTTGACCTCTTCTTAAAATGATTTTTCCAAAGTCTTGCGCCTTAAAGGTCGCCCCTAGGCTCTTCCCCGGTGTCAAGAAAATGTGTCAACCGTCCCGTAGAGTAGTGTTGACCCAAACCAAACCTTGACTTAGAATAGTCATTATAGGTTGACACCTTCGTCCCCCGAGTGACCCTTTAAGTTAAAACCTTCGTCCCACGAGTGACCCTTTAGGTTAAAACCTTCGTCCCCCGAGTGACCCTTTAGGTTAAAACCGTAGTCCCCCGAGTGACCCTTCAAGTTAAAAACCTTCGTCCCCAGAGTGACCCCTTTAGATTGAAACCTTAGTCCCCCGACTGACCATTTAGGTTAAAAAAAAAACCTTCGCCCCCAGAGTGGTCAGTTTAGGATACGAAAACCATTTTTACCGGCAGTTCTTCGTAAGACCAACCATTTAGTCAACTCTCTCCCATAGATCCAAGTTGACCATACCCAGGCAGTTCTTCGTAAGACAAACCATTTAGTCAACCCTCTCCCATAGAGCCAAGTTGACCATACCCCGGCAGTTCTTCGTAAGACCAACCATTTAGTCAACTCTCTCCCATAGAGCCAAGTTGACCATACCCCGGTAGTCCTTCGTAAGTCCAAACTTGTGTGAAAAGAACCGGCCGTCCTTAGAGGAACGTAAGACCAGTTTTCCCCGTCAAACTCCCCAAAAATGGAGTTGATCAAACCTTGACTCAGAATAGTCATCATAGGTTGAAACCCATAGCCCGGCAGTTGTTCGTAAGACCAACCATTTAGTCAACTCTCTCCCATAGAGCCAAGTTGACCATACCCCGGCAGTCCTTCGTAAGTCCAAACTTGTGTGAAAAGAACCGGCCGTCCTTAGAGGAACGTAAGACCAGTTTTCCCGTCAAACTCCCCAAAAATGGAGTTGACCCAAACCATGACTCAGAATAGTCATTTTAGGTTCAAGTCTTTATCCCCGACAGTCCTTAGTGGGATGTAAGACCAGTTTTCCCCGTCAAACTCCCCAAAAATGGAGTTGATCATACCTTGACTCAGAATAGTCATCATAGGTTGAAACCCATACCCCAACAGTTCTTCGTAAGACCAACCATTTAGTCAACCCTCTCCCATAGAGCCAAGTTGACCATACCCTGGCCGTACTTCGTAAGTCCAACCATTTAGTTGACCAGTTTACATAGTCGACCCTCCGCCATGAGATAAGTTGACCATGTCCCGTGTAAGTCGACCCTCTCCAATAGAGCCAAGTTGACCATGTCCTGTGTAAGTCGACCCTCTCCAATAGAGCCAAGTTTACCATGTCCCGTGCAAGTCGACCCTCTCCATAGAGTCAAGTTGACCATGTCCCTTGTAAGTCAACCCTCTCCATAGAGTCAAGTTAACCATGTCTCGTGTGAGTCAACCCTCTCCAATAGAGCCATATTGACCATGCCCCATGTAAGTCAACCTTCTCCAAAGAGCCAAGTTGACCATGTCCCGTGTAAGTCGACCCTCTCCAATAGAGCTAAGTTGACCATGTCCCAAGTTGACCCTGTCCCGCCTCTGAACTCGCCAAGAGTCATGCCTATTCCTCTAGGAGAGAATGATAGATATTCCCCTACAACCTTAGGCTTGAGGCGGTAAGTTCCTCACCCGACTTTGAATAGTCACCCTTAGGTTTGAGACTCTAAGTTCCTCAACCGACTTTGAATAGTCGCCCTTAGGCTTGAGACGCTAAGTTCCTCACTCGACTTTGAATAGTCACCCTTAGGTTTGAGACGCTAAGTTCCTCACCCGACTTTGAATAGTCACCCTTAGGTTTGAGACTCAAAGTTCCTCACCCGACTTTGAATAGTCACCCTTAGGCTTGAGACGCTAAGTTCCTCACTCGACTTTGAATAGTCACCCTTAGGTTTGAGACGCCAAGTTCCTCACCCGACCTTAATGGTCACTTTTAGGTTTGAGTAGCCTTAAAGTTTCTCACCTTCAGAACTACGACCGGCTTGATTCCCTCGGATAGGGATACGTACGAATCCTTTAAAAATAAGGGTCCAGCCACTTGACCACTTCGGTCACCTTCTCTACCATCGTGATAGTTCACCAGATCGGGATTCTTCATTTATCGACAACCCCGCTTCCTTCGAAAGTGCCGTTGACGAGGGGCTCTGTAAGTACCCCAATCCGGATCACTATCCTTAAAATTATCAACTTATAAAGCTAAGGGGTAATTTGGGAATAAACAAAAAACTTTAGGACCAATTTGGAATAAAAATGGAAAAATCCGAAAACTCGCCAGTGTGTGCCATACGGATGGTTTAGGCACGGGAAAGCCCTATCCGTACGGATGGTTTGGGTGTCATCAGTCCACTTGTGTCACTCACCCACCCCCTTTCTTGTCCCTTGGGCCGAAGCCCATTACTCCCTCACCTTGTGCCTAGCCCAACCAATTCCCTTGCCTAGCCAAAGCCCACCAAGATGACCCAATTTCTAGCCCATTATTGTGCACAAAAATGATCCAATAAGCAAATCAAGACCCAATTCCCCCTATAAATAGAGAGGTCATCCTCTCTCATTAGGACAAGAATTCTCAAGTAAAGTTACTCCCTAAAATTGTTCTCTCTCTACAAAATTAAGTGTTGGTCTTTGTGAAAGATTGTGGCTTACTTTAGATGATGGTGAAAAACTACCAAGAGTAGCATCCCTCTCATCTTTAGTCCCATTTAATCAAAAATACACAATGATCCATCCATGTTTAAGTGAAAATCTTGGAGTCTATGATCTCTAAGTGAAAAAAGAAGCAAACTTGGGTCAATCAATTAATGATACTTGGGTCAATCAATTAATGATTTACCCCAATCTTGCTTAAAGGTTGAATCTTTATCCTATTGTCATCTTCATCTCAACTCTATTTATCTTTGTTAATCATATTACTTGTTCTTGTTTATATTCTTGTAAGACTTGTCTTCTCAAGCAAATTTATATTCTTGCAAGACTTGTCCATTTCAAGCACTATATATATGTATTATACAAGTCTTGTCTTCTCAAGCTATATATTATGATTATATATGTATATTGGAACCAAATTATGAGGTGATTCAAGGTTCCCTTCATGCCTAGTGTGTGATTATGGGATAAAACCTAAGGATGATCATGGTTTGTTAAATTTCATGTTGATTTTGTTCTTGTTTGGCCATGAGAGGCATGATTGGGTGATAAAGTTTCATTCTTTATCATCCCAAACATGACTTAGCCATAAAATCACCAATTATGAGACATAAAGATCCAATCTTTATGTTATATTTTTGTCCCTAAAGGTGTAATCTTGCACAATAAGTCCATTTTGATGGTAAAGTTTCAATCTTTACTCATCAAATGGCCATTTTGCCCAAAGGGCATGTTCATCAACTTTTTCTCAAAATTTCCCCAATGATTGTCTTGATCACACCCAAAACCTTTGTTTTTGATGTCCAACTAGTGATCAATGACATAGGGATGATTTAATCCGTGTTTTTGTTAAAGAAAATAACTGAAAAATAATCATTTCAGTCCAGTTTCAGCAAGAACACTCTGTTTTGCCTGAAACTGGACAGTTTTCTGATGAATCTGTAAAAAACCCGGGACGGCCAAACGAGCCATACGGATGGTTTAAACCATCCATACGGCTAGTTTGGATAGGGAGCACTTTTTTCCAGTTCTGCCCATTTTCTGTTAAACTATTTGCAAAGTAACCCCTTTTGTTAAGTTTTTAATTGGTTTTGTCAACATGTCAGTTTCTCCCATTTTCAAACACACACACACACACACACACTTGCACATTTTGGTTAACAAAATTAGGGAGACTCGGCTTTGTCCGAGGCGACTTGGGTGACGTGAAACTCTTCCCAAGTCGTAAGCTGACCTCCGAACTCATAAATCTCTAACCATTTTCATTTGTTGGGTTAAAAGTTAACAAATGTGGCGACTCCGTTAAATTTGGCTGGTTCCCGTGTTTGGCGTTTCGCCCCATACTCATCGCGTTTCCGCGCGGGATGGGATCCTTACATGCATTGGTTTGGGTTACTCAAAAGCTCAAACACTATATGGAAGCTTTTTCGATCAAGCTAGTAGCAAAGGTGGACCCGCTCCACTACATCTTCGAGAAGCCTTTCATGTCAACAAGAATAGCCAAATGGTACTTCATGCTCGCCGACTATGATATCACTTACGTCACACTAAAATCTGTCAGGGGGAAAGTGTTCAGTGACCAGCTTGCCGAATTCCCGTGTGACGAAGTGAAGGGGGAAGACGTACAGTTCCCCGACGAGCATTTAATTTGTACTGCAACCGAGGAAAATAAGTGGCAACTTTTTTTCGATGGCGCCGCCAATAAACACGGTTTTGGTATAGGAGTATTGCTTGTCGATCCAAAAGACATCTACACTCCCATTGCCATCCGTCTGGAATTCGAAGCTACCAACAACATTGCCGAGTACGAAGCATGCATAGCAGGGCTCGAAGTAGCTCTCGAAAGAAACGTCACGGAACTAGAAGTATTCGGCGACTCTTTGCTCCTTATCAATCAGCAATCGGGTAAATGGCGAATCCAAGACCCGACCCTCCAACAGTATGGTCAGCACCTTGAAGAATTGGTTGAACAATTCCAAGAGATCACTTTCAACTACCTGCCAAGGGATAAAAATCGCTTCGCCGATGCACTGGCCACCATAGCTTCATTAGTCGAAATGCCCAAAGGGAAAATGGTGAAGCCTTTCAAAATTGCCCGAAGGAACAGTCCGGCGTACTGCATGAGTATCGAGATCAACGAGGTTCAAACAAACTCTCCGTGGTATTCGGATATCATGAATTTCCTCAAAGATGGCACTTATCCCGAGAATAGCAATAAGAAGTCTCAAGCGGCTCTGCAAAGGCTAGCCTCTCGGTACGTACTGATTGGGGACCGAGTCTATAAAAGGCACCACGACGGGATCAATCTCTTATGCGCCAATGAGGCCGAAGCTCAAGAGATAATGTGTGAAGTGCACGAAGGAGAGTTTGGACCCCATATGAATGGGTTTATGCTAGTCAAGAAGATACTCCGCATTGGTTACTATTAGAGAACTATAGAACGAGACTATATCGAGAAAGTCAAAAGGTGTGCCAAGTGCCAATTCCATGCTAATATGCATCATGCTCCACCCTCGCAACTTTACAACATGGTCACACCTTGGCCTTTCTCTTGTTGGGGGATAGACATCATCGGTAAAGTCCATCCTGCCGGAAGCAATGGGCAGTCATTCGTCCTAGTGGCCGTCGACTACTTCACAAAGTGGGTCGAAGCACAAGCCTATCGGACCCTCAACGCCAAGAAAGTGGCCGAATTTGTAAAGATTAATATCATGTGCCGATACGGCGTGCCTCATGAAATCATTTCCGACAACGGCTCTCACTTTGAGAAGGAAATGGATTCACTTTTGGTAGAATACAAGATCACCAAGCACAAGTCATCTCCTTACCGTCCCCAAGCAAATGGCGCGGTTGAAGCAGCAAATAAGACCATCGAGACCATTGTCAAGAAAATGGCCTCAATAGGAAGGGATTGGCCCGAGAAGCTACCATTAGTATTGTGGGGCTACCGCACATCAATACGGTCAGCAACAGGAGAAACTCCTTATTCATTAGTCTATGGTTCTGAAGCCGTACTCCCAATCGAACTTGAAGTCCCATCTCTACGGGTCCTCCTCGAGAATCAAGTCAACGAGGTCGACTGGATGCAAAGCCGATATGAATAGCTGGCCTTACTCGACGAGAAAAGGCTAAGAGCACTCGAACGCACAAGGGCATATCAGCAAAGGATGGCAAGAGCTTTCAACAAAAAGGTGAAGCCTCGAAACATCAATGTGGGAGATTTTGTCTTAAGACAACATCCTCCTAATGCCATGAATCCCCTAGGGAAATGGGGACCCCGATGGATCGGTCCGTACGTGGTCAAAAAGATACTAAGCGGCGGTGCAGTCCGACTCGTGGATTTAGATGGTGACCAGCTGCCAAAGGAGGTCAACCTCGACAAAAATGTGGGAGATTTTGTCTCAAGAGGTTCTATGCTTAATAAACAAAGACCATAAAAAAAAAAAAAAAAAAAAAAATCGCTCGCTAGGTTGAAAACCCGCAAGGGCGGCCTAGGCAAAATTTAGAGCACGTGCAAAAAAGAAGCCCGCTAGATTGAAAACCCGAAAGGGCGGTCTAGGCAAAAAACAGGGTGCACAAAAAAAAATGGTCTTTGTTTGTTTGAACTACGGAGACCTGAGCCTCCCAACTGGAGGAACGTAGGCAACCTTCGGGTGCGGTCTAAAACATATCAAAAATAACCAATTCACTTCAAATAACAAGATTCAATTTTTATTCATTCAATGAGTTATTCAAGCCATTACAACGGATTTATTGAGCAACAAAATACATCAAAACATTAAATCCTAAAACAAAGTGGTCTAATTTAATTGCAATCTCTTAGGGTACTAAGAAAAGTCCAACTTTATCTTAGCCTTCAAAGGACCACCCGATCGTCTCTCAATCCTTTTCTTCTTGGATAACGGAGGAGCACTAATACGCACCGAAACCTTCTGTGTTGCGGCACGTCTCCTAGCTTAAAAGTCATCCAAAGGAGTACCGAAAGGGTCAGCAAGAATGTTACTCGAATCAGCAGCAGCCTCCCTATATCTCAAAGCGCTGCTAGGCTCAATACCCTATCCCAACAACTCGGCACGAAGCACATCGACCCAAGTGATTCCACGGTGAAGGGTGCCAAACAAATAATCCAAGTAGCTCTCGGGAAGGAAGACACTCCCCCGATCATCTCCCCAAGCCGACTGAAGTTCACTCGAGAAGTCCGGACCCATGTAAGCAACTGGAAGAAGCATTCCGTCCCTCGGAAAAGGAATTATCTGTTGGTGACCAAACTGCCGCAGAACCCGCTCTGGCTGGTAAAATGAAGAATCTCTCAAGCCGGGTACAACCACGTGCTGAAAACCAAGAGTCCATTCCACAAAAGGACGAAGACCCCAAGAAGGAGGGCACCACTCAATATCGACGGTTACCCGAGAGGCAAAGAATTTCTTCCAACCATCTTCAGATAAATCTCGGATCAACAGCTTCCTCCTATGAACAGCAAAAGGAGACAAATCACCATCCGGGGAATAAATCTTGAAGTGTTCTCGGAGCCATATGGTCAAGAGCAAAGGGCTTCCCCGACACATCTTGTCCGTCCTATGTAACTAATCAAGGCCGTGCAACGTCTCCCCTACAATAAGAGGGATTATACTAAATTGTTGCTCCTTGGCTTGAAAAATAATCTCAGCCAACTGCGCATCCGCAGTCCCGAAGGGTGTAACAAACAGTACTTCACTAAAGAGACAAGCGGCCATGGCATTCCTCTTGAAAGATTGAACCACCGGATCCTCTGAGTGTAAACTGAAGAACATCGGCAACTCAGTTATGTCAATCACAATACCGTGCAACATCTTCCTCACGTCCTCAACAGGGAGATTCAGTAACTCAACCCAAGAGTCAATGGCACCACGGTGATATTTAGGGACGGCAATCCGACCGGCCAAAGGCATGCCAAGGATGGCCCCGAAATCATCAACAGTCGGCACCATTTCATTAGCTGAAAAGTTGAAGGTATGGCTATCGCAATCCCAGAAAGCCACGGCAGCTCTCAACAAATCCCAATCCGGCTTCAACGTCTGCAAAGTGAAAAGAATTCGAAACCCGAAGCCTTTAATGAAGGCCTTCTTGTGATGGTCTTGAAAGAATACACAAAAGTGTCCAAGTCCTTTTCGTACCCACTAACAACCTTGGCATCAAGAACAAAAGAATTGGAAGCCATGGAAAATGTTGATCACAAGCAAAGTTGAGCAATAATATGATGTTCAAAAATGGCAGAAAGGAGCTCTGAGAATCAAGTGGTCGAACAGAAGCTGATATTATAGCTGTTGGGGGGTCTTTTGGCCAGCAAATGTCAAGCCCGGAATTCCGCCTCCCAGACGCGCGCGCCACCCGCAAGCGGTCTGAAATGCGCGCGCGTCCCAAGCCTACAGAGGAAAGCGCGTGCCTCCCAAGTCTAGATCACTTCAGAAAAGGCCTTGTTAGAAATCTCCAGCCTAAATCAAAACACAGCCCCGGTCCTCGGACACCCAGTTGGGCACACCTTCTTCTGGTCCGCCCTTAAGGCATGTCAAAGATTGAAAGTAGGATAGAAACTCCCACTCAAAAGTAGGATGCCCTTCTCCAGATTCCGAACTCCCTAAGTTCTGTCACGGGTGCCATACCCTCCTCAAGAGTCAATCTCAACATTTCATCCCCAGCAGGAAATTCTTCTGGTCGCGGTCAACTATGCCCGCACCCTACAAGTCAAAAAGTCAAGTGTGACTCCAAGTGGCACGCGACTTCAAAGCAATATTTCATCAAACGAATTTCACTAACGGATTCGTCAACAAAGGTTCACCAACGGCCTCTCCAAAGGTTCACTAACGGCCTCTCCAAAGGTTCACTAACGGCCTCCTTAAAGGTTCACCAACGGCCTCTTCAAAGGTTCACAAACGGCCTCTTCAAAGGTTCACTAACGGCCTCTCCAAAGGTTCACCAACGGCCTCTACAAAGGTTCACTAACGGCCTCATTCAAGGGTTCACTAACGGCCTCATCAACGGATTTCACTAACGGATTCATCCTCAAAGGTTCACTAACGGCCTCTTCACAGGTTCACTAACGGACTCTTCACAGGTTCACTAACGGCCTCATCAAAGGTTCACTAACGGCCTCTCCAAAGGTTCACTAATGGCCTCGTTCAAAGGTTCACTAATGGCCTCATTCAACATATTCAGCCGGCAGGTTCACGTAACGGATCATGCCACCCCCTCTATCAACAAAAGCCGCTCACACAGGGAGCGCACCACTATCTCTCGCAATTTCAAATTCCTGCTTTCATCGAGTCTTTGCTTTTTCTTGGTGATGTCCTCGGCGGGTGTTTTTAACTTTCGTCGATGCGTTTTGCTTTGCAATCCACGTCGCCGAGGGGCTCTGTAGACACCCCGCCTTAGACCGCTCACCCCGATTGCACATTTGATCTTGTGTTTCTCCCCATTTTAAGTGTTTCTCGTTAGTTTCTGTCACTTCCGTTAAGTTCCTGACTGACTTCGTTAAGTCCAGGGACTAAACTGAATAACAGGGCTGACTTTCTAGTCCATTCTGTCAAAATCGCCTTCTCTGAGTCGCGCGCCTCCGACAAGAGGATCCAGACGCGCGCGCCTCTCGCCCTCAAAGCAGGAAGCGCGCGCCTCTGGGCGTCGGTTACAGATTTCTGGCTAGAATTCTCTCTCTTACTCAATTTACAGGATTTTGCCCGGGAAAGATTTCTTGGTGACTGAGTTTTGGCACCAAAAACATCTCTTTTCTCTTCTTAACTTCATCTCTTTTCTCTTTCTTTTTGTTTTATCAAAGTGCAATCACCCAAATCATTTTAGGACATGACTCTAATGATCACCTCATTCCAAACTCTATTTAAAACCCCTTTTTATGATTTAAAGAAGAAGAAGAAGAACGTTTATCATTCATGTAGATTTTGATCAAGCAAGACCAACTTTAGTTGGGCGAGATGGGTGTTTTGGTACTTCCCATCTCGTAACCTAACCCCCGAACCTCAAAACAAAGAATCTCTGTTTTCGTAATCAAACTTAGGCTATTATCAATAGGTTTTTCTTATGTTCCTCAAAACATAGGTGGCGACTCTAAAAACTAGTTAGACATCCTAGGATAATTCACGCGCTCTAGCCAAGCCGTGGTTCCCCCGGGGTATCTACACTGACACTCTAACAAAACTTAACAATGGTAAGGCTAAGTTAGAAGAAGTGTTACAAATGGGAAATCAAGGAAAATCAGGATTAGGCTATGGAGGTCCAATGTTTGTCAAGGAAGGAGAGAGCACTTCGAAAAACAATGAGAGTTTTACTGCTAATCACGTGTCTCCTCACAAAAATAGAAGAAATAGACAGAGGAGATACGTGTGTCACCATTGTTTTGCTCCTGGACACATACGTCCATTTTGTTTTAAGTTGAAACAGGAACTAGGCTTGGACAAGAACAGCGGCCACTTGAGCAGACAACTGTGGGCACAGTCGGACAATCAATTGCCCATGCAACAACCTAGACAACAGCGGGCTGTAAAAGGAACATGGGTAAGAAAGGAGTCTCTAAATTGCAAAGTGGCTCTTACCTCCTTCCAGAGTAGTGTAGAAAGTGGATGGTACTTTGACAGTGGCTGTTCTCGCCATATGACTGGTATAATGGAGCCTCTCAAGGACTATGAAGCCTTCAATGACGGGAAAGTCAATTTTGGTGGAGGTGCTAAAGGTCAGGTAATTGGCAAAGGTATGTTAAATGTTGATGGTCTGCCCAACTTGTACAAAAAAAGTTGCTTGTTGATGGGCTTAATTCAAATCTGATTAGCATAAGCCAGTTATGTGATGATGACATGTTTGTTAAATTTGACAAGTCCAAGTGTGAATTTTTTTATGACAAAAATGTGTGTTTTCTAACTGGTATTCGATCTTCTGATAATTGTTACATAATTGGCAGTGCTGAGTCTTGTCTCACTGCCAAAATGGATGAGTCTGAAATCTAGCACCAAAAGCTTGGTCATGCCAGTGAAAGAAAAATCAATGATTTAATAAAATTTGGGGCAGCAAAGGGTTTGCCAAACTTGGATTTGAAAAATATAAGTGTGTGTGGACCATGTCAAAAGGGAAAACAAACAAAGTCCAGTCATAAAAGGGTTCAGAATTTTGGGCCAAGTAGGTGTCTTGAGTTGATTCATACTGACCTTATGGGTCCCATGGAAGTGGAAAGTATGTCTCGAAAGAAATATTGTTTTGTGTGTGTTGATGATTACTCTCGTTATACTTGGGTCATATTTTTTAGAGAAAAATCAAACACCATTGAAGAGTTTAAAATGTGGTACAAAAGGGTCAAAAATCTTTATGGTTTAAAAACCGTTAGGGTTAAGTCGGACCATGGTACTGAATTTGAAAACTCTACTTTTTCATCATTTTGCGATTCAAAGGGGATTACTCATGAGTTCTCAACCCCCAAAACTCCTCAACAAAATGGAGTAGCGGAAAGGAAAAATGGCACATTACAAGAAATGGCTAGAGTCATGTTGAGCGCTAAAAATCTATCTAAAAAGTTTTGGGCAGAAGCGGTTAACACTGTTTGTCATATAGGGAATCGTGTCTTTCTAAGAATTGGAAGTACCATGACCCCCTATGAAATTTTACTTGGAAAGAAACCCACCTTGAAATATTTCCATGTGTTTGGTTGTATTTGCTACATCTTGAATGATCGTGAGTATCTTTCTAAGTTTGATTCAAAAAGTGACAAAGCCATTTTCATTGGTTATTCTCAAAACAGTAGGGCCTATAGAGTCTATAATTTAAAAACCAAAACAATTACGGAATCTATAAATGTTATTTTTATGATGCTACTGATCTTATTGTCAAAACTGCCGAGGATGATGTTTCAGGTTGCACTTGGGAGCATGAAAAGATTAATGATGAATCTGAACCAAAATCCACGACAGAATCTGCAGATGCACCACTTGTAAGGACAACTGACGGTCAAAATGAACAGTCAACTGACTTGACAGATGGTCAGATAACAGCCGAGTCTGGTTCAGATTCTGAAATCATTGAAGATGAGGAAAGCAGAGGCAATGATGCTGCTGCAAGTATACAAGGAGATCATCCAACTTCCCAGGTCATTGGGGGAGTGGGTGAAGGAACAAAAACAAGAGGAAAAAGAATAAATTACCGGGAATTGGCCGGTTTGGTGTGCATGCAATCCGCATACCATCAGGTAAGCTATTGTTGCTTTGTGGCTAATTTTGAGCCCAAAAATGTGTCAGAAGCCTTGAAAGATGATAATTGGATCAATGCCATGAAAGAGGAATTGATTCAATTTGAAAAGAATGACGTTTGGTTCTTGGTTCCTAGACCCTCTAACATCAATGTTATTGGGACTAAATGGATATTTAAGAATAAATCTGATGAACAAGGCAATATAACAAGGAACAAAGCACGTCTAGTGGCTCAGGGCTACACTCAATTAAAGGGTATAGACTTTGACGAGACTTTTGTCCCGGTAGCCCGAATTGAGTCCATTAGACTGCTATTAGCAATCTCATGCTATTTAAAAATCACTCTTCATCAAATGGATGTGAAGATTGCGTTCCTAAATGGTTTTTTAAATGAGGAAGTATTTGTTGAGCAACCTAAGGGATTTGAAGATCCACATAAGCCGAATCATGTGTATAAGTTGAAAAAGTCGCTCTATGGTCTAAAGCAAGCCCCATGTGCTTGCTATGGAAGACTAACTGAGCACTTTATTCAACTTGGTTTTAAAAGAGGGGAGGTTGATAAAAATTTGTTCATTTTGAAAAATAAAAGAGACATTCTCGTGGCTCAGATTTATGTGGATGACATAGTCTTCGGTTCTACTTCTAAAAATATGCTTGACATGTTTGTAGAGAGTATGACATCCACATTTTTAATGAGTATGGTTGGGGAACTGAAATTCTTTCTTGGACTACAAATTTTTCAATCTAAAGAATGAATGACAATTTCCCAATCTAAGTATGCCAAAAATTTGGTAAAGAAATTTGGTCTTGAGAATGCTTCTCACTTAAAAACTCCCATGGGGTCTTCTCAAAAATTGTTTAAAGATGAGGATGGAGAGAGTGTTGATCAAACACTTTATCGAAGTATGATAGGCAGCTTACTGTACCTTACAGCAAGCCGCCCCGATATCATGTTTAGTGTCTGCCTTTGTGCTGGATATCAGGCTGACCCCAAGGTATCCCACTTAACTTCCGTTAAGCGGATAATTCGATATGTTGGTGGTACCACAAATATGGGGTTAAGCTACATAAGGGACACAAACACAAATCTTGTTGGGTATAGTGATTCGGATTGGGCTGGGACTACTGATGATAGAAAGAGCACCACTGGTGGGTGTTTTTATCTTGGGAATAATCTTGTGTCTTGGTTTAGTAAGAAACAAAATTGTGTTTCTTTATCGACTGCTGAATCTGAATACATCGCAGTTGGTAGTTGTTGTACCCAGTTGTTATGGATGAACCAAATGATAAAAGATTATGGTCTTAAAAGTGAAACCTTGATGGTATATTGTGATAGTTTAAGTGCTCAGAATATTGCCAAGAATCCGGTACAACATTCCCAAACAAAGCACATAGATATTAGGCATCATTTTATTAGAGATCTTGTTGAACAACAAATCATTACTCTTGAACATGTAAACACAACGGATCAACTTGCTGATATCTTTACCAAGACTTTGGATTTCGAGAGATTTTCTTCTCTCAAGAAGTCTCTCGGATTGTGTGTTACCAGTGACTGCACAACTGTGCGGACAACTGTCTGCTAAACTGTATAATGGTATATTACAGTTCACACTAATAAAAAAAATAGTATAGATTGCATCCATCTTTGCACGATTGTCTCTTGTGACCACTTGGTCTCTTTCAGTTCCTTGACTCCGAGCTTTGACCCTTGAATGTGAGGCCCTTCTTGATTTGATAATAAAATTATCTTGTTAATTCCTTGTGTTATCATGGAGTGGGCATTCAATCTAAGGTTACGGGGAAAACAAGCTGCCTCCAATCTTTGAAGTTACTACTCATTAATGTGCTGACATGTATTCATACATAACTTGAGAATCAGTTTAACACTGTATTGTGAGAGTGAAAAGCTCATCCCTGTAACTGATTCATAAGTCATAAGCCTTTAAAGGGAGTGTTCTAGAGGATGCATGATTGAAGGTGAATCTCATTGAATTCCTGTGAGTTGAAACCGAGTCATGGACTGAGTTGATCATACCATGCCACACCAAATTGAGACAATCTTCACTTGTGTGTTTAGGCATAATTTTTTAAGTATTTTTTGTCTTGATATTTAAATCAGCAAATTGAACTGTTCTTCTTCTTGTTACAAATTTAATGCTTTCATATGTTTAACGATAATCCAATAACGTGATGGACAAGTTTTCGTGCAGGTGGTGAAATTTTCTGGGTTGGTGGACCTTTGTTGAACAATGGATTCTGTGGAATTATGGCAAGTATCTATTCCAAGCAAAATAGATGATCACAATATATGTCAAGATTTTTTTAACATCAAAATCCCAGTTTTGGTTGGAATGTTAAAGGGTGTCCAACACTAGAAAAGAGTCACAAGGTTTTCGCCCTCATCCAGTGCACCGAGTTCAATGTCTGGGTTTATTGCCCTTCATTGTGGTTAATCTTGTCAAATCAAGTGTAAGGTCATATCTCCTCCATCAAAAGCCCCATCATCTCTCCTCACTCCTCATTACTGCTCAATTCTCTCTTCTATCCTTAGTTTAAATTGCTCTGGTAGCCTCGTTTATTGTGCAGATCATATCCATGGCTTCTTCGTCTTCCTCAGCTCCGGCCATCTCCACATGCAACGCCATTGTTGCCGATTTGATCAATCTCCCGCAATCTGACTTACCGGTTGACCTGCAGTTTCTAGGGCTACCCGAGCACGCCATTGATGTCGACAACACTCTCCAGGTATCCTCTTTGATCAAAGCTCGCAAAGTCTCTGCACCTGTGTCTCGCCGTTCCAGTCGGCTTGGAAAATTTGGGACAGGGGCGTCTTCTGGGTCCTTCAAACCAGATGAAGCCTGCGCCGCCATGGTAGCCGAAGGAAGAGCAAAAGCGAAGGCAAAGGATACTGCTGGGTCCCGTCGTCGTTTGATTTTGAGCGAATCAGAGGAAGAGGAACCGCCGTCTTCTCCGGCACCGGCAGGCAATAATGCTTCCGATGATGATGTCCCTATTGTAACATTAATTCCCGCAAAGAAGAAGAAGGTAACAAGAAAGGGCACTCCGTCAAAGCCTTTACCCTGTCGGTCCCATCTCCGGTATCTCCTAGGGTTCAGACCAGGGGTGCAAAGCGGAAAGCCCTAGCTAAGTCACTGAGAGAAGAGGGCTCATCTTCATAGTTTGATAACTCCAGTGATAGTGATGCTGAGTTTGATTCTGAAGCAACTCACTCTGACAATGAAGGATCACCTCGGGGTCAAAGGCAGGGTCATCCTTCTGGCTATGCTCCATCTGTCCGACCATCTATTCGGAGATCTGTGAGATCATCCCTACCATCAGTTGGTCAGTCAAGTGGCTAAGGGTCTACTGGTAAGGCAAAAAGGGTACGTAAACCTTCTTCTTCTATTCCCCTTGTCCCCTTTGACTTGACCTCTCCTCATGACCCCAAGTTCTACTATACTGCATCTGCTGAGAGATTTTCTAAGTACTTCACTAGGAAATTTAATGTTGAAAGGATCAGGGATGAGAAAATATTTGAGAGGTTGAATGTGTTGGGCTTTCTGGGTGAGAGACACCTTCTGAAGTCTCTAGTTTTTGCTTTATATTTTTCCCGCCAGTTGGTAATCGAATTTTATGCCAATCTTTCTCAAGATGTGGCTTTGATTGAGTCCCCCAACTTTCACCACATCTTTGTTAGGGATAGGGTAATTGAGTTTTCTCCCAAAACTATCAATGATTTCCTCGAAACCCCAAACACCCCTCTCTCAGAAATTCCTCAAGACATAGACGAGGCAGTTAGGGTGATCTCTGGGAACACCTTTCATTTTTGGCCTTCTGAACTGCGCTCTACATCCTTGTCTAGATTCTATCTTCTTCTTCATCACATCATGCTCACAAACTGAAAAGCTTCTTCAAACCCATCCATTGTTACTCGTGAGCAAGCTGTTCTGTTACATTCCATTGGGGCAAATAAGTTCAACCTTGGTGAAGTCATTTTTGAGACTATTGTAAGCTATGCTGAGTCTCCAAACACTACTTACCGTCTTCCCCATCCGTGTCTTATTTCGGCTTTACTTGGCTCCTATGGGATTGTGCCAGAACAAGATGACATCATTGTTCCTCTGTCTTCCAAAATCGTTTAGCCCAAGACTATGCTTGAGCCTCATCACTACAATGATTGGGATACGCCAGTTGACAATCCAGTTGACACTCCTTCTGTCACGCCAACTGTGCCCTCATCTGTCCTCACAAATGTGCATCCATCAGCTATGTCATCACCAGGTTCTTCTCAAGCTGTTCTCCAGGCTCAGATTGACTCCATCCATGCCCAGTTAGCTACTCACAAAGCAAAGGTCTTAGCCAAACAAATTATTATATCAGGGTTGGAAGCTACTTTGGAAGGTCTTCGAAAGGCTTTGGATGGTTCCTCACATAAAGGGGGAGAGACTATAGAAGTAGGGGAGCAGGGGGAGCTAGTATCGCCGGGAACAGTGCAGGGGGAGCTCTCACAATTGTTGGTTCAAGTGCTGCAGGAGGTCGCAATGATAGTGATCTCGAATTTTCATTTGAAAAAGAAATGGGTGCGAATGCTGAAGCTGAAATCCTTGGAGAGGATTTGTACTCTGATGTTGGCAACAAAAACAATGTTTAATTTTTTTTCTTTTGGGTCTGTAATGTCTAAGATACTTTGGTACCACCTTATCAGTTCTAGTAGTTGTTGATTATGTTTGGTATGCTTTGCATTAACTTGTTTTTTGCAGGTTTTGTTCAGAACCACAAAGATAGGGGGAGATTGAAGAGTATGGGTATACTCGTCATTTCTTTGTTATCTTTGTAATTCTGATTTCTTAATTAAAATGTGAATATCTTAGTTATAATTGTACATATAATTTATTTATACTTAGGTAGTTATTTAGGATTTATTTCACTAACATATTTATAGTTATCTTTGGTAAGTTTTTGTTTATTTTAGGAGTGTATTTGTAGGAGTACTCTCACAAGGAAAGGATCATTGGTCGACTAAAGATCACGTGTGATCAAGAAGCGGCCAAGAGTGATTATAAATACAAAGGACATCTTCCTCTGTTACTTACGGATTCTAAGTATTCCTTGAGAGATTTCAGAAGTATAGAGAGTCCTTGCCTTCTTAGAATTTCTTCCGAAAAGAACTCTAAGTGTTTGAGTGTTGTAGTAAGTTCTAGAGATCTAGAATAGTTTGTTCTTTCAGAATTGTTTTGTTTCTTTCATTCATCTTGTACTCTGCAAGATCATTTCGTATATGAAAGTTTTCCAGCAAGTTATTTCTTGCTGAAGTGTTTAATTATTTTTCGTTTTTATCCGCTGCATTTTCTGATTATTGACAAGACAACTGTCTTGACACTTGTGAGCACAACTGTACTCACAAGTGGTTGTTTTCCAGAACAGTCCTAGCCGCCTATTTCTTACATAATATTATATTAAGAGTGAAAAGTAGAGAGGAAGAAATAGAATTAGTGGGGGTGGAAAGAGAATTAGTGGAGAATTATAAAAGTAATAAAAAGCTTCTATTTTTTGGATTGTTGCAACTTTTGTGAAATGCCCTAAATGGCAAAATGTTGCAACTTCCTTGGAACGGAGGGAGTATTATATTTGAAGATTTGAAATTAAGTTTAATTAATTTAAAATTGGGCCTTTTTAATTATCTTTTCAAATTTGAGTAATATTTATTTTGACAAAAAATAAAACATATTTGAAAAACATTAATCAGTAATTTATTGATTTATATACTTAATAATCAATATTAAAGAAGATGAGATAAAAATGGTTTAAAAAATTGGCAGGGGAGGGCGTTGGTAATATTTATTTTGGATGTATGTAATAAATTTGTTATTTTATTAGACTCTTTTATTATTTATTTTTATAAATATAATTAATAAAATAGTGACAATGATATTTTTTAAATGTAAGGGGTGGATAATGTAATATTCTACTAAAGTCGTTATATTTCCGTTTATTTAGTTAACTTTCGTCTAGTTTCATTAGCATTCATCTAATTTAGTTAGGATCCATCCGTTTTTAAGTCACATTGCCATAAAATGTAAACATCATAAGTTAAATTGCCAAAAATGAAACGTTGGAGGCTACATTGCAACTCTGATGAAACTTAAGTACACTAATGTGCCATTTACCCTTAAATTACTTCAAGTCATTTCAAAATACTCTCAACCAAAATCTCAAAAACCATAGAACTGATAGCAAACAACTGACTCTTCATTCTTATGAAAAAAAATGTCCTTCATAAACCATCACTGAGACTTTAGAATTCTGTATAACAACAATCTTTAAAAAAAAAAAACCTAAATTGGATATGATGCAGACAAATTCAACTGAAAGAAATATAGAAGATTAAAAGAAATAAAGATTAATAAAGTGATTAGATTTATACCTGCAACAATAGAATTCAACCAATCAACAACTTCTCTTCTCGATCTAAGCTTCAATTTTATCACAGAAGCAAACCCAAAAAGGGGCAAAATCCCCAATTATAAACCCTAATTCTAATACTAACCTCAGAATACGTAGCATTGAAAGATCTGTCATCGGTATTGTGCTTTGATTTTTTGCTCTATTGTGGTGGTGTGTGGTGGCGGTGGTGATGATGGTTGGGGAGGGAAGTGTGGCATATGCACTGAGAACACCATGGAACCACTTAACAGCATTAGCGATTGCGGAGTCCCAGCTACTAAGAGAGGAGGAGGAGGAGTTGTCATGACAACGACAGGCGGTGATGTGGAATCGGAAGAGAGGCGGCAGGAGAGAGATTGGGAAGGGAAATTTGTTGTTGTTGTGGAGGTAGGGCTTTCGTCGATTTTCGTTGGTTTTTTCTGAAGTGGGGAGGGAGCGGGTACTTATTTGGTCAAATCCAAAAAAAAAAAAAAAAAAAAAAAAAAAATCACAACTTAGGTAGCGTTTGGTAAGGTAGAGCTTGGTACAGGCACTACATAAGCTATTCCTAGATATATCGTATAATTTATATGCGCTATGGTAGCATTTTTTCGGTTTTATTATTAAATTCAAAACAGGGCTTGCGCTATGTTATGGTACTTCTTAGATAGCGCTTTTATAAAGCGCTATCTAAGGGGTGTTTCCTAAGTATCAATCTATACTAGTGCTTTCTAATAAAGGGATACAAATTCCATCTTGGTCATTAGTTCTCCTCCACGTAATTCACATTATGATCAATCATAACTTTTATAAATATCCGACTAAAGATAACGTATGGTTATGTCAAATATAATGCACCTTATGTTATGTAGGAGACCACGATAACCTCAAGTCTAAGAATTCATAAATATAACTATTATGAGATTATTTATGATATTTGACCATGCAATAATGTCATAAGGGTCTATCCAGTACCTTGTTCTCTGACAAGTACATACAAGTTTAATCTTATCACCATACATATAATCATCTCATTATTATCCATTAAACTCATACTAGTCTTTTTAACATTATTGATTAGGAATGTTAATTATTATAATAAACATCTAAAATATATAATAATCATAAAGTTGAAAAACCTCTTAAAATGAAAGTATGACATAACATAATGGTCCTATAAAGAGCCTAGGACATAACCACTAAGATAACAATATTTCACTATTCAATATTATAAGACTATACCTTCATCTATATTAAAATTGTGTTGTTTCTACTAAGACGAAGAGAGTATATAATTTCTTAAATATTTGGATGTACTAGTTACTTGATTAATTTGGTACTTAATTTGTAGTTTAATTGGAAAAAAAAAAAAACTCTATATCTTTCTCCTTGCGTTTCTCCAGTATATACTCGATGTTATCATGGTCTTTTACACAAGGAATATTATTTTTGACATAACATAATGTTATCTTTAATTGAATAATTGCAAATTTTTTGATTATCATAATGGGATTTATGTGGAGGAGAATGAATAACCAAGATGAAATTTGTCCCTCTTTATAAAAAAAGATATCTAATGAATCTCTCGATAAGTAAGATTGATAAATGCACGGTCATGCTCAAATAAATTGATATTGATCAGTGTCATTTGTTTAATCAATATTTTAGAGATCGAGATAATAAACTTGGATAGTATAAGCATAATGTGCATGACTTATGCCCACAATAGATATCGTGAGATAAAAAGATTATGATATATTATATTACAAAGGTTATATCATCTCAGACACCTGACCCCTCCTTGGACTTCTCACCCTCCAATCACATGTATAGTCTTAATTCTTTGGTTTATGTGATTTATGTTACTTCCATTAAGTTCAAAACTAATTCTATTAGACGGAACTGAATAACCAAATGAACTTTTAATGTCCTTTGTCTTTTCACTCAATTCCAAACCCGCACACCTCACGTAAGCCTGTGCGATGCACGCGCATTTGAACTCTTTTGTGTGATGCTATAGATACCCACAACTGGCTTGGTACGCCCCTTTGTTGCACCCATCTTTGACACCCACTTAAATCAGCCAAGAACACGTGAGAGTCATAAAAAGGCCCGGGTGGCCGTCTGGGCCCGTAGCTAGCCATCTGGCCACACGTATATTTTAATGGCATTTTCATTATTTTTGCCTTTTGAGTGACGATCACACGCCCTAATTGGACATGTCCACACGCGAACGAACATGAAACATGAACCATAGAAATTCACAGGTTGGGGGGTTATGTTATGGATTTGGAAGGTCAAGGAGCAAAAAATCCACACAATCTAGGATTGGTCTTGCTATTAAACATCATCATCATCATCATCATATTTTTAAGAACAAACAAATACAAAGAGATCCAATAAATAATTACTTATTTATTTGGAATGTCAGGTTTTGTCCGTCGAGATCATTTTCATGAATTGAAGAGAGACTAGGCTAACCCTTTTTGTACAATCACACTACTCTAAAAGCAAAGAGATAAATGAGAAGAGAGACAGAGATCGTAGGAAGATTACCTAGCGACAGCAAGAATCTGAGGATGGCCTTGACTAAAGGCGATGATCTAAAAGCTTCAAGTTATTTATGTTTATGGAGTTGAAGGAGAGATAATTTGCTGGAGAATTATGAGTGTTTGAGTGTTATTAGGATGATTAGTGGTGATTAGGATTCATTAGGGATTTCAAAGTTGAAGAGACCTTATATTTATAGGTGTTGTTGACTTAATGACCAAGCGAATAGGTGTAGATGGAACGGGAATTAATTTCTTGATTGTGGATAGGCTGATTTAGGTATCTAGGAATAGTGTTTTGGTCAAATCCCGGATCGCTAGAGCCGTTGCCATGGAGAAGATTAAAACCGAAAAGGAAACAAACTCAAACTCAAAGTCAAGGGAAGATGTCTCGAGCAAGACATCGATGTCTCGTGCGAGACATCTAGTCCAGAGACTATTTTACCCCTCTCAGCTATTTTGTTATTTAGTTAAGCCCAGAACTAACGAAATTAGTCAAAAACTTAACAAAACGTGACAAAACTAACGAGTTTTCATTCAGACACAAAAACGAGACACAAGAGTAGTGTGATTATGATTGTATGTTCCAAATGGGGTGTCTACATAGCCCCTTGGTGACAATACTTATGGAAAAAGTAATGCCATCAATATAAAGACATTTATTTAGAAATTTGGGATAGTCGTGCTGAAAAGCTTCCTACGTATTCCTTGGAAGTAAATCAGACCAAACGTAGTTCGACTTCAAAAATACGCCAAAACGGTCGTTTAAGATATCTTCAAAAATTGTTTTGAAAACAATCGTTGTAAAGTAGAGTTTTGAGTTGAGAGGATAACCCATACTGAGGAATCAATATCTTTGACCCAATTCTTAATATATCAAGTTGTAAATGTAACGATGCCTGAAGTCTCAAAACTTTGCTAATGTTGACATTGCCTATAGCCACAGGACTTTGTTGAGTTTATGACGAGTACTTGAACTTTAAAATATCCTCTACCCATGGCCGGAGCTATCATTGGTAGTCATCAGATGTATCTTCTATTACTGGCCAGATCTGTCACTAATAACGCAGGATTTTAAAATACTAACATCGCTATGGACTTTTTAGATGATTGTCAATCTCATTAGGCTTTGATCATTTTTTGACGATGGTCAGGATTGTCATCGCTAGTGACGGACACTGGAAAGTTAATGATTGTTTGATAATGCTGGTGCTGAGTACTCGGGCTTCTTTGTTGAAGTATTGTAGAGTTGATGCTTCATCCATGTTCACGGACTTCGCTTTTGAGGAGTATAAATTCATACTGAGGGGACAATTTTGTTGTTCCAATTCTGAAAATATCCTTTTCTTGAATGACGATTCAATGTTTTGACTTGACCGGATTAAATTTTGAATTTTCTGACCAAATCAGGGATTTGTTAGAATTTTATCTTAAAAGCAGGGCTTTTCTAGAATTATGTCTGAAAAGCAGGACTTTTTCGAATTTTGTCTGAAAAGCAGGGCTTTTCTTGAACTTAAGGAGGACTTTTCTGGAATTTGGAGATGTCTCGTGAGACATCTGAGTCAAAACGTAAAATAGGCACAGGAACCCATTTTTGAATTGCTTCTTCATTTCTCTCTCAAGTACTCAGACTCTAGGCGATTTCCTTCACTAAAAATCGTCATTTTTGTCTTGAATTCTCAAGAGTAAACACTCATAAACACTTTGTGAGGCTAGAATCATGTCACCCTCAAGCCGATCACACAGGGAACACACAATGGGATCACATATGAAGGGATGGAATTATCTTGTGGATGAGTTGTGCCCCTTTCCTGAATCGCACATCTCTCATGCGGTGAGGAGCTGAAGGGTAATGATTCTTCACTTTCTTCATATTTACATGTTGATTCAATGATTAAATGCATTGATTCCATGAACTTGTGATGATGTTTTTTAGTTTTCCCCAAAATTGCCATTGTTAGTTTTCTTTGATGATGCATGCTTGCTTTACATCGATTTCTTCAAATCTCTTGGTGCTTGAGTATGCATTTGATCAATGTAATATAGTAGTACATGATTTCTATTGTAGGTGGGCAGGTTTCGTGTTGAATTCAAGTTTTTTCTTGTCTTGAAATGTTTCACACCAAGTGTTTGATAAAATGCCATAATGGGGATATTTGTCATTTTTCTGATTTTTTTTTTCTTCTTATTTGTCCTTATAGGCATTCCAGACGATAATATTTTATTTGTGGGAGTTGTAGAAACCCTGGAAAAAACCACTACTTGGCTAGAGCGATGGATTATCCTAGGATGTCTATTTGATTTTAAGAGTTGTTAGAGTTGCCACCTGTGTTTTTAAAGAAAGATAAGAAATCCTAAGATAGCCTATTTGCTTACAAAAACCAGAGATTTGAGGAGATGGGTTCGGGGGTTAGGTTACATAGTGGGATGTAGTTAAACACCCACTCCGCCCAGCTAAGGTCGTTCTTGCTACTTTAGGTGTTCTAGTATGAAAAAGTTCTTCTTTTATTTATTGAATCATGCTAACAATTACATTGAAAAGAAAACAATTACATTGGGAAGAAAAAGGGGAATTACAAAAGGGGAAGTAAAAAGTAGATTCTTTTATTTATCAATTTATGCTATAAATTACATTAAGAGAAAAGGGGAAATTAAAAGTAGAATTTGAAATGTAGAGAGATAACCTTTGACCAACTTTAATGTAGTAAAGTGATCATTTGGTTTTGTGCCTATTGATGAGGATTGCATACTTTAACAAAAAAACATAAATAAGAAAATAATAAAGAAAGAAAGAGTTGTACCTTGTTGGGAAGAAGATGAAGACTTCAAACTTGGTGAGGAAAATAGTGTGTTTGTAGAGAGAAAATGGTGTGTAAGAATTTGTGTAGAGTTTTGGTAGGAGAAAATGTTGTCCTTGAAAATTGGCCAAGAAGGTCCTTTTATAGGGAAATGTGGAGGAAAAGGTGGTGATCACTCCATGTGAAGTTGTTTGGACCAATCAAAATTAAAGAGACTAAAATAATAATAAATAGAAAATAATTAATAAATAGGAAAAGGCTAGAAATAAGGGATTATGAGTTATAAAATAAAAGAGGTTTAATATTTGAAGATTAAGAAGGATTTTGAACAAGAAGAGAAGTCACAAATAAGAAAAGGGTAAATTACAAAATATGGCTTAAAGTCCACGGAGTGGTGCCAGTTTGGGTCTGACGTCCAAAATTTAGCGAAATAGGGACTGACTTGACACTTTTGTTGCATAATGAGGCTTTTTGACGGTTTTCATCCAAAATCATGTTAAATTGTCTGTGCATGTGACATGAATTGGGGGATTAATTGCACAGTTTTAAAATTAAAAGGAAGGGTCAGAAAAACTACCTACCCAAACACTTTCTTGTACAATAATTTTATTCATTAATTAATATATTAAACTATAAATTTAAAGTAAATACTATTTAAGTTGAGAAACTAATTTATTTTTTCAAAAAAAAAAAAATATTCAAAGTTTCAAAAAAAATAAAAAATATTAAAATATAAGACATTAAAATAATTACTAATATTAATCAAATTTCAAAATTTACTGAACTTTGACCAAAATTAATTTTGATCTAATTGTTTTAGTGAATTTCTAAAAATTGTAACATGTGTAGTCAAACTTAATATATGTTGAATAAAAAAGTCAAAATGAGACAATTTTTTGGGACAAATGAGAAAATAAATTTTATTTTAATAATATATGTTGTCAAATTTAACATGTGTGGTCAAATTTAATATGTCGTAGCTTTGCTTAATTATCATTCCCACCTCCTGTGAATACCCCGTTCCGATACAGCGACGCATGTGAAGTTTCTTATTATTTATCTTTTTCTATCTTTTCTATGGGACAGGATATTCAAGTTAGCATTTAGCTTATTAGAGTCGCCACGCCGTTTTATTGAGCTAAAACATTGAAAAAAGCCAGTTTGCAAAAGTATGAGGATTTAGGGGGTCAAGTTACGATAGAAGAAGAATATTACAGTGATCACTCCTATCGCCCGAGCAGTCAGACTTTCTATCATGATTAAAGTGTGTTAGTTGTGTGTTAGTGTTTTAGACCGAATCTGATGATTGTCTACGTTCCTCTTGTATGGGAAGCTCAGGTCAGCGTAGTTCACACATAGAGTGGAGAATAGAGAGATGAAGCGGGATCATGCATATAGTAGGGGGAGGAGAAAGAATCATACAAGATGATCACATCCTAGAGTGATGATTACACCATTGATATGATCAATGTGTGATCATCGTCACTCATCCTAGGAGAGTTAATGATCATGGGAGTATTTACCTAAAGTTTAGGGTTTAGAAGTAGTTCCTAGATCTGATAAGATCATCATCGGCTATAACATGCACATATGAAGATTAAAACCATAATCATAGCAATATAATATGAGTTTTATATGAAAGCATATGAACAAACATGTATAAAAGAAGATCGATACCCTAAAACTTGCATTTATGAATGTATAAACCCTAGATCTAGCATGCATATTATGAACACCATCATGAATATATGAATAACATAATAAGCATAGGCATAAAATAGATCTTACTCTAAGAACATGACAAGGAAAGTAATAAGACTTACCAATCTTGGCAAGAATGAAGCCGAATCTTCTTGTAGATTCGCCGGACCTTCGGGATTGCTAGAAAAGCTTAGGCTTAGAATTCTTTCGTTAGTTTTGACTCTGGAACGCAGGGGAGAGAATTGTGTGTTGAATTTATGAGCTGAGGCCACCTATTTATAGGGATTTGGGCTTGGAAGGACTGGCCGCCCGGCTAGGGAAGATGTGGCTGCTCGGCCACTCTTGGCGAATGGCGTGGTTCCCAAGGCATTGGTCATATTTAGACTCTAGAAAACCCTAGATTACGTTTATCTTCGAGAATAATCTGATCAAACACGTTTATCTCATTATCTGGGATTTTCGGGAAATTTCAGATAAGTCCTGCGCAGTTTCTGAATACCTTTGAGGTCCTTTTGAGTTCTAGAATGTTTAATAACTCATTTTTCAGACCGGGTACTAACAGTAGCCCCTCAGAGACGCTTTATACAAAGCAATTGAGGGTCGTCGATTAAGAAATATATCTGATCTGAAACAATGAGTTCCAAAATCGGGGATGAGAGGTAAGAAGGTGACCAGGTTGGTCGAGTGGCTGAACCTTTGTCTGGCTACCTACGTATCCTAAGGTAAATCAACCTGGTCGTAGTTCGAGCTCTGTGGGGACACAGGATGAGACATTGCCTTCTGCTGGGGATAATATCATGTATAAAGATGATTGTCTACTGGGGATAGAAGAATCACTGCTAGGACTCTACTGGGGAAAGGAATAAACGCTTTAAATTTTTCCGGAGACACCAGCAACTTATACCGAAAGAATATGAGACACACGGTATATGAAGAAGAGAATCTTACGGAACGTACGGATCAAGAAAGTATGCGAAACTCATAGGGTATAGAGATGCTGAAACCTCAGGATCGTGGGATTTGGAAAGGTGGTAACGTAGACGTTATATCAGGACGCTGAAGCCTCAGGATCGCGCGGGCATGACTTAATTATAGGATGTGTAACGGTTTCCTTAATCTCTAAATTAATTTAATTCGGTAAATCAACTAAATTTAGGATATATAGTGGCTCCTTAACCTATAAATTAACTTAATCCGATGAATTAATGTAATTTGTATTTTAGTTTAGTTTAGGATTTATAGCGGTTCCTTAACCCGCATTTGATTTAGAAATCTTAAATTGGTCCTCGCTGGGGATAATTTATTTTTTGTAATTTATAGTGGTATTCCGGGCCGAAGATTATTGAATTTGGAGTTTATTGTGGCTTTCCAGGCCAAAATCCAGTTAAATATGACTAAGGGCGTCACTTTTAGATTAAAAATAAGCGGGAGGGGCTGAAATGTAAATTCTGGCGCCTGCAGGAATATGTGGCCGCGTGGCCAGTCTTTCTGATTGGCTGGATTTAGTGCACAAGCATGGCTGAAAGAAACACATAAGGAAGGGCTGAGATGATGCCATGTCACCCGGAAAGACTGGCCGCTCGGACGGTCCTTCCGTTTGACATACCATATAAACAGCCGCAGGCCGCTATTCTTCTTCACCATTCTTCTTCGCAAATAGAGAGAGCAAGAGACGATTTTGAGAGAAGAAAACTCCAATTTGTTAAAGGTTTAGGGATTTTTTTGTCAGAATCGATAAATGGCGGACCAATTTTTCTTCGGAGGGGAGCAAAATTTTGAGCAAGGTCAAGGCACGGAGCCGCCTCTCAAAGAGGAGCAACACCAAAGGGGGAGGATGGCAGTGCAGAATTATCGTCCTCAGGAATGGCATTTCGCCATGGGGCCGCGGTTCGAGTTGTATGCGGGTCCCGACAAATATTGGTCCGGGGGACACTTGGTGGAGACGACGAATGTAAGTAACCTATCTCTTTATTTTGTATTTTAAGATTTTTGTTTGTTTATTTTGGATTGTAAATTAGAGATTTGAGTATTTGTTGAAATTTTAAATTGGGGACGGCAAATATATTTTTGAAATAAAGCATGTATGAACACTTTATACTTCACATATTTATTTAATTGATAGTAAGTAACGCACCTTTGTTGTGTCTACCTGTAGAGAAAGAGGTCTCGTGGGTCCACCAAGCTGGTGGCGGAGCTTTGGGCTATGTTGCCGCATGGTGGTGTTGTGAGAGAGAGAATTCGTGCCTTGGGCTTTGGTCCTTTCTTTGAGGCTGTAGCGGTTATTGGTGGAACCCAGAAGGTGATGGGCCTGGTGGAGCTTATGAGGGAGTATTGGTGGGACACCACGCATACATTTCACTTCAATTGGGGAGAGGTCACCATCACTCCTACCGATTTCACTGCCATTACGGGGCTGCAGTTTACCGACGTGCCCTTACCTTTTGACGAGGGCTTGGCTGATGACCCCCATTGTCAATTCGAGTTGCTTGGCATGCATCTAAGGCGCGATGCGAAGGGTTACGGCTTTGAGGTTGATAGATTGAGGACACTGATTGAGGCATCCATTCGGGACTTTGTGGAGGGGATTAGTGACGTCGACTGTCTTGTGCGGGCTGTCCTGTGGTACAGTCTGATACAGACTTTGTTCCCTTGTGCTGGCACATTCTGTCGGTACTCCTTGTTGGGTGCTTCGGCCGACTTGGATCAGGCGAGCCAGGTGTCTTGGGGTGGAGCTGTTCTGGCGTAGATGTACCAGGCTTTAGATGTGTGCTCGAGGTCCACTACCTCGTCTTTTGACTGCTTTCAATTTGCTTTTAAGGTATTTCCTGACCGTTCTTTTTATTCCATGATTGTCATTCGTTTAGAACTGTAGACACCCCGCCTTGGACCACTCACCCCGATTGCATATTTGATTTTGTGTTCTACTTATTTTAAGTGTTTCTCGTTAGTTTCTGTTACTTCCGTTAAGTTCCTAACTGTCTCTGTTAAGTCTGGGGGCTAAATTGAATAACAGTTCTAACTTTCGTGTCCATTCTGTCAAAAATGCCTTTTCAGAGTCGGGTGCCTCTTCCCTTTGAGGTCAGATGCGTGCGCCTTCCGCCCTAAAGGCCGAAGGCGCGCGCTTCTGGGCGTCGGATACAGATTCTCTCCAAGAATCCCTCCCTTGCTCAATTTACATGATTTTTCCCAGGAAATCCCTCCTTATTGACCCTGTTTTAGCACCAAAAACATCTTATTTTCACTTATAACCCCCCCCCCCTTCTCTACCATTTATAAAAAAGGAAGATTTAACACAAAAAAAGGAACAAAACTCTCTCAAAAGGATTTCAAGCATTTCAAGATTTCCCAAAGAAGTTCTTGAAGTATTCAAACTTTAGGTATCTTTTACTACTCTCTTTCTCTCTATTCTATCTCTATTTCTTTTATCTTCATCAAGTGTGCAATCAACCCAGACTATTTTGGGACATGACACCAAAGGCTACTTCATTACATTGAAGTTGGTCAAGGAGTTATCTCCCCACATTCAAATCTCTTTCAAACCACCCCTTAAAATTCATTTTTAAAGTATAGGAAGAACACATTTTATCATGTAGACTATGAACAAGCAAGACCAAATTTAGTTGGGCGAAATGGGTGTTTAAGTACTTCCCATTTCGTAACCAAACCTCCGAACCTCAAATACACGAATCTCTGGTTTTTCATAAACAAAACTTAGGACATTATTAGGTTTTTCTTATGTTCCTCTAAAATATAGGTGGTGACTCTAACAAACGAAATAAAACCAAATGCAACCGAACGGTGGGGCACCCCGCTCGCGCCGGGGTATCTACAGTGGCGACTCCGCTGGGGATGTTTGAGTGTTAAAATTGCGTATTGTTCATAGTCTACATTTTTTCTGGGCATTCTGGTTCCTGATGTTGGGAAGCGTGCGCCTCTGGCCTTCCTGGCCTAAGGCGTACGCGTCCCACATCAAGGACCAGAAGCGTCTGCGTCCTGCGTGTTCTTCCTATTTTTCTTTTCTGTGCTAATCACTTCTGCAGGGGTCCCAAAGTATATTCAGGACCAGGGAAATCCCCTGAGTCCAAATACCTGACAGGTTTTACCCAGAAGCGAGTGCGTCTCAGTTACTAGGCGCAAGGCGCGCGCGTCTCGTCCTACAGGCCAGAGGCGCACGCTTCTGGGCAGATTTCCATAATATGAACATGTTCCCAGAACTGGACAAATTGATGGGGTGTGGGCACAGTTGCTTGCATCAGGACTGATTTGGACCCTTAACTGTTTTTTTATGTGTTTTTTTCTTTGTTTTTTTTTTAAAAAAAAAACAGAAAAGAAAAACATTTTGTCACATGTGTTTGACCTCACACTACGTGCACTAAATCTCCTATGAATTGCTCACTATTGAGTCACACAAAGTCCATAACCCCAAACCCGTCGAGGCCCATCCTAGGAAGTTTCAAGCTCCACTCGACCTTGACTCTTCCGAAGCGGTAAACCTCAACCCGGGCATAGTTCATGACTACATGCCGGGGGTGACCTTTAAGCCTCACTTTAACCGACCACAAGCCAACACATTCTAGTTAGGGTCTAACACTCCGTGACCAAGTCGGTTGTTCATGTGCCGAGATTTCCCTAAACTAATGTTTTCAAATCATACATGTCGTTTCCAAAAGAAACAAGTGGTTATTATGGGAAAATAAAACTCCGTCCCCTCATGTATTCTTTACTACATTAATTTAGTTTAATCCCGTCACATGTAGGATTCACAAACGTGGTGGAATCCGATGAGTATATGGGACCACAAGAAGGTCTATATACTAGTGTGACGATTCCACTATTTTCCTAGAAACCCCAAAAGGGACCCCGTCCCTCCGACTTATAAAAAAAAAAAAAGTCTTTTTCCTTATGTGGTTCGAGTCGTGTGCTCATTGTGTGTTCAAGCCTCTCCATGGACCGAAAGTGTTACTCAAGACTGACAAGGGCTTCTTCTTAAATTTAGGTCCGATTGGTACTCACCACATTTACCGAGACTCAACAAACCGGCTAGTTCGCGAATTAATCACTCCGACAACTCCAACAGCATCAATGGCTGGTCCTCCTGCAAATGACTCCAACACCAACAATACCATGACCCTAAAAAAACTCTCCGCTTTGGTCCAATCTCTCCAAGAGCAAGTCTCCACTTTCAACAAGGAGGCTCAAAACAAATATGAATCTTGGCAAGCTCACCTAGAAAGTGAAAGGGAGGCTCACGAAGCCGAAATGGACCAAATGAAAGCTAAACTCATTAAGCTTTCCAAAGGCAAGAATAAGGATGACACCGAGGAATCCGAGTGGACCAAGGGTTTGTTTGAAAGCCCGTATGTTAGTGTCCGCAACAATAAGGTGGGAGAACCTAGCATCGAGAGCAAAGATCACAAAATGGTCGACTCAATCATGGCATACATCGACCAACGCTTCAATGGGCTTAATTTGGGGAAAGGCTCCGACACAAGCCTTTATCAATCATCAATTATCATGAGCACAATGGCCGCTCTCCCCGACAAGTTCAAAATGCCCGACATTAGCAAGTTCAAGGGAAACTCTTGCCCTATGGCCCACATGGAAACTTACATATGGGCCATGGTTCCAAAGAAAGTTTCCTCAAAGGTGATGGCACAATTTTTTCCACTTACTCTCGAGGGGGCCGCAAAAGATTGGTATGCAACTCTCCGACTCACCATCCGTCTTTATTGGGATTCCGCCATGCTTGCCTTCAAACCTCAATATCAAGGCAACGCTACTCACCGCCCAACAAAGAAGGAACTTGAAAGTACCACCCAAAGGGACAATGAGTCCGTTATTGATTTTACAAGGAGGTGGAATGATAAACTTCCCGAGATAGTGGAAAGGCCCAATACGAAAGAGCAAATGGACATCTTCCTCTAGTGTCTCAAAATAGATCTCTGCACCCACCTAAGTGGGGCTTGCTACTCTGACTTTGCTCAAATGTATGAAGCGGTGGTCCAAATTGATGACTTTTTAAAAGAGGTCAAGAAAACGACTCCAATATTCCGCTACAAATCCGCCTCTAATTCAACAAAAGAGGCCTCCGTCAATGCCGTCACCACCGACAAAGGGAGCTACAATAAAGTCCGTCCGACCTAAGGCAAAAAGTTCCAAAATGATCGTGTCTACACTCCTCTCCAAGGCATGACTCTAACCGAGGTTTTCAAGGCTCTCAAGGCCAAAGGGAAAATTACTCCCTACAAGGGTACAATCCCAAAATGATCCCCGCCAACCATGCTCATCATAAGTGGTGCGGCTATCATCAACATAGTGGCCATGTTACCAAAGAATGCTTTAGCCTCCGCAACATCGTCCAAGACCTCATCGACAAGAAAGAGTTTATAATTCCTAGTGAGGGTGATATTCATGTAATAGAGCTAGGCAAGATTGAAGATACCACTCATTCAATTTCTATTGTGAATGAGGGCTCTAATGCTATGAATGAGATTGACAATTCTTGTTATGTTGTGACTTATGATGAGATAATGAGGGAAGTCTTAGAGAATAGGAAAAAGAAGCAAAACGGGAGCGTCAATATGCTAACTCGATCCGGTAGGGTCATAGCAAGCAATCCCAACGCTTCTGCAGCTAGCAACTCTTCTCCAAGGTCGCAAACTCGCGATGCACCCGAAGATCCTTTATTAGTCCAACTCAAGAATACTAAGCAAACATATCCATTTGGGACCTCATCGCATCTTCAAAGAAGTATCGAGACCTCGTCATCAACAACCTCGACGATACATCAATCTATCCTGACACAACTCCCGAAGACCTTACTGCGATGATAGGCCACATACACTTTGGCAATGTCATCACATTTTCCGACTGAGAGAGCCCGCGCTCGAAACATCTTTTAAAGATTCCGCGCTCGCGTCCTCACACAATGGTTTCCCTACTTTGGTTTTGAAAAAGAAGAGTCGCTGTAGACACCCCGCCTTGGACCTCTCACCCCGATTGCATACATAGTATTTTTATTTAACTTATTTTTGTAAATTTCTGTTACTTCGGTTAAGTTCCTAACTGATTCCGTTAGTTTTGGACTAAACTGCATAACAGAATTAACTTTAGAGTCATTTCTGTCATTCTGTCTTTTCCACCCGCGGGCGCCTCCGTCACTGCTTGTGGGCTGCGCGCGTCTCGCCCCTAAAGCTGGACTCGCGCGCCTCCCATTATAGCAGTTATGGATTGCAGTATTTCCCCTCCTTTTTCTTGATCACAAAGAACTCTTTTTACATCTACATTCATCCCCCCTTATTTCATAACTCTCAAATCCCATATTCTAGTCTTTTTCCTTAAAAGCAAATATTTAATCTTTATTTTATTTGATTTCTTTTATTTATTATTTGATTTTCTTTTTATTCATTTATCTTTCTTTATTTTCCTATTGGTTGAAAAGCCATCTTTCCCTCCTTTCTTCACCTATTTAAACCTCTTCTTTTTTACCTTAGAATGGACCCAACTTCATCTTCTCTACAAAAACTATACACAAGTTCTTGGACTTGAATTTTCTTCACAACTAAATTATACACAAATTCTCCCAACAAGAGTTTTAGCAACAAAACTCTACACAAATTTCTACACAACAATTTCTTTACAACAACTCCATCTCCAAGTTCAAGTTTGAAGTTCTTCCTTTCTAAAGGTACTTTATTCTTCTTCTTTTCTTTTTTACTTGTCTTAATCAATGTATGCAATCCCCATCAATGGGACATGACCAACTAATCACTTTATTACATTAAATTTGGTTAAGGTTATCTCCCTACAATCCAACTCTACTTTAATTTCCCCATTTCATATTAATGTAATTGCTACATGTAATCTTTAGCATTAATATAATAAAACAATTCTCTTTTATTTCTCTTTGCAATTTCCCCTTTATTTTCATTGTAATTATTAGCACTTTTATATTAATAAATTGAAGGACACTTAGCATTAGAACACCAATAGTAGCAAGACCTACGTAAGCGGGGCGGAGTGGGTGTTTAAGTACTTCCCACTCCGTCACCTAACCCCCCGAACCCTTCTCTTTCCGAATCTCTAGTTTCGTAATATTAAAATAGGCTATTTCTTTAGGTTTTTCTAATGTTTCCTCAATAACTTAGGTGGCGACTCTAACAATTAAAACAAGTTAGACATCCTAGGATAATTCACCGCTCTAGCCAGGTTGTGGTTTTCCCGGGGTATCTATAGTGGCGACTCCGCTGGGGATAATTTAGAGGGTTAAACTTGAGTTTCTTACTTTTGGTGTTCTTATATCTGTTTTCTGGGCATTCTGGTAAAAAGGGTTGGAAGCGCGCGCCTCTGGCCTTCTTGGCCTAAAGCGCGCGCGTCCGACCCCAATTACCAGAATCGTCTGCCTTCCTTCTTGTCCTTCCATTTCATGTTTCTGTGCTAACAATTACTGCAGGGGAAAGAATTTTTATTTAGGGTCAAGGCAATCCCTTGAACCCATGAGTTTGCAGGTACTGCCCAGAATTGGGCGCCTCGGCCTCTCTCTCTTGAAGGCGCGCGCCTCCCACTGCCACTTCCAATGCGTGCGCTTCTGGGCGCATTCCCAGAATAGAACAGTTCACAAAAACAAAACAGTTTTGACAGTGTGTGGGCACCGGGATTGCACACAACTTCTTTTACTTTCTGTTTATTTTATCGGTCACACGGGTGATTGAAAGTTGTAAATATGTGTTTATTTGTTTCATTCTTTCTTTGAAAAAAAATGTCACATTGCTTGACCTCACACTACATGCACATATTCCTATGAATTGCTCACTATCGAGTCGCACAAGTCCAACCCCAAACCCGTCGAGGCCCGTCCTAGAGAGTTTCAAGCTCCACCCGACCTTGACTTTTTCGAAACGGTGAACCTCAACCCGTGGCGTAGTTCATGACTACATGCCGGGGGTGACCTTTAAACCTCTCTTTAGCCGAGCACAAGCCAACACATTCTTAGTCTAGGTTCTAACACTCCGTGACTAAGTCGGTTTTTCATGTGTCGAGATTTCTCTAAACTAATGTCTTCAAATCATACATGCCAAGTGGTTATCATGGACAAAATAAAACTCCGTCCCCAAGTGGTTATTATGGACGAAAATAAAAAATCCGTCCCCGCATGTATGCTTTATGACATTAATTTAGTTTAATCCCGTCACATATAGGTATCACAAGCGTGGTGGAATCCGATGAGTATATGGGACCGCGAGAAGGTCTATATACTAGTGTGACGATTCCACTATTTTTCTAGAAACCCCAAAAAGGACTACGTCCTTCCGACTTTTGTAAATAAATAAATAAAAAAATCATTTTTCTCTATGTGGTTGAGTCTTTTCCTGTTTGTGGGTTAATTTATTTTATTCAAAAAAATGTTTGTGGGGCCATCCTAAAATCAACCGTGCTCTTTCAATAGGTCCAATGGATTCCAACGGCAACAACAACAAGTGAGAGAACATTTCCGTGTCCAACGAAAGGCTTTTCAACATAATAAGAGCCATGGGGGAACAAATGGATAGACTTGTCGAGGATGCCCGCCGCAAGGACGATTTATGGCAAGCCCGTTTTGATCTCGAGAGGAGAATTCACGAGGAAGAGGTTTCCGAACTCAAAGCTTGTCTGCAAGAGTTCACCGACAACAAGGCAAAAGTAAACGGTAAAACATGCTCAAGTGGCCCGTCCCCCAAAAGCCACAAAAGTACCGCCGACAACCGAGTTTTCACTCCTCTCCTAGGAGTAACCCAAGCCGAAGCATTTGAAACTTTAGTGGCAAGTGGAAAGATCAAGCCTTTAGAAGGGTACAAACCCAAGACGATGCGTCCCAACCATGCCCATCACAAGTATTGTGACTACCACAAGCATAGCGGCCACGCTACCGAGGGATGCTTCATTCTCCGAAATATCATCCAAGATTTGATCGATAACGACGAATTTACTGTGGATGAGAAGCAACCGTTAGAGAGTGACAACATGCAAAAACTCATCAAAGAAGAATGATTTGGGTTTGAAATGGGGAGAACTACAACAACAAGGATGACGACAACAATCTCCATTTCTCTTTCTCTACCTAGAAATAGGATTAAAAAAAAAAAATTAGTCAAAGTCCTATTTTGTGTGCATTAAGTTTTCTTCCTTCTCGTTAATGTCAAAGTTTGAGTCAGTCTTCAATAAATGAAAGTCGTTCTTGTCCTCATACACTCTTCCAAGTTGTTCAATTTAATTCTTGGCAAAATGATGAAAAGATGTCTAAGCAAGTTTTAGAACGAAGGCTATCACTTGAACGCCTAGGGGCTAAACACTGTGATGAAGGCGACAACATCAACGACAAATCCAAGACATCAAGCAAGGTGGAACTACAACCATGGAGAAAAATCAAGCAATGTTTCAAAGGGGGATTAAAAAAAAAAAAAAAAAAAAAAAAAAAAAGCTCGCTAGGTTGAAATCCTCAAATCAACCTAGGCAAAAGTTAGAGCACAAAAAAAAAAAAAAAAAAAAATCCCCCTCATTCAAAGAAGTGCACAACATCATCATCCACCAACAAAGGACGAAGCTACATCGATAACCATCACGACGAAGCAATAATTCCATCACGAAGAATGGAGTATTCACAAGAACTATGGTGACCTGAGCCTCTACACTGGAGGAACGTAGGTAACCTTCGGGTTCGGTCTCTTGCAATAAAGAAGATATGTTTAGCCCTCGTGCGTTATGGTGATTGGCCTTCATCTCGAACTTGTCAAGATATCTTTGTACGAGTCATTTTCCAATGAATTAATCACCTCAAGATTGAACAACTTTCTTAGAATTTGGAGTCACTTTGCGTTCCTTGTCGAGTCTAGGGGCTTCTTTCCTTTCTGCGCTACTCCCAGTTTCTTGCAATCAAATTGGGGCTTTCCTTCTCTTCTCTCTTAATGACTTACTTGCCTTCGTGAGTCATTCAATAAAAATACATGTCAATACTAGGGACCACTTCCCTAGTCAAGTCAATGTCACTCACCTTTAGTGACAAAAGGTCTCCACCACAAAATCACATGTCTTATCTCCTCAGCTAGAGTCAATGCACACTTTCTCATTAATCGAGTAAAAAAGAAGACGCAAAATAGATGCCCGCTAGATTCAAAACCCGAAAGGGCGGTCTAGGCAAAAAATAGGGTGCGTCATAAAAAAAAATGAGAAAGTGAGAGAGAGAAGGGAAAGAGAAATGGAGATCCCCGGCCTCTAAAGAAGACAAGTTCTACATTGAATCTCCTCAGCAAGGCAGTTCCCCACCGAGTCAACTTTGGGAATTGCAAACACATGACACGATCAAAGGTTGTTTGGAGTTATTGAAGTGAGAGTTTTCTCCAACAATGTGCATTATTGGGTTCATGAGAAAGAAGCCCCATGGTAACCGAGATCCATCCGAGAAAGAGCCCATCATTGAGGGGTACGAGGTTGCACAAATGGTCCCCAGTGAGTCAATTGGTTTGGGCAGCAAATGGCAACAACGTGTGACTCAGTTTTCAAACTTCTCCAAACATGTGACCTTACAGTATGCCGAAGGCTTCCTTAGAAATGGAGTATCTCTTGCCATGTCCTCTTATGTTTGTTCCCCCATACGAGGACGAGTCTCTTGCTTTGCTCGACAAATGATTACGCCCTAGGGGCTATATGACTCAAGAATGAGAGCTTCTTCTGCTTCATTTGACAGTTAAATGAGCCCTAGGGGCTACGCTCAAGAAAGATGTGTGAGACTATCCTCAAAGTCTCTCAAAAGGGAATGTCGAGAAGCCTTCTTGTCATGTGTGCTCATGGATGTTCCCCCAATCAAGGATGGGCCTTTCTTGCTCCACCTATAATCAATGGTGGAACTCTAGGGGCTACACTCAAGTTTGAAAGTCTCCCTTGGCAAGAAACAATTCACTTCACCTCCCAACAAGGGCCCTAGCAAAGTCATATGCAACATTGGAAGCTTCCTCAATTAGTTTGGCACCGAAGGTCTCAAGGGGCTTCGCAATCTACAATCTTTTGGGCTACAGCATTACAGTAATCCGAGCAAAGGGCAATATTGGGGCTTCGCAATTGGCAATCTTTTTGGGGGATGATACCCGAGCAATACAATTTGGGGAGTAGTCTTACGGCTTCATGAAAGCGATCAAGCTTCAAGGGTCTCTTAGTACGTCACGTCAAAGGTCTTCTGGTTTGAAAGGAGGGCTCCAATGTTATGAATGAATTTGACGATTCTTATGTTGTGACTTACGACGAGGTTATGAAGAAAGTCTTAGAGAAAAGGAAAAGATTCAATATGCTAAACTCTATCAAAACAGGGTTATAGTGGGAAGTGACATGGCAAATCCCAATGTTTCTGCAATTCAGCACCCCCTTCTCTGAGATCAAAAACACAAGTTGCATCCGCACAAGTTGAATCCGCACGAGTTGCATCCGAAGATCCGTTATTAGTTCAACACAAGAAGACTCAAGCAAGCATACCCATTTGGGACCTTATCACACTAAGACCTTATCATCCGCGACCTCGACAAGACATTACTGCATCTTTTGACATAAGCTTTCTGCCATTTGGGTACCGACCACAATGAGGCCATTCATCTCCCCAGTAAAGTAAGAAGGAGATCTCTATCAAGAATCCTACCCAACGATGCATCCGCTCTCAAAGCCGAGTCGATTCCAAGATAATTTTCGGCTTTACATCGAAAGGTCTTCACATTCCACCATCTTGAAGCTCGCAAACAACAAGTACATGACATTTGGTACTTAGCAATCTCTCGAAGCTTGGGGCTTGCTCACGTCGACAAAAGGCAATTTATTCAAATGGGCCAAAAGCTGATTTATCTTGGGGCTATGCAAGTCACCCAATGTTTGGAATCATAGGTGTTCTAGGGGCTTTACAATCAACCACCCCTCGGTATCTCGGTATCGAAAGTCTTTTGAGGCCCCATAATTGACAAATCTCTTGGGGCTAGACATCAATATTCGTTAGGCACAACGGCGATGACAGAATTCAAGCGAGGCAATCCGGACTTCGATCGAACATGACTTGATCTTGGGTTGGCTTTACAAACACACAATGCTTAAATGGTTCACCCACGAACGAAAAAAAAAAGAGATTTTTCTTTCTTTTCTTTTTATTTTTCTTACTTGTGTAAAAAGTATGTGCTTCATTTTGCTTTGCTCCCAACTTCTTCCCCAGCGTTCTCCATCATCCTTGAACTACGCTGGTCTGATTCTCTTTAAGGGATACGTAGGCAGCCTTTTGGCACGACCAACCCGTCATCCAGAATGTCATCTCACCAACACTCCATCAAAGTAAAAGCAACTCATCTTCATCAAAAGTGTCAGCATCCTTCATCAAAGCATCGGCATCAGAAATCCATCCCAAATCAAGCGGCCATGGTAAGTGGAGGTATAAACATCATTCATCAAAGCTCCTTTCAAATCACATCACACACAAAAGCAATTTATCCATCTTTGAAAAATCTCTTTCTCAAGCAATCTCTGCTTTTCAAATCACACTTCACACTACAAGCATAATTTTCTCTCATCTCACACGAGCACATGCATTTACAAAGCATACGCATAACAGGTACAGGCAGACTTTCGAGTCCCTCTACATCAGCACGCAGACTTTCGAGTCCCTCTACATCAGCAGGCAGACTTTCGAGTCCCTCTAAATCAGCAGGCAGACTTTCGTGTCCCTCTACATCAGCAGGCAGACTTTCGAGTCCCTCTACATCAGCAGGAAGACTTTCGAGTCCCTCTACATCAGCAGGCAGACTTTCGAGTCCTTCTACAGCGGTAGGCTTTCGAGTCCCTCCAAATCAGCAGGCAGACTTTCGAGTCCTTCTACATCGGCAGGCAGACTTTCGAGTCCCTCTACAGCGGCAGGCAGACTTTCGAGTCCCTCCAAATCAGCAGGCAGACTTTCGAGTCCCTCTTCAGTGGCAGGCAGACTCTCGAGTCCCTCCAAATCAGCAGGCAGAATTTTGAGTCCGTCTATATCAGCAGGCAGACTTTCGAGTCCCTCTACATCAGCAGGCAGACTTTCGAGTCCCTCTACAGTGGCAGGCAGACTCTCGAGTCCCTCCAAGTCCTCTATACGGACTCTAAATCTTGGCCACGGTGGGCCGATTTCTATCACCGCGCCCCTTCTATCAGCAAAAGTTGCTCACACAGGGAGTGCACTCCTATCTCTTGTAATTTCAAGATTCTTGTTTTCATCGAGTCTTTGCTTTTTTCTTGGTGATGTCCTCGGCGGATGTTTTGTTCTTTCGTCGACGCGTTTTGATTTGCAATCCACGTCGCCGAGGGGCTTTGTAAACACCCCGCCTTGGACCTCTCACCCCAATTGTATACATATTATTTTTATTTAACTTATTTTTGTTAATTTCTGTTACTTCGGTTAAGTTCCTAACTGATTCCGTTAGTTTTGGACTAAACTGCATAACAGAATTAACTTTAGAGTCATTTTTGTCATTCTGTCTTTTCCACCAGCGGGCGCCTCCATCACTGCTTGTGGGCGCGCGCGCCTCCCATTATGGCAGTTACGGATTGCAGTTTTTTCCCTCCTTTTTCTTGATCACAAATAACTCTTTTTACATCCACATTCATCCCTCCTTATTTCATAACTCCCAAATCCCATATTCTAACCTTTTTCCTTAAAACCAAATATTTAATCTTTATTTTATTTGATTTTTTTATTTATTATTTGATTTTCTTTTTATTCATTTATCTTTCTTTTTATTCATTTATCTTTCTTTATTTTCCTATTTGTTGAAAAGCCATCTTTTCCTCCTTTCTTCACCTATTTAAACCTCTTCTTTTTAACCTTAGAATGGACCTAACTTCATCTTCTCTACAATAACTATACACAAGTTCTTGGACTTGAATTTTCTTCACAACTAAATTATACATAAATTTTCCCAACAAGAGTTTTAGCAACAAAACTCTACACAAATTTCTACACAACAATTTCTTTACAACAACTCCATCTCCAAGTTCAAGTTTGAAGTTCTTCCTTTCTAAAGCTACTTTATTCTTCTTCTTTTCTTTTACTTGTCTTAATCAATGTATGCAATCCCCATCAATGGGACATGACCAACTAATCACTTTATTACATTAAAGTTGGTTAAGGTTATCTCCCTACATTCCAACTCTACTTTAATTTCCCCATTTCATATTGTTGGTCCCAAAGTGCAACAAGGGTATAGAACCGCTAGAGGGGGGGTGAATAGCGGTTTAAAATCTTTTTCGAAATACCCTTGAAAATCAACCAAGTACTTATCAGTTTGGTCTATTGAGGGTTTAAAGCACTAGAACCGCTCAGATGAAAATGCACAGCGGAGTTTTGCGGTTATGGCCAAACTGAATTATAAAGAGTATGGTGGTTTAAGTGGTTGAAAAAGGAATGATGCAACTGACAAGGCACAACTGAAGTATCACAGAAGTATGCAAATCATTTATCAAGTCATTTCACATAAGAGTAAATAAAGCTCATAAACAGAAATGTAAATGACAAGACAGAAATTAAAGATCAAAGACACACAGTTTGAAGAGGTTCGTTCTTGAAAGAACTACGTCCTCTACCTAGGTGGTTAGCCTAGGATTTTCTAATAGCTACTAGACTTGTATTGATTTAGAGGAGTTTTTACAAGATTACAAAAGAATCTAAACTCTAAATAAACAATCTAACCTAACAATGCTATTATAACAACCTGTGTTTTCAAGGTATATAATCTATAAGAAAATATACTCCGGGTGTGTGGTGTGGAAAGAAATCAAGAGCTCAAAATATCTAAGTGATGGCGAGCAAGTGATTACTTTCTGTGCAAGGCTGAGTTGTGATGATTTGAAGGCTTGAAGCTTTGATGAAGAACTCTGGGTTTGCTAAGGATATAATGAAGATATGAATATCTGGGTTTTCAATCTTCAAAGCAAACTAGAATACTTGGAATATTCTCTTTGAAGCTCAGCAACCTTCATTGTTGAGAAATGAAGGCTATTTATAGTGAAGGCATTAGTGACCGTTGGACAAAGAGGTGAGTCATTGTATGGCGGTTCTATGCGCTGTCACAATCCCATTGGTTGACCTGTCACTGTCGTCCTTTGCTTTTGCTTTGTGGCAGGAAGTTGTTAGATCACTACCTAACATTGTCCTTTTAGTTGTTGGAAAAGTACAACGGTAACTTTTCAAAAAGTGAGACAAACCGACATTCCAAGAATAACTGAAATATGACTTGAAGTTTAAGGACAAGTCACCAGTCATTCATTTACATTTGTAAAGTGAATGTTTGTCTTCAAGGAGTAAATGACAGCAATAACTTCTTCAATATCTTGGTCGGCGGTTCCACCAGATGCATGTGCGGTTTCATGAATGAACTTGAAATGCGGTTTCATCAAAGACACAAACTGTGGTTTGATGAAGGACTTAAGGCACCATGCTGGCGGTTGAAAGATGGCGGCTTGAGGGACACTAAACCGCTATGGATAAACCGAACATAACTCAGCCTAACTACTAAAAATCAAGAAATGGACTTGTCTAAAAATTGAAGTATAACTTCATTACATGTAAACCTAAAGTCCACAAAAAGACACGTTGAATGGGTCAATCAAATCAGGTGGGTGTACTAACAATGAATCCTAACAATCTCCCCCTATTTGATTGATGCCATTACCACACTATGATAGAGCAAACATTGTACTTGGTAAAAACATGCTCAAATGAATATGTATTGAAACTGCATGTCCCAAGTCAAATGCACACACAATGCTAGATCATAGATTTCTAATCTATCAACAAATAAAGGAAGTGAAGAACAGATAGAGAAGAAATACATTCAGATGCATATTTAGAAATGTGATTAAAAAGGATTAGATATGCATGTTTAAACTGAATGTTTAAAACACATACACTTAGAAAATGTTTTCATGATGAATTAGAGTGCATGGGTTTTGAAAATGCATTGTTCCACAAACAAGTAGTTTGAATAAACAAGGTTTTTGGAATAAGATGCAATGCATTCATTTTCATTATAATCCTTTAAAGGTTTTGGAAGTTACAAAATTACAAGGAAAATAATGAAAGGCAAAACTGATTACAAAAGGATAGAAAGAAATCTAGTCAGTTCTATCAGGAACCCTGGCGGCGGCTTGGTCTGCGGTTTGAGCAGCATCAGAAGGCTCAACTAGGCTGGCGGTTTCAAACACGTATTCAGCTGACTTAAGTCGAAGAAGGGTCGGTTCATTTACCTTCTCTAAGATTTTTTTCAGAAAGCTTCTTCAGGTCGTTGGCATAATGAACTAAGTAGTCAGTTGATGAAACCGTCAGATCAGCTAGTTGGTCTAACTTCTTCTCTAGAACCTCATTCATTTCTTGGGCCGCTTCAAGTCTGAGAGAAGTCAGCTCATTTAGAGTTTCAAGCTTATGTTCTATTTTGAGCTGGTTCTCCAGAAGGGTTTCTATCTTGAATTCCATCCTCCCAATTCGAGGGTCAATAGCATTCTCCCTCTTAATGGCATTAACAAGGAAGGCCAAAGAGGAAAGAAATGTAGATTGGGTAAAAAGTGAATCCAGAACAAAATGAATCTTTACTGGATCAGTTTCAAAAAGGAAGGAAGGGGAAGGAATGACAGAAAATTAAGTGTAGGGAAGAGAAGGGGAAATGGAAAGAAGTTGGGTATTGGAGAGAGGAATGGAAGTATAAGGAGAGAACTGCCATCTATAAAGATATGGAAATACAATGCAGTTTATCCTAAAGAAAAATTGAGAGCAGAGAGAAAAAATGACCTCAACTGCCAGATCCTCAATGATTTGATCAAGAGTTGAAGCAATGAGTAGATCTAAAGCAGCCTGAGACTCATCGGCTGGAAAAATTGCGAAAGGATTTGGAGGACCAGACTTGAGTCGTTGCTCTTCATGCTTCCTGGCGGCTCTGAGGATGGCTCCATGGCGGCTGTCTTTGGAAGAAGTAGCTCTAAACCTCTTTAGGTAAGCCGCGATGTCCTGTGCACACTTCATTTTCAAAGCACGTGGTTTGGGAGTCCTAACTGCAACTTTGAACTCAGGCAAAACCGAAGGGGCAGAGATATTGATCAGTTTCGGTTGAACCGACGGTTGAGCCGATGGACCGAAGGGCAGTGCAGGGGATCCAGAAGGTGAAGGAGTGTGCTCTGGTGAGTCAAAATCTAGCTTTCATTTCAGTGAAGGAGGAGCGGTTTCAACCAACATATGGTCTATTCCGGCCTTTCTCAGTTCAGCTCTTTCTCTTAATTCGTTTGCAAATGAGCCTTCAATAGGTGAGTGATTCTTCTTATCATGAGCCTCAGTGAAGTCCACTACACCAGGTGGCCTTGATTGCCAGTGCTCCACAAAATCATATTTTTTTATTAATCTTCTCTTCTTCTTCAGCGGTTGAACCTCAAGATTGTCATCATCTTGCTCAGGTTCATCTTGAACTGCCTCAGACAAATTGTTCTGCTCAGGCGCATCTACATCCAGAATAACCTCAGCCACAAATTGTTCCGCAGTTTGATCAGGCTGAACCGCGGCCTCAGACATGTCAGTCTGCTCAGGCTCGGTTTGAGTAGAAGGTTTGAGGTTGGGAAGGGTAGAAAAGATTAGCTGTAACTGTTCTTCAGTGAATTGAACAGTTGGCAGTTTGAGAGGGGATTTTGGAGGTGAGATAGGTTTGGGTTCAGAGGTGGTGGCTCTAAGTTTTCTCAAGATTTGCACATCTTGTGCAAAATTCATGGATTTTTCAACATTTGGCTTTATTGGGGAAAGGGGTTTTATCTGGGTTTAGAAGAGAGTTAGGAGGAGTTGATTTAGTGAAGGGAATTGGTTTAGATGAAGGTGGAAGAGGTTCAGAAGAGGGATTGGATAGAATAAGGAAGGATTTTGGTAAGGATGGTTTTGGAGGAAGATTGGATGAGGGTTTGGAAGTGTCAGTAACTTTAGCTTTCTTCTTTCTTGGAGCCGCGGTTTACCTAGGTTAAGCCACAGGGATTGCAGGCTCCCCCTCAACCGCAGACTCCCTCTCAACTGGAGCCTCAGTTTCATCCAGGCTAACTCCTAGCCTATTCAAGGTGGCAGTTTGAGCTGCTTCTCTAGCTCTTGTAGCTGCGGCTTGATCTGCTATGGCACCGGCATAAGGTTTGCCTGACTTATTGAGCCGAGCCTCAGGATAGGGTCCTCTCTGCTCTTCAGGCAGAGGATCAGCATTCCATACCGCTTGTACAAACCGCCATCCAAATCCGATTCTGAAAGCATCAAGTTTTGAAGCACCAAACAAGGTCTTCTCATTCGGTTGCACCCACTCAGCTTCGTTTGCCATAGAAGCTTTAAAGATAACAGAATCTTGATGCAGGAACTTTGTCAAAAGCCTGCAGTGGGTTCTGATCTTCGTTTTTCCAGCGGCTTTGGCAGATGTATGGCGGCTGAGGACATTGATCATTTCTTGCATTATGATTCTTGGCCAGTGCAGCTTCTTCCCTTTGTAGATAGCCACGCAATAGTTGTACTGCTCAGTAGTGAAGTTGTTGTGATTGCCATTCTTGCACATCACTCCAGTATATACTAAATCACACAATATTGCCATAACTTCTCCAAACTTCTTCTTGGGGGTGGTCTTAGTGTTGAAGACAGAAACCCCTAAGAGCTCCTCAGTAGTTCGGCTGACTAACTATGGTTTGATGGAAAGAATTCCAAAATTTTCTAAACCAGCCAGGATAGTAACCTTTGAAGCAGATAGAACCACATCTTTTGTCCTGACAGTGGACTTGATGGCATTTTCAGTCCTAACTTCCCCAGAATCTAAATCTCTAATTTCTTCACCTCTTCCATTCAACAGAGGGACCATAGAGACAATCCCATTGTCAAAAAATTCTGCACAAATTTCCTTATCAAACTTTGGTTCATCTAATTGGAACAGGGGCAGCAGTTTTGATGACTCAAGCAGATCTATCAGTTTCCTTCCAACTGAATCAGCTTCAAATTCGGCTTTAATGATTTGGGATCCAGGTACAAAGTTGGATTCATCCTAAAAATAATCAAAGTTAGTAAGAGATTAGTGCAAGCAGTTTGATAACCCAAGCATACAAACCGCTACAAGGAATTCTAACAATGAAATAGGCGGTTGAAGCAAAACAGGGGTAAAATGGTAAACACCCAAAACTAGACATGAAAAGGATTTGAAAAAGAATTTGAATGCATGAAGAACATAATGAACAGGGGATAAACATATAAAACAAAAACTTAACCAAAACATGAAAGAAGTACACCAAAAGACTCGAAAAGAGCAGATACTAACAAAGTTCTAAAAGAACAAGTTCAAATAACAAACCCAGAACATAGTATCAAAAGAAATACGAAAGAACACCCGAAACCCCAAAAATCAAAATTGTTCAAAAATTGAACAAAAGACAAGAAATAAACATCAAACCCAGCATATATGAACATATGTAAGCATAATCAACCAAAAATTGAACGAAGAAGCAAGGAAAAACATTAGAAGACGAACGAGCTTTTACGAACAACAATGGCGGAAAAAGATGAAATGCTAGAGTGAATGGTTCAAGAAATCATACCATATCGCCTTTGGATGTTTTAGATGTAGATGGAGCAGAAGGGTCGGATGATTTCTTAGGTGCCATTTAAATTTTGAAAAGAGTATGAGAAATTTGGAAAAAGAAAACAGAGGTTGTAGAAGAGAGAGATGAATGATGAAGAAGGTAAAAAGGTAAAAAGAAATAAACTTTGTCTTTTATACTCAAATAAATGTTCCTTGGGTAATGGAACGACGAGAACGGCGCACGATGGTCTCCAGTTGGCGTCCCACATCACATAGAATTTAATGCGGCAGAGATAATTGCAAAAAGGTCCTTATAATTGATATGACATAAAGTAGGGACTGAAATGCAATTTCATACCTAAGCAGTTTGATTGAGCAAACCGACTTACCTTACATCTTCAGCGGTTTTCATGAAACTGATGTCTCTCTAATCTGATGGCGGTTTATATGTTTAAACCGAATGACTTTGCTTTCTTGTCGGTTTTGAAAGAACCGATTTCATTTATTTTGACTCGTCAGTTTGATGGAGTATCTTGTACCGAACCATTTATTGATGCGGTTTCAATGATGACAAAACCGCACACTAGATGATTTTTCTAAGCATAGCCAAAATACTTAAACAAAAGATATTAGAAATAATATATATAGATATGATATCTTAAGTTAGTTCTAACATACCCATTTCTCCTCGTAAATGATAGAACCTGGAATTTTCAAGCGGTTTGGTGAGGATGTTAGCAATTTGATCATCTGTTCCCACTTTTGCTAGAAAAATGTTTTTCTTTTCGACATGGTCTTTGAGGAAATGATATCTTATGTCGATGTGCTTGGTTTTTGAGTGCTGAACTGGATTGTTGGAGATGGATATTACAGCAGTGCTGTCACAGTAGATAGGGCAGTTCTGTTCAAATATCCCATAGTCTTCCAACTGTTGTTTCATCCAGAGAATTTGAGAGCAACAGCTTCCAGCCGCTATATATTCAGCTTCAGCGGTTGAGACTGAAACCGAAGCTTGTTTCTTGCTGGACCATGACACAAGCCGCGTTCCAAGGAACTGACAAGTACCACTTGTGCTCTTTCTGCTTATCTTACATGCTGCAAAGTCAGCATCTGAATAACCTAATAGATCAAATGAAGATTCTTTGGAGTACCAAAGTCTAAGGTTAAGAGATCCACATAAATATCTAATAATACGTTTAACAGCAATAAGATGAGATTCTCTAGGATCAGCTTGAAATCTAGCACAAACACAAACACTAAGCATGATATCTGGCCTACTTGTAGAGAGTTTGATCAACTTTCTTACCATGTTCATCTCGATCCAAACTGCAGGCCTTAGGCATTGGGGTATCAACTGGTTTAGCCATTTCAAGCCCGAACTTCTTTATCAAATCTTTAGTGTATTTGGATTGGTTGATAAAAATCCCATCATGGCATTGCTTGACTTGGAGTCCAAGAAAGAATGTCAACTCTCCCATCATACTCATTTCAAATTTACTCTTCATTAGCTTCTCAAACTTAACACACATAGTTTCATTAGTAGAACCGAAAATAATATCATCAACATATATTTGAACTAATAATGAATGACTTTTGTGTTTAGCTATAAATAGAGTTGTATCAATTTTACCTCGAGAGAAGCCTTGTTCAATAAGAAATTTAGATAGAGTGTCATACCATGCTCTTGGAGCTTGTTTGAGTCTATACAATGCTTTCTTGAGTTTGAAGACATGATTTGGAAATTTGTTGTCTTCAAATCCTGGCGGCTGGGCTACGTAAACTTCTTCTTGTAGTTCACCATTTAGAAATGCACTCTTCACATCCATTTGATATAACTTGAATTTCTTGAAGGATGCATAGGCCAGGAAGAATCTTATGGCTTCGAGTCTGGCTACAGGGGCAAAGGTTTCATCATAATCAATCCCTTCTTCTTGCCTATAACCTTGAGCAACCAACCTAGCTTTGTTTCTTGTTATTGTACCATTCTCATCCATCTTGTTTCTGTACACCCATTTTGTTCCAATTACTGTATGATCATTGGGTCTTGGAACTAGGGTCCAAACTCTGCATCTTTCAAACTGATTGAGCTCTTCTTGCATTGCAGCTACCCAACTTGGATCAGTTAGAGCTTTATCTACCTTCTTCGGTTCCATCTGAGACAACAGAGCAGTTGAGAACAAACTGTGATCATCTCTGTGAGTCAAACTCCCTCTGGTTTGGACACCAGTACTGATAGGACCAATAACGTTGGCAGTTGGATGGTCTCTATGCTCATTAATTTCAGGAGGGAGGTTTTCTTGAACTACAATTTCTTGAAGATTTTCCAGAGGAGGATCATCTTGATAATCACTGAAATCTTTATTGAAGGTTAGATTTGGAACTGGTTCAACAGTTTGAATGGGATCAGAGGACAGCGGTTCAACAGTTACACCATCAGCGGTTTGAGTAGGTACAGCTGAAGAACTGGATGTAGCAGTTTTAGTAGGATGGTTGTCAGTTGCTCTATGTCTAGTGCCTGTCTCAAAATCACTAAAATCATTAGCAACATTTGGAGCCATATGTGGCTCAAGGAGAGCATGTTCATCAAATGTAACATGGACTGACTCTACAATTTTTAAAGATATCTTATTGAAACAACGAAAAGCTTTGGAGTGTTTAGAATAACCAACAAAAATACCTTCATCGGCCTTAGCATCAAATTTACCTCGATGCTCTTTGCCATTGTACAAGATGTAGCACTTGCATCCAAATATCTAGAAGAAGGCAATGTTGGGTGATCTGCCTCTCCACAATTCATAAGGAGTCTTGTTGTGAACTTTGATGATGAGGGAGCGGTTCTGGGTGAAACATGCGGTATTGACAGCTTCGGCCCAGAAGTATTTGAGAAGGTTGGCTTCTGTAATCATAGTCTTCCCGGCTTCAATCAAAGTTCTGTTCTTTTTTTCCACTACTCCATTCTTTTGTGGAACTCCAGCGGTGGAGAAATTATGATCAATTCCATGATCATCACAATATTGGGTAACACCATTGTTTGTAAGGTCGGTTCCATTATCTGAACGCACGGCAACAATGTCATCCAATTTCTGAGTTTTGAGCTGTCTAAAGAGAGCGGTTACGATGCCATAAGTATCATCTTTAGAGGCCATCATTTCCACCCATGTATATCTTGAATAATCATCAACCACCACAAGTGTATAGCGGTTTCCTCCTATACTGGCGGTTGCGATAGGTCCAAATAAATCCATGTGCAGCAGTTGCAAACAGCGGTTCGTTGAAGGCGCGGTTTTACTAGAAAATGACTGTTTGGGCTGCTTTCCAAGCTGGCATGCTTTACACTTTTCATCATGATGGTCAGCCACTTTGGGTAGTCCTTTTACTAGACCATCCCTGTGCAGTTTTGCTAGATACTTGAAGTTCAAGTGATTGAGCCGCTTATGCCATAACCAGCTGCTTTCACTTATATTTTTGGCTACAAAACAGAGGTCAGCAATAGAAACAATATTGCTTAAATCTATCATATAAACATCACCTGTTCTGTTGCCAGTCAGTAGAGTGACTCTAGAGGAAGCATCTTTGATATAAAAGCTAGTTGATGTGAAGATGCAGTTCATTCCTTTGTCACAAAACTGAGATATGGAGAGAAGGTTGTGCTTGAGTCCTTCTACTAGTGACACATTTTCAATAGTCACCTTTCCTCGTTTGATTGCTCCATATCCTACTGTTTCTCCCTTTTTGTTGTTACCAAACACTACTGGTGGACCTTTCATTTGGATGAAACTGCAGAGAAGTTCGGAATCTCTTGTCATGTGTCGTGAGCATCCACTATCCAAATACCAGAGATCCTTCTACTTTTTAGCGGTTCCAGCCATAAAACATGAAATCTGAAAAATAAACATGAAAGGTTTTGGTCCCCCTTATTCCTTGGGTCCTAGGGTTAGCAGCTTTTTGGGACCCACACCTGTTTGACCTTAGGATTTTTACGTCCCTTGGCATTGGGTGTGAATCTTAAAAGACAATGACCAGCACTATGACCAAAATCGGCACAAATAGAACAATGAATTAAGCCAGGTCGTGGTTGCGGTTTTACAAACCCATTACTGACCTTCGGTTTCTCATATTTTACTGGGTCAGCGGTTTTGGCTTTAACAAAGTTAACCTTCTTGAGCTCAACCTTTCTCTTAGGTGCGGATTTAGGAAATATAACAGGATATTCCTTAAACCGACTAGGAGCGGTTTCATCACTCAATACTTCCTTGGTTGCCTCAGCCACTGTGGATTTCTCTTTCCACTTTGGATCTCTCCCAGTCTGGTTTTTAGGATACTCATAGAAATAATTTTGCTTTTTAATTTCTTGTTTTGAGCCCTTTTTACCAGCATGATTCACCTTAGGAATTTCTTTGGTTTGTTCAGTTGGTTTCACACCACCTTCAGCATAGAGACAAAGGACACTTACACCCATCATCAGTTTTAAATCCCAATCCACCTTTCTCCTTAGAGAGAATTTGTGAATTAACGATTTGTTCCATGGTGACACCAGACTTAGTCCACACATCGGTCACTTTTTGAAGTTCATCCCTTTGTGCAGTAAGATCATGGATTCGGATGAGAAGTACCTCGGTTCTGTCCTTAAGGTAGCGGTTTTCTTCCACAATAGAAGCTATCCCAACAATTTGGAGCTTGAGTTTTTCAATCTCCTCCTTATGGGACTTGCACTCTTTTTGGGAATATTCAAGTTCCGCAGCCATTAATTTATATGCCTTTTTAAGCACAGTGTGTTGTTGATAAATAACATTAGCACGTTCAAGTACCTGGTCATTATGGCTTTGTTCGGTTTGATCCTCAGGAGAGTAGTTTGGTGAAGTAGGAGTTTTGCCTTGTTTAGCTTCAGGAGTTCTTGGTGAAACTGACTTCATTTGATGGAGTGGCAGTGGAAGGCTTTCGTCAATTTCAATTTTTTCTTCAAATCCCATTAGGCAAAGATTTGCAACTCCTTCATCTTCATCACTATCATCTGTATCAGAACCTATCCATGTTAATGGTTGTGCTCCTTGTTCAGCAACCATTCCTCTTCTCTTGAAAAACTTCTTGTTGAACGGTTTCTTGGCAGGAGCGGCTTCATAGCGCGGTTTGGGACAACTGGAGGCAAAATGACCTTGTTGTCTGCAGTTGTAACAAACAAGATCATCCCTTTTCTTAGCATCAGCTTCTTTGTTGAATCTGGTTGGAGGGACAAACTTTGCAGGGCCGCCTGACTGAAATTGAGCTCTGTTCTTTCTGAACTTGGTGTAGTTTTTCACATAGAGAGCAAACTCGTCATCATCCATGTCATCAAATTCAACTTGAGTAGAACTGGATGCTACACTTTGGGAATTTTGAGATGGAGTGTAGGATTGATGAGATTGCTGAGGTTGAGAATAGGGTTGATAATGTTGAGGGTAAGGTTGATGAGGCGGTTGGTAATACTCTGGAGGTACGGTTTGAGGAATATATCTTGGAATATTTGGATCAAAAGAAGCGGTTTGTAAATGGGTATTAGATGCGGTTTGATGGTGATCTGGATTGTAAACTGGAGATGTGGCATTGTTGAAAGCGGCAAGAGAAAGAGACTTGAATCTGTTTTCGGTTTCATGAGCTTCCTCAAGCTTGAATTCAAATACCCTTAGCATGGCATAAATATGACGAAGATCAAGAGCTTCCAGATCTTTTTTGTCTTCAATGTTGGTAGTTTTGATCAGCCATTTGCTACCAAGAGATTGCATGAATCTCATGTTCAGGTCAGTATTGGAATACTTGTGCCCTAGAGAGAAACATACATTGACAATTTCCACGAACCGCTCATAGCATTGGCGAAGAGATTCCTTTGGGTCTTTGACAAAGTAATCAAAGAGCCTTCTCTGTTGGTAGAGGCGGTTCTTCTTGGTGTCGGCATCTCCTTCCAGAAAGTCAATGATACCATCCCATGTTTCCTTTGTGGTATTGCAATCTAGAACCTTTGAGTGAGTTCTTAGATCAATAGCTGATACAAGCATGGACATAGCTCTACCATCAAAGTCCACATTCTGTTGATCAATTTCGGTCCATTCAGCTTCCGGCTTCTTGATTTCCGCGGTTTGTCCAGCAGTACCTGCATCAGGGTTAGCCTTCATCGGGACATAGGGTCCATTAACAATTTCAGTCCATAACCTGCGATCCTCAGATATCATGTGCTTCTTCATCCTATCTTTCCAGAAGATGAAACTATCTTCATTAAGAATAGGTAAGTGATTTGAGTTGGATGTCTGCATCATATAGGAGTTTATGTTTGCCATTGGATCAGCACCCAAGCGGTTAAGCTTGTAAAATAATTTTTGGTGGATAAGCTCTGATACCACTTGTTGGTCCCAAAGGGCAACAAGGGTATAGAACCGCTAGAGGGGGGGGGTGAATAGCGGTTTAAAATATTTTTCGAAATACCCTTGAAAATCAACCAAGTACTTATCAGTTTGGTGTATTGCGGTTTAAAGCACTAGAACCGCTCAGATAAAAATGCACAGCGGAGTTTTGCGGTTATGGCCAAACTGAATTATAAAGAGTAGGGCGGTTTAAGTGGTTGAAAAAGGAATGATGCAACTGACAAGGCACAACTGAAGTATCACAGAAGTATGCAAATCATTTATCAAGTCATTTCACATAAGAGTAAATAAAGATCATAAACAGAAATGTAAATGACAAGACAGAAATTAAAGATCAAAGACACACAATTTGAAGAGGTTCGTTCTTGAAAGAACTACGTCCTCTACCTAGGTGGTTAGCCTAGGATTTTCTAATAGCTACTAGACTTGTATTGATTTAGAGGAGTTTTTACAAGATTACAAAAGAATCTAAACTCTAAATAAACAATCTAACCTAACAATGCTATTATAACAACCTGTGTTTTCGAGGTATCTAATCTATAAGAAAATATACTCCGGGTGTGTGGTGTGGAAAGAAATCAAGAGCTCAAAATATCTAAGTGATGGCGAGCAAGTGATTACTTTCTGTGGAAGGCTGAGTTGTGATGATTTGAAGGCTTGAAGCTTTGATGAAGAACTCTGGGTTTGCTAAGGAGATGATGAAGATATGAATATCTGGGTTTTCAATCTTCAAAGCAAACTAGAATACTTGGGATATTCTCTTTGAAGCTCAGCAACCTTCATTGTTGAGAAATGAAGGCTATTTATAGTGAAGGCATTAGTGACCGTTGGACAAAGAGGTGAGTCATTGTATGGCGGTTCTATGCGCTGTCACAATCCCATTGGTTGACCTGTCGCTGTCGTCCTTTGATTTTGCTTTGTGGCAAGAAGTTGTTGGATCACTACCTGTAGACACCCCGCCTTGGACCGCTCACCCCGATTGCACATTTGATCTTGTGTTTCTCCCCATTTTAAGTGTTTCTCGTTAGTTTCTGTCACTTCCGTTAAGTTCCTGACTGACTTCGTTAAGTTCAGGGACTAAACTGAATGACAGGGCTGACTTTCTAGTCCATTCTGTCAAAATTGCCTTATCTGAGTCGCGCGCCTCCGACACTAGGAGCCAGGCGCGCGCGCCTCCCGCCCCCAAAGCAGGAAGCGCGCGCCTCTGGGCGTCAGTTACAGATTTCTGGCCAGGATTCCCTCCCTTGCTCAATTTACAGGATTTTGCCCGGGAAGGATTTCTTGGTGACTGAGTTTTGGCACCAAAAACATCCCTCTTTCACCTATAAAAACCTCTCTTTACCTCCATTTTCAAGGATCGGAAAAAGGGTCGAAAAATCAACAAAAGATTGAACTTACAAAACTATACCAAAATCGCTTTCTAAAAGTTCTCCAAGGATTTCTATCAAGCAACATTTGAAGGTCTTCGAATTGTAGGTAAAAGTCCATCTTTTCCTTTCTTTTCTACTTCATCTCATCTCTCTCTTTTACTTTAACCAAATGTGCAATCACCCAAATCATTTTGGGACATGACTCTAATGATCACCTCATCTCATTGAGGTTGGTTAAGGAGTTATCTCCTACATTCCAAATCCTATTTTAAACCCCTTTTTTTTTATAACTTAAAGAAGAAGAAGAAGAACATTTTCATTCATGTAGATTTTGATCAAGCAAGACCAACTTAAGTTGGGCGAGATGGGTGTTTCGGTACTTCCCATCTCGTAATCTAACCCCCGGACCTCAAAACAAAGAATCTCTGTTTTCGTAATCAAACTTAGGCTACAATCAATAGGTTTTTTCTTATGTTCCTCAAAACATAGGTGGCGATTCTAAAACAATCTAAAATCAAGTTAGACATCCTAGGACAATTCACGCGCCCTAGCCTAAAGCCGTGGTTTCCCCCGGGGTATCTACAGTGGCGACTCCGCTGGGGATTATTTGAGGGTTAAACTTGCGTTCTGATCGAAATCTACATCTTTTCTGGGAATTCTGTTTCCTGATGGGGGAGGCGCGCGTGTCTGGCCTTTTAATCCTAAGGCGCGCGCATCCCGCATCAAGAACCAGAATCGCCCACTTCTTCATGTTCTTCATCTTCTTCTTCTGTTATTTTGCACTAATCACTTCTGCAGGGGTTACAATATGAACATAGGACCAGGGCAATCCCCTGAGTCCAAAGTCTGACATTCTGACAGGTGTGCCCCAGAAGCGCGCGCCTCCCATAAGCATTGCGCCATGTGCGCGCGTCCCACAGCAGCACTCAGAGGCGCACGCTTCTGGGTTGGTTCCCAGAACAGAGACAGGTTTCAGTGATTGAGCAGTACAGTGGGGTGTGGGCACAGTTGCCTGCATCAGAACAGAATTGAACCCTCAGACTGTTTTTGTGTTTTATTTACCGGTCACACGGGTGATTCGGGAGTTGTAATTTTATGTGCTTATGTGTTTTGTGTGTTTTTCTTTCTTTTCAAAAAAATAAAAAAAAAATAATAAATAAATAAATAAATTTTTGTCACTTGTTAGACCTCACACTACATGCACATATTCCTATGAACTGCTCACTATCGAGTCGCACAAGTCCAACCCCAAACCCGTCGAGGCCCGTCCTAGAAAGTTTCAAGCTCCACCAGACCTTGGCTCTTTCGAAGCGGTAAACCTCAGCCCGTGGCGTAGTTCAAGACTACATGCCGGGGGTGACCTTTGAGCCTCATATTCAAGCCGAGCACAAGCCACACAATTCTAGTTAGGGTCTAACACTCCGTGACTCAAGTCGGTTTCCATGTACCGAGATTTCCCTAAACTAATGTCTTCAAATCATACATGCCAACTTGTTGAAAGGGACGCAATAAAAATCCGTCCCCAAAAGTGGTTATTTTGGACGAAAATAAAAATCCGTCCCCGCATGTATGCTTTACTACATTAATTTAGTTTAATCCCGATACATGTAGGATTCACAAGCGCGATGGAATCCGATGAGTATATGGGACCGCGAGATGGTCTATATACTAGTGTGACGATTCCATTATTTTCTTAGAAACCCCAAAAGGGATTCATTCCCTCCGACTTATAAAAAAAAAAAAATAAAGAGTCTTTTCTTATGTGGTTCGAGTCGTGTGCCCAACTGTGTGCTCTAAGCCTCTTCATGGACCGCAAGTGTTACTCAAGACTGACAAGGGCCTCTTCTGCAATATAGGTTCAATTGGTACTTACAAAGTCTACCGGGATTCAGCAAATCGGTTAGTCCGTGAAGAGATCACTCCAACAGCTTCAACATCAACCATGACCGGCAGCAGCAACACCATGTCTCTCGAACAGCTCTCAACTATGGTCCAACTCCTCTAAGAGCAAGTCTCCACCCTTAACAAGGAGGCACAAAGCAAAGACGACATTTGGCAATCCCACCTCGACAGCCAAAGGGAGGCCCACGAGGCCGAAATGGAGCTAATGAAAGAAAAGCTCACCAACCTTGCCAAGGGAAAGAACAAGAACAATGATGATGAATCCGAGTGGACCGAGGGTTTGTTCAAGAGTCCTTATGTCAACACCCGCACCAAGAAAATGGGGGAACCGAGTTCCGAGAACAATGAGCCCAAAATGGTGGATTCTATCATGGCCTACATCGACCAAAAATTCAATGGGCTCAACATGGGGAAAGGCTCCGACACAAGCCTTTATCAATCATCCATCCTCATGAGTACTATGGCCGCTCTTCCCGATAAGTTCAAGATGCCCGACATACGCAAATTCAAGGGCAACTCTTGTCCTATGGCTCACATTGAGACTTATATTTGGGCAATGGTTCCAAAGAAGGTCTCCACCAAGGTGATGGCTCAATGCTTTCCTCTCACTCTCGAGGGGGCGGCGAAAGATTGGTATGCTACTCTCCCGCTCACTGTCCGTCTTGATTGGGACTCCGCCATGCTTGCCTTCAAGAACCAATACCAAGGCAACACCAATCACCGGCCCACAAGGAAAGAGCTAGAGAATACTACTCAACGAGACAATGAGTCCTTCATCGACTTCACAAGGAGATGGAATGACAAACTCTCTGAAATTGTTGAGAGGCCGAACACAAAAGAGCAAATGGACATATTTCTCAAGTGTCTCAAGATTGATCTCCGCACCCACCTAAGTGGGGCTTGCTACTCCGACTTCTCCCAAATGTATGAGGCGGGGGTACGCATGGATGACTTGCTCAAGGAGATTAAGAAGACCACTCCTACTTACCGCTACAAGGCCGCTTCCAACTCCACAAAAGAGGCCTCGGTCAACGCCGTCACTATTGACAAGGGGAATTACAAAAAGGTTCCTCCACCTCAAGGGAAGAAGTCCCGAAGTGACCGTGTCTACACGCCTCTCCAAGGCATGACTCAAACCGAAGTGTTCGAGGTCCTCAAGGCAAAGGGTCAAGTCACACCCGTGCAAGGGTACCAACCCAAGACGATCAACTCCAATCATGCTCACCACAAATATTGTGGCTACCACCAATATAGTGGCCACACCACCGAGGATTGCTTCATTCTCCGCAACGTCATTCAAGATATCATAGATAAGAAAGAATTTGTAGTGGCTAATGACGAGCATGTCAATGTAATAGAGATAGGAGAACTTGAGGGGACCACCCATTCAATCCCAATTGTGAATGGGGGCCCCAATGTTATGAATAAACTTGACAATTCTTGTTATGTAGTGACTTATGATGAAGTAATGAGGGAAGTACTAGAGAATAGGAAAAAGAAGCAAGATGGGAACGTCAACATGCTAACTCGATCCGGTCGAGTCATAGCAAGCAACCCTTCCACTTCTGCACCGAGCTCCTCTTCTCAAAGGCCGCAAGCTCATAACACTCCCGAAGATCCTCTACTTGTCCAACTCAAGAAAACTCAAGCCAACATCTCTATTTGGGACCTCATTGCATCCTCGAAGAAACACCGAGATCTCGTCATCCGCAATCTCGATGATACATCAGTTTCTCCCGATACTACTCCCGAGGACCTCACGGCAATGATTGGTCACATTCATTTTAGCAACGTCATCACCTTTGCCGATATGGACCTTCCACCGTTTGGTTCCAACCACAACGAAGCTATTTACCTCAAAGTACGAGCAAGGGGGAGGCCCGTCTCAAGAGTCTTAGTGGACGGTGGTTCCGCACTCAATCTCATGCCTGGTAGGATCATGGGCATACTGGGGCTTAAGGATTCCGATTTGAAGCCTTCTACTCAAGTAATCCGAGGTTATGACAGCTCCGCCCGTATAGTCATGGGTATGATCGAAATAGACATTGAGTTTGGGAGCATGGTCATGTCCGTTCCATTCCAAGTGCTTGATATCCCGGCCTCGTTCAACTTACTGTTGGGCCGACCATGGATTCATAGTGCTAATGCCGTACCTTCAACTCTCCACCAATGTGTCAAGATCCGAAATGATGATGAAATAGTGACCGTAATGGCTGAAAACATCACTATCCACAGAAAAGGTGAGCCCGTCCACCAAGTCCAGCATGGTCTACCAGACTCCACTCTCTCCGGCGTCTCAATCAACGCCATTGACAAAGAAGGGGGAAACGGATCATGGACCCCCAGCAATCACAAAGTCCTCCGCATGATGAGGAATATGGACTACTTCCCTGGTTTAGGCTTAGGGAAATATCAACAAGGAATCCTACATCCCGTGCAAGTCCCATTCGTCAAGAACACCTTCGGTTTGGGGTATAAGCCTTCCAAAGAAGACTTGAAACAAGAGCAATCAATCAAGAACGAAAAGGCCCGAGCCCGTAAAGAAGGCCGTCGTTATGAAGTCCCTAATCTAAGGCCTTACCGCAAGACATTGAATGGTTATTTTGTCCGCCAAGGGAAGACGTTCCATACACGATCTTTCCCGAGCCGTGGGTTAACAATAAAGGTGTCAAAAAGCCCGGCCTCGAAATCTTCTCCGATTGTGAGATCCAGAAATCCGAAAGGGAACCAACTCCCCTGTCGCCCCGTGAATGGTGGGGAAGGAAGATGACTATAGAGTCCGAGACAGAAATCACCGTGGGGGAAGAACTGACAGATTTAGCCTCCATGTTTGAAGAGCTTGCCATGATGAATGAATGCCAAGTTAACGCCATCCATGACACCATCATCGTGAACGAGACTATCAGTGAGATCCCGCCAATCTCCGAACCGATCAACAATTGGTATTCAACAAAAGGGCCCGTGGTATCCGAGGAATTCTTAGTCCAAGAAATGGGTTGCATACCCCGCACAGCAACAAAGGAAGAGCAGCTCACACTTACTTTCGAGTCCGAGAGTGTCTCTAATACCCTCACCCAAGAGGATTTGGAGGCCATAGCCGAGCGTGTGTTTCCTTTCTTTGCTAATGAAAAATTTGATATTTCTGAGTACCCTGAGATTGCAAACATCATAAATGATGAATTAACTAATAATGAACTTAATGAACAAGTTAATAACGATTTAAATTATGATGAAATAGACCACGAAAACATAACATACTTAAATGAACTTGCTCAACAAGTCCGTAGTCGTGGTGAGAATGGTCCAAAGGCTGACGAAGAATTGCATGTTGTTAATCTGGGTACCGAAGAAGAGCCAAAAGAAACTAAGATTGGAAGCTTCTTCAAGGGGGACGACAGAGACAGATTGACTGCACTACTACGGGAATTCGTGGATGTGTTCGAATGGTCATGCAAAGACATGCCGGGTTTGGATAGAAAGGTAGCAGAGCACAAGATTCCGATCAGAGAAGATGCCAGGCCAGTAAAGCAGAAGCTCAGAAAGATCAAGCCAGAATGGTCTCTGCAGGTCAAAGAAGAGATTGAGAAGCTCCTCAGTGTGGGTTTCATCAAGGTTATAGAGTATCCGACATGGTTAGCCAACATTGTGACAGTCAGGAAGGCAAACGGCAAGTTTCGAGTTTGTGTAGACTTCCGGGATTTAAACAAAGCTTCCCCAAAGGATGATTTTCCACTCCCTAATATCGACATGCTAGTCGACTCCACTGCTGCCTACGAGGTTCGCTCATTCGTGGATGGGTTCGCTGGGTACAATCAGATTCTTATGGCCGAGGAAGATCAACATAAGACAGCCTTCACAACACCGTGGGGTACCTTTTGCTACACAGTCATGCCATTTGGGTTAAGAAACGCTGGGGCTTCCTACCAAAGAGCCGTGACAGACTTGTTCCACGATATGATTCACAAAGAAATCGAGGTCTATGTGGACGACATGATCATTCACTCCAAAGGGGCCGATGGTCAACATTTAATCGATCTCCGCAAGTTCTTCGAAAGGCTTCGTCAACAGAGGATGAGGCTCAACCCTGCAAAGTGCACATTCGGGGTTATCCGAGGCAATGTTCTTGGTTATACGGTCAGTGAAAGGGGAATCGAAGTAGACCCCTCCAAAATCAAGGCAATCATTGACATGCCTCCTCCAAAGATGCAGAAAGAGATTAAAGGTTTCATGGGCAGACTACAATACATCAGTCGGTTTGTGCACCAACTCACTTCCATGTGCGAGCCGATCTTCAAGTTACTCAAGAAGAATGTGGCTCTAGAATGGACCGACGCGTGCCAAGAAGCCTTCGATCAAGTAAAGCATTACTTGACGTGCCCTCCTGTTCTAGTTCCGCCGCACAAGGAGAAACCTCTGTTGCTTTATCTCACTGTCAATGATGAAGCCCTAAGGGCTATGTTAGCACAAGAGCAACGAGAGTCCACAAGAGAGAACGCCATTTACTTTGTCAGTCGCCGATTCCAAGGAGGCGAAAAGAACTACTCTGTCTTAGAAAAGTCATGTGCAGCATTGGTTTGGGTCACTCAAAAGCTCAAACACTATATGGAAGCTTTTCCGATCAAGCTAGTAGCAAAGGTGGACCCGCTCCGCTACATCTTCGAGAAGCCTTTCATGTCAACAAGAATAGCCAAATGGTACTTCATGCTCGCTGGCTATGATATCACTTACGTCACACTAAAATCCGTCAGGGGGAAAGTGTTCAGTGACCAGCTTGCCGAATTCCCGTGTGACGAAGTGAAGGGGAAGATGTACAGTTCCCCGACGAGCATTTAATTTGTACTGCAACCGAGGAAGACAAGTGGCAACTTTTTTTCGATGGCGCCGCCAATAAACACGGTTTTGGTATAGGGGTATTGCTTGTCGATCCAAAAGACATCTACACTCCCATTGCCATACGCCTGGAATTCGAAGCTACCACAACATTGCCGAGTACGAAGCATGCATAGCAGGGCTCGAAGCAGCTCTCGAAAGAAACGTCACGGAACTAGAAGTGTTCGGCGACTCTTTGCTCCTTATCAATCAGCAATCGGGTAAATGGCGAACCCAAGACCCGACTCTCCAACATATGGTCAGCACCTTGAAGAACTGGTTGAACAATTCAAGAGATCACAACTACCTGCCAATAAGAATCGCTTCGCCGATGCACTGGCCACTATAGCTTCATTAGTTGAAATGCTGGTGAAGCCTTTCAAAATTGCTCGAAGGAACAGTCCGGCATATTGCATGAGTATCGAGATCAACGAGGTTCAAACAAACTCTCCGTGGTATTCGGATGAACTTCCTCAAAGTGCAATCTCAAGCAGCTCTGCAATAGCCTCTCGGTACGTACTGATTGGGGACGAGTCTACATCATCGTGCCGAAGCTCACACGAAGCCTGCCTACATTGGTTACTCACTATGGAACGAGACATCGTCAAAAGAAAGGGCTCGGGGATAGACATCATCGGTAAAGTTCATCAGCAATGGGCAGTCATTCGTCCTAGTGGCAGTCGACTACTTCACAAAGTGGGTCGAAGCACAAGCCTATCGAACTCTCAACGCCAAGAAAGTGGCCGAATTTGTAAGGATTAATATCATGTGCCGATACGGCGTGCCTCATGAAATCATTTCCGACAACGGCTCTCACTTCGAGAAGGAAATGGATGCACTCTTGGTAGAATACAAGATCACCAAGCACAAGTCATCTCCTTACTGGCCCCAAGCAAATGGCGCAATCGAAGCAGCAAATAAGACCATCGAGACCATCGTCAAGAAAATGGCCTCAACAGGAAGGGATTGGCCCGAGAAGCTACCATTAGCATTGTGGGGCTACCGCACATCCATACGGTCCGCAACAGGAGAAACTCCTTATGCATTGGTCTATGGTTCTAAAGCCGTACTCCCTATCGAACTTGAAGTCCCATCTCTACGGGTCCTCCTCGAGAATCAAGTCAACGAGGTCAACTGGATGCAAAGTCGATATGAACAGCTAGCCTTACTCGACGAGAAAAGGTTAAGAGCACTCGAACGCACGAGGGCATATCAGCAAAGGATGGCAAGAGCTTTCAACAAAAAAGTGAAGCCTCGAAACATCAATGTAGGAGATTTGGTCTTAAGACAACATCCTCCTAATGCCATGAATCCCCTGGGGAAATGGGGACCCCGATGGATCGGTCCGTACGTGGTCAAAGAGATACTAAGCGGTGGTACAGTCCGGCTCGTGGATTTAGATGGTGACCAGCTGCCAAAGGAGGTCAACCTCACAAGCTCAAGAGGTTCTACGCTTAATAAACAAAGACCATTAAAAAAAAAAAAAAATCGCTTGCTAGGTTGAAAACCCGCAAGGGCGGCCTAGGCAAAAATTAGAGCACGTGCAAAAAAGAAGCCCGCTAGATTGAAAACCCGCAAGGGCGGTCTAGGCAAAAAACAGGGTGCACACACAAAAAAAAAAAAAAATGGTCTTTGTTTATTTGAACTACGAAGACCTGAGCCTCCCAACTGGAGGAACGTAGGCAACCTTCGGGTGCGGTCTAAAACATATCAAAAATACCCAATTCACTTCAAATAACAAAATGCAATTTTTATTCATTCAATGAATTATTCAAACCATTACAACGGATTTATTGAGCAACAAAAGACATCAAAATATTAAATCCTAAAACAAAGTGGTCTAATTGCAATCTCTTGGGGTACAAAGAAAAATCTAATCTTTCTTAGGTTTGGGAACCCATTGCTTCTTGTTATGTCCTTTAGTCTTCTTGGATGGGGACGGAACATTCTTGGGACCGCCAAGACGGGAGAAAACGCTAGGACGGGACGGAGCTTCATCAACGGCTTTACCTTTACCCTTATCAAGCGGAGCCTTAGCGGGGACAACCATGGGACGCTCCCACACATATGAGGAATTTCCCTTACCTTTCTTCTTCTTGGGAAAATGACGGGGCCTATAGTCCCGCACATGAACCACCGGTCTCACGGGGTCAACAACATCGTCATTGGGCCTTCCCAAACGATCAAAAACGCTCGGACGCTTCTCCACCATCGAGACGGGCCCCACAGCTGGAACGGCGCTCACCATTGGAACGGACTTCTCACCCTCGGGGACGGAAACCTTAACTTCAAAGGAGAAAGTCATTGGGGCCATTATAACAAGAATTTTGTGGTTTAGGGGGAGAAAGTGTTTGCAAAAGAATGTTGTGTGGCCATTCTGGTCGAAAAATGGTTCAGCAAATTCAGCAACAAAAAGGAGTTCAAGCATCGACAACAAGCATCCTTTGGGCACACATTTGTTTGTAAAGAGTCGACATCTAAGATCGAGTCGCTAATAGAACATGAAATGAGTAGTAAGATAACTAGGATTGTAAATACATGTTAAATGTTATTACAGGCAAAAGGAAAAGTGTTTTAATCCCTCATCCTCTCAGCCACAACAGTTCGGGCACGTCATCACCAACACTGTGCTCACCCCCTGCTACCGCTCATCGTCATCATCATCCTCAGTCATCATCATCCTCACAACATCAGGACGGGTTCTCTTGGCAGCTCTCTCTGATGAACTGGCGCCGCCCCGGCTCTGGCGACCCTCTCGGCTCAGACTCCTACTATGGCTCAGACTCCTGCTCAGTGACTGCCTCGCCGAAGAGACAGCCTCATCAATATCCAGCGTAGCATCCCTACAGCCTCGTCCCATGCCCCGAGCACCTCGGGCAGCTCCTCTCGCAGCACCAGAGACAGCACCAGCAGCATCTCTAGTCATGGCAGCAATATCCCTGCACAGCTCCAGCACCCTCTCCTCCAGCTGACGGAGCCTCGCCTCATCCCTTTGTTCTGCCTACCCAAGTGCCTATAAGCAGCTACGGGCACCTGTTGCAACAAAAAATGGGGAAAGGAAATTACATCAATGCAAAGGACAGAAAAACAAGACTGGAACTGAGAAAATGCAAAGATGGTCGGAAAAACATACCACAGCAGCCTGAACGGGAGGCTCTCTCTCCGGTAACATATCCTCGGGAACAATCTCCCTCTGCTCCTCAAAGACCCCGAAGTTTGAATAAGTGTAATAAGGAGGAGGCAAAGGAGGATCAAAACAATACCCGGCACCGGTAGTATAAAACCGAGCGGAGGTCGAAGGAGCAGCCTGTGATCTCCTCAGATCAGCGAACATAAAGCCCTGCATCAAGTTGTTCTCCCTGAAGAGGCCATAATCCTGATCCAAGTGAATATAAGGGACGGCATCAACCCCTACCATATATGCCGCACGATCAGCCTCTGAAAGTGAGCTCCAGTTACGAGGGCAGAAAGGAGGAACGTCTGGAACTGCAGGACGGGGAGGGGTGTAAAAGTCTGTCACCTGGGTACCATGCTGCCAAAATACTCTGTCTCCCAAGTACAGAGCCATGCACTCACCCGAACTCATCAAAAGCCGAGAACGGGTAGGAATAAGAGTGTGCTCAAACCAGTGCTGAACTGATCTCCACGGATACAAAGAAAATGCAACAGACTCAGGCCTCAGGGTGTCCAAGTGCCGTCGGGCTGAAGTAAGACTAATGGGATTCGTGCCAGTCTTCACATTCCTCTCCTTATACGCCCACCGTGCGTAGTCCGGATACTGGGGCTGGCCTTCCTTGGCAATCTTGAAATCCCTCAGATTCAGGATAGCAAATGCCCAAAGCTGCAGACAAGAGGCAGAAACAAAGTTAATGGCAGTCAACGAAAAAGGCAGTTATGACTAAGGCAAGGAGAATATAAAAGGGACAGTAAGTGGTATACCTCCCACAGCAAGCTGAAGCCCGTAACAGAGCTGGTAGTCGAGCGGCTGGTCAAATCCATATCGTGATAACAAGAAGCCAAGCCCGCTGCGCCCCAGTTATACTGGTCGATCTGGTCTAAATCCACTAGCAAGTCAAGCAGAGCCAAAGAGGCCGAAGATCCCCCGTTGGCAAATAGAGTGTGGGATAACAAGTACCAAATGAAGCAACGGGCCACAGCATCAACCCGATCAGCAGTAACACCTCGAGCCTCAGCCATCAAGATGCTGAAATAAGCCCGGATTCTCCCCCATGTCACTCGAGAATTCTTAACCTCGAACCGGCAGTCAACCAAGGCCAGTAACTCGTCCGGAGTCCGAACAGCCCCTCTCAAACCAAAAGGGACTGGCACCCCCATGAACGGCAACCCGTCAAAGCTGTGAAATCAGTAGGCGTCATAGTCACCTCGCCCATGGGTAAATGGAAGGTATGGGTGGTATCCCACCATCTCTCCCTCAATGCCTGAACCACATCAGGGTCATTCTTCAAAGCTGGGAGGCTAGTGACAAAAAGACCAAAATGAGTCCCTGTGACTCGGGCCCGAACATTCTCGGGCAACCTCTTCCATATAGAGATAGTCCCATGAGCCCCACCGCGAATCTCTGTCAAACGGGTCCACTCCTGAAAGGAAAAGAGGAACAGCAAAAATTTCATCAGCATGACTGCTAGAAAAACGGATGAAGTCAACACAGAGATTTCAACGGCAGAACAATGTACAAGCAAGTGTGTGAGCGTGAAAATGGACATCCCAACATGTTTCTTACAACAAATCAGCAACAACAAACAACATGCAAAGAATGATCAATAAAGCTGCTGCATCAATATTTCGGGTAAAGAAAACAGAACTTCATAAAACCCGAAATCGACAAGAAGGGTGAGGCATTCTTACCAAACCCGAAGTCACGAAATGAGAAATGTGGGTATGAGGCCGGAAAGTAAGCAAGCTCGGGTCCATAGCTTCAACCCCAATTTCGGGCTCCTCGCCCTGTGGCATCTCAAACGGAGGTGATTGCTGACGATCCAACATCGTTTCTTTGACGGAATGATCCTAGAACAGCAAGAAAGTGTTTATGGGTGATTTCTCTACGAAAATTGGGCTTGGAATTTGGAGGGTTCTTCAGAATTTTAAAAAATGGCCGAAAACAGCGAACAGCCTGTTTAAATATGCTGAACTTATGCGCCAGGTGCGCGCCTCCCGACATATTCATTTGAGGCGCGCGCGTCCCACAACGAGGCCCGGACGCGCGCTCCTCCCATCATCAGGCAGGATCAGTCTCCCATGCAAAAAATCCATGCATTGTATCAAGGTTTCCCCACGGATTCCAAACTCCCTAAGTTCTGTCGCGGGTTCCACACCCCCCTCAAGAGTCAATCTCAACATTTCATCCCCAGCAGGAACATTTTTTCTGGTCGCGGTCAACTGTGCCCGTACCCCACAATTCAAAAAAGTCAAGTGTGACTCCAAATGGCACGAGACTTCAAAGCAATATTTCATCAAACGGATTCACTAACGGATTCGTCAACAAGGGTTCACTAACGATCTCATTCAAAACATTCAACTCGGTCCATATCGAGACAAGCTCCCATGAGCTCCAAGTCGGCAACTCGGTCCATATCGAGACAAGCTCCCATGAGCTCCAAGTCGGTAACTCGGTCCATATCGAGACAAGCTCCCATGAGCTCCAAGTAAACAACATAAGCTCCCATGAGCTCCAAGTCGGCAACTCGGTCCATATCGAGACAAGCTCCCATGAGCTCCAAGTCGGCAACTCGGTCCATATCGAGACAAGCTCCCATGAGCTCCAAGTCGGTAACTCGGTCCATATCGAGACAAGCTCCCATGAGCTCCAGCTCCAAGTCGGCAACTCGGTCCATATCGAGACAAGCTCCCATGAGCTCCAATACAACACTCCAGCAAAAGCCGCTCACACAGGGAGCGCACCACTATCTCTCGCAATTTCAAATTCCTGCTTTCATCGAGTCTTTGCTTTTTCTTGGTGATGTCCTCGGCGGGTGTTTTTAACTTTCGTCGACGCGTTTTGCTTTGCAGTCCACGTCGCCGAGGGGCTCTGTAGACACCCCGCCTTGGACCGCTCACCCCGATTGCACATTTGATCTTGTGTTTCTCCCCATTTTAAGTGTTTCTCGTTAGTTTCTGTCACTTCCGTTAAGTTCCTGACTGACTTCGTTAAGTTCAGGGACAAAACTGAATGACATGGCTGACTTTCTAGTCCATTCTGTCAAAATTGCCTTATCTGAGTCGCGCGCCTCCGACATTAGGAGCCAGGCGCGCGCGCCTCCCGCCCCCAAAGCAGGAAGCGCGCACCTCTGGGCGTCAGTTACAGATTTCTGGCCAGGATTCCCTCCCTTGCTCAATTTACAGGATTTTGCCCGGGAAGGATTTCTTGGTGACTGAGTTTTGGCACCAAAAACATCCCTCTTTCACCTATAAAAACCTCTCTTTACCTCCATTTTCAAGGATCGGAAAAAAGGTCAAAAAATCAACAAAAGATTGAACTTACAAAACTATACCAAAATCGCTTTCTAAAAGTTCTCCAAGGATTTCTATCAAGCAACATTTGAAGGTCTTCGAATTGTAGGTAAAAGTCCATCTTTTCCTTTCTTTTCTACTTCATCTCATCTCTCTCTTTTACTTTAACCAAATGTGCAATCACCCAAATCATTTTGGGACATGACTCTAATGATCACCTCATCTCATTGAGGTTGGTTAAGGAGTTATCTCCTACATTCCAAATCCTATTTTAAACCCCTTTTTTTTATAACTTAAAGAAGAAGAAGAAGAACATTTTCATTCATGTAGATTTTGAGCAAGCAAGACCAACTTAAGTTGGGCGAGATGGGTGTTTCGGTACTTCCCATCTCGTAATCTAACCCCCGGACCTCAAAACAAAGAATCTCTGTTTTCGTAATCAAACTTAGGCTACAATCAATAGGTTTTTCTTATGTTCCTCAAAACATAGGTGGCGACTCTAAAACAATCTAAAATCAAGTTAGACATCCTAGGACAATTCACGCGCCCTAGCCTAAAGCCGTGGTTTCCCCCGGGGTATCTACACTACCTGACATTGTCCTTTTAGTTGTTGGAAAAGTACAACGGTAACTTTTCAAAAAGCGAGACAAACCGACATTCCAAGAATAACTGAAATATGACTTGAAGTTTAAGGACAAGTCACCAGTCATTCATTTACAGTTGTAAAGTGAATGTTTGTCTTCAAGGAGTAAATGACAGCAATAACTTCTTCAATATCTTGGTCGGCGGTTCCACCAGATGCATGTGCGGTTTCATGAATGAACTTGAAATGCGGCAAAGACACAAACTGTGGTTTGATGAAGGACTTAAGGCACCATGCTGGTGGTTGAAAGATGGCGGCTTGAGGGACACTAAACCGCTATGGATAAACCGAACATAACTCAGCCTAACTACTAAAAATCTAGAAATGGACTTGTTTAAAAATTGAAGTACAACTTCATTACATGTAAACCTAAAGTCCACAAAAAGACACGTGGAATGGATCAATCAAATCAGGTCGGTGTACTAACAATGAATCCTAACACATATTAATGTAATTGCTACATGTAATCTTTAGCATTAATATAATAAAACAATTCTCTTTTATTTTTCTTTGCAATTTCCCCTTTCTTTTCATTGTAATTATTAGCACTTTTATATTAATAAATTGAAGGACACTTAGCATTAGAACACCAATAGTAGCAAGACCCGCGTAAGCGGGGCGGAGTGGGTGTTTAAGTACTTCCCACTCCGTCACCTAACCCCTGAACCCTTCTCTTCCCGAATCTCTAGTTTCGTAATATTAAAATAGGCTATTTCTTTAGGTTTTTCTAATGTTTCCTCAATAACATAGGTGGCGACTCTAACAATTAAAACAAGTTAGACATCCTAGGATAATTGACCGCTGGGTTAATGACAATTTAGGGCCTGAACTCCAGGGAGTGCGTCTAAAAGGGGCCTGGGTTTTTTTTTCGCTAGATCAGGGCTCAATATCTAAATTTTTCGGCAGTTAAGGGCTTTTTGACGGAAATCGTTAGAAAAGTCAGTTAAGTGCCATGTGCATGGCACGTGATCGACTAAATGGATGGATTTGTATTTCATACTAACTATTAAGGGGTGAGATGTAAAAGTCTGAAACTAGAGGACAAAATAAAAAATATATCTCTCTAAAATATTACATCAAACCCCCTTCTTCTTCCCAAATCAAACAACCAGATCCAACCCCTTCTTCTTCCCAAATCAAACCCAGATGGCCAGATCCAACCCCCTTCTTCCGGCACTACCACCATCTACTCCGACCGCCACCGCCACCGCCATCATCACCGATATGCTCCACCAAACCCATCACCCGCCATTAAATATCAAAGCAAACCAAATCATCCAAATCAAAACAAAAAAATCATCCAAATATCAGAGATTGAACTAGCATCCTTATAGACCTGTTGTTACGTTTTCGGGAATGAGCTTTTGGGTTAATTAGATTTGGATCTATTTGGAATTTCGGGTTTTGATTCGTCTGAATCATCGTCTTCCTTGTTGTTAATGGTTGCCGGCGTCGTTTTGGTGAGGGAAGAGAGTTAACGTAGGCGGCAGTGCCGTACGCGCCGCCGGTGGAGAAACCGAGGTTAATGGTGCCAAAAGATTTAGCGACGGTTTCGGAGAGGAAGAGGCGGAAGTTTGGTTCTAAGGAGTTGGAGGCATGGAAGAGTTTGATGACTTGGGATAGGTTTAAGACTTCGGTGTTTTCGACGCCGGGTGGGAGGCCGTGGTCGGAGCTTTGGAAAGGGAGGGAGACTAAGTTGATTGGTGGCGGCAGAGGAGATGGGGACGACGGCGGTGGTTGGTGGGTGGAGATGGTGTTGCGGAGGTAGTTGATGTTATGTAATGCCGTTTCTAATTTTTATTCCAGAAAGCAAAATTAGGGTGGGTCTAATTTTTGCTTTTTCTTGTGTTGATTCTGAAATTTGATGGGAATAACTATATATACTCCCTCCGTCCCAAATTAATGTTCTTACTTTGACTTGACTTTGTACAGAGATTAAGAAAAAGTAAATGTTGTGAGTATAAAAAGTAAAGTATGAGAGAGAAAGTGGGTAGGGAGTTTTTGTTGTGAAAATGACAAGTGGGTCCCACTTTCTATTTTAGGTAATAAAGTAAAGTAAGAACCTTAAATTGGGACATACCAAAAAGGAAAGTAAGAACCTTAAAGTGGGACAGAGGTAGTATCTTTTTTTTTGTAAATAGTGATAATTACTTTATGTTGTTGTTTTTTTTTTTTTTTGAAAGAATGTTGTTTTAAATTTGGTGAATGTAAAAAATAATTTATTATGTTCATAGAATAAAATTTAAATTTATTTATGATTTTGTTTATTTTAAATTTATTATTTAGAAAATAATCTAAATCCTATTATATACTTGATTATTTAGAAAAAGTATTATTTTTTAGAAAAAATATTTATTTCATTTTTAAACCTTTTGAGTTTCAAAAATTTCACTAAAGCCCTTACTAACTAATATCATTACAAATCCATCCATTTAGTCGATCACGTGCCATGCACATGACACTTAACTGACTTTTCTAACGATTTCCGTCAAAAAGCCCTTAACTGTCGAAAAATTTAGATATTGAGCCCTGATCTAGCGGGAAAAAAACCCAGGCCCCTTTTAGACGCACCCCCCTAGAGTTCAGGCCTTAAATTGTCATTAACCCTTCACCGCTCTAGCCAAGTTGTGGTTTTCCTGGGGTATCTACATTGGCGACTCCACTGGGGATAATTTAGAGGGTTAAACTTGCGTTTCATACTTTTGGTGTTCTTATATCTGTTTTCTGGGCATTCTGGTAAAAAGGGTTGGAAGCGTGCGCCTCTGGCCTTCTTGGCCTAAAGCGCGCGCGTCCAACCCCAATTACCAGAATCGCCCGCCTTCCTTCTTGTCCTTCCATTTCATGTTTCTGTGCTAACAATTACTGCAGCGGAAAGAATTTTTATTTAGGGTCAAGGCAATCCCTTGAACCCATGAGTTTGCAGGTACTGCCCAGAATCGGGCGCCTCGGCCTCTCTCGCTCGGAGGCGCGCGCTTCCCACTACCACTGCCCAATGCGCGCGCTTCTGGGCGCATTCCCAGAACAGAACAGTGCACAAAAACAAAACAGTTTTGACAGTGTGTGGGCACCGGGCTTGCACACAACTTCTTTTACTTTCTGTTTATTTTATCGGTCACACGGGTGATTGAAAGTTGTAAATATGTGTTTATTTGTTTCATTCTTTCTTTGAAAAAAAAATGTCACTTTGCTTGACCTCACACTACATGCACATATTCCTATGAATTGCTCTCTATCGAGTCGCACAAGTCCAACCCCAAACCCGTCGAGGCCCGTCCTAGAGAGTTTCAAGCTCTACCTGTCCTTGACTTTTTCGAAACGGTGAACCTCAACCCGTGGCGTAGTTCATGACTACATGCCGGGGGTGACCTTTAAACCTCTCTTAGCCGAGCACAAGCCAACACATTCTTAGTCTAGGTTCTAACACTCCGTGACTAAGTCGGTTTTTCATGTGTCGAGATTTCTCTAAACTAATGTCTTCAAATCATACATGCCAAGTGGTTATCATGGACGAAATAAAACTCCGTCCCCAAGTGGTTATTATGGACGAAAATAAAAAATTTGTCCCCGCATGTATGCTTTATGACATTAATTTAGTTTAATCCCGTCACATGTAGGTATCACAAGCGTGGTGGAATCCGATGAGTATATGGGACCGCGAGAAGGTCTATATACTAGTGTGATGATTCTACTATTTTTCTAGAAACCCCAAAAAGGACTACGTCCTTCCGACTTTTGTAAATAAATAAATAAAAAAAATCATTTTTCTCTATGTGGTTGAGTCTTTTCCTGTTTGTGGGTTAATTTATTTTATTCAAAAAAATGTTTGTGGGGCCATCCTAAAATCAACCGTGCTCTTTCAATAGGTCCAATGGCTTCCAACGGCAATAACAACAAGTGAGAGAACATTTCCGTGTCCAACGAAAGGCTTTTCAACATAATAAGAGCCATAGGGAACAAATGGATAGACTTGTCGATGATGGCCGCCGCAAGGACGATTTATGGCAAGCCCGTTTTGATCTCGAGAGGAGAATTCACGAGGAAGAGGTTTCCGAACTCAAAGCTCGTCTGCAAGAGTTCACCGACAACAAGGCAAAGGTCAATGGTAAAACATGCTCAAGTGGCCCGTCCCTCAAAAGCCACAAAAGTACCGCCGACAACCGAGTTTTCACTCCTCTCCTAGGAGTAACCCAAGCCGAAGCATTTGAAACTTTGGTGGCAAGTGGATAGATCAAGCCTTTAGAAGGGTACAAACCCAAGACGATGCGTCCCAACCATGCCCATCACAAGTATTGTGACTACCACAAGCATAGCGGCCATACTACTGAGGGATGCTTCACTCTCCGAAATATCATCCAAGATTTGATCGATAACGACGAATTTACTGTGGATGAAGAGCAACCGTTAGAGAGTGACAACATGCAAGAACTCATCAAATAAGAATGATTTGGGTTTGAAATGGGGAGAACTACAACAACAAGGATGACGACAACAATCTTCGTTTCTCTTTCTCTACCTAGAAATAGGATTAAAACAAAAAAAATAGTCAAAGTCCTATTTTGTGTGCATTAAGTTTTCTTCCTTCTCGTTAATGTCAAAGTTTGAGTCAGTCTTCAATAAATGAAAGGCGTTCTTTTCCTCATACACTCTTCCAAGTTGTTCAATTTAATTCTTGGTAAAATGATGAAAAGATGTCTAAGCAAGTTTTAGAACGAAGGCTATCACTTGAACGCCTAGGGGATAAACACCGTGACGAATGCGACAACATCAACGACAAATCCAAGACATCAAGCAAGGTGGAACTACAAACATGGAGAAAAATCAAGCAATGTTTTAAAGGGGGATTAAAAAAAAAACCTCGCTAGATTGAAATCCTCAAATCAACCTAGGCAAAAGTTAGAGCACAAAAAAAAAAAATCCCCCTCATTCAAAGAAGTTCACAACAACATCATCATCCACCAACAAAGGACGAAGCTATATCGACAACCATCAGGATGAAGCAACAATTCCATCACGAAGAATGGAGTATTCACAAGAACTACAGTGACCTGAGCCTCTACAATGGAGGAACGTAGGCAACCTTCGGGTTCGGTCTCATGCAAGAAAGAAGATGTGTTTAGCCCTCGTACGTTATGGTGATTGGCCTTCATCTCGAACTTGTCAAGACATCTTTGTACGAGTCATTTGCCAATGAATTAATCACCTCAAGATTGAACAACTTTCTTAGAATTTGGAGTCACTTTGCGTTCCTTGTCGAGTCTAGGGGCTTCTTTCCTTTCTGCTCTACTCCCAGTTTCTTGCAATCAAATTGGGGCTTTCCTTCTCTTATCTCTTAATGACTTACTTGCCTTCGTGAGTCATTCAATAAAAATACATGTCAATACTAGGGACCACTTCCCTAGTCAAGTCAATGTCACTCACCTTTAGTAACAAAAGGTCTCCACCGCAAAATCTCATGTCTTATCTCCTCAGCTAGAGTCAATACACACTTCCTCATTAATCGAGTAAAAAAAAAAGATGCAAAAGAAATGGCCGCTAGATTGAAAACCCGAAAGGGCAGTCTAGGCAAAAAACAGGGTGCGTCATAAAAAAAATGAGAGAGTGAGAGAGAGAAGGGAAAGAGAAATGGAGATCCCCGGCCTCTAAAGAAAACAAGTTCTACATTGAATCTCCTCAGTAAGGCAATTCCCCACCGAGTCAACTTTGGGAATTGCAAACACATGACACTGTAGATACCTCAGGAAACCACAACTTGGCTAGAGCGGTGAATTATCCTAGGATCTCTAACTTGTTTTAGATTGTTTAGAGACGCCACCTATGTTTTGAGGAACATAAGAAAAACCTATCGATAATAGCCTAAGTTTGATTACGAAAACAGAGATTCTTTGTTTTGAGGTTTGGGGGTTAGATTACGAGATGGGAAGTACCGAAACACCCATCTCGCCCAACTAAAGTTGGTCTTGCTTTATCAAAATCTACATGAATGATAAACGTTCTTCTTCTTCTTCTTTAAATCGTAAAAAGGGGTTTTAAAATAGAGTTTGGAATGTAAGAGATAACTCCTTAACCAACCTCAATGAGATGAGGTGATCATTAGAGTCATGTCCCAAATTGATTTGGGTGATTGCACTTTGATAAAACAAAAAGAAAGAGAAAAGAGATGAAGTCGAGAAGAGGAAGGAAATGGTTTTTACCTAGTCTTCGAGAGACTTCAAACACTTCTTGATGAATGCCTTTGGAAATGCCTTGAAGGTAAGAAATTTGGCTTCTTTGTTGAAAATGTAAGATTTTAGAGTAAAAGATCCAAGGTTCAAGGTCTAAGGTTTTTCGGTCTTTGAAAATGGAGGTCAAGAGAGGTTTTTATAGGTGAAAGAGAGGTGTTTTTGGTGCCAAAACTCAGTCACCAACAAATCCTTCCCGGGCAAAATCCTGTAAATTGAGCAAGGGAGAGAATCCTGGCCAGAAATCTGTAACTGACGCCCAGAGGCGCGCGCTTCCTGTATTGGGGGTGGGAGGCGCGCGCGCCTAGCTCCTCCTGTCGGAGGCGCGCGACTCAGAGAAGGAAATTTTGACAGAATGGACTAGAAAGTCAGCCCTGTTATTCAGTTTAGTCCCTGGACTTAACGAAGTCAGTCAGGAACTTAACGGAAGTGACAGAAACTAACGAGAAACACTTAAAATGGGGAGAAACACAAGATCAAATGTGCAATCGGGGTGAGCGGTCCAAGGCGGGGTGTCTACAGAGCCCCTCGGCGACGTGGATTGCAAAGTAAAACGCATCGACGAAAGTTAAAAAACACCCGTCGAGGACATTACCAAGAAAAAAGCAAAGACTCGATGAAAGCAGGAATTTGAAATTGCGAGAGAGGGTGGTGCGCTCCATGTGTGAGCGGCTTTTGTTGATAGAGGGGGTGGCATGATCCGTTAGGTGAACCTGCCGACTGAATATCTTGAGTGAGGCCGTTAGTGAACCTTTTGAACGAGGCCGTTAGTGAACCTTTGAGGATGAATCCGTTAGTGAAATCCGTTGATGAGGCCGTTAGTGAACCCTTGTAGAGGTCGTTAGTGAACCTTTGAGGAGGCCGTTAGTGAACCTTTGAAGAGGCCGTTAGTGAACCTTTGAGAGGCCGTTAGTGAGCCTTTGGAGGACGAATCCGACGAATCCGTTAGTGAAATCCGTTGATGAGGCCGTTGGTGAACCTTTGGAGAGGCCGTTAGTGAACCTTTGAGGAGGCCGTTAGTGAACCTTTGGAGAGGCCGTTAGTGAACCTTTGAAGACGAATCCGTTAGTGAAATTCGTTGATGAGGCCGTTGGTGAACCTTTGAGGAGGCCGTTAGTGAACCTTTGGAGGGGCCGTTAGTGAACCTTTGAAGACGAATCCGTTAGTGAGATTCGTTGATGAGGCCGTTGGTGAACCTTTGTAGATGCCGTTAGTGAACCTTTAAGGAGGCTGTTAGTGAACCTTTGAGAGGCCGTTAGTGAACCTTTGAAGACGAATCCGTTAGTGAGATTCGTTGATGAGGCCGTTGGTGAACCTTTGTAGAGGCCGTTAGTGAACCTTTGAGGAGGCCGTTAGTGAACCTTTGGAGAGGCCGTTAGTGAACCTTTGAGGATGAATCCGTTAGTGAAATTCGTTGATGAGGCATTGCTTTGGAGTCTCGTGCCACTTGGAGTCACACTTGACTTTTTGAATTGTGGGGTGCGGGCACAGTTGACCGCGACCAGAGAAATATTCCTGCTGGGGATAAAATGTTGAGATTGATCCTTGAGGGGGTATGGCACCCGTGACATAACATAGGGATGAGGACGGCCTACTTTTGAGTGGGAGTTTCTATCCTACTTTCAATCTTTGACATGCCTTAAGGGCGGACCAGAAGAAGGTGTACCCAACTGGGTGTCCGGGGACAGGGGCCGTATCTTGACTTAGGCTGGAGATCTCTGACGAGGCCTTTTCTGAAGTGATCCAGACTTGGAAGGCGCGCGCTTTCCTCTGTAGGCTTGGGACGCGCGCGCATTTCAGACTGCTGGCGGGTGGTGCGCGCGTCTGGGAGGCGGAATTCTGGGCTTGACATTTGCTGGCCAAAAGAATCCCCAACAGCTATAATATCATCCTCTGTTCGACCACTTGATTCTCACAGCTCCTTTGTGCCATTTTTGAACCTCATATTATTACTTAACTTTTCTTGTGATCAACATTTTCCATGGCTTCCCATTCTTTTGCTCTTGATGCCAAGGTTGTTAGTGGGTATGAAAAGGACTTGGGCACTTTTGTGTATTCCTTCAAGACCCATCCCAAGAAGGCCTTCATTAAAGACTTCGGGTTCCGGATTCTTTTCACTTTGCGGACGTTGAAGCCAGATTGGGATTTGTTGAGAGCTGCCGTGGCTTTCTGGGATTGCGACAGCCATACCTTCAACTTTTCAGCTAATGAAATGGTGCCGACTGTTGATGATTTCGGGGCCATCCTTGGTATGCCTTTGGCCGGTCGGATTGGCGTCCCTAAATATCACCGTGGTGCCATTGACTCTTGGGTTGAGTCACTGAATCTCCCTGTTGAGGACGTGAGGAGGATGTTGCACGGTACTGTGATTGACATAACTGAGCTGCCGATGTTCTTCAGTTTACACTCGGAGGATCCGGTGGTTCAATCTTTCAAAAGGAATGCCATGGCCGCTTGTCTCTTTAGTAAAGTACTGTTTGTTACACCTTTCGGGACTGCGGATGTGCAGTTGGCTAAGATTATTTTGCAAGCCAAGGAGCAACAATTTAGTATAATACCTCTTATTGTAGGGGAGACGTTGCACGGCCTTGATGAGTTACATAGGACGGGCAAGATGTGTCGGGGAATCCCTTTGCTCTTGACCATATGGCTCCGAGAACACTTCAAGATTTATTCCCCGGATGGTGATTTGTCTCCTTTTGCTGTTCATAGGAGGAAGTTATTGATCTGGGATTTATCTGAAGATGGTTGGAAGAAATTCTTTGCCTCTCGGATAACCGTCGACATTGAGTGGTGCCCTCCTTCTTGGGGTCTTCGTCTTTTTGTGGAATGGACTCTTGGTTTTCAGCACGTGGTTGTACCCGGCTTGAGAGATTCTTCATTTTACCAGCCAGAGCGGGTTCTGCGGCAGTTCGGTCGCCAACAGACAATTCTTTTCTGAGGGACGGAATGCTTCGTCCAGTTGGTTACATGGGTCTGGATTTCTCGAGTGAGCTTCAGTCGGCTTGGGGAGATGACCGCAACCGTTGGGCCTTTGCTCCTCTGCATCGGGGGAGTGTCTTCCTTCCTGAGAGCTACTTGGATTATTTGTTTGGCACCCTTTATCGTGGCATCACTTGGGTCGATGTGCTTCGTGCCGAGTTGTTGGGAAAGGGTTTTGAGCCTAGCAGCGCTTTGAGATATAGGGAGGCTGCTGCTGATTCGAGTAACATTCTTGCTGACCCTTTCGGTACTCCTTTGGATGACTTTTACGCTAGGAGACGTGCCGCAACACAGAAGGTTTCGGTGCGTATTAGTGCTCCTCCGTTATCCAAGAAGAAAAGGATTGAGAGACGATCGGGTGGTCCTTTGAAGGCTAAGAGAAAATTGGATTTTTCTTAGTACCCTAAGAGATTGCAATTAAATTAGACCACTTTGTTTTAGGATTTAATATTTTGATGTCTTTTGTTGCTCAATGAATCCGTTGTAATGGTTTGAATAATTCATTGAATGAATAAGAATTGCATCTTGTTATTTGAAGTGAATTGGGTATTTTTGATATGTTTTAGACCGCACCCGAAGGTTTCCTACGTTCCTCCAGTTGGGAGGCTCAGGTCTCCGTAGTTCAAACAAACAAAGACCATTTTTTTTTATTTTTTTTTTGTGTTCACCCTGTTTTTTGCCTAGACCGCCCTTTCGGGTTTTCAATCTAGCGGGCTTCTTTTTTGCATGTGCTCTAATTTTTGCCTAGGCCGCCCTTGCGGGTTTTCAACCTAGTGAGCGATTTTTTTTTTTTTTATGGTCTTTGTTTATTAAGCATAGAACCTCTTGAGTTTGTCGAGGTTGACCTCCTTTGGCAGCTGGTCACCATCTAAATCCACAAGCCGGACTGTACCGCCGCTTAGTATCTTTTTGACCACGTACGGACCGATCCATCGGGGTCCCCATTTCCCCAGGGGATTCATGGCGTTAGGAGGATGTTGTCTTAAGACCAAATCTCCCACATTGATGTTTCGAGGCTTCACCTTTTTGTTAGAAGCTCTTGCCATCCTTTGCTGATACGCCCTTGTGCGTTCGAGTGCTCTTAACCTTTTCTCGTCGAGTAAGGCTAGCTGTTCATATCGACTTTGCATCCAGTTGACCTCGTTGACTTGATTCTCGAGGAGGACCCGTAGAGATGGGACTTCAAGTTCGATTGGGAGTATGGCTTCAGAACCATAGACTAATGCATAAGGAGTTTCTCCTGTTGTGGACCGTATTGATGTGCGATAGCCCCACAATGCTAATGGTAGCTTCTCGGGCCAATCCCTTCCTGTCGAGGCCATTTTCTTGACGATGGTCTCGATGGTCTTATTTGCTGCTTCAACCGCGCCATTTGCTTGGGGACGGTAAGGAGATGACTTGTGCTTGGTGATCTTGTATTCTACCAAAAGTGCATCCATTTCCTTTTCAAAATGAGAGCCGTTGTCGGAAATGATTTCATGAGGCACGCCGTATCGGCACATGATATTGATCTTTACAAATTCGGCCACTTTCTTGGCGTTGAGGGTCTGATATGCTTGTGCTTCGACCCAATTTGTGAAGTAGTCAACTGCCACTAGGACGAATGACTGCCCATTGCTCCCGGCAGGATGAACTTTACCGATGATGTCTATCCCCCAACAAGAGAAAGGCCAAGGTATGACCATGTTGTAAAGTTGCGAGGGTGGAGCATGTTGCAGATTAGCGTGGAATTGGCACTTGGCGCACCTTTTGACTTTCTAGATACAGTCTCGTTCCATAGTGCTCCAATAGTAACCAATGCGGAGTATCTTTTTGACCAGCATAAATCCATTCATGTGGTGTCCACACTCTCCTTCGTGCACTTCACACATTATCTCTTGAGCTTCGGCCTCATTGTCGCATAAGAGATTGATCCCGTAGTGGTGCCTTTTGTAGACTCGGTCTCCAATCAATATGTACCGAGAGGCTAGCCTTTGCAGAGCCGCTTGAGACTTCTTATTGCTATTCTCGGGATAAGTGCCATCTTTGAGGAAATTCATGATATCCGAATACCACGGAGAATTTGTTTGAACCTCGTCGATCTCGATAATCATGCAGTACGCCGGACTGTTCCTTCGGGCAACTTTAAAGGGCTTCACCATTTTCCCTTTGGGCATTTCGACTAATGAAGCTATAGTGGCCAGTGCATCGGCGAAGCAATTTTTATCCCTTGGCAGGTAGTTGAAAGTGATCTCTTGGAATTGTTCAACCAATTCTTCAAGGTGTTTACCATACTGTTGGAGAGTCGGGTCTTGGGTTCGCCATTTACCCGATTGCTGATTGATAAGGAGCAAAGAGTCGCCGAATACTTCTAGTTCCGTGACGTTTCTTTCGAGAGCTGCTTCGAGCCCTGCTACACATGCTTTGTACTCGGCAATGTTGTTGGTAGCTTTGAATTCCAGACGGATGGCGATGGGAGTGTAGATGTCTTTTGGATCGACAAGCAATACTCCTATACCAAAACCGTGCTTATTGGCGGCGCCATCGAAAAAAAGTTGCCACTTATTTTCCTCGGTTGCAGTACAAATTAAGTGCTCATCGGGGAACTGTACGTCTTCCCCCTTCACTTCGTCACATGGGAATTCGGCAAGCTGGTCACTGAACACTTTCCCCCTGACGGATTTTAATGTGACGTAAGTGATATCATAGCCGGCGAGCATGAAGTACCATTTGGCTATTCTTGTTGACATGAAAGGCTTCTCGAAGATGTAGCGAAGCGGGTCCACCTTTGCTACTAGCTTGATCAGAAAAGCTTCCATATAGTGTTTGAGCTTTTGAGTGACCCAAACCAATGCTGCACATGACTTCTCTAAGACAGAGTAGTTCTTTTCGCCTCCTTGGAATCGGCGACTGACAAAGTAAATGGAATTCTCCTTTGTGGACTCTCGTTGCTCTTGTGCTAACATAGCCCCTAGGGCTTCATCATTGACAGTGAGATAGAGCAAAAGAGGTTTCTCCTTGTGCGGTGGAACTAGAACAGGAGGGCACGTCAAGTAATGTTTCACTTGGTCGAAGGATTCTTGGCACGCGTCGGTCCATTCTAGAGCCACATTCTTCTTGAGTAGCTTGAATATTGGCTCGCACATGGAAGTGAGTTGGTGCACAAACCGACTGATGTATTGCAGTCTGCCCATGAAACCTTTGATCTCTTTCTGTGTCTTTGGAGGAGGCATGTCAATGATTGCCTTAATTTTGGAGGGATCTACTTCAATTCCCCTTTCAGTGACCATATAACCAAGGACTTTGCCTCGGATAACCTCGAACGTGCACTTTGCAGGGTTGAGCCTCATCTTGTGTTGACGAAGCCTTTCAAAGAACTTGCGGAGGTCGATTAAATGTTGACCATCGGTCCCTTTGGAGTGAATGATCATGTCGTCCACATAGACCTCGATTTCTTTGTGAATCATATCGTGGAACAAGTCTGTCACGGCTCTTTGGTAGGAAGCCCCAGCGTTTCTTAACCCAAATGGCATACTGTGTAGCAAAAGGTACCCCACGGTGTTGTGAAGGCTGTCTTATGTTGATCTTCTTCGGCCATGAGAATCTGATTGTACCCAGCGAACCCGTCCAAGAATGAGCGAACCTCGTAGGCAGCAGTGGATTCGAGGTACCCAGCGAACCCGTCCAAGAATGAGCGAACCTCGTAGGCAGCAGTGGATTCGACCAGCATGTCGATGTTAGGGAATGGAAAATCATCCTTTGGGGAAGCTTTGTTCAAATCCTGGAAGTCTACACAAACTCGAACCTTGCCGTTTGCCTTTCTGACTGTCACGATGTTGGCTAACCATGTCGGATACTCGATAACCTTGATGAAACCCACACTGAGGAGCTTCTCAATCTCTTCTTTGACTTGCAGAGACCATTCTGGCTTGATCTTTCTGAGCTTCTGCTTTACCGGCTTGGTATTTTCTCTGATCGGAATTCTGTGCTCCGCTACCTTTCTGTCCAAACCCGGCATGTCTTTGTATGACCATACGAACACATCCACGAACTCCCATAGTAGTGCAGTCAATCTTTCTCTGTCGTCCCCCTTGAAGAAGCTTCCAATCTTAGTTTCTCTTGGCTCTTCTTCGGTACCCAGATTAACAACATGCAATTCTTCGTCAGCCTTTGGACCATTTTCACCCCGACTACGGACTTGTTGAGCAAGTTCATTTAAGTATGTTGTGTTTTCGTGGTCTATTTCAGCATAATTTGAATAGTTATTAACTTGTTCATTAAGTTCATTATTAGTTAATTCATCATTTATGATGTTTGCAATCTCAGGGTACTCAGAAATATCAAATTTTTCATTAGCAAAGAAAGGAAACACACGCTCGGCTATGGCCTCCAAATATTCTTGGGTGAGGGTATTAGAGACACTCTCGGACTCGAAAGTGGTGTGAGCCGCTCTTCCTTTGTTGCTGTGCGGGGTATGCAACTCATTTCTTGGACTAAGAATTCCTCAGATACAACGGGCCCTTTCGTTGAATACCAATTGTTGATCGGCTTGGAGCTTGGCGGGATCTCGCTGATAGTCTCGTTTTATAGTGACGGTGCCATGGATGGCGATGACTTGGCATTCATTCAATATGGAAATCTCTTCGAACATGGAGGCTAAATCTGTCAGTTCTTCCCCCACGATGATTTCTGTCTCGGACTCTATAGTCATCTTCCTTCCCCACCATTCACGAGGCGACATGGGAGTTGGTTCCCTTTCGGATTTCTGGATCTCAAAATCTGAGAAGATTTCGAGACCGGGCTTTTTGACACCCTTATTGTTAACCCATGGCTCGGGAAAGATCATGTATGGAACGTCTTCCCCTTGGCGGACAAAATATCCATTCAACGTCTTGCGGTATTAGGGACCTCATAACGACGGCCTTCTTTACGAGCTCGGGCCTTTTCGTTCTTGATTGCTTGCTCTTGTTTCAAGTCTTCTCTGGAAGGTTCGTACCCCAAACCGAATGTGTTTTTGACGAATGGGATTTGCACAGGATGTAGGATCCCTTGTTGATATTTCCCTAGGCCTAAACCAGGGAAGTAGTCCATATTCCTCATCATGCGGAGGACTTTGTGGTTGCTGGGGGTCCATGATCCGTTTCCCCTTTCTTTGTCAATGGCGTTGATTGAGACGCCAGAGAGAGTGGAGTCTGGTAAACCATGCTGAACTTGGTGGACGGGCTCACCTTTTCTGTGGATAGTGACGTTTTCAGCCATGACGGTCACTATTTCATCACCATTTTAGATCTTGACACATTGATTGAGAGTTGACGGGACGGAATTAGAACTGTGAATCCATGGTCGACCCAAAAGTAAGTTGAACGAGGCCGGGATGTCAAGCACTTGGAATGGAACGGACATGACCATGCTCCCAAACTCAATGTCTATTTCAATAATGCCCATGACCGTAAGGGCGGTGCTGTCATAACCTCGGATTACTTGAGCAGAAGGCTTCAAATTGGAATCCTTAAGCCCCAATATGCCCATGATTCGGCTAGGCATGAGGTTGAGTGCGGAACCACCGTCCACTGAGACTCTTGAGATGGGCCTCCCCCTTGCTCGTACCTTGAGGTAAATAGCCTCGTTGTGGTCGGAACCAAATGGTGGAAGGTCCATATCGGCAAAGGTGATGATGTTGCCAAAATGAATGTGACTGATCATTGCCGTGAGGTCCTCGGGAGTAGTATCGGGAGAAATTGATGTATCATTGAGATTGCGGATGACAAGATCTCGGTGTTTCTTTGAGGATGCAATGAGGTCCCAAATAGAGATGTTGGCTTGAGTTTTCTTGAGTTGGACAAGTAGAGGATCTTCGGGAGTGTCGCGAGCTTACGGCCTTTGAGAAGAGGAGCTTGGTGCGGAAGTGGAAGGGTTGCTTGCTATGACTCGACCTGATCGAGTTATCATGTTGACGTTCCCATCTTGCTTCTTTTTCCTATTCTCTAGTACTTCCCTCATTACCTCATCGTAAGTTACAACATAACAAGAACTGTCAAGTTTATTCATAACATAGGGGCCCCCATTCACAATTGGGATTGAATGGGTGGTCCCCTCGAGTTCTCCTATCTCTATTACATTGACATGTTCGCCATTAGTCACTACAAATTCTTTCTTGTCTATGAGATCTTGAATGACATTGCGGAGAACGAAGCAATCCTCGGTGGTGTGGCCACTATATTGGTCGTAGCCACAATATTTGTGGTGAGCATGATTGGGGTGGACCGTCTTGGGTTGGTACCCTTGCACGGGTGAGACTTGACCCTTTGCTTTGAGGACCTCGAAAACTTCGGTTTGAGTCATGCCTTGGAGAGGCGTGTAGACACGGTCATTTCGGGACTTCTTCCCTTGGGGTGGAGGAACCTTTTTGTAATTCCCCTTATCGATAGTGACGGCGTTGACTGAGGCCTCTTTTGTGGAGTTGGAAGCGGCCTTGTATCGGTAAGTAGGAGTGGCCTTCTTAATCTCCTTGAGCAAGTCATCCATGCGTACCCCCGCCTCATACATTTGGGAGAAGTCGGAGTAGCAACCCCCACTTAGGTGGGTGCGGAGATCAATCTTGAGACACTTGAGAAAGATGTTCATTTGCTCTTTTTGTTGGGTTTCGTTGTAACATGCGCAGCGGAATTTAGCATTTAAAATTTTGAAACCCAAAGCCCATAGATCCGTTCATATGATTAAATCAAATACAATAACATGAATATAGGATAAAACTAACCCTTGATGGCTATTAAATTTTCTCTTGGTCTTTGGTGGAGATTTGAAGACTTGATCACGATCACAAAGCTTGAACACGAACTTTGAAGATGATGATTTTCACCCTCTAGCGGTATCCACACTTCGAACGAATATCAAAGGAACTTCTTTGATCTTGGTTGCTAGACCAAATTGTGAAACACGTTTTCACAATGAATTTGAACTATATGGAATTTTCTCTCTTGTGTATTATTTTGTTCTTTAACCAAGGATGTCTTAGAACAAAGTAAAACCTCTCTCAAACTCTTTGGAGACTCACAAAAGGCTATCACTGAAGTTCTGGCCGAACTCATCCTTTTATACACAAGCAAGACCTATTCCAAATAGGAATCTTGTGTCAAAAGACATTCCAAATCGAATTAGGAAAGTGCCAGCCGACAGTACTGTGCGGCCGCCCAGAATACACTGTGCGGTCGCACATTTATCTAAAACAAACTGGTACAAATCTGAGCTAAGTGTGCGGCCGCCCAGTCCACACTGTGCGGTCGCCCACTTCCCCAGAATGTCCAGAATTTCCAAAATTCCAATTTAGTCCTTTTAAAGATTCGTTCTATTGTGTGTGACCCTCTAGGATTATAATAAGTTGGCAATGGGTTCAAACATGAAACCATAAGATATGATTAGGTTCTAGCAAACCGTCATACCAACCCAAATAGTATAACTAGATACAAGTTCACATTCCTTTAGAATATGTCATAATCCCTTTGTCCTCGACGTCATTGAACACAAGTCATGGTCAAACAGTCAACTTGTTTTGTTCAATACTTTCTCGATTCCGAATATGTTGATAATCCAAATGCCATTGATCTAATCAATTCATTTGAGTCCGGCCGAACATTTCATCAACACCATTCCTACGAGAGGCCCAAGCTTGACATCTCTCCGAAGAGGGACAAATCCATTTAGCTTATTATTCTTCCCTACGTGAATCCGATTATGCCAATCATACCCTTTATAACTTCCCGGTTAAAAGTAGCGTTTGAATATGTCAAACATAATGTTCATCAAGTAGAAGACTATAATAACTTCATGTCTAAGGATTCAAATGACATAACTAATATGAGATATATGTTCGATATAGACCATGACATAAATCTCATACAGCGGGTCATGTCCAGTACCTTGTTCCAAACAAGTACCCATAAATCTAACATGATCATCGCATGATCATTTAGCCTTTATACTAGTGCTTAACAAGTACTAGGGACGGAGATTATTATAAGTAAACATTAACAATAATAATAATCAAAAACATCTCTTTATTGATATGAAATAAATGATAACAATTACAACGTTTATTAAACGTGCCTAGGGCACCACTACCAACAATCTCCCACTTGCCCTAGGCCCAATCTCCCATGTATCTAATACCCATGGAACTAACATGACCATCAGTAGGTACTCTGCATATATTTACGTCTCCCCTATCAACGATCTCTCGAATGATATGAAAACGCCTAAGTATGTGTTTGGATTTCTGATGTGCTCTTGGTTCCTTTGCTTGAGCAATAGCACCATTATTGTCGCAATAAAGGTCTATTGGATTAGCAATACTAGGAACCACTTCAAGTTCAGTTATGAACTTCTTAATCCAAACAGCTTCCTTTGCAGCATCCGATGCAGCAATATACTCAGGTTCTGTTGTAGAATCAGCGGTTGTACTTTTCTTGGAACTCTTCCAGCTTACAGCTCCACCATTTAACATAAACACAAAACCCGATTGCGATCGGCTATCATCTTTGTCGGTTTGGAAGCTTGCATCCGTGTAAGCATTTACAACGAGATCATCTTCCATTCCTCCATAGACCAAAAACGAGTCTTTAGTTCTTCTCAAGTACTTAAGAATCGCTTTTACAGCTATCCAGTGATTTTCGCCAAGGTTGGATTGGTATCTACTTGTCATGCTCAAAGCATAAGATACATCCGGCCTAGTACAAATCATGGCATACATGATGGACCCAATTGCCGAGGCATATGGAACATCATTCATTTTCTCACGCTCATCGTTTGTCTTAGGACATTGAGTCTTGCTTAGAGAAACTCCATGTAACACGGGCAAGGTGCCTCTCTTAGAATTTTCTATACGGAATCTTCTAATGACCTTGTCAATGTATGTACTTTGGCTTAAACCAAGTATCCTCCTTGATCTATCTCTATAGATCTTAATGCCAAGAATATATGTGGCTTCACCCATATCTTTCATTGCGAAGCACTTTCCTAACCAAGTCTTCACAGACTGAAGTATAGGAATGTCGTTTCCAATGAGCAATATGTCATCCACATATAAAATAAGGAATAGCACTATGCTCCCACTAATATTCTTGTATACACAAGGCTCATCTTCGTTCTTCATGAAACCAAACTCTTTGACCGATTCATCAAAACGGAGATTCCAACTCCTAGAAGCTTGCTTCAATCCATAGATGGATCTTTGCAATTTGCATACCTTAGAATCTTGTTCAAAACCTTCTGGTTGTGTCATATACACATCCTCTTGGAGTTTTCCATTCAGGAAAGCGGTTTTGACGTCCATTTGCCATATTTCATAGTCATGATATGCGGCAATGGCAAGCAAAATTCTTATAGACTTGATCATTGCTACGGGTGAAAAGGTCTCATCATAGTCAATACCATGAACTTGCCTATAACCTTTCGCTACAAGTCTAGATTTGTAAGTATGCACCTTCCCATCCATGTCAGTCTTCTTCTTGAAGACCCATTTGCATCCTATGGTTTTTACACCTTCGGGTGCATCAATCAAATTCCAAACTTGATTGTCTTGCATGGATTGCAATTCGGATTCCATGGCTCCAAGCCACTTATCCGAATCAGGAGAAGACATCGCCTCTTGGTAGGTTGACGGTTCATCATTCTCAATGATTTCTACCTCGTTACTATCCGTTACGAGAAATCCATATCTCTCGGGCTCGGATTGTAACCTACTAGATCTGCGAGTTGCTTGTGTATTTTGAACAGGTTCCACAACTCCTTGTGGTTCTTGTTCTTGTTCCACTATCGGTTCAATGTTATTTTCTGGGTCTCGAATTTCTTCAAGATTTATTTTACTCCCACTGATTTCTTTGGAGAGAAACTCTTTCTCTAGAAAGACACCAGTTCGGGCAACACACACTTTGTTGTCCTCACGGTTGTAAAAGTAATATCCTCTAGTTTCCTTAGGATATCCCACGAAAATACATTTATCAGATTTGTGTGCAAGTTTGTCTGAGACAAGTCTTTTGACAAAAGCTTCACAACCCCAAATCTTCATGAAAGATAGACAAGGCTTCTTGCCGCTCCACATCTCATATGGAATCTTTTGAACCGATTTAGTTGGAACACGATTTAGTGTGAAAGCAGCGGTTTCTAGGGCGTAACCCCAAAAGGATATTGGAAGATCAACTTGACTCATCATTGATCGAACCATGTCTAACAAAGTCCGATTCCTCCTCTCGGATACACCATTCCATTGTGGTGTTCCAGGTGGAGTCAATTGTGAAACTATTCCACAATTCTTTAGATGATCATCAAATTCTTGACTTAAGTATTCTCCACCTCGATCTGATCGAAGTGCTTTTATACTTTTGCCAAGTTGTTTTTCTACTTCATTTTGAAACATTCTAAATATCTCAAATGCTTCACTTTTATGTTTCATTAGGTAAACATACCCAAATCTACTATAATCATCAGTGAAGGTTATGAAGTATTTAAATCCTCCCCTAGCATTGCTACTTAATGGTCCGCATACATCGGAATGTATCAAGTCCAATAAGTCGCTTGCCCTTTCACCCAACTTGGTAAAAGGTGTCTTAGTCATTTTTCCAAGAAGACACGACTCACAAGTATCATATGACTCGAGGTCACATGAACCTAAAAGTCCGTCCCCATGGAGTTTTGAGATACGCTTCTCATTAATATGACCAAGACGGCAATGCCATAAATAGGTATGATTTACATCATTAGGTTTAGATTTCTTATTTACATGATAGACATTGTCATTATTTTCATTCTTGACATCCAAGATATAAAGGCCATTAAATGAATTAGCAATACCATAAAGCACATCATTTAAATAAATAGAAAATTTATTATTCTCAATAAGAAACTTAAAACCTTCATTATCCAAACAAGAAATTGAAATAATATTTCTGCTTAAATCCGGAACATAATAACAATTGTTCGAAACAAGAATTAATCCGGAAGGTAAAGTGACTTCATAAGTCCCTACGGCTAATGCAGCAACTCTTGCTCCATTCCCCACACGTAGATCTACTTCACCTTCTTTAAGCAGTTTCCTATTCTTTAGTCCCTGCACATTTAGACAAATGTGAGAACCACATCCGGTATCCAATACCCAAGAATTAGTGGTAGAAAGGAGAATATCTATCATATAGATACCTGAAGTCGACGCAACCTTGCTGCTCTTCTTCTTCTTTTGCACTTCCAAGAAAGCCTTGCAATTACGTTTCCAATGACCAATTTCTTGACAATGGAAACAGATTGCATCCTTTTGTGAATCGGGTTTTGCCTCAGAAGCCTTGGCAACCTTTGCCTTGCTTATTTTGGGTTTGATAACTTTCTTACCCTTTCCTTTGGCATTAGCCTTCTTTCCATCATGAACCAAGAGCACGGGAGAACCTTTCTCCACAATTTTCATCTCTGCAGTTTTGAGCATCCCATGCAACTCAGAGAGATTCTTATCCATTCCATGCATGTTATAATTCATTACAAACTGATTATAACTTTTAGGCAATGAATTAAGAATGAGATCCGTGGCTAGCTCCAATGGGATTGGATAGCCAAGTTTCTCAAGGTGCTCTACATAACCTTTCATTTTAAGAAAGTGAGGACTCACTTGTTGCCCTTCATTCATTATACAAGTAGTGAATGCAACAATGGTCTTGTACCTCTCTTGCCTAGCTTGCTCTTGAAACATGGTTCTCAACTCCACGCCTATCTCATAGGCTTCCAAATGTTCTAAACTTTGTTGGAGTTTGAACACATAGCAGCAAGCATGAGACAACTTACATCTCTAGAATCATTACGATGTTTCTTGTAATTGTCTCTTTCTACCCTAGGGGCAGTAGGCGGTGGTTCAGCGGGGAGAGGCCCATCGAGAATGTACAACTTATCTTCTTGCCTAAAAACGATTCTTATGCTACGGATCCAATCCATAAAGTTGGTACCATTCTCTTCGAGCTTATCCTTCTCAAGGATCGATCGCAACGACATTGATTGAGTGTTATTAGTCATTATCTACAAATATGCAAAAAAATTCCAAAATTTAATAAGTACCGATTTTTCATTAAAGAAATAAATAATGTATTTTTTTAAATGAAAATACTCCCATTAAATTATATAACCTTCATATACATCCAATGCATAATATAATTTAATTGGGCTAAGATCCAACTTTAATTTAACTTTTGAGTCCACGGAGGCGGACCGCTCAAAGCTAAATTAATTAGGTAGACAATCATGTCAATCATATCCCATATGATTCTTAGATCCTTTTATGAGATTCTTTGAGAAATCCAATTTCAAAAAGCATGTTTAATCTCATCTTTTGCCTAGGCCCAAAACTGTTTTGACGCCTAATTAAGTCCAACCATTTTAAACGGATAGGAACCATTCAATTTAATGCACCTTGCGGAGGCAAGCCCACATTAAATTAATGAACCTCATCTTGCTCATATATGAATAAGATTAATGCACCTCGCGGAGGCGAACCCACATCAAGATTACCCATGCATAAACAAGTGTTTTAATCATGGCATGGCAAAGAAGGACTTAAAACTTTATTTGAAGGTTCATCACATATAGCATATAACACATTTATGAGCACATAATATAAACATGTTACACATCAAGTTTAGCCACTAAATTAATCTCCATTAATTTAAGCATGATATTTATGTGTCATTAGTTTCTCTATAATTATGAGGATGAGACTATTTTAACTTTGGTTATTATCTCCAAATCAAGACAACAAGAAGTGCGGTCGAACTAAGCCATTAGGCAACCACAATCTCACACTAATTCAAGAAACCAAGAAAGTAGTCCATGTGGCCGAAACTAAGCAATAGATGGTCTCGATGAACGTAGGCCAATTGCATTCACAATTCCACATGGATCTCCAATCATTGAATCAAGAACTTTGTTTCTCAATTTTAGCAATTATGAACTCTTCATAATTCTAACTTCGTTTTATCTTTGAAACTTTGATTGCGATCAAGTTTGGGAAACACAATCTCGATGAACGCAGATTAGCCATCCAAACCTTGAACCAATCTTAGAATCACAAGACTAAAACAAATAGGAAAATCAAACCCCAAAATCCACACACAAACCAACTACCCAAAACCCATTCCAGATCAGCAAGTCTGGACTGGTTCTGTTACTGGTTTTGTTGAATTTTTCGAAAAATTACAGATTCTGTTTTTGACCAAAATCAGACCTTCTGATCCCTTTGTGCGGCCGCCCAAAAAGATCTGTGCGGTCGCCCAAAAAATGTACGGCCGCCCAGAATCTTCTGTGCGGTCGCCCATAGCCATCAGAAGGTGCAGAATTTTCAAGTTCGAAAATTTTGTCTCAAAATCGTTTTTCCCCGATTATTAAAACTTTGATCCAATCAAAAATTAATAATCAACAATTCTGAATCCATCATAATTTATTTATTGCGATTGAATCGTGCGATTAAAGTTGCAAAACAATAAACCACATAAAATCACATAACACATAAACGTCATATATTCCAATATTCACATCATGCAAGGCACATAAACAATTTATATACACATAACATAATCTAGGTATTGAAATAATCAACATGAACGGGGCTCTGATACCACTGTTGGGTTTCTTAGTAACATGCGCAGCGGAATTTAGCATTTAAAATTTTGAAACCCAAAGCCCATAGATCCGTTCATATGATTAAATCAAATACAATAACATGAATATAGGATAAAACTAACCCTTGATGGCTATTAAATTTTCTCTTGGTCTTTGGTGGAGATTTGAAGACTTGATCACGATCACAAAGCTTGAACACGAACTTTGAAGATGATGATTTTCACCCTCTAGCGGTATCCACACTTCGAACAAATATCAAAGGAACTTCTTTGATCTTGGTTGCTAGACCAAATTGTGAAACACGTTTTCACAATGAATTTGAACTATATGGAATTTTCTCTCTTGTGTATTATTTTGTTCTTTAACCAAGGATGTCTTAGAACAAAGTAAAACCTCTCTCAAACTCTTTGGAGACTCACAAAAGGCTATCACTGAAGTTCTGGCCGAACTCATCCTTTTATACACAAGCAAGACCTATTCCAAATAGGAATCTTGTGTCAAAAGACATTCCAAATCGAATTAGGAAAGTGCCAGCCGACAGTACTGTGCGGCCGCCCAGAATACACTGTGCGGTCGCACATTTATCTGAAACAAACTGGTACAAATCTGAGCTAAGTGTGCGGCCGCCCAGTCCACACTGTGCGGTCGCCCACTTCCCCAGAATGTCCAGAATTTCCAAAATTCCAATTTAGTCCTTTTAAAGATTCGTTCTATTGTGTGTGACCCTCTAGGATTATAATAAGTTGGCAATGGGTTCAAACATGAAACCATAAGATATGATTAGGTTCTAGCAAACCGTCATACCTACCCAAATAGTATAACTAGATACAAGTTCGCATTCCTTTAGAATATGTCATAATCCCTTTGTCCTCGACGTCATTGAACACAAGTCATGGTCAAACAGTCAACTTGTTTTGTTCAATACTTTCTCGATTCCGAATATGTTGATAATCCAAATGCCATTGATCCAATCAATTCATTTGAGTCCGACCGAACATTTCATCAACACCATTCCTACGAGAGGCCCAAGCTTGACATCTCTCCGAAGAGGGACAAATCCATTTAGCTTATTATTCTTCCCTACATGAATCCGATTATGCCAATCATACCCTTTATAACTTTCCGGTTAAAGGTAGCGTTTGAATATGTCAAACATAATGTTCATCAAGTGGAAGACTATAATAACTTCATGTCTAAGGATTCAAATGACATAACTAACATGAGATATATGTTCGACATAGACCATGACATAAATCTCATACAACGGGTCATGTCCAGTACCTTGTTCCAAACAAGTACCCATAAATCTAACATGATCATCGCATGATCATTTAGCCTTTATACTAGTGCTTAACAAGTACTAGGGACGGAGATTATTATAAGTAAACATGAACAATAATAATAATAAAAAACATCTCTTTATTGATATGAAATAAATGATAACAATTACAACGTTTATTAAACGTGCCTAGGGCACCACTACCAACACTTTTGTGTTCGGCCTCTCAACAATTTCAGAGAGTTTGTCATTCCATCTCCTTGTGAAGTCAATGAAGGACTCGTTGTCTCTTTGAGTGGTATTCTCGAGCTCTTTCCTTGTGGGCCGGTGAGTGATGTTGCCTTGGTATTGGTTCTTGAAGGCAAGCATGGCGGAGTCCCAATCAAGACGGACAGTGAGCGGGAGAGTACCATACCAATCTTTTGCCGCCCCCTCGAGAGTGAGAGGAAAGCATTGAGCCATCACCTTGGGGGAGACCTTCTTCGGAACCATTGCCCAAATATAGGTCTCAATGTGAGCCATAGGACAAGAGTTGCCCTTGAATTTGCTTATGTCGGGCATCTTGAACTTATCAGGAAGAGTGGCCATAGTACTCATGAGGATGGATGATTGATAAAGGCTTGTGTCGGAGCCTTTCCCCATGTTGAGCCCATTGAATTTTTGGTCGATGTAGGCCATGATAGAATCCACCATTTTGGGCTCATTGTTCTCGGAACTCGGCTCCCCCATTTTCTTGGTGCGGGTGTTGACATAAGGACTTTTGAACAAACCCTCGGTCCATTCGGATTCGCCATCATTATTCTTGTTCTTCCCCTTGGCAAGATTAGTGAGCTTTTCTTTCATTAGCTCCATCTCGGCCTCGTGGGCCTCCCTTTGGCTGTCGAGGTGGGATTGCCAAATGTCGTCTTTGCTTTGTGCCTCCTTATTAAGGGTGGAGACTTGTTCTTGGAGGAGTTGGACCATGGTTGAGAGCTGTTCGAGAGACATGGTGTTGCTGCTGCCGGTCATGGTTGATGTAGGAGCTGTTGGAGTGATCTCTTCACGGACTAACCGATTTGCCGAATCCCGGTAGACTTTGTAAGTACCAATTGAAACTATATTGCAGAAGAGGCCCTTGTCAGTCTTGAGTAACACTTGCGGTCCATTAAGAGGCTTAGAACACACAGTTGGGCACACGACTCGAACCACATAAGAAAAGACTCTTTTTTTTTTTTTATAAGTCGGAGGGAATGGATCCCTTTTTGGGGTTTCTAAGAAAATAATGGAATTGTCACACTAGTATATAGACCATCTCCCGGTCCCATATACTCATCGGATTCCATCGCGCTTGTGAATCCTACATGTATCGGGATTAAACTAAATTAATGTAGTAAAGCATACATGCGGGGACGGATTTTTATTTTCGTCCAAAATAACCACTTTTGAGGACGGATTTTTATTGCGTCCGTTTCAACAAGTTGGCATGTATGATTTGAAGACATTAGTTTAGGAAAATCTCGGTACATGGAAACCGACTTGAGTCACGGAGTGTTAGACCCTAACTAGAATTGTGTGGTTTGTGCTCGGCTTGAATATGAGGCTCAAAGGTCACCCTCGGCATGTAGTCTTGAACTACGCCACGGGCTGAGGTTTACCGCTTCGAAAGAGCCAAGGTCGAGTGGAGCTTGAAACTTTCTAGGACGGGCCTCGACGGGTTTGGGGTTGGACTTGTGCGACTCGATAGTGAGAAGTTCATAGGAATATGTGCATGTAGTGTGAGGTCTAACAAGTGACAAAAATTTTTGTTTTTTTTTTTTTTTTTGAAAAGAAAGAAAAACAAACAAAACACATAAGCACATAAATTACAACTCCCGAATCACCCGTGTGACCGGTAAATAAAACACAAAATTAAAACAGTCCGAGGGTTCAATTCTGTTCTGATGCAGGAAACTGTGCCCACACCCCTCTGTTCTGCTCAGTCACTGAAACCTGTTTCTGTTCTGGGAACCAACCCAGAAGCGTGCGCCTCTGAGTGCTGATACGGGATACGCGCGCATGGCGCAATGCTATTAGGAGGCGCGCGCTTCTGGTCACACCTGTCAGATTGTCAGATTTTGGACTCAGGGGATTTCCCTGGTCCTATGTTCATATTGTAACCCCTACAGAAATGATTAGTGCAGAATAGCAGAAGAAGAAGATGAAGAACATGAGGAAGTGGGTGATTCTGGTCATTGATGCGGGATGCGCGCGCCTTAGGCTGAAGAGGCCAGAAGCGCGCGCCTCCCCCATCAGGAATCAGAGTGCCCAGAAAAGATGTAGATTTTGATCAGAATGCAAGTTTAACCCTCAAACGTCCCCAGCAGAGTCGCCACTGTAGATACCCCGGGAAACCACAACTTGGCTAGAGCGGTGAATTATCCTAGGATGTCTAACTTGATTTTAGATTGTTTAGAGTCGCCACCTATGTTTTGAGGAACATAAGAAAAACCTATCGATAATAGCCTAAGTTTGATTACGAAAACAGAGATTCTTTGTTTTGAGGTTCGGGGGTTAGATTTCGAGATGGGAAGTACCGAAACACCCATCTCGCCCAACTAAAGTTGGTCTTGCTTTATCAAAATCTACATGAATGATAAACGTTCTTCTTCTTCTTCTTTAAATCGTAAAAAGGGGTTTTAAAATAGAGTTTGGAATATAAGAGATAACTCCTTAACCAACCTCAATGAGATGAGGTGATCATTAGAGTCATGTCCCAAAATGATTTGGGTGATTGCACTTTGATTAAACAAAAAGAAAGAGAAAAGAGATGAAGTCGAGAAGAGGAAGGAAATGGTTTTTACCTAGTCTTCGAGAGACTTCAAACACTTCTTGATGAATGCCTTTGGAAATGCCTTGAAGGTAAGAAATTTGGCTTCTTTGTTGAAAATGTAAGATTATAGAGTAAAAGATCCAAGGTCCAAGGTCTAAGGTTTTTCGGTCTTTGAAAATGGAGGTCAAGAGAGGTTTTTATAGGTGAAAGAGAGGTGTTTTTGGTGCCAAAACTCAGTCACCAAGAAATCCTTCCCGGGCAAAATCCTGTAAATTGAGCAAGGGAGAGAATCCTGGCTAGAAATCTGTAACTGACGCCCAGAGGCGCGCGCTTCCTGCTTTGGGAGTGGGAGGCGCGCGCGCCTGGCTCCTCCTGTCAGAGGCGCGCGACTCAGAGAAGGCAATTTTGACAGAATGGACTAGAAAGTCAGCTCTGTTATTCAGTTTAGTCCCTGAACTTAACGAAGTCAGTCAGGAACTTAACGGAAATGACAGAAACTAACGAGAAATACTTAAAATGGGGAGAAACACAAGATCAAATGTGCAATCGGGGTGAGCGGTACAAGGTGGGGTGTCTACAGACACGATCAAAGGTTGTTTGGGGTTATTGAAGTGAGAGTTTTCTCCAACAATGTGCATTATTGGGTTCATGAGAAAAAAGCCCCATGGTAACCGAGATCCATCCGAAAACGATCCCATCATTGAGGAGTACGAGGTTGCACAAATGGTCCCCTTAAGTCAATTGGTTTGGGCAGCAAATGGCAACAACGTGTGACTCAGTTTTCAAGCTTCTCCAAACATGTGCCCTTACAGTATGCCGAAGGCTTCCCGATAAATGGAGTAGCTCTTGCCATGTCCTCTTATGTTTGTTCCCCCACACGAGGATGAGTCTCTTGCTTTGCTCGACAAATGATGACGCCCTAGGGGCTATGTGACTCAAGAATGAGAGCTTCTTCTGCTTCATTTGCCAGTTAAATGAGCCCTAGGGGCTACACTCAAGAAAGATGTGTGAGACTATCCTCAAAGTCTCTCAAAAGGGAATGCCGAGAAGCCTTCTTGTCATGTGTGCTCATGCATGTTCCCCCAATCAAGGATGGGCCTTTCTTGCTCCACCTATAGTCAATGGTGGCACTCTAGGGGCTACACTCAAGTTTGAAAGTCTCCCTTGGCAAGAAGCAATTCACTTCACCTCCCAACAAGGGCCTTAGCAAAGTCATATGCAACATTGGAAGCTTTCTCAATTAGTTTGGCACCGAAGGTCTCAAGGGGCTTCGCAATTGGGCTACGGCATTACAGTAATCCGATCAAAGGGAAATACTAGGGCTTCGCAATTGGCAATCTTTTTGGGGGATGATACCCGAGCAATACAATTTGGGGAGTAGTCTTACGGCTTCATGAAAGCGATCAAGCTTCAAGGGGTCTTTTAGTACTTCACATCAAAGGTCTTCTGGTCTGAAAGGAGAGCTCCGATGTTATAAATGAATTTGATGATTCTTATGTTGTAACTTACGACGAGGTTATGAAGAAAGTCTTAGAGAAAAGGAAAAAGATTCAATATGCTAAACTCTATCAAAACAGGGTTATAGCGGGAAATGACATGGCCAATCCCAATGTTTCTCCAATTCAGCACCCCCTTCTCTGAGATCAAAATCACAAGTTGCATCCGCATAAGTTGCATCCGCACGAGTTGCATCCGAAGATCCGTTATTAGTTCAACACAAGAAGACTCAAGTAAGCATACCCATTTGGGACCTTATCACACCAAGACCTTATCATCCGCGACCTCGACAAGACATTACTGCATCTTTTGACATAAGCTTTCTGCCATTTGGGTACCGACCATAATGAGGCCATTCATCTCCCCAGTAAGAGTAAGAAGGAGATCTCTATCAAGAATCCTACCCGACGATGCATCTGCTCTCAAAGCCGAGTCGATTCCAAGATAATTTGGGGCTTTACATCGAAAGGTCTTTACATTCCACCATCCTGAAGCTCGCAAACAACAAGTACATGACATTTGGGACTTAGCAATCTCTCGAAGCTTGGGGCTTGCTCACGTCGACAAAAGGCAATTTATTCAAATGGGCCAAAAGCTGATTTATCTTGGGGCTATGCAAGTCACCCAAAGTTTGGAATCAAAGGTGTTCTAGGGGCTTTACAATCAACCACCCCTCGGTATCTCGGCATTGAAAGTCTTTTGAGGCCCCATAATTGACAAATCTCTTGGGGCTAGACATCAATCTTTGTTGGGCACAACAGCGATGACAGAATTCAAGCGAGGCAATCCGGACTTCGATCGAACATGACTTGATCTTGGGATGGCTTTACAAACACGCAATGCTTAAATGGTTCACCCACGAACTAAAAAAAAAAAGATTTTTCTTTCTTTTATTTTTATTTTTCTTACTCGTGTAAAAAGTATATGCTTCATTTTGCTTTGGTCCCAGCGTTCTCCATCATCCTTGAACTACGCTGGTCTGATTCTCTTTAAGGGATACGTAGGCAGCCTTTTGGCACGACCAACCCGTCATCCAGAATGTCATCTCACCAACACTCCATCAAAGTACAAGCAACTCATCTTCATCAAAAGTGTCGGCATCCTTCATCAAAGCATCGGCATCAGAAATCCATCCCAAATCAAGCGGCCATGGTAAGTGGAGGTATGAACATCATTCATCAAAGCTCCTTTCAAATCACATCACACACAAAAGCAATTTCTCCATCTTTGCAAAATCTCTCTCTCAAGCAATCTCTGCTTTTCAAATCACACTTCACACTACAAGCATAATTTTCTCTCATCTCACACGAGCACATGCATTTGCAAAGCATACGCATAGCAGGTACAGGCAGACTTTCGAGTCCCTCTAAATCAGCAGGTAGACTTTTAAGTCCCTCTACATCAGCAGGCAGACTTTCGTGTCCCTCTAAATCAGCAGGCAGACTTTTGAGTCCCTCTACATCAGCAGGCAGACTTTCGAGTCCCTCTACATCAACAGGCAGACTTTCGAGTCCCTCTACAGTGGCAGGCAGACTTTCGAGTCCCTCTAAATCAGCAGACAGATTTTCGAGTCCCTCTACATCGGCAGGCAGACTTTCGAGTCCCTCTACAGCAGCGCAGGCAGACTTTCGAGTCCCTCCAAATCAGCAGGCAGACTTTTGAGTCCTCTACAGTGGCAGGCAGACTCTCGAGTCCCTCCAAATCAACAGGTAGACTTTTCGAGTCCCTCTACATCAGCAGCAGACTTTTGAGTCCCTCTATATCAGCAGGCAGATTTTTCGAGTCCCTCTACAGCGGCAGGCAGACTCTCGAGTCCCTCCAAGTCCTCTATACGGACTCTAAATCTTGGCTACGGTGGGCTGATTTCTATCACCGCACCCCTTCTATCAGCAAAAGTCTCTCAGACAGTCTCTTGTAATTTCAAGATTCTTGTTTTCATCGAGTCTTTGCTTTTTTCTTGGTGATGTCCTCGGCGGATGTTTTGTTCTTTCGTCGACGCGTTTTGCTTTGCAATCCACGTCGCCGAGGGGCTCTGTAGACACCCCGCTTGGACCTCTCACCCCGATTGCATACATAGTATTTTTATTTAACTTATTTTTGTTAATTTCTGTTACTTCGGTTAAGTTCCTAACTGATTCCGTTAGTTTTAGACTAAACTGCATAACAGAATTAACTTTAGAGTCATTTCTGTCATTCTGTCTTTTCCACCCGCGGGAGCCTCCGTCACTGCTTGTGGGCTGCGCGCGCGTCTCGCACCTAAAGCTAGACTCGCGCGCCTCCCATTATGGCAGTTACGGATTGCAGTCTTTTCCCTCCTTTTTTTTATCACAAAGAACTCTTTTTTACATCCACATTCATCCCCCCTTATTTCATAACTCCTAAATCCCATATTCTAGCCTTTTTCCTTAAAACCAAATATTTGATCTTTATTTTATTTGATTTCTTTTATTTATTATTTGATTTTCTTTTTATTCATTTATCTTTCTTTATTTTCCTATTGGTTGAAAAGCCAACTTTCCCTCCTTTCTTCACCTATTTAAACCTATTCTTTTTACCTTAGAATGGACCCAACTTCATCTTCTCTACAAAAACTATACACAAGTTCTTGGACTTGAATTTTCTTCACAACTAAATTATACACAAATTCTCCCAACAAGAGTTTTAGCAACAAAACTCTACACAAATTTCTACCCACCAAATTTCTTTACAACAACTCCATCTCTAAGTTCAAGTTTGAAGTTCTTCCTTTGTAAAGGTACTTTATTCTTCTTCTTTTCTTTTACTTGTCTTAATCAATGTATGCAATCCCCATCAATGGGACATGACCAACTAATCACTTTATTACATTAAAGTTGGTTAAGGTTATCTCCCTACATTCCAACTCTACTTTAATTTCCCCATTTCATATTAATGTAATTGTTACATGTAATCTTTAGCATTAATATAATAAAACAATTCTCTTTTTTTTCTCTTTGCAATTTTCCCTTTCTTTTCATTGTAATTATTAGCACTTTTATATTAATAAATTGAAGGACATTTAGTATTAGAACACCAATAGTAGCAAGACCCGTGTAAGCGGGGAGGAGTGGGTGTTTAAGTACTTCCCACTCCGTCACCTAACCCCCGAACCCTTCTCTTCCCGAATCTCTAGTTTCGTAATATTAAAATAGGCTATTTCTTTAGGTTTTTCTTATGTTTCCTCAATAACATAGGTGGCGACTCTAATAATTAAAACAAGTTAGACATTCTAGGATAATTCACCGCTCTAGCCAAGTTGTGGTTTTCCCGGGGTATCTACAGTCGCCACCTCATTTGATTTTAGGAAAATAGAGATAAAACCTTTTTGAGTTTGAAGTGGGTTCGGGGGCTAAGTTACGAGAGGAGAAGGTGATTAGCAGTACTCCGCTCGCCCTTACGGTCTCTAGCATGCTTCCGCCTACGCTTGATTTTAGTGCCTTTTTGGAAATGCCTTTTATGCCCTAACTTTGAAAAAAATGTGAGTTTATGTATAAGGTGTCTCCTAATCTAGGTTGATTTATTTGATCACAACCGGGAACCGGTTTGGGTGGATTCCCGATTGGTTTTGAAAATAGTTTGAACACATTTTGAAAAAAGGAAAACATGTAAGGGGGAGAGGGGGTTATGTACAAATTATACAAATGATGAAAACGGGAGACAAATCCCGTATCAAATAAATGTCCACTCGAATAATGGTTGCTGAACTTGTCACCGTCGTCGTTCTCGAGCCAAGGTACCTGTCTTAGAATTACCCAAATCCAAAACTAAAAGATGGGATTTTCTCCCAGAATGTTAAGGACCCTTTGTTGATTTTTGTGGATTTTTAGGATTAATTTTAGATCCAAGCATTAGCAAGAAAGTAGCTCAAAAGAAAACAGCCCAGCACATCAAACATGAAACCTTTGCACATTATTCAACAATTTTACCTATCTTAACTCATGACTCTGGAAACACACCAAGAATTAAAGTTTAAGACCACATCTCAAAGATGAAGTACCCAAAGTTTCAAGTTCAGAAAATTAGTTTAGATGCCCCAAACGGTTTCTGACATTTTTGTGTCAGAAACTGGAAATATGAATTCTGGGCTTTGGAAGTTGAAACAAGAGAGCAAAAAGGGAACATCCTGAGATCTTAAAAGTATTTCAAAAATACATGCGTATTCCTGAGCTCATTAATAACAAAATTCATGTTTAGACTTTTACCCAAAAACTAAGTTTTCACTGAGTTTAAAGCACAAGAACAGAGAAAGGTACAGAGTAGAAAAAGCAGGACAGCACATCTGTTACCCAAAAATAAGCATTAAAACATGACCTATGCATGGAATCGGGTCATGAAACTTGACGAGCTTGAACTTCAATATATAAGGAACAACTTTCATTTTTTGACCCAAACCCATAAACCACTTTAAGATGAAGTTTTAAGAGAATGAAAATCATGATTCTGAGCAGAGTACAGAAACTGGTTGCATGGGTCAAAAAGATGGATCTCAAAACACGACCAAAGCTCCAAACCAAGCCATGCAACTCAAGGAATTTATCATTTATCATGTTAAGAACATTATCCAAGAGTCACTTTCCAACAAGAGTCAATCATAGCATGCATGTTCATGAAAATGGCCAAGAGGGCCAGATTTGCAACTTTTGAGAAAAAGATGAGATGCATGCATGAAACACTTAGATCCAAGCCAAGGAATGAACATGAGATGATCACAAACTCAAGTAATCATCATAAAACTCAGATAACAACATCAAACCCACCATTTACATAGCTACATCACAAGTTACTTTTACATGGAATATATGAGAAAGATGGGGGTCTAGCAAACTTGTGGCTAGACCCTTACACAAACAACCAAATCACTTACATCTTTATGGATCAAGAGTTACAAAGAGAAATTACCTAGTTAAGATGGAGGGGGGGTGTGCTTCCTTTGCTTCCAAGGGAAGGCTTTTAGATTTGTTTGAAGTTTTGAAGGTGGATTGAAGAGTGTATGAGTTGCTTGAGTTTGATAGTGTTTGATGGTTGCTTTAGGGGTTGTTTTGATGGTGGTTTTGTGGTGGTGGAGTGGTGGTTTAGTGGTGGAGTAGTGGTTTAGTGGTGGAGTAGTGGTGGTATGGTGGTGGGGCTATGAATATGCAAGAACTAGAGAGAGTTTCAAAGATAGGAATGTGTGGTGAATATGTTGCTCTCTCCTTCAAATCAGATGGATGGAGGGTATTAGGGAGGAGGGAGGTGGTTTTCTTTGGACCAAAGTACCCCTAGGTGAGTGGGAGGGGGTGGTCATCAGCATTACTTCGTCATTAAGGCCATAGTGGAGGCAAGAGGTGGTTATTATGAGAAAAAACTAAGGAAAAACCAAAAACTGCTGGAACAGAGCATGGTGGCCGTATGGCTCTGGAAGAGCCGTACTCCTCCATAGGGGGCGTACGGTGGCTGTTTTTTTATGCTGAGTCATTTTGCTTGCCACGTGTCGTCTTCTGGTTGGTCCAGCAAAGGTTGACTCATCTCATTGAACACACAGCAAATAGCCACGTCTTGATGATCATGTAAGGTGACATTGCATTATTTACGGCTCCGTTTTCTCGTTCCGTAATGTCCCAAACTGCTCCGATGCGCGCGTAACGGTGATCCGATTGCTCTTGCCTCCAACACGAAAGTTACTCGTTGTAATTTCCTGGTCATAATTGTGTATCTGAAATATGTTAACAAGTAAGGTATAACATAATATAATTTTAAATGCAAAGGATGACCGGTAAAAGGCTCTCTAAGGGTGCGGGGCCCGCCGTAGGGTCCCGACGCTCGATTTTCAGAGAATACGCCTATTTGCTCGGTTTTGAGTCCTGATCATGAATACGGACTCGGTTTTTGCATCCGATGCACCGATAAGATGGTCGGTAGTCCCGAACCGCCAAATCTAGGGTTGTAGGTCAGTTATCGCACTTAGACCGAATCAAGGGTTAGTTTTTAGGGGTGCGAGATCGGGGTGTCTACAGAGCCCCTCGTCGAATTCACTTGTAAAGTAAAAGAGATTCGACGATTCAATATAGACAACCGATCTCTTCTAGGTTTTAACGGCTGGGCCCAAAGTAGGGCTTGCTACGTATCCCTTCCGGGAATCAAGCCTTCGTAGTTCTACTCAAGCAAGCAAACATAAAGTATGGTCGAACCTGGTTTCCCAAGTTTCCTACGTATCTCTTGCGAGAATATGACCAATCGTAGTTCGGCCAGATGGGGATGCATTGATAAATTTAATTCTCTTTGCTGGGGATTGGGGTAACATGATTTGATTTGAACGGGCGACTGAGCTCTTGCATTCGAGCTGCCTACGTATCCCTTTCGGGAATCAAGTCGGGGCGTAGTTCTGAGGGAGGTCCAACCCGAGCGCTCGAGTGGACCAAGAGAGTAACCAAATATTAGAGGGGTCGAATTCGGGGTGATCGAACAGACCGGGGGAACCAAACTTTCGAAATTAGGGGTGGTCGTGCCTGAGGTGACAGGCTGCCTACGTATCCCCTCAGGGAATCAGACCGGTTACGTAGTTCAACGGGGGTAACCAAATATCATTCGAGGGGGTCGAATTCGGAGGTGACCGAGCAGACCAGAGTAACCAATTTTTTTTTGAAATTCAAGACATTCCAACATTTAAGAGAAATATCATGAAAGGAGGTTTAAGGATACGCTGCAACTCGTGACTTCGCTCGATCCTTTAGCTCTGGGATTGCTGCGTGATGAGATTTTGGACTTTGCTTTCCAGCAAAACATTGCTCAGCAGGAACGGAGTTGGTAGGCTCGGGAGCGCACCTGTTCAAGCATAAACATTTGCAAGCCACTAAAGTACTTCTGTTAGTGCCAAATGCAGTAATTTCTTTTCATTGTTAAGATGTGGGCGCACAAGTTTCTTTTCCTTTTGCAAACTCACGTTTTTTTATCAAAAATTATGATTAGATTTGATGTGATGGTGGCTGCAATTACGATGTTAGCATAATAAGTATATGGACGTAAAGATGACATACTGGGGATGAGGGGTGCAACATCGTATATGACATAACAATGATGATGGCATGATAGGAACAAGATGACCTAAAATTCAACACACATTCATATTTGATAAATCAAGGATACGCTGCAAGCTGCTGCCATGGGCGGATCCTTCGGCTTTATAGTTGTTGTGTGATGAGATTTTTGATTCTTAACTTGAGGAGAGCAATCCAATCATCATGTTTTCATGTCCGGACCTTTTTTTGGATTTGACAGGAGGACATCTCAAGTTTCTGCGTGTGGGCAGGCTGCCTTTGGAACATTTGGATGCACCTCTTCAGGTGACAAGCTCCCCCTTTTCAACATTTTGATGCGCTTGTGGTCGGACTTGCGGTGCCAAGATCTCCATTGCAACGTTTTGATGCGGGTGTGGTCGGACCTGAGGTGACAGGCTGCCTACGTATCCCTTTCGGGAATCAGACCCTACGTAGTTCGAGTTTGTGAAAAACTCGAAAAACACATTTTGATTGGAACTGATGTTGGAGGGACTCCTTCCCATGCAACTTGGATGTGGCTCGACTTTTTGAGATAGGATTTGAGTACTTGCAGAAAACTTTCACAAGCATACAGATATATCGTGACATTTATGTGCTTGGAAGTGTCATACATGTGCAACAAAAGCATTCACGGTTCGGAGATTGAGAAGTGCAAAAGAACACATTCATTTCAATTCACAAAATCTTTGATCTTGAAGAATAATGATCTCTTTTCACAATTGATTTTCATCTTGATGAATGCATTTCAAATCTCACTTTTTTTATTTTGAGCAATTTTTTCTCATTTTTTCTTTTCTTTTTTTTATTTTATCGACACGCGTGCATTTTTTGCATTTCAACCTTCACTTATTATGAATAAGACAAAATGTAAATGTATTTACAAAGAGGGAGAATCAAGAAGGAAATGAAATGCGAAATTTTCTTTTGAAAGATTTTGAGAATTTTAAGAGTTATGATGAGGATGAATGGTGGGGCGAGGATGGAAGCCTAGCGCGGGGTACTCGAAAGGTAAATTCCCGACACCCATTTGATCAAGTTTACTCAACGATATCTCTCGGGATGGAATTTTTGAATCAGCCCCAGTTCTCGACCGTTGAAGCCCCAGTGTATCTTGATGGTGAGGCTTTAGACATCGGCAGCGGAAGCCCCAGCGTTTCAATGATAAGCCCCCATACTCGATGCTCCATTAGTAAGGACTCAACTGTTTGGAAGAGTGGTTATATCGTGTGAACCAAATGTGAAGTCCCTGGCCTTTCCCGGAGGAGAGTTCTAGGCCTACTGATTCGAAAGTGTGTTCTGACATCTCGCTTGCGGGGAGTTAACTGTCTTTGCAAAAAGCCTCCTGAGATTTGATGTTTAAATGTTTCAAGAATCGCGGGGGCTCATTTGCTTCCCAAAAGTGTTCTTATGTTCTCTTACTTGAAACTAGGTTCTGACATCCCGCTTGCGGGGGAGGACCGTTGCTATTAAGGAAAATCTTGCAAAGTATTGATACTCTATCACCCAAGGGTCATGGGGACTCATTTGTTGCGCAAAAGACTATTCCGCAATCATCGTTTTGTTGCTGAGGACCACAATGTTTTGAAGAGTTGTCCTATCTTTCAATGCTTGACCATGTGATTCGAATGGGAAGCCTCGGAAGTTTCCTGAGAGTGACTGTCTTTTGGTACGCACATGCGGGGAAAAGTGACAGGCTATAGGACTTGCAAACTGCTTCGATGTTTCATTACTGGGGACCCCACCGTCGAGGAGGGTGGTTACTTCTTTGGTGCTCATTACTGTCATTTAGATGTGAGACTCCTGACTCTGTTCAAGATCGAGATTTGACACTGGCTAGCAATCTGTTACTTTGTCTCACTTGCGGGGGAACGTGGCACTTCTAGAGAATTGTTCAATGCCATGATGCTTCATCATTGGAGACTTCACTATTTAAAAGAGTAATCCCATCTTCGGTGCTTGTGTAGAACAAAAGTGGAATCCTTGACATGGCCAAATGGTAGACACAGTTCTTACCGACTCAAACTATCAACATAGAGTAGATGTGTTTCAATGTCCCGCTTGCGAGGGAACATAACTGTTATAGAGGCTGCCTAATGCTCTAGTGATTATTCACTGGAAGATCGATGAGACTGCTGCGTCATTCAAAGGTTATATACGAAATTGATGTCATTGGGAATCAAACTGCTTTGAGGAGTTTTCCCGGTCATTTGATGTATATCCCGGTGGTTTCAGATGTAGGACTCTTGATTTTGTCTTGGAGCAGATCTCGAGTTTATTGACCCCAAACTATTGACATCGGCTAGAGATTTGTTCTGATGTCCCACTTGCGGGGGACTTAACTGTTCACGAGAATTGTCACAGAGTTTTGACATTTCACTGTCGGGATTAAGGAAGTCCCAGTGTTACCCAAAAGTGAGCTTCACAATCACCGTTCAGTTGATGAGGACCAAACTGCTTTGAGGAGTTGTCCCAAATTTGGCATTCTATTAAATGAGGACATGTGTTGTTCAAAGCCAGGGATGCTCGATCATTGTGTTATTGTGAATTCCAAACCAAACTCCAATCTGTGATGTGCAGCCCCAATTTATGTTTGTTTGAGATTTCAGGCATCAAAGAGCTTCATTCATCTACCTCGTTACAACCCATGGCATTCAGCCCCAGATTAGGTTCATTCGTTTGAGCATACTCCTTGATTTTGGATTTTAAGAGTCAGAGGATCCCATTCCTCTATCTCCCTTGCTGTGGCAAATTACAGGAATTGACCGGGGAGGGCACAAGGCCAGTATTTTGAGAAAACAAAGGAAGATCCCGTAAGACCTTCGACATTGTGTTTACGCAGAAAGGATTGACGGGAGGATGAGAGTAGGGGGAAGCCCCTAGACTCGAGGAAATTGCTCACATTTTGAAATCGATGACTCAAGATTAGAATTCACGTTAATGGTCAAGTGCTTCAAAATCAAAAAGTTAATTTCTATTTTTAGAAAAGATTTATTTGGACTCAAATTAGACCGTGACAAATCGAGATGAGAACACCATCAAATAACTGTCATAATTAGCATCGTCTGTTGACCTCGTGGATGGGAGGTCCTTCTTATTGTTGTCGTCAATTTTTGTTGTCATTGTCGTTGAGCTTTTCGTTCTTGATGGAGTCCCTGAAGGCTGGCTGACTTTTGGTCTCTAACCTCTAAAGTTGAGAGGTTGGTTTGTCAAAGGTAAATGTTTAACTCTCGAAATTTCTGGGGTAAGGGTTTTTAACCTCTCAGTGAAAGAGGCCGGTTTAAGAGCATAAGATCTCTAGCGAGAGTCACCAGTTGCCGTCGTTGATGGTGCTCGCTCAATGGGGTCGAGATGCGTCTTCAGAGTAACCACGTAATATATATGTAATATGTACAAATAATAATGTATGAGAACAAAGTGAAATAAAGAAACCATTTTTTTTCACACCCTCTCCTTTTTTGCACTCATTTTTTTTTTTTTTGCGAACATGATGATAATTGGAAATTTACAATGAATGATGCTGAAGTAGAAAATTGGCAATCGTAAAACATAATGCAGGAATTTACAACACATTAAACAACAACAATTTCTGGTTCTTGGCACTGGTTTGGTCGCTTCGAATCTATGTCTGATATTTGGCGGGAACTCCATCGATCGCTTCTGTAAATTTCCTTGATTGCCTTCGTTTGTGAATCTCGTTGAACACCGTCGACCTTAGTTCTCACCTCAATTAATCGCAGTCTAAAATTAGTCCCCATTTTTATTATTTGCTTTTAATTAAGTGATATTAATCATTTGTCGAACCGAATTTATAAAATATGTGATTATGAAGGCACTTGATTATAACGCGAGTTCATTAACTGAAAACGTATTTACAAGACAAGCAAGCAAATAAATATATTACAGAAAAGATGACACGCAAGCATGATTTGGAAGATGAAAGATGTGTGAGCACATTTTAGGATGGGCCCGAAAGCAAAAGGGATTAGAGTTGGGCGGTGTGCCCTATTCACAGCAAAAGAGACACAATCCCTCAGGTCGATAAGCCTCCATTATTTAGCAAAAGAGGCATTTTCTCGCGCTGGCACATTGCGGTCATCATTAAACAAAAGAGAACTCCTTCCTTGAGGGTCGAGAAGCCCCTAGGATTACACCTTCGAACTTGAAGCCTTTGGAGAGGGCTTTGGGATGACTCTTCTATCGATGAGGTTCTGAAGGGCATACTTGAGAGACCAATATGAATCTGTATTGTGACCCCAAACTTGATGGTATGTGCAGAGCTTAGAGGGGTCCCAAGACTTAGGCAACGGGTTGGGCAGCTTATAACCTTCCATGGGCTTCATGATTCCCTGAGAGACCAAACTGTTGAAAACATTGGATAGCGGGACCTCAAATTCATCGAATTATCTGCTCTCCCTCTGAACCTGATTCTTTTCCTTTCCTCTAATTGATGGTACAGGATTGTAAACCTTAGAGATTTCGTGGGGGTTTACACAGTATGGAGTTGCGGGCTTTGGGGCCTGAAGATTATCATATGTTGGGATCATATCTGGTACGGGTTTCCCAATGACTCTCTCATCAATGAGGTTTTGAATTCCATGCCTAAGTGAAAAGCACTTATCTGTGTGGTGCCCGATTGACTGATGAAATCTGCAATACGCTGAATGGTTCCACCATTTTGGGAGCGGGTTTGGTGGATTATAATCTTCCATTGGCTTTAGCATGCCTTTAGCAATCAGATCATCGAGGATCGCTGACATGGGAGCATAAAACTTATCAAAGCGCCTGTGCTGATGACTGGATTTCTCATGGAGGCTGCTAGGTTGGCGGTTCTTTGACACATCTTGGCTAGCCTCAGTGCAAACACCATTACTAATAACGACCTTCTCACTAAAGGTGGAGTGAGAATTGGGGTTTCTTTCCTGGGACTGGGGTGCTCGGAGATCATTAGCCTCTGACTTGCTTAGGATTCTCAAGAGGGTCGAGACATGGTCTAACATTTCTTCTTGGTACCCTTGGAAGAGACTGATCAGACGATTGGTGTGATCATTTAGGCGCCTTTCTAACCATTGTTCCATTGCATACCCCGGCTTAAAGTTGGGTGAGCCCCTAGTCACATTTCCTGATGCTTGTCCTTTGTTTTCCATTGCTGATTTGAAAGACTCGGAGTAGGTCCTGATCAAAGGGATGCTTGGAACGGACCTTGAATACCGCGCTAGGAAAAGAAACGAGATTCTCCCTCTAAAAATTGATTGGAAAAAATGTTTTAGTTTTAAAAAAGGGGACGGTATTTTATGTTCAAAAGAATGATGCTTTAAAAAATGAAGAATGAAAAATGGTTTTATTTCGAAAGATCGAAAGGCAAGCAACGCACATAACCCTAGGAATCCGGACAAGCACATTGCTTAGTTTTGACACCTTGTCTTGATTAATTCCTGGAACAGTGGATATCGTCTCCAAAGTATAGGACCAACGTTTTGCACCTGTACTAATGGCTGTCCAAAGCCCCTAACGAAGGGTCTATACTCTTTCGGGGATCCACCATTCGGGTTACGGTGTAGCGACCCCAAAACCCGTTTCTATTTATTTTATAATTTTGGGGATTTTTATTTGACTTATATGTGCATTTTATGTGTTGCATCATATTTTTATGATTTGCATATCATACTTGATTATTTGTGTTATTTACTTAGTTAGTAAAAATAATGATAAAAGGAGTTAAATGGTTAAGTTGAAACTTTAGGATCCTAGTTGAAATTATAAGTTAAGGGGCTTAAGTGTTAACTTTGAAAGTTGGGTGACCAAGTTGTAAAAATGGGTAAGATATTTAAAGAAACTTTCCTTCTTTCTTTCCTTCACTGTGTTATTTTCCTTCTTCTGCAACATTCCTCGTTCTGTTCCTAGGGTTAAAGAAAAAAGGTAAGTTCGACCCATTTCGATTTAATTCTTTTTATTTACTTACCCGTTTTAAAAACTAATTATATAAAAATGATCAGGGCGTCGAGTAGGTCATTTCTAGCCGAACAAAAATTATTTCAGCGATACTTTTTCCGGAACTAGGTAAGTTACTAATTCCCCTTTAAATGTTAAAATAGTCATATATGCTATATATGATACTCCTACTTGTTAATTTTGTGTTTTGGGTAATATTTGCTATACTTGTAATTTTGGGACGAAAGGAGTATATGGTATTGGTTGTAGCTGAGTATGGGAAATGGTTTAGAAGCATGTTGTAATCTAATGGAAGTTGTTAATGAGAGTTGCTAATGTTGTGTACTAAATGGTGTAGTATATATGTTATGTTTGTGGGACGGAAGGAGTGAAAATTGAATTAAGGAAGAATCTGGGATTTGGCCCAAAATAGGAGGAGGCGTGCGCACCCTCTATAAGGAGGCGCACGCATCCATTGTCACCAACTTAGGCAAAAATTTACTGGAGTGGGAGGCGTGCGCATCCCTTTGGATGAGGCGCGCGCACCCTTAAGTGAACCAAAATTTGTGAGGTTCTGGTCCTGGGAGGCGCGCGCACCCTATGGGGTGAGGCGTGCGCATCCCCCCTGTTTCCAAGGTTTGATAGTTTGTGTTATTTGGGGTATAAGAGGACAAGTGTGTATGTGATCCTTGGGTTGTTTATGACTTAAACATGAATGTGTATGACTTTTATGTCGTTAATGAAAAAGATTGGGTTGTGACTAAATGTCCTCATTATGAACTCTTTATGGGAAATCTTTCGTGTGCATCTTGTGATGTTTTTGGCTTAATTCCTTCTTGGATTAAATGCCCCGGGTTTTGTTTAGCAAGTATTCATTACTGTGCTTCTTGTTAAAAGTCCAGCTGGTCTTGTTGTGGAGTCAGCCGATGGAAGAATTATAGTGGTACAGGTAAGTCCACTATAAGGTTTTCCATTGGAGCTTGTGAGTCAGTCGGTGGGAGAATTATAGTGGCACACAAGCCAAGTTCACTATAAGGTGTCCACTATGCCTTCTAGTTTCCCCAGTCCAGATTGGCCTTGGATGGGATGAATTGCTCCCTTTGGTGAGTATTTGGGTTATGACTTTGTGTCATATTCCCTCTCTTGTTACTTGGTTCTATTGGTTATGGTTTGGTTTTTGGGATCCCAACGGCTTCAGCTATTTATGCTGCTCAGATGGTTTTCTCTGATGGGTTTCTCAGTTGGTATTCTCATCAGTTATGGTTATTGGTTAAACCTTGGCTTTGGTATCCACCGGAGTGTGGGCTATGTGACTAATGTGATATATGAGTTGATGTTATATGCTATATGCTTACTTGTTGATATCGTTTCTTTATGATCATCATATCAGCATGTAACGTAGTTGCATTTTAGTAGCTTACTGAGATTTATTCTCACCCTTATTTGTTTACTGTTTTAGATAAAGGCGGGTCCAGGGGATAGGACACTCGGCACGGGAGGACGTTCGTTTGGTAAGAGTTGGGACTTGTTTTGTTGAAGGTTACATTATGTAAATGTAAACCCTTTGGGGTAGAGTACCCGTACTTTCTTATGGTCACATCTATTTTGGTAAATGTTGATGTATGTATATTTGTTTAAAAGTTGTAAGCCTTCGGGCTAAGTACTTTCGTCGTGAAAGTGTTTGTAAAAGTTTGTTTCAAGTTAAGTGAAGTCTTTGAACTTCAAGTGTGTTTTTGTGCCACTTTCTAAAAGGACATTTCGAAAAATTTTCAAAGGTATTTTATAACGTCTTCCACTCGTGTCCCGAGCGTGGGGCCAAGTAGGACCACGGGTACGGGGCGCGACATACGGTCTATGTGAAGGTCTTGACAATTTCAAGTCAATCCAAGCATTTCAAGAGATATCTACATTTAGGTTATTTATAACCTTTTGGGAATGCATAGGATTGAAGGGTAATTGCTAGACAAAAACCGGCTTAGAGTCAAGGACGTGTCATTTTTGAAAACATGGACATCGAGGCTTTAATGGTTAGCTTGCATAAAGGTTTAACTCTTAGCAACGGCAGGAGACGTGGCCTCGAGTCAGGAAAGGCAACCACGGGTATTGATTCGGGGGAGCAAGAGATCCCCGTCACCGCGTGGGCTCCAAGTCCCTAGGGTTTGTACGGTACAAGTGACGTTATAAGTTCGAAACGTGAAAGTGTGTGAGGTATCTATTTTTGAAAAATGATTTTGAAAGAAAAAGCACCCATTTTTTATTTTTTATTTTTTTGTCTTTTGATTTTCTTTTATTTACACACAAAAGAGACAAAGAAGGAACCTGCAAAACAGAGTTAGGACATGCAAGGTAAAATTGGCTCATAATGGCGGAAGCACACAAATTAAGTCTAGCCCACTTTTGAAAACGTCCCCAGCAGAGTCGCCACTGTGAGAGCCTGCACTCAAAACCTCTTTTAAAGATTCCGCACTCGCGTCCTCACACAATGGTTTCCCTACATTGGTTTTGAAAAAGAAGAGTCGCCACCTCATTTTATTTTAGGAAAAAGAGATAAAACCTTTTTGAGTTTGAAGTGGGTCGGGGGCTAAGTTACGAGAGGAGAAGGTGATTAGCAGCACTCCGCTAGCCCTTACGGTCTCTAGCATGCTTCCGCCTACGCTTGATTTTAGTGCCTTTTTGGAAATGCCTTTTATGCCCTAACTTTGAAAAAATGTGTGTCACGACCGAAAACTAGGCTCTATTTTATTGGTAATAAATAATTATTATTTATTTATTTGCTTATTTATTTATCTAAATTATTATTTATTTAAATGTATGGGTGCATTTTATGTTTCATAATAAATTGTGCCTAGCATTTTATTTGGGTCATTTGTGCTAGTGTAGAAGTGTTGGGTCTTAATAATTAGTAGGGAGTGCAAGTATTTGTGTGTAGTATGGAAGAAGGGGCCTAAGTGTAAGTTTATGAAAAAGGTTTTAACTACTCCTTCTACTCATCTTCTCCCTCACTCTCTCCCATTCCCAGTCACTTCTTTCTCTCTCTTCCATAGAAAAGGTAAGTTTTTCTCTCTTCCTTCTCTCTTCATTTTAGCTATCTTCCTCTCATTATTTCTCATTTCTTAAAACATGAATCTTGTTTAGATCGTCGATAGGATCGTAGGAAGCCAAAAATATTCGAGTTCCGGCAACTTTGAGAAAATCCGAGTAAGTTACTTTCCCCCATTTTAATGCTAAAATGTTCATATCATGTTTAGATAATGTTTGATGTGTTGTATTTGAAGTTTGGTTGGGTTTTGAATTTGTTGAGAATTTATTTTGGGTTTGATCAAAAATGGTGAAATCTTGAATGTTGGGTTTGATTCTTGATTTTGGTTGTTAAAAGTTGTTGTATGAGTCTTTTTAGACTTATTAGTTGTTTTGGTACATTAGTATGTGAGTTGGAAGGTTTGATTTTGGTTGAATGTGTTTTGGGTTTGAAAATGGAAGAACCCATTTTGTTCTTCCCGATTTCCAGCAGACCAGAGCTTTGTGCGACCGCCCAAAAATGTCTGGGCGACCGCACAACTTTCTGAGAGCTTTTGGTCGTGTTTGAGGGTCTTATTGGGCGACCGCACAGTCCCTGTTGGGCGGCCGCACAGTCCTCTGGAAGTTTACAATTGTTGACATTTTGTAATTGAAGAATGCGTTTTGATCCAAATCTTGGGTGTCCTCCTAGTTGACCTTAGTGAACATTGTAGTGCACTCTAGTGATAGAATTGGGTCCCTTGTGATCAAGTTTGTGTTTGAAATTAATTAAGTGTTAATTGGGATTTGGAACGTCTTATTGAGGTATCGTTGGTTTGACTTATCTTTGTGAAGATCATCTGGTATAAGTTTGGGCATCTTATGATGCGTTCGTGATTGTTCCAATCGAATTGATTTTCGAGTGAGTCTTGGTCTAGGTTTTAGACGATGTCCTATAGTACCTAGAGGGTGGTTACTGAACACCAAAGTGTAAGGTTTCGTCCAGTCGTGATCATGTCCTAATAAGTGTAACCTTTTGGATTCGTTTGGGGTGTTTAGAATGGGTTCGTTATGAATGGAGGTAAAGCGTGAATTGGAAATTGGGTACCTACGGTTTGATTAACCTTAAGGTGTATTCATTCGGATTTCTTACTTGGAATTCCAGGTGTAAGAGATGGTTGAGTTCTTGGTTCTAGTATATCTTTATGAGTAAATGTCTAGGGTCATTTTGGTAATAGTAATTGTGCTAATTGTGAGCGACCGTTTGGGTTGTGCTCTTTATGATTAACTTGTGGGTATCATATTTAGGAGGTATTTGGTACGTGCCTTGTCTTGGAATCATCTTGTTTTATTGATCAATGTTGTTGTGCTCTTTATGAGAAATTCCGTTTATCGTTGTTGTGCTCTTTTATGAGAAACTTCTTGTGTTCGTTGTTGTTGAACTCTTCATGAGTAACCGTTTGCATATTTATGGTGATTAATTGGTGTGGTTCCCTACTTTGGAACCTTAAGTTGTTATTCATGCTAAAATATTATTACTTAGCATTTATTTGAAAGCCCAGCTGGCATATTTGTTGCATCGGACGATGGGAAAGATTATAATGGCAAAGCCAAGTCCATTATAATGTTGACCATTGTTTTGCCCCCTTCTTTACCCCCTTCTCCAGATTGGCCTTGGAAAGGTTAAGTCGGCGTTCCTTTGTGAATGTATCTGGCTAGCGGGCATGACTTTGTGTCATGGTCCTTGTCCTTTGTGACACCGTTATGATTATTGGTTCCGGTACCGGGGTTTTCTCTTTGAGCTTTCATGCTGCTATGAAGATGTTGATTGTTGATTATTGATTATTGAAGCTGCGCAGCGATCCTTTATTTGGATGTTCCGGTTTGGAAAACCTTGGCTATGTATCCACTTATGAGTGTTTATTTCAGCTTTATGTGTTGCATGATGAGCTGGTCGTTATTTCCAACCGGTATGGGACGGTTGGCGATAGGGAGCCTCTCATTTGTTGTTATATGTTTATTTATATGATTGATTATTGGATGTTACTGTTTGACAGCATGTCACTTATTATTCCGCTGCTATCTGTCATATGTTAATTGCTATTGGTTATTGTATAATAGCATGGCATGTAGTTCCATTAGTAACTTACTGAGATTTTATCTCACCCCATTTATTTCCATCTTTGTTTTTCCTTAACCCCCCCCAGGAGGAAAAGGATTAGGATTTGCGGATCGAGGAGGACGTCGAGAGGTTTGAGGTTTTGGGGCAGGTTGTTATGGATCGGTTTACATTATTTAAATGTATAACCTTTTGGGGATAGTTTTACCATTATTGACGTCATTAAGAATTGTATATTTTATTCTTTTGAGTATAAGCTGTGGAGCTTATGTTAGTTGTACTTTGTTGATTTAAACTTGGATTTGTAAAACCTTGTGTTATCACCTTTGGTATTAAACGAAATTTTTAACTTCGGTATTTCTACGTTTTGGTTCTAAGTCGACGTCCAGCTCGCGATCTCGGGCCGCGGGGTTCGGGGTCGCGACAATTTGTATCAGAGCCTGGTTTGGCTCTAAGTATAAGTCTAGGTGGATTAGTATGACCTGGGTGGGTAGTTGTGTGCGGAGTGAGTAACGGTTAAGGTTTTATGCAGGTATTTGTTCGAAATGTCTAGAAGAAGAATTGGTGAAGCTTCTAGTGGGACTCAGAATCTTAATGGTCTACGGGAAGAAAACCGTGCAGTGTTTCAGGACAGGTTTGAAGCGGCCGTGAAACTAATTCATGACCAAGGGCCGAGAGAGGAACATGTAGCACCTCCGCGATACGGGTTGGAGCAGTTCTTGAAGTTGAAACCAAGTGAGTAAGACGGTGAGCCTGATGTGAAGAAGGCCGAGCTATGGATAGAATCGATGGAGAGAATCTATGAGGTCTTTGGTTGTACTGATGAGGATAGGGTTCGGTTTGCAGCTTATATGTTAGTTGTGCTGCGGAACATTGGTGGAAGGCACTGAAGACCAGTTGGGATGCGACTCTTGTACCATATCCTTGGGAGTGGTTCGTGAAGAAATTCAAGGATCATTTTATCTTTTTAGTGAATCAAAACGGAAAGAGATCGAGTTCCTCAGCTTGGAGCAAGGCATGATGTCAGTAGCACAGTACTAAGCTAAGTTCACAGAATTAGCCAGGTGTTGTGAATACCTTGTGCGGACCGAGGAGCAGAAAGCGATGAGATTGATCAGGGGTTTGAAGACATCCATCCGGACTCAGCTTATAGCACAGCGGATTCAGACTTATCAGGATACGGTGGATCGAGCCTACTTAATTGAGCAGGATATTGGGGAACACAGAAGGAAGACTGAGATGGTTAACCCGGGTAAGCCAGGAGGGCAGAGTAAGTCACAACAGCAACATTCGGATAACAGAGGTAATTTTGGAGTGCAAACTCGATTCAGAAGGCAACTTCAAGGGCAACCAACAGTAGGAAATCAAGGTTCTAATAAGGGTACACGAAATGGGAAAGTCTGCAGTTACTGTCAGAGGAAAGGACACTCAGAAGACAAGTGTTGGAAGAAGCAAGGAAAATGTGTGAAGTGTGGTCAGTTGGGACACTTTGTTAAAGATTGTCCGAGGTTTAGAGTTCAGTCATCGGGGACAGGAACTGGAATATCATAGGGTCAGAAGAGGGATGCTTCGGGGAAGCCCAAGGTTTGGGGTAGAGTATTTGCAATCAATCAGCACTCACCAGGTAACGGATAATTTCAGGAGGTATTATTTTGCGTCGAGAGAGCGAGCGCGTGCATTTTAGGATCATCGCATTCATATGTTTCTGTGCATTTAGTTGCATTTATTTCTTTTGAGTCTTTGACTTATGTGTTGTCAGTGTCTACTCCTATGGAGGAGTGTAGGATGTCTGATGGAGTCTTATGTGCTCATGTTGTGCTTAAAGGTAGATACAACTTACCTGCTAAATTAGCCATGTTGCTATTACAAGATTTTGATGTTACTATTGCTTTAGTCTATTGTTGTAGGGGGATTGTTATATTCTCCATTCCTAATTTCTTAAAACTGTTTGAGACCGTTCCTTTGGGTAGAGTTATACCTATCTTTCCTTAGTTAAAATCCGAGTATTTAGTTTCGGTGAATTGTTGGGCGTATTTATCGTTTGTGAAAATTTCTATTTTATTTCTGAATAGTACCTAGTAATTGGGGAGAACCTTGGGTTAAATTGAGTTGTTATAGTACAAGGTTGTAGTGCTAATATTTAGATCAATGTCCTTATGACATCGGTGGGTTATAGGAGTTGATGATTCAATGAGGATCTCTTGAGCAAAATTTTGGTCACATTTAGTACATCTCCGTGAATGCATCGGAATGGGTTAGTATGGAGAGGTATACGATTTGTTATGGATGATGAGTTTGTTGTAGGAGTTCCGATCATTAATAGTGGTGAGCGCGTAAGTTTGAAAGGACTAAGCACATTTCGGGAGAGTAATAAATTGCGACCTATATCAAAGGCATTTTGAGTTTTAGTTAAAGGGGTGTTCTATGGTCTTAAAGCTTGTCTTGGTGGCATTTCTTATTTTGGATTGCAAATAAGTGAAGAAAGTTGAGTATAAATACTCGGGCATATTAAAGAATACTATGATTTGGTATTGGGTCAGTTGGAAGGTGACTAGCTAATTGGTTTATTATGATGGTAGTACCATTGAGCTTAAATATCATTAAGTCAATAAATGTATGCGTGAGAGCCTAACTAGGGTTAGCTATTGAATTTAGAGTTCGTTGATTTCCTTTGGGTATATGAGTACGGATTATGACTTAAATGGGAGTTAGAGAAAATCTTTTGAAGATGAAATTTGGATCGTTTTGCGGACTATTGAGTATATTGAATGGTTTAGGCTTCAAGACCAGATTAATGAAGGGATGAGAGTATAACATAGATTTAAGTGGACACTTTGTACGAGATATTTTGGGGTTTGTATGGTACTATTTATTTAAGGTGTTAACTCAAAGTGAAGACACTATAATGGTAATCCATAGAGGTATAGCCATTTCGATGAATATTGTGGAAATAGAACTTTCTTTAGCCTTTTTTTTATATTTTTAAAAGCTAATTAGGCTCGGGATGGTGATGTTTTGAATTTCTGGGGAATACTACTAAGTATGCGATTTACAAAAGGAAACACCTTTGCAGTGTAATTAAGGTTGTGAATAAGGTGAGCTTGGGATATCTCGAGAGTTATGTTTGGGAGCAATTGGGATTCTCCAATTTTGATTATGGATTCTAATTAGTAGTGAAGGTTATGATTGAAGGAAGTTATGTGCGAGAGGTCGTGGTATTGTGAACATTATTTAGGGTTACTACGTGGTGGTTTAGAATGGACAATTGAGGAATTTGAGAAATGGCGGAACTATCGTATCCGTAGCTATTGGGTCTTTCGGGTAAGTCTCGTTAAAATTCGGGTCGAATTTTCTTTAAGGGGGAGTGAATGTCAAGACCCGAAAACTAGGCTCTATTTTATTGGTAATAAATAATTATTATTTATTTATTTGCTTATTTATTTATCTAAATTATTATTTATTTAAATGTATGGGTGCATTTTATGTTTCATAATAAATTGTGCCTAGCATTTTATTTCGGTCATTTGTGATAGTGTAGAAGTGTTGGGTCTTAATAATTAGTAGGGAGTGCAAGTATTTGTGTGTAGTGTGGAAGAAGGGGCCTAAGTGTAAGTTTATGAAAAATGTTTTAACTACTCCTTCTACTCATCTTCTCCCTCACTCTCTCCCATTCCCAGTCACTTCTCTCTCTCTCTTCCATGGAAAAGGTAAGTTTTTCTCTCTTCCTTCTCTCTTCATTTTAGCTATCTTCCTCTCATTATTTCTCATTTCTTAAAACATGAATCTTGTTTAGATCGTCGATAGGATCGTAGGAAGCCAAAAATATTCGAGTTCCGGCAACTTTGAGAAAATCCGAGTAAGTTACTTTTCCCCCATTTTAATGCTAAAATGTTCATATCATGTTTAGATAATGTTTGATGTGTTGTATTTGAAGTTTGGTTGGGTTTTGAATTTGTTGAGAATTTATTTTGGGTTTTGATAAAAAATGGTGAAATCTTGAATGTTGGGTTTGATTCTTGATTTTGGTTGTTAAAAGTTGTTGTATGAGTCTTTTTAGACTTATTAGTTGTTTCTGTACATTAGTATGTGAGTTGGAAGGTTTGATTTTGGTTGAATGTGTTTTGGGTTTGAAAATGGAAGAACCCATGTTGTTCTTCCCGATTTCCGGCAGACCAGAGCTTTGTGCGACCGCCCAAAAATGTCTGGGCGACCGCACAACTTTCTGAGAGCTTTTGGTCGTGTTTGAGGGTCTTATTGGGCGACCGCACAGTCCCTGTTGGGCGGCCGCACAGTCCTCTGGAAGTTTACAATTGTTGACATTTTGTAATTGAAGAATGCGTTTTGATCCAAATCTTGGGTGTCCTCCTAGTTGACCTTAGTGAACATTGTAGTGCACTCTAGTGATAGAATTGGGTCCCTTGTGATCAAGTTTGTGTTTGAAACTAATTAAGTGTTAATTGGGATTTGGAACGTCTTATTAAGGTATCGTTGGTTTGACTTATCTTTGTGAAGATCATCTGGTATAAGTTTGGGCATCTTATGATGCGTTCGTGATTGTTCCAATCGAATTGATTTTCGAGTGAGTCTTGGTCTAGGTTTTCGGCGATGTCCTATAGTACCTAGAGGGTGGTTACTGAACACCAAAGTGTAGGGTTTAGTCCAGTCGTGATCATGTCCTAATAAGTGTAACCTTTTGGATTCGTTTGGCGTGTTTAGAATGGTTCGTTATGAACGGAGGTAAAGCGTGAATTGGCAATTGGGTACCTACGGTTTGATTAACCTTAAGGTGTATTCATTCGGATTTCTTACTTGGAATTCCAGCTGTAAGAGATGGTTGAGTTCTTGGTTCTAGTATATCTTTATGAGTAAATGTCTATGGGTCATTTTGGTAATAGTAATTGTGCTAATTGTGAGCGACCGTTTGGGTTGTGCTCTTTATGATTAACTTGTGGGTATCATATTTAGGAGGTATTTGGTACGTGCCTTGTCTTGGAATCATCTTGTTTTATTGATCAATGTTGTTGTGCTCTTTATGAGAAATTCCGTTTATCGTTGTTGTGCTCTTTTATGAGAAACTTCTTGTGTTCGTTGTTGTTGAACTCTTCATGAGTAACCGTTTGCATCTTTATGGTGATTAATTGGTGTGGTTCCCTACTTTGGAACCTTAAGTTGTTATTCATGCTAAAATATTATTACTTAGCATTTATTTGAAAGCCCAGCTGGCATATTTGTTGCATCGGGCGATGGGAAAGTTATAATGGCAAAGCCAAGTCCATTATAATGTTGACCATTGTTTTGCCCCCTTCTTTACCCATTTCTCCAGATTGGCCTTGGAAAGATTAAGTCAGCGTTCCTTTGTGAATGTATCTGGCTAGCGGGCATGACTTTGTGTCATGGTCCTTGTCCTTTGTGACACCGTTATGATTATTGGTTCCGGTACCGGGGTTTTCTCTTCGAGCTTTCATGCTGCTATGAAGATGTTGATTGTTGATTATTGATTATTGAAGCTGCGCAGCGATCCTTTATTTGGATGTTCCGGTTTGGAAAACCTTGGCTATGTATCCACTTATGAGTGTTTATTTCAGCTTTATGTGTTGCATGATGAGCTGGTCGTTATTTCCAACCGGTATGGGACGGTTGGCGATAGGGAGCCTCTCATTTGTTGTTATATGTTTATTTATATGATTGATTATTGGATGTTACTGTTTGACAGCATGTCACTTATTATTCCGCTGCTATCTGTCATATGTTAATTGCTATTGGTTATTGTATAATAGCATGGCATGTAGTTGCATTAGTAACTTACTGAGATTTTATCTCACCCCGTTTATTTCCATCTTTGTTTTTCCTTAACCCCCCCCCCCAGGAGGAAAAGGATTAGGATTTGCGGATCGAGGAGGACGTCGAGAGGTTTGAGGTTTTGGGGCAGGTTGTTATGGATCGGTTTACATTATTTAAATGTATAACCTTTTGGGGATAGTTTTACCATTATTGACGTCATTAAGAATTGTATATTTTATTCTTTTGAGTATAAGCTGTGGAGCTTATGTTAGTTGTACTTTGTTGATTTAAACTTGGATTTGTAAAACCTTGTGTTATCACCTTTTGGTATTAAACGAAATTTTTAACTTCGGTATTTCTACGTTTTGGTTCTAAGTCGACGTCCAGCTCGCGATCTCGGGCCGCGGGGTTCGGGGTCGCGACAATGTGAGTTTATGTATAAGGTGTCTCCTAATCTAGGTCGATTTATTTGATCGCAACCGGGAACCGGTTTGGGTGGATTCCCGATTGGTTTTGAAAATAGTTTGAACACATTTTGATAAAAGGAAAACATGTAAGGGGGATAGGGGGTTATGTACAAATTATACAAATGATGAAAACGGGAGACAAGTCTCGTATCAAATAAATGTCCACTCGAATAATGGTTGCTGAACTTGTCACCGTCGTCGTTCTCGAGCCAAGGTACCTGTCTTAGAATTAGCCAAATCCAAAACTAAAAGATGGGATTTTCTCCCAGAATGTTAAGGACCCTTTTTTTATTTTTGTGTATTTTTAGGATTAATTTTAGACCCAAGCATTAGCAAGAAAGTAGCTCAAAAGAAAACAGCCCAGCACAGCAAACATGAAACCTTTGCACATTATTCAACAATTTTACCTATCTTAACTCATGACTCTGGAAACACACCAAGAATGAAAGTTGAAGACCACATCTCAAAGATGAAGTACCCAAAGTTTCAATTCATAAAATTAGTTTCGATGCCCCAAAAGATTTCTGACATTTTTGTGTCAGAAACTGGAAATACGAATTCTGGGCTTTGGAAGTTGAAACAAGAGAGCAAAAAGGGAACTTACTGAGCTCTTAAAAATATTTCAAAAATACATGCGTATTACTGAGCTCATTAATAACAAAATTCATGTTTTGACTTTTTCCCAAAAACCATGTTTTCACTGAGTTTAAAACACAAGAACAGAGAAAGGTACAGAGAAGAAAAAGCAGGACAGCACATCTGTTACCCAAATATAAGCATTAAAACATGACCTATGCATGGAATCTGGGCATGAAACTTGACGAGAATGAACTTCAACATATAAGGAACAACTTTAATTCTTTGACCCAAACCCAGAAACCACTTTAAGATGAAGTTTTAAGAGAATGAAAATCATGATTCTGAGCAGAGTACGGAAACTGGTTGCATGGGTCAAAAAGATGGATCTCAAAACACGACCAAAGCTCCAAACCAAGCCATGCAACTCAAGGAATTTATCATTTAGCATGTTAAGAACATTATCCAAGAGTCACTTTACAACAAGAGTCAATCATAGCATGCATGTTCACAGTGGCGAATCTAGGATTTATGGTGACGGGGTCAGATTTTTACCTAACGAAAAAAAAAAAAGTAAAAATCATACTATTAAAGACAAAACAATTAATGAAGCATAAAGTTGTTGTCGATCAAAACTTGAGGATATTAAAAAGAGAGAGTTTACATAAATACACTCTTATTCTTCATCTTTTTATAATAAATCATGATATCTTCGTTTCTGATCATCTCAAAAATCTCATCCTTTATAAATAACAGCACACAATCATTCGAATTAGCATCTCCACTTTTCCAACATTGATTCAAAATATTTGCAATAATTTAAAATGCGACCAACCAGCAAAGCCAACAGCCATAAACAAACACATGCCACTGGCCATAATCAAATGTAATAGGAATGATAAAAATGAACATTAAACAAGGTTAATAGTTCGCAGTTTCTAACCTCCAGAACGGTGAGCCTCGTTTGAACAAGCCAAAATAGTGACGTGATCTTTTCAATTGCGAGGTGCAAGACCCATTTTCCTTTACAAAACAAGTTGAACTTGAAATCCCAGCTGAATTTGAACAAAAACAAACTGTTAAATATGCACAAATGTGAATCCAAACTGAAAAGTTAAAAAGTATTTTATATTCCCTCTGTTCTGGAAAGATTGTCCATTTTGACATTGTATGGTCAAAAAAAATGAACTTTGACTAAACATTGGTGTCAATCTAATGATCACAATGAAATTCTATAAATTGTTATTGATAAATCACTAAGTGATTTATAACAAATTTTTGAACTTCACTACAATGATTTGATCGACAAAAACGTTTGGTGAAAGTTTTTTTATGTTGACCATAAGAAATAAAAAAAAGACAATCTTTCCGGGTGAGAGGGAATATTTCAGATGAGTCATTAATAAACCCAAACTCAACAGTACCAAACTAAAGTTACTAACTCATGAATAAACAGAGAGAGTCCATCTGCTGATTTAGGAATGGATCATTCCAGAATTCCAAATTTGTTCCTTAATACTTTCTGCAAATTGAATCCCTTTGATACTCAGTACAATTATGAATGGACTGATCCAAATTTTTAGAAGGAACAAAATTACAAAAATAAAGCCAACATTTAGTAATAATTAGATATACTCAAAACCATAACCATATGAATAGTAGACATCAAAACGGCTGTAGTGGCATGGTTCATGATTATACTACATAACTATCGATGAGATTAAAAGAAAAATAGGTTTCAATTGCAAAATCCTAGTAAGTTTTAGGGTTTAAATATTTAGGGTTTTTTCGGATTGAGATTAGAGACTAACGAGGAGACTGATGAAGGGAGAGAAAATAGGTACATAATCAAAGCGGCAACGAAGGTGACTGTGTGGTGGCTTCGGTACCATCGTCCCTGTCTCTGGCGACTCTTGCTATTGCTCTACTCGCGGCTCAAACTATCACAAACGAAAACTGAAAGTTTGAAAGATTACGCGAACGGCAAACTAATAGACGAAGGTAGGTTCTGTAAATTGAATTTATATATGTAGGGGTTATTTTGAATTTTGAGGGGGGTTAATTGTATTTTTTTTAGGGGGGTCAAATTCAAAATCTCAAGAAATTTAGAGGGTCAAATTGACATTAAACGGAGAAGTTAGGGGGTCAGTTGACCCCTCCCCCTCTAACGTACATCCGCCACTACATGTTCATGAAAATGGCCAAGAGGGCCAGATTTGCAACTTTTGAGAAAAAGATGAGATGCATGCATGAAACACTTAGATCCAAGCCAAGGAATGAACATGAGATGATCACAAACTCAAGTAATCATCATAAAACTCAGATAACAACATCAAACCCACCATTTACATAGCTACATCACAAGTTACTTTTACATGGAATATATGAGAAAGATGGGGGTCTAGCCAACTTATGGCTAGACCCTTACACAAACAACCAAATCACTTACATATTTATGGATCAAGAGTTACAAAGAGAAATTACCTAGTTAAGATGGAGGGGGGGTGCTTCCTTTGCTTCCAAGGGAAGGCTTTTAGATTTGTTTAAAGTTTTGAAGGTGGATTGAAGAGTGTATGAGTTGCTTGAGTTTGCTAGTGTTTGAAGGTTGCTTTAGGGGTTGTTTTGATGGTAGTTTTGTGGTGGTGGAGTGGTGGTTTAGTGGTGGAGTAGTGGTTTAGTGGTGGAGTAGTGGTGGTATGGCGGTGGGGCTATGAATATGCAAGAACTAGAGAGAGTTTCAAAGATGGGAATGTGTGGTGAATATGTTGCTCTCTCCTTCAAATGATATGGATGGAGGGTATTAGGGAGGAGGGAGGTGGTTTTCTTTGGACCAAAGTACCCCTAGGTGAGTGGGAGGGGGTGGTCATCAGCATTACTTCGTCATTAAGGCCATAGTGGAGGCAAGAGGTGGCTATTATGAGCAAAAACTAAGGAAAAACCAAAAACTGCTGGAACAGAGCATGGTGGCCGTACGGCTCTGGAAGAGCCGTACTCCTCCATAGGGGGCGTACGGTGGCTGTTTTTTATGCTGAGTCATTTTGCTTGCTACGTGTCGTCTTCTGGTTGGTCCAGCAAAGGTTGACTCATCTCATTGAACACACAGTAAATAGCCACGTCTTGATGATCATGTAAGGTGATTTTGCATTATTTTCGGCTCCGTTTTCTCGTTCCGTAATGTCCCGAATTGCTCCGCTGTGCGCGTAACGGTGACCCGGTTGCTCTTGCCTCCAACACGAAAGTTGCTCGTTGTAATTTCCTGGTCATAATGGTGTATCTGAAATATTTTAACAAGTAAGGGATAACATAATATAATTTAAAATGCAAAGGATGACCGGTAAAAGGCTCTCTAAGGGTGCGGGGCCCGCCGTAGGGTCCCGACGCTCGATTTTCGGAGAATACGCCTATTTGCTCGGTTTTAAGTCCTGATCATGAATCCGGACTCGGTTTTTTCATCCGATGCACCGATAAGACGGTCGGTAGTCCCGAACCGCCAAATCTAGGGTTTTAGGTCAGTTGTCGCGCTTAGACGGAATCAAGGGTTAGTTTTTAGGGGTGCGAGATCGGGGTATCTACACCGACATGGACCTTCCACCATTTGGGTCCAACCACAATGAGTCCATCCTTGTCAAAGTAAGAGTAAGAGGGAGACCAATTTCAAGGGTTTTGGTCGACGGTGGTTCCGCACTCAATCTAATGCCTAGCTGAATCATGGGCATATTGGGGCTTAAAAATTCGGATTTTCAACCCTCTAGCCAAGTGATCCGAGGATACGACAGCACCGCCCGCACAGTCATGGGCATGATAGAAGTGGACATTTAATTTGGGAGCATGGTTATGTCCGTCCCGTTTCAAGTACTCGATGTCCCCGCTTCATTTAATCTGCTTCTGGGCCGACCATGGATACATAGATCCAATGCCGTCCCCTCCACTCTCCATCAATGTGTCAAGATCCGAAATGGGAATGAAATAGTGACCATCATGGCCGAAAATGTCACTATCCACAAGAATGGGGGGACAACCTGTTGGTCCCAAAGGGGCAACAAGGGTATGAAAATCGCTAGAGGGGGGGTGAATAGCGTTTTAAAATTCTTTTCAAACCCTTTTGCAATTCAATGGCTTATGCGCACAACTCTTATTTTGGCTAAGTATAGTGCACAGCAAGAGTGTGAAATGCACAGCGGAAGATTTAAAGCAGCTCTGCGCAGGGTATACTGCGCAGAGATAAACATCTACTGCGCAGGGAAAGCTGCGCAGAAATGAAAAACGCACGCGCTAAATTTTGGCTAAAGAGTTGGATAAAATTGTGCTAGGGCAAATGAGCAATAACAATTACAGCAGTAAAGTGTAGCAATCTGAAAGATCAAACAAAGCAGTAATACATAAATAGTTAAACATGAAATAAGCAGTAAGAATGATGAACAAGCTATTTGGAGAGGTTCGATCAAGGAAAGATCTACGTCCTCTACCAAGATGGTTAGTCTTGGATTTCTAATGGAGATCTTATAATATGAGTGAGTATTACAAATTACAACTTTTGAGCTCAATACTAACTCAAGATCTATTATCTATGAAGAACAAATCCTAGACTAAACCGGTGTATCTCAAGAAGTTGGATCAGAATGATCAAAGCTTCAAGAGGTGTGTGTGTGACAGAAATTATGGGCTCTATGAATATAAGAGATGAAGAGCACCAAGAATTCTGGTGATATAGGGCTTTTGGGATTTGAGCAGGAGTTTGAAGATCTTGAAGGCTGTTCTAATGAATCTGGAAATATTGAGCATCAGTCTTCAGATCTTCAAGGTTTCTCTAATGAAGCATGAAACTCTAGCTCTGGCTGAACAAGCACTCTCTCCAGCCACAAAGCCGCTTGGAAAATGAGGATGAGCATGCTATTTATAGCTGAGCTCCAAAACTAGCCGTTGATGCTCTACGTGTACTTGAACTTGATATGTATCAAGTTCAAGTATGTAGTAGAGTTAATCATTCTCTATCTAGTTGAGTGTGCTTATTTTGTCGTTTGTGCACACCTCATCATTTTGGCTCAATCCAAAAAGCGTAGCTTGTCTTGACGCTTTCCAAGCTTCTAGAATATGAGATCTGACACGCCCCAAGTCCCGGGATCCCCTAATAGAACCTCGAACCTGGTTCGCGTAACTAACAAGAAACAAGAAACTAACGGGAAACAGGAACAAAACCTGTTAGAAACAAAACTGACATGATATATATACTCAAGAGTAGGGAGCTAAGATAGCTCACACGAGTTCTAGACCAAGAAAATTAAAACCAAACAAGGTTACATACAGAGGAAGACATGCCTAGCAAATAAGCTGGCATCAAGAACTGTCTAGGGACAACAAATACTACCCCAATACAAGCCCAGAGTTTATTAACTCATACAAGATCGTCCTTACCAAAATATAAAAGGACACTAACTTCGAACAAGAATATCCTGCTGAGTAAGTTCCCAGCTAAGTCGAGCCTCACTGCGTACTATCCCCTGCTTTCCTGGGGGGGGGGGGGAAACAATTAAACAAATAAAGGGTGAGATAAATCTCAGTAAGCTATTAACATGCAACTATATGTCATGTTATCATGCAATACAAGTAGATACTCAACTAAACATATATCAAGTATCATCAAGTAACAAGTATAGGAGAGGCTAAGCCAACCCAACAAGTAATCAAGCTCAAGAAAGGTTCAGTTAACAAGTAGTCAAGTAGTGTGAGAGGCTATACCAACTCACCAAGATGCACATAGGCCTATCACGCATTTTTACCTGAATCATTCCTTATTCCTCCCAAGAATACCATTTGTTGTCGATGCTTTTCTAGCTGAGGACAACCAGGAACAAGAACAAGAACTGCTGTGCAGTATATAAGAAGACCTGGTAACCAGTGTCAACCACAAGAACAAGATCCACGAGGTGTTCAAGACAAGAGTTTCGCATTCACTTAGGTCAGGCTTATTGCTCCAACCAAGGAAGCTATGCCCTTACTATGGCCGGTAGTAAGGGGTCAGGCGGAAATACATAGGGACCCGATTGTCACTTAAGCCCCAGCTCTCGCGACAAGCGTGAACCTATATATTTTCGAACAAGCAAGGAGAACCAGCTGGACTCACACAAGAATGCACAAGTAGATGTTTACTTGAACTACGAGAATAGAACTAAGTCCCATAATAGTGGACCAGTCTTTATGCACCATGTAATCATGTATCATGTGCTCACGAAAATATGCACCATGTAATCATGTATCATGTGCTCACGAGAATATAAGTACACGTACGCAATTATTGCGAATACAAACCAAGATAACAATGGCACATAAGGTGTCCATGTAACACAATCAATCCAAGTAAGAGTCCATTTATAACAGACTTCAGTCAATTAGTAGGGTATATCACTTTGTCACATGCCAAGTTTGCACGTACATATTCATATCACGTTTAACACATTAAAGTGTCTATCACGATACCCTTACTATCAAGTAGAGCCCAATACCTTAGACTCTAAACACGTAGAAGAATAGGTCACATTGTACCTAGACACAGTCATACTTCACGTATATGTATCGTTAATAATCGAATACATTTTCTAACACATATTGTGTTCTATAACCATTCTCATTAATTTAAATCGTAGTATTCACGATTATATGAATGATCTTCATATTACACTAGTCCTTATTTTCTTTAGGAACTCATTTCAAGACAAGATATCTTCTTTATATTTTATATACTTCATTGAGTATGTACACGATTAAAAACTAAATCATTTACACTTTAGTGCTTATTTATAGCACTTCCAATATACACGTATCAAGTTCAAGTATGTAGTAGAGTTAATCATTCTCTATCTAGTTTCATAACCCAATTCTTTGGTTATTCATACCATGTACCAATCAATCAAGAAGCCACATTCTATCAAGTAAATATATGCAAGATTTGCATATACATATCAAGACTCTTTCAAGTTTATTACCATACACATATATTGGTGTCAAGGCACGCTCAATATTTTATAATCTTATATTCAAGTCTTAATCCAATTATCTGGATGTTCAAGTCATGTACAAGATTTTATTGTCTTATATTTCAAGTTACTGTCTCATCTTAAGACATTCAAGACATTTGGGACATTCAATACATATACGAGATTTTATCATCTTATATCCAAGTTCTCAATCCATTTCTTTGGATGGTTAAACATGTACAAGAGTTAAACATCTTATACTTCGAGTTCAAGCTAGGAAGATGAATTATACATTTTTCACGTATTATTTTCCAATCCTTTTCTTAGGACATTCAGGCTCAAGACATTAGTTGGTGCCCCTAAAGTACACAAACATTATCTTCAAGACACATGACACATAAAAGAGTTACTACTCTTATACTCAAGTTATCATTTAATTATGATTTAAGTCCACATTTCATTTGTTCACAAAGGAACTATTTTTCAATATTAGAGTGTTCTACAACACTCATCTAGGCCATCTAGGGTAGTACCCTAAACCTAGACCAAGAATACTTCAAATTCAAATTAAGTAAATGAGCTATACAACTCATACTTACAAGTTCATAATCCCTACATAGGATATTCGAGCTCAAGACACTAATTTGGTGCTCAAGACATAGTTCCAAGACAAGCATAACACATAAGTGCTTGTTCATAGCACTTTCAAGACATAAAGAAGAGTTCTTCCTTTTATACTCAAGTTCTCATTTTAATTTAATGAGTAATCATGTTCAAGACTCACTTCTGATACCCCTAAGGTGTCACAACACTTGCTAGGACATCTTATACTAAGGCTATATGCCTTAGGAGGAATAAGCTTTCATCTCTATTTAGTTTAAAACACTTTTGTGAAACAGGGGTTCTGGGCGGTCGCCCAACCCCATCCTAGGCGGTCGCCCAAGATCACAATTTTTGACACTCGAGTCTGATGACATGGGCGGTCGCCCATAACCACTCTGGGCGGTCGCCCAAGGCCAAAATCAGCAAAAACCCAATTCCTTTCCCAGGCTTAGAATTCTCCGTCCCAAGCATAGGAGTATACTTTTACTAACCCTTAGGCAATACACAAGACACTATTTCAAGTTCAATTCATTTCTTTTACCGTCCCATAAATAATATGACAATTTCCTTTTATTCATATTTAATATTTCACCGTCCCCAAAAGTATAAGTACAATTTTCTAATATACTACTATAAACATTTAGGGATACTTCTATTCATTTTCCCGTACCACAAATAATGGTACAATTTTTCTAATAATATTTAAATCAAGTTACTATTTTACCGTCTCACGAATAGGAGTATAGTTTTCCTACTAATCTTTTCACAACCCAGGAGGTTAACCCATTTGAAACACTTTTTCAAGTTTCATGCTACGCAGTATATTTATACTCCCTTCGTCCCAAAATTACAAGTATCACGAAAATTGCCCAAAACACAATTTTAACAAGAACAAGTAGCGTATATGCATGTTATTACAAGTAAGGGGGAGTCAATAACTTACCTAGTCCGAAATCAAGTTGACCCAAATTAATTTCTGTTCGGCAGGAAACGTTCTATTCAACGCCACGAATATTTATCCGGGACCAGAATCACGAACGGAGGGATAATTAAGCTCGAGGAGTCGAGAATAGGAAGAATCCTAAACTTAGCTTTTGGAACAGAAGGAGAGTACGAGAAGATTTGAGATGTTGCCTTTCTCAGAGAAGGCAACATACTAAATATACTTGCAAGTTTCGAGAAATTACACTTAGGACCCTCAAGTTCTAACTTTGACAAAAAGGCTCCTAAACTTTCAACTTTGACATTTAACCACTTTAATTTTCTAAAGTAGTTAAATAATTAACTCAAATAAAATAGCATATAAATATGCTAGTCAAGAATTTAACAAGCAAGTCAAGAATTTAACAAATAAGTCAAATATTTAACGAGATTAAGGATGGGCGTTACAAGATCAGTAGATAAGAATTTTGACCAAGGTTGAGCGTGCGGGCACAAAGGCATGCGCATTACCGGTGCGCACGGATGCTGTGCATGGGGAGCATGCACATTATGCTTGGCCATACCAAAGGAAGATAACTTCTGATTTGGGGAATAAGACCTTAATAACTGAGCAGGGTCAAAAAGCCGCGCAAAAGATCTATGCGCAGTGGCGACCTGCGCAGAGAACATCCTGCGCAGTGAAATGAATCCTGCTTAGAAAATCTTCGATCCTTCAAAGCTTCAAGTCCTATATTCTAAGCCTATACTATAAAATGGACAGCTAAAAATTAAAGTTATAAAACTTTTTACATAGGGTCCTAAAGTCCATAAAATATCAATAGGTGATGGTATCAATCAATTCTAACATAATTGGGAGGGTTAAGAGATAAGCATACCCAACACAACCCATCCACCAAGTTCAACATGGGTTGGAAGACTCTACTCTCTCCGGCGTCTCAATCAACGCCATTGACAAAGAAGGGGGAAATGAGACATGAACCCCTAGCAATCACAAAGTCCTCCGCATTATGAGAAGAATGACTTGCTTGATGGCAAAGCACTCGTTGTTGGTGTGTCCCGACATTCTGTGATAGTAACAGAACTTCGATCGACAAGTCGCATCCTTGCTTGGGCCAATGAAAGCGACGCTCCAATAGCGTTATGAGTCCAATCCTGACTAGGCCTCCGAATAAGGCATTCATATCCAGCCCTAGTTGACTTTGAAATAAAATGAAGGAAAAAAATGCAAGAAAAGTACCTGAACTATTGGGGTTGTTTGGATTTAGTAACTTATCTCTTTATTGACCTATGAAAAATACCTTAACTTTTTTTTTGTGCATCGGAGGTACCTATTGCTCACGCCTTCCACTTTCTACCGTTAACTATCCACGTGTGATGGCACATGACTTCCTTGTAGGGGCAAAAAGGTCAAAACACAATGCCTACTCCAATTTCTTATCATTAAATTCTTAAAAGGTCCCTAAACTATTGACTTTTTCCTATTTGTTCCATAAACTAATTTTCATTTTAGCCAATTCTTAATTTTCGTTAACAAATTCATAACCAACACTACATCCGTAATAGTTAGAAGCGCCACTCAACACCACAACCATCCTCTATCGCCGCCACCACCACTGCCATCCACCATTGCTGTAAAAAATAACACCACCATCCACAGCCACTCAACACCACAACCATCCTCAACCACCGCCACCGTCCACCAGAACTGTAAAAGAAAATAACACTACCATCCATCAACACTTTCATTACAATAAACACGATTAACACCAACAAAATTCAAATAAAATAATAAACCCAAATCAAAACCAAAGATTGTTTTTGCGAGTTCATTTCGTGACAGATCAGAAATTAACATACCCAAATCAAAAAACCACATCAATTTTTCTTCTCAAAACCCAGATTTTGCTATGACCTCCCCAAAATCCGAATAAAAAATTACAAAAAAAAAAAAAAAAAAAAAATCAGATCTGGGATGCATAATGGAGGATGTTGAATATGTGTTCAATTTATAAGAGAATCATGAGGGATCTCCAAGCAAAATTCAGATCTCAGATTTATATTTTCGTGGAAGGTGGGATTTTGGGGGAATCTTGAAATAAGAAATGGTCGAGAGGTCTGCGGGGCGCCATTGTTGCTCAGATTCAGATTTTTGACTATATGTATGTTGGGTTTGGGAAGGAGAAAGGGAAGGGCAAAGCATAGTTGGGTGTTGGATGTTGATGGCTGAATTACGTTAAATGGGTTTTGGATGGGGGTGGAGATGCAAGGAGAGGTAGGAGGGGATAAGGTTTAGTTGTGTGTTGGTACTAGGTCTTGGACTGGAAACGAAACGAAACGAGAATGAGAATGAGAATGGGAATGGGAATGGGGGGGGGGGGGGGGGGGGGGTTTGAAATTTAAAATGTTACTTTTACCCCTTTATCTCTGTAAAATGCCCCCACACTTAAAGTTCCAGTTTTACCCCTAAAAAAAGGTCACGTGGTCAGTCACATGCATGATTAACGGCAAAAACTGGACGGCGTGAATAGCTACCTCCGCTGCACAAAAAAAAAATTAATGTATTTTTCATGAGTCAAAAAAGAGATAAGTTACTAAATCCAAACAACCCCAATAGTTCAGATACTTTTTTTGCATTTTTTCCTAAAATGAAACTATTTAATAAGTTGACTTTGAAGATTTAAAGGTTTTATTTTATGTTTCTTTTCCTAGGAAAAATAAATGCATGGAATTTTTTTATTTTACGAAATATAAAATTAATCTTGTGTTGTTTTTTTTTTTTTTTTTGAATTTATACCTTTGTACAACATGGAAATTAATAATATAAAATTATAGAATAATACTAATCAATTAATGATGATATAGTGGATGGGCAAATAGTGTAGTAAAATACCCCCCCCCAATAAACTCATTTTCACACACTATAATATTCCATTTAACCAATTTATATGCCAACACTACATTACAGTTTTTTTGTGGTGTATATAGTAATTAATAGTAGTGTTTTAATTGTAATTAATATTCATGGTTAATTATTAGGATGAAAATACTACTTGCTAGGGAAATAAAAAAATTACTGCTATTCCAAAAGCAACGAGTACGAGCGCATGACGCTAATACAAAGTATTTTTTGCATCTGATGAATTTCTACAATAGGCTTGACAATTTCTTTAATACCCAATATAAGGGACTACATAAGCAGCAAGAAAATGGTTTAAAAAATATTAAAATGGAGAACTGAATATTCTTAATAGTTTGATTGAAATAGTTAAAAAGTTATTTTACTTTTTGCATAAATGTGATGAGACGGATTTGATACACTTTATTCCTAGGATTTTATGAGCTTAAAATATGAATTTTATGTATTTTAGATAGTTTTTATGTAATTTTGGGCAATTATGTATTTTTGGGGTTTAATTATAATTTGGGTGTTATTTTAGTATTTTTTATATTTTTACCCAAATTAGATATTTTATTATTCAAAAGAAACTCTAAAATGGAATTTAAATGTAAATGCCCACAAGTTTAATGAAGAGAGATAGAGGGATTGAAGATTTTCACCCAGTCCTTGTGCCACAAGTACCCAATTCTTGTGCCACAAGGGCTGGCCAAAAGAATTAAATTGAGGAGAAGCAAGCCCAAGTGTTGAGGAAGAAGGAAGAAAGTGAGGCCCAATGCTGAAGGAAGATCAAGCCCAGGCGGATGGCCCAACAACCAGAAAAGGCGAGCCCATCTAAGCAAGCCCAATTCAATACGGCCCAAACGCAAGGAAGTCAAGAAACGCGGGTTCCAGACACGCTTCTTGCGTTTTGGCCAAACATGGAGAAGGCGCACCTACCAGATGCGTTTTTAAGCATGGCTGGCGCGTGGACGGGACGGCTGGCGGGTGGCGGTTGACTGGCGAGAGTGTGGAGCGCGTGCAGGCGCGTGGACCGGCTGGAAATCCATATTTTTGGTTATTTTTGTTTTATTTTTAATTCTATTTCATTCCTTATTAGTTTAGGACTTATCCTAGGTATAAAAACTAAGTTTTCTTGAATGTTTTGGGGGCTACAACTTTTAGACAATAATTTTAGATCTAGGTTTTTACTTTTTTTCCATGGAGAACTAAAAACCCAAGCTTTGGGTTTGAATCTTGAACCATCTTTATATCAATTTGAGGTAATTTTCTTTTCACAATTTGATTTCTATTCATAATTTTACTTGTTCTTAATTCTAGATCCGTTGCTAGGGTTTATAAACCTGATCAATTTATTTATCTTTGTGATTGGATCTTTGCTAGAATTCTCTGTTCTGTGCCAGAATTAGGGTTTTCACTGTAGCAATTTCATGATTTATGCATGTGCCATGGTAAATTGTGATTAGGGTAAAATTAAGCAATTATCTATATGAAATAATTGTAGAAAGTGTTCTTGATTTATGTTTCTTAAATCGTTCATCAATTAATTTTGCGATCATACTGTGTCAGTTAGATTAAATTATTAATTAGGGTTTCTAGTGAGTGTGCCACTGCTAGTAACTATTCTGAAAGAAGGAACAAAGATTGAAATTGTCGCGCCCCGTACCCGTGGTCCTACTTGGCCCCACGCTCGGGACACGAGTGGAAGACGTTATAAAATACCTTTGAAAATTTTTCGAAATGTCCTTTTAGAAAGTGGAACAAAAACACACTTGAAGTTCAAAGACTTCACTTAACTTGAAACAAACTTTTACAAACACTTTCACGACGAAAGTACTTAGCCCGAAGGCTTACAACTTTTAAACAAATATAAATACATCAACATTTACCAAAATAGATGTGACCATAAGAAAGTACGGGTACTCTACCCCAAAGGGTTTACATTTACATAATGTAACCTTCAACAAAACAAGTCCCAACTCTTACCAAACGAACGTCCTCCCGTGCCAAGTGTCCTATCCCCTGGACCCGCCTTTATCTAAAACAGTAAACAAATAAAGGGTGAGAATAAATCTCAGTAAGCTACTAAAATGCAACTACATTACATGCTGATATGATGATCATAAAGAAACAATATCAACAAGTAAGCATATAGCATATAACATCAACTCATATATCACTTATATCACATTGACCACACTCCGGTGGATACCAAAGCCAAGGTTTACCCAATAACCATAACTGATGAGAATACCAACTGAGAAACCCATCAGAGAAAACCATCTGAGCAGCATAAATAGCTGAAGCCGTTGGGATCCCGAAAACCAAACCATAACCAATAGAACCAAGTAACCAGAGAGGGAAATATGACACAAAGTCATAACCCAAATACTCACCAAAGGGAGCAATTCATCCCATCCAAGGCCAATCTGGACTGGGGAAACTAGAAGGCACAGTGGACACCTTATAGTGAACTTGGCTTGTGTGCCACTATAATTCTCCCACCGCCTGACTCACAAGCTCTAATGGAAAACCTTATAGTGGACTTACTTGTACCACTATAATTCTTCCATCGGCTGACTCCACAACAAGACCAGCTGGACTTTTAACAAGAAGCACAGTAATGAATACTTGCTAAACAAAACCCGGGGCATTTAATCCAAGAAGGAATTAAGCCAAAACAACACAAGATGCACACGAAAGATTTCTCATAAAGAGTTCATAATGAGGACATTTAGTCACAACCCAATCTTTTTCATTAACGACTTAAAAGTCATACACATTCATGTTTAAGTCATAAACAACCCCAAGGATCACATACACACTTGTCCTCTTATACCCCAAATAACACAAACTATCAAACCTTGGAAACAGGGGGGATGCGCACGCCTCACCCCATAGGGTGCGCGCGCCTCCCAGGACCAGAACCTCACTAATTTTGGTTCACTTAAGGGTGCGCGCGCCTCATCCAAAGGGATGCGCACGCCTCCCACTCCAGTCAATTTTTTGCCTAAGTTGGTGACAATGGATGCGTGCGCCTCCTTATAGAGGGTGCGCGCGCCTCCTCCTATTTTGGGCCAAATCCCAGATTCTTCCTTAATTCAATTTTTACTCCTTCCGTCCCACAAACATAACATATATACTACACCATTTAGTACACAACATTAGCAACTCTCATTAACAACTTCCATTCGATTACAACATGCTTCTAAACCATTTCCCATACTCAGCTACAACCAATACCATATACTCCTTTCGTCCCAAAATTACAAGTATAGCAAATATTACCCAAAACACAAAATTAACAAGTAGGAGTATCATATATAGCATATATGACTATTTTAACATTTAAAGGGGAATTAGTAACTTACCTAGTTCCGAAAAAGTATCGCTGAAATAAGTTTTGTTCGGCTAGAAATGACCTACTCGACGCCCTGATCATTTTTATATAATTAGTTTTTAAAACGGGTAAGTAAATAAAAAGAATTAAATCGAAATGGGTCGAACTTACCTTTTTTTCTTTAACCCTAGGAACAGAACGAGGAATGTTGCAGAAGAAAGAAAATAACACAGTGAAGGAAAGAAAGAAGAAAAGTTTCTTTAAATATCTTACCCATTTTTACAACTTGGTCACCCAACTTTCAAAGTTAACACTTAAGCCCCTTAACTTATAATTTCAACTAGGATCCTAAAGTTTCAACTTAATCATTTAACTCCTTTAATCATTATTTTTACTAACTAAGTAAATAACACAGATAATCAAGTATGATATGCAAATCATAAAATATGATGCAACACATAAAATGCACATATAAGTCAAATAAAAATCCCCAAAATTATAAAATAAATAGAAACGGGTTTTGGGATCGCTACAATCACTCCCCCTTAAAGAAAATTCGTCCCGAATTTTAGGGTTACTTACCGAGGCCCTCAAACAACCAAGGGTACTTCCTCTCGATCTCCTCCCGAAGTTCCCAAGTCGATTCCTCCACATTATGATTCCCCCACACAACTCGAACAAGAGGAATACTTTTGTTTCTCAATTCTTGCACCTTCGAATCAATGACTTGGACCGGATGTTCCTCATAAGACATACTCGGCTCAATATCCTCGGGAACCTCAGATAAAACATGAGAAGAATCATACACATACTTCCGAAGCATAGAAATATGAAACACATTATGGATCTTATCAAGAGAAGGAGGTAACGCAAGACGATACGCCCGATCTCCCACTCTTCCAAGAATCTCAAATGGACCAATATACCTCGGAGCAAGCTTGCCTTTCTTTCCATATCTTCGAATACCAACCTTAGGGGAAGCCTTCAAAAACACAAAGTCACCTTTTTCGAACTCAAGGTCTCGCCTCCGATGATCAGCGTAGCTTTTCTGTCTACTCTGGGCAGTACCCAAACGATCTCGAATAAGTTTAACCTTCTCAACTGAATCATTAACCATCTGAACACCCCAAATCTTGGCTTCTCCCACTTCATCCCAACAGATAGGAGATCGACATTTCCTCCCATACAAGGCTTCATAAGGAGCCATCCCAATACTGGACTGAAAACTGTTATTATAAGCAAACTCTACGAGAGGCAAATGAATATCCCACGAATCTGAAAAATCAACTGAGCAAGCCCTCAACATATCCTCAAGAATCTGGATAGTTCTCTCGGACTGGCCATCTGTTTGAGGATGAAAAGCTGTAATAAATCTCAACTCTGAACCCAAAGCCTTCTGAAATGCTTGCCAAAACCGAGATGTGAATCTAGGGTCACGATCAGATACAATGCTCACCGGAACTCCATGTAACCTCACGATCTCATTAATGTACAAAGTTGCAAGCTTTTCCATAGAATAACCAATCTCAATAGGTAGAAAATGAGAAGACTTTGTCAATCTATCAACAATCACCCAAACCGCATCAAACCTTCTTCGAGTACGAGGTAACCCTGTCACAAAATCCATAGTAACATGTTCCCACTTCCATTCCGGAATCTCTAACGATTGAAGCAGTCCTGCATGCCTTTGATGTTCAGCTTTAACTTGTTGACATGTTAAGCACTTGGATACATAATCCGCTATCTCTCTCTTCATATTATTCCACCAAAAGTGTTGCTTCAAATTTTGATACATTTTAGTACTCCCGGGATGAATAGTATACCTTGATTTATGGCCTTCATCAAGAACTTGGCGTTTAATCCCATCAACATTAGGTACACACAAACGACCCCTGAAAGTCAATACCCTTTCAGAACTGAGTGAGAAATCCTCAAATTTACCATCTTTGATTTTATCCATAATCTTTACCAATTCCGGGTCATCCTTCTGAGCTTCCTTTATTTGTTGAACTAAAGTTGGAAATACTCGAATGTTCGCAAAAATAGCTCCATGCTTTGATTCATAAGGAATCCAATCTCGAGCATCCTCCAACATCTTCCATTCCCGCACCATCAATGAAGCTACATAAGACTTCCGGCTAATAGCATCAGCTACCACATTTGCCTTGCCCGGATGATAAGAAATTGTACAATCATAATCCTTCAACAGCTCCATCCATCTTCGTTGTCTATTATTCAACTCTTTCTGGGAGAAAAGATACTTCAAACTTTGATGATCTGTGAAAATCTCAAACTTTGCTCCATAAAGATAATGTTTCCACTTGTGTAATGCAAATACAATAGCTGCAAGATCCATGTCATGGGTAGGATAATTCTGCTCACTCGGAGTCAACTTCCTCGAAGCGTACGCAATAACCCTTCCATTTTGCATTAATACACACCCGAGGCCTTCTTTAGAAGCATCGCTATAGATTACCAAATCATCATTACCATTAGGTAGGGCGAGAATAGGAGCTGTAGTCAATCTCTTCTTCAACTCTTCAAAACTAGCTTGACACTTTTCATCCCACACATAAGGAATATTCTTTCGAGTCAACTGAGTCAAGGGAGTTGCAATCTTAGAAAACCCCTCAATGAACCTTCTGTAGTACCCAGCTAACCCCAAGAAACTTCGAATTTCTGTAACTGATTCTGGCCTCCTCCAATTCACAATAGCCTCAACTTTAGATGGATCAACTGATATACCTTTATTAGAAATCACATGCCCCAGAAAAGATACTTCATTGAGCCAAAAAGCACATTTACTGAATTTAGCAAACAACTGCTTCTCACGAAGAATAGATAAAACCATTCGCAAATGCTGTTCATGCTCTTCCCGGGACTTGGAATAAACCAGAATATCATCAATAAATACCACCACGAAGGTATCAAGATAAGGTTTGAAGACCCTATTCATCATATCCATAAAAACAGCCGGAGCATTAGTCAACCCGAAAGGCATAAAAAGAAACTCATAATGGCCATATCTACTACGAAAAGCAGTTTTAGAAATGTCTTCAGAACGGATTTTCAACTGATGGTACCCACTCCTCAAGTCAAGTTTTGAAAAGACAACTGACCCTTGAAGTTGATCAAATAAATCATCAATATGAGGAAGCGGATATTTATTCTTTATAGTTACCTGATTCAGCTTTCTGTAGTCAATACACAGCCTCAAGGACCCATCTTTCTTTTTAACAAACAATACTGGAGCTCCCCACGGGGATACACTAGGACGAATGAATCCTCGATCAAGTAACTCTTGCAACTGAACCTTCAACTCTTTCAATTCAGCTGGGCCATTCTGTAAGGTGCCTCAGATATAGGAGCCGTACCTGGAAGTAAGTCAATACAGAACTCTATTTCCAGGTCAGGAGGCATAGCATACTCAGAAGAAAATACATCTGAAAATTCTTTAACAATAGGCACATCCCCAATATCAGGAACCCTTTTAGTAGTATCCAAAACACTAGCCAAATACCCCGCACAACCACGGTTCAACAACTTTCTAGCCTTCATATAAGAAATAATTCTAATCTCTCTACCCCAAGGAACAGTTTCAAAAGAAAATTTAGGAACATTTGGGATAGAAAATGTGACCACTTTATTAGCACAATCAACAGACGCATGATATTTACCCAACCAATCCATACCCAAGATAACATCAAAATCTTGTAATGGTAAGATAACTAAATCAGCAGGTAAAACATGCTCACGTATATGCACATCACAAGAATGCAACACCTCATTGGTCACCAAACACTCCCCTATAGGAGTTGACACCTCTAACAAATAAGGCAGAGATTCAGAAGGCTTATGCAATCGAGAAGCAAAATGCAAAGACACATAAGAATGCGATGAGCCAGGGTCTATAAGTGTACGTGCCCTCAAACTAGACACAGAAATAATACCTCCTATCACATTAGAGGACTCCGAAGCCTGTTGCTGAGAAATAGCAAAGACACGACCCTGAACCTTAGGCTTGCCTGAGGAATCCCTCTTCTGGCCCTGAGAGGACCCAACCACACTTCCCGATGCTTGCATCCTATACTTAGGGCAATCCCTCTGAAAATGTCCTAACTGACCACAGTTCAAACACTTGCCCTGCTTCTTCCAACATCTCTCTTCTGAATGCCCTTCTTTCTGACAATAATTACAAACTCCTCTACTCTGACTCCCTGAAGTATTACTTTGATTTCTGTTACCTGACTGTCTTTGAGAAGACCCTTTGAATTGTGAGGATCCACCTTGATTTCCTCTACTCTCACCACGTGGTTGTTGCCTAACTTGCTTCCCAGCGCCTAACAATTCCATTTTCCTTTTATGTTCCTCAATGTCATGCTCCACCTGGTAAGCTCGATCCACTGCATCCTGAAAATCTTGCAACTTATGGGATACTAGCTGAGTTCTAATCACGGTTTTCAAACCTTTCACAAACCTCGAAGCCTTCCTCTCCTCAGTTGCCACTAGGTGAGTACAATACCTGGACAACTCTGAGAATTTAGCTGAATACTGAGCAATTGACATAGAACCTTGCTCCAAGTTAAGAAATTCCATCTCCTTCCTGTCTTGGTCTACTCGAGGAATGAAGTGTTCTTTGAACTTTCCCAAAAAATTCTCCCAAGTATAAGGCACATGAGTCTCATCCCATTTTGTTTTCAAAGCTTTCCACCAATGCTCAGCCGCTCCATTCAGTTTATAGGTAGCAAACCTGACTTGATCTTCCTCCGAACATCTCAAAGCATCAAAGATCTTTTCCATCGATTCAATCCACCTTTCAGTTTTAGATACATCGGGCTCTCCATCATATTCCATAGGCTTCATTTTCAGAAACTGTTCTAGGCCATATCTTGGTGGTACCTGTTCCCTTTCTTGCCTCTGATCACTTAAAGTTTTCATCGCTGCTTAAAACATTCCCTGAAACATAATTCGAGCCTCTTCTCTTGCATCCCCTTGCCCCGAAGAGCCGGCCTGATCTCCGTCAGTTTCACCCATTTTTAATGAATACCTGCATCAAACACTCAACGTTACTCACTCTATACTCTACTACCCTCCTAGGTCATTTAGTCATTCTAGACCATCTACAACCTAGCTCTGATACCAACTGTCGCGCCCCGTACCCGTGGTCCTACTTGGCCCCACGCTCGGGACACGAGTGGAAGACGTTATAAAATACCTTTGAAATTTTTTCGAAATGTCCTTTTAGAAAGTGGAACAAAAACACACTTGAAGTTCAAAGACTTCACTTAACTTGAAACAAACTTTTACAAACACTTTCACGACGAAAGTACTTAGCCCGAAGGCTTACAACTTTTAAACAAATATACATACATCAACATTTACCAAAATAGATGTGACCATAAGAAAGTACGGGTAATCTACCCCAAAGGGTTTACATTTACATAATGTAACCTTCAACAAAACAAGTCCCAACTCTTACCAAACGAACGTCCTCCCGTGCCAAGTGTCCTATCCCCTGGACCCGCCTTTATCTAAAACAGTAAACAAATAAAGGGTGAGAATAAATCTCAGTAAGCTACTAAAATGCAACTACATTACATGCTGATATGATGATCATAAAGAAACAATATCAACAAGTAAGCATATAGCATATAACATCAACTCATATATCACTTATATCACATTGACCACACTCCGGTGGATACCAAAGCCAAGGTTTAGCCAATAACCATAACTGATGAGAATACCAACTGAGAAACCCATCAGAGAAAACCATCTGAGCAGCATAAATAGCTGAAGCCGTTGGGATCCTGAAAACCAAACCATACCAATAGAACCAAGTAACCAGAGAGGGAAATATGACACAAAGTCATAACCCAAATACTCACCAAAGGGAGCAATTCATCCCATCCAAGGCCAATCTGACTGGGGAAACTAGAAGGCACAGTGAACACCTTATAGTGAACTTGGCTTGTGTGCCACTATAATTCTCCCACCGCCTGACTCACAAGCTCCAATGGAAAACCTTATAGTGGACTTACCTGTACCACTATAATTCTTCCATCGGCTGACTCCACAACAAGACCAGCTGGACTTTTAACAAGAAGCACAGTAATGAATACTTGCTAAACAAAACCCGGGGCATTTAATCCAAGAAGGAATTAAGCCAAAACATCACAAGATGCACACGAAAGATTTCTCATAAAGAGTTCATAATGAGGACATTTAGTCACAACCCAATCTTTTTCATTAACGACTTAAAAGTCATACACATTCATGTTTAAGTCATAAACAACCCCAAGGATCACATACACACTTGTCCTCTTATACCCCAAATAACACAAACTATCAAACCTTGGAAACAGGGGGGATGCGCACGCCTCACCCATAGGGTGCGCGCGCCTCCCAGGACCAGAACCTCACTAATTTTGGTTCACTTAAGGGTGCGCGCGCCTCATCCAAAGGGATGCGCACGCCTCCCACTCCAGTCAATTTTTTGCCTAAGTTGGTGACAATGGATGCGTGCGCCTCCTTATAGAGGGTGCGCGCGCCTCCTCCTATTTTGGGCCAAATCCCAGATTCTTCTTTAATTCAATTTTTACTCCTTCCGTCCCACAAACATAACATATATACTACACCATTTAGTACACAACATTAGCAACTCTCATTAACAACTTCCATTAGATTACAACATGCTTCTAAACCATTTCCCATACTCAGCTACAACCAATACCATATACTCCTTTCGTCCCAAAATTACAAGTATAGCAAATATTACCCAAAACACAAAATTAACAAGTAGGAGTATCATATATAGCATATATGACTATTTTAACATTTAAAGGGGAATTAGTAACTTACCTAGTTCCGGAAAAAGTATCGCTGAAATAAGTTTTGTTCGGCTAGAAATGACCTACTCGACGCCCTGATCATTTTTATATAATTAGTTTTTAAAACGGGTAAGTAAATAAAAAGAATTAAATCGAAATGGGTCGAACTTACCATTTTTTCTTTAACCCTAGGAACAGAACGAGGAATGTTGCAGAAGAAAGAAAATAACACAGTGAAGGAAAGAAAGAAGAAAAGTTTCTTTAAATATCTTACCCATTTTTACAACTTGGTCACCCAACTTTCAAAGTTAACACTTAAGCCCCTTAACTTATAATTTCAACTAGGATCCTAAAGTTTCAACTTAATCATTTAACTCCTTTAATCATTATTTTTACTAACTAAGTAAATAACACAGATAATCAAGTATGATATGCAAATCATAAAATATGATGCAACACATAAAATGCACATATAAGTCAAATAAAAATCCCCAAAATTATAAAATAAATAGAAACGGGTTTTGGGGTCGCTACAGAAATAAATCTCGGATCAAGTGAATAGGGTTAAAAGTGAATTGATGTACCGATGATAATTGATTAAAAAGGTGGGGACGGAAACAAATCTGAAGTATTCTTTAATTTATTTTTTTGTTCATATTTAGTTTAATTTATGTTCTTAGGATTTAATAATTATAATTTTCCCCCAATCTGGTCAAGTGACTGTTCGTAAATAAATAACCGTTCTTCGTGGATCGACTCTGGACTTGCCCTAGCTACATTTTTAGAACCTAGTCCAGGTTTAATTTGTAGGTGTGCGATGACTATCAAATTTTGGCGCCGTTGCCGGGGAACGGTGTTTATTTGTTTACGTTCTTATTTTAATTCTTGTTCTTATTCTTTTTATTTTCTTTGTATTTTTTTTTTTAGTTGGTTTAGTTTAATTAATTTAATTTTCTTTTTAGTTATTTTTAATTTTGTTATTTGTTTTTAGTGTGGAACCTTGTAAGGTCCACACCTGTTTTACTGACAATCTGCTTGGAAGTCTTGAATTAGTAAACAGATGGCAGATCAGACATTGAGGCAGAAAACTGCCCCGAATTGGAGCGAGCAACCTCATGCAGTTCAGTTCCCCACTCTGCCTACTGGGGTTACATTTGAGTTGAAGCCGGGTTTGTTGAGCCAGTTACCGCACTTTACTGGGATGCCCGGTGAGAACCCGAATCAACATATATCCCAGTTTGTGCAGATTTGCCAGAGCATGAAGCCAGCAGCACTTCCGCTTGAGCATCTCCTCCTTAGAGCGTTTTCTTTCACTCTGAAAGATGATGCTAGTGCATGGTATTACCATCTGCCGCCTAACAGCATTACCACATGGCAGCAGATGAAGGAGGTGTTTCTTGATGAGTTTTTTCCTCCAGATCAGATCAACGTGATGAAGCGGGACATTAGCAACATGGAGCAGAAGGTAGATGAGACGCTATATGATTATTATAACAGGTTCCATAAGTTGTGCAGAAGTTGCCCGTATCATGGATTTGATGAGGATCAGTTGATAGTATATTTCTATGGGGGTTTGACAGTCATGGATAAGCGGTTGGTGGATTCTTGCTGTGGGGGCAGTATTCTGAACAAGACAACTGAGGAGGCGAAAAATATTATTGATGAGTTGGCTAAGGGCACTCGGACACATGGCAGGAGGTCGAGTTTCAGACAGGTCAGTGCTGTGAATTCTAGTGGAGGTGTGACAAATAAGCTTGAAACAGATGTTGAGGACCTTAAGGGGATGATGAGACAATTGTTGATGGGTCCACCACAGAGTCAGCAGTATCAGACTAATCAGTATAATCAGTACAGACCACCATATGGGCAGCAGCAGCAGTATCAGAGTACCCCTCCGAGACAGTCTACAGATGACATGATTCATTCCTTAGCACAGTCGGTGAGCATGATGAATAGCAATTTCCAACAGTATCAACAGAAGACCGATATGAGTATTGGTAATCTAGAGAGCCAGATTGGGCAAATAGCTGATGCGGTTGGGAGACTAGAGGCTAGAGAGGCAGAGAAGGTACATTCTAGATCAGAACCGAACCCTAAGCAGAGTGCATGTGCCATGACTTTGCGCAGTGGTAAGGATATTGGGAAGGAAGTTGTACCGGAGGAGCCAGTGATTGAGGTTGAGCAGGTTGTGCCTATTGAGAAAATTCCGGAGGAGGAGAAGAAAGCTACACCAGAGCCCACAGTTTTTGAGTCGGATGTTCCATTTCCCGAGGCATGGAAAAGATCGCGAGAACATGAGCCTGACAAGGCTATCTTTGACACTTTCAAGAGGATTGAGGTAAACATCCCATTTTTAGACTTGTTGCCGACTGTCCCGAGATATGCCAAATTCCTTAAGGCGTTGTGTACGTTGAAGAGGGATCAGAAGGCGAGGAGTCAGAAAAAGGTGAAGATGAAAGAGCACGTGTCTGCAGTCTATCATAAAAAGATGCCCAAGAAGTGTAGTGATCCGGGTATGTTTGTGATACCGGTGTCTTTGGGTGATGATAGTGAGCATAATGCTATGCTTGACTTGGGTGCTTCAATCAATATCATGCCTTATGCATTGTTTGAAAAACTCAAGTTGGGACCTTTACAGGATACACGGGTTGTGATTCAGTTGGCGGATAGATCCAATGCATACCCTAAGGGGAAGGTTGAGGATGTTCTAGTCCGAGTTGGTAAATTCATTTTTCCCGCTGATTTTTATGTGTTACAGATGGATACGGATCCTAAGGCTCCCATTCTGTTGGGAAGGCCATTTATGTCTACGGCTCATACTAAGTTGGATGTTTCCAACGGTTCTTTGACCATGGAGTTTGATGGGGATTTGATGGAGTTCAACATATTTGACTCCAAGAAACACCCTGAGGATGTTCGTGGTTTATGTTTCATGGATGTAGTAGAGCCAAAGGTAGAGGATGTGTCCAAAGTTTGCAGTGGGGATGATGATATAAAGATTGGTTTGGAGATTCCTGCGGTAAAACATGGACCAAGAAAGGTGAAGAATCTTCCTGAGCACCGAAAGCATGCATTTGGAGGTGAGGAAGAAGTGATGATGGCTAGTGGTTCGATGGAGAAGCATGGAGATTTGAGCACGATGAATAAAAAGAAGAAGGGATTCATGGAGACAATTCGATCTCAAACGGGGTGGAGTGTGCACTAATGAGGTACCATTTATTCCCTTACGTTTAAACTGTCCTTATTTTTATTCACTTTTACACACTGAGGACACTGTGTAGTTTAAGCGTGGGGGAAGAGTTTGTAGTTGTATAGTACGCATTTTATTTCTAGATAGTTAGTTTTTCTTTTTTTTTAAAAAAAAAAAAAAAAAAAAAAAAACGCACAAGAAAAGAAGCCCGCTAGATTGAAAACCCGAAAGGGCAGTCTAGCCAAAAACCAGGGTGTGCATAAAAAAAAAAAATGGAAAAAATAAAAATAAAAAATGAGTGGCTAAGTGAAAACCCGAAAGGGCGCTTAGGCAAAATGTGAGGTTTGAGTAATAAAAGATCTTTCATCCACCGGAGAGAAGACATAAGGGAGGTTTGGAGTTTCGGGTAGGTTATACACTATTGGAGTAGGAGGTTCGGATAGTGGAGTTTAGGTTAGAAATCCTTGTTCTTTTCTGGAGATATAAGGGGTGTTGGTGTTTTGTTACGAGGTAAGTCTTGTGCTTAATTATATAAATCATGCATAAACTTTGTTTTTATGAGGGAGATTGTAGTGTGAGATAAGCGTGGGGGAAATTAGGACATTTTTAGTTCCCCTTGGCTTTTGAGTGGATTTTTAGTTTGGATACCGTTTATTATGGTGTTGGTATCAAACTAATGTCATTTTTATTATTTCTTTGAGGAGTTATAAGGAGACGGAGTTTCTACACTTCGATTTTATTTATTGATGTTTGATTGGTGGTTTAGAGGAGACTAGGAATCATTTTTCTCCATGCTACGCTATTAGACCGGTGTTTAGAGGGGAGTTAGGATTTTACTCAGGGACGAGTAAAGGTCTAAGCGTGGGGGAATTTGATGAGACGGATTTGATACACTTTATTCCTAGGATTTTATGAGCTTAAAATATGAATTTTATGTATTTTAGATAGTTTTTATGTAATTTTGGGCAATTATGTATTTTTGGGGTTTAATTATAATTTGGGTGTTATTTTAGTATTTTTTATATTTTTACCCAAATTAGATATTTTATTATTCAAAAGAAACTCCAAAATGGAATTTAAATGTAAATGCCCACAAGTTTAATGAAGAGAGATAGAGGGATTGAAGATTTTCACCCAGTCCTTGTGCCACAAGTACCCAATTCTTGTCCACAAGGGCTGGCCAAAAGAATTAAATTGAGGAGAAGCAAGCCCAAGTGTTGAGGAAGAAGGAAGAAAGTGAGGCCCAATGCTGAAGGAAGATCAAGCCCAGGCGGATGGCCCAACAACCAGAAAAGGCGAGCCCATCTAAGCAAGCCCAATTCAATACGGCCCAAAAGCAAGGAAGTCAAGAAACGCGGGTTCCAGACGCGCTTCTTGCGTTTTGGCCAAACATGGAGAAGGCGCACCTACCAGATGCGTTTTTAAGCATGGCTGGCGCGTGGACGGGACGGCTGGCGCGTGGCGGTTGACTGGCGAGAGTGTGGAGCGCGTGCAGGCGCGTGGACCGGCTGGAAATCCATATTTTTGGTTATTTTTGTTTTATTTTTAATTCTTTTTCATTCCTTATTAGTTTAGGACTTATCCTAGGTATAAAAACTAAGTTTTCTTGATTGTTTTGGGGGCTACAACTTTTAGACAATAATTTTAGATCTAGGTTTTTACTTTTTTTCCATGGAGAACTAAAAACCCAAGCTTTGGGTTTGAATCTTGAACCATCTTTATATCAATTTGAGGTAATTTTCTTTTCAGGTAATTTTCTTTTCACAATTTGATTTCTATTCATAATTTTACTTGTTTTAATTCTAGATCCGTTGCTAGGGTTTATAAACTTGATCAATTTATTTATCTTTGTGATTGGATCTTTGCTAGAATTCTCTGTTCTGTGCCAGAATTAGGGTTTTCACTGTAGCAATTTCATGATTTATGCATGTGCCATGGTAAATTGTGATTAGGGTAAAATTAAGCAATTATCTATATGAAATAATTGTAGAAAGTGTTCTTGATTTATGTTTCTTAAATCGTTCATCAATTAATTTTGCGATCTATACTGTGCCAGTTAGATTAAATTATTAATTAGGGTTTCTAGTGAGTGTGCCACTGCTAGTAACTATTCTGAAAGAAGGAACAGAGATTGAAATAAATCTCGGATCAAGTGAATAGGGTTAAAAGTGAATTGATGTACCGATGATAATTGATTAAAAAGGTGGGGACGGAAACAAATCTGAAGTATTCTTTAATTATTGTTTTTGTTCATATTTAGTTTAATTTATGTTCTTAGGATTTAATAATTATAATTTTCCCCCAATCTGGTCAAGTGACTGTTCGTAAATAAATAACCGTTCTTCGTGGATCGACTCTGGACTTGCCCTAGCTACATTTTTAGAACCTAGTCCAGGTTTAATTTATAGGTGTGCGATGCCTATCAAAATGTTATGTAAAACAAATCACTAATCAAATTGAATGTGTGTTTATAATAAATTAGTGGGTACAAGTCATCGTTTTATGGATGTTTTTCAGTCCCCACGCGTTTTTTTGTTAGCTATTCACTAGATCAAAATTAAAAAAATGATTTTTTTTCTATAAAGCATTCATGTTATTATATTTAATCTTTCTTTAAAACCAACGGTCAGTCAAGATTATGAATCATATGATACGTGTGAATCTTATTTACTTGGACCGTGACATCTTTTACTAAGAGTAGTAAAAAGCGCAAATGACTTATTAAACCTACATATTGATATAAATGTTTCATTAAGTAGCAATTCTAAAGGAAGATTTTGGTACTACTTGGTAAAACTATTCAAACACTCCGATTTGATCGAGATGATGAATAATTGAGTCAAGAATATTACAATTATCTTAAAATTTGGGAATTTGTTTAACAATTAACTCCACAAGGAATGCCATTATGGAATAGTGTGTTTGAAATGAGGAATAGAACCTTATTGGATATGGTCCATTAAATGATAAAGTCAAATTGATCTTTCGTTATTTCTTTTGAGGTTATGCACTGGAAACCACTATGATCACACTAATTTTAGTTTCATCAAAAAAGGTTCAAAGATACCATATGGGATATGGAATGAAAGAAAACCTAGTTTGTCTTTCATGAAAAAAATTGTGAATGTGAGACTTTTGCGAAAAGCTTGTATAGGACAAGCTCACATCTAAAGTTGATAAATGTATTTTCATGTGATATCCTAAGGAAACTTGAGGATATTATTTTATTTCTGATAAACAAATTGTTTGTTGCTCAAGGTGGTACTTTTCTAGATTGTTTATCTCTGAAAGAACTAGTGGGAGTAAAATATATCTCGAAATGTTCGAGGCCTAGAAAATAACATAGAACCTATAATGGAAGTTGAGCAAAGTTGAGCAAGGAGTTGTGAAAATGAGTTCAAGTCACACAAGTTACTTGCATACATGATAGGATACGATCTATAAAAAAAAATATTGATTTCTCGTAATAGAAAGTATTGAGGTAGAAATCATTGAGAATGACAAGTCTCCCACCTATCAAAATGTGATGTCCACTTTGAATTTAGATTAATGGCTTGGAGTCATAAAATCTAAATTGGAATCCATGTATGATAATCAAGTTTGGAACTTGATTGTTATATCTAAAGGTGTAAAAACCAAATCATGGAATTGAGCTTTCTTTGAGAAAACTAATATGGATGGCAAGGTGCATACTTATAAAACACGACTAATTGGGAAAAGTTGATTTATATTACCGACTATGATAAAAAAATTCTCACTCGTAGTCATGCCTTTAGGCTATTAGAATTATCACTGCCATACCTTCGTATTTAGACTATGAAATATGGCAAATGGATCTCAAAACAGCGTTCCTTAATAGGAACTTACTTATGGATGTATGAGATACAACCTAAAGGTTTTTTTAATCAAAAAAATCTAATAAAGTATGTATGTTGCAGAAATCCATGAGATGGATTGAAACAAGCTTCTTGGAGTTAAATTATTCATTTTGATGAAGCATTCAAAGAGTTTGAATTCATCAAATATGAGGCTTGTGATTACAAGAAAATTAGTGGGAGCGTAGTCATAATCCTAGTCTTATATATGTGTTTGACATATAGTTCATTTGAAAGAGTTTCTTAATGAAAGACTTAGAAGAAGCCGCTTATATCCTTGGAATTAACGTCTATTGATATAGATCTAAGAAGTTTATTGGTTTGTGTCAAAGTACTTAAAAAGACAAAAAGTACTGAAAAGTTCAGTATGCAAGACTCTTGAAGAGATAACTTGTAGAGATGTCTCATGACAATATTCTTGGAAAGACTTAGTCTTATTAGAAGACTAATGAGTGAGAATACATTATTAGAATTCCATATGCTTCGTCAATTGGATCTATCATGTACATCATGTTATGTACTAAGACCAAATATCTCATATACTTGAAGTATTGCGAGAAGATACCAATCATATCCTAGTGAAAGTCACTAGATAGTGGTCAAGAACACCCTTATATACTTGAGAAGAACTGAGGATGCATTCTTGATGCTTGTCGTAATGGAAGATGATCTTCACTATGGTTCATCGTAACATTTAAATCTCCACCTATGATCCATGGCATATTGATAGAATTGGGGATATTTAAAATAGAGTTCCATACCTACGGCTGTCGATTAGGCTGAGCATGGTTATAAGCCCCAGTGAAAAGGAATGATGGCTCCTCAGGTTGAAGCGAGAGTTTGAGATCAATCAACTGTGCATCTGCTACACCCTCTTACATCCTAACCATTGCATTATTCCATAAAACCCACATACCACAGGATTGTTTAATCGCTTGAGCCGCTAACCATCCATCAAACGGCAACGAAGGGATTATTTTCTCAGCTTGTTCTTCAGAAGTGCGAGTGTCTAGTAATACAAGCACATGAGGTGGAGGATTACGCATAAGAGCCGTAATTTCTTGCATGAATGTAATACGTTGAGCCTCATTGCAGTTCCAAGATAGAAATTTCATTGTCCATAGAGAAATTAGAAGTTCAAAATCAGTGAAGTCATGGACAATCATCCACGGTAGGTCATTGTTTCTTGGCACCCGTGGTGGGATTTCTAAGTGGATATCGTTTTGACCCAAGCGTATACACAATCTGTAAATTTTGTGCAAACCCTGGGTACTCGAGGTCCCTTTCTCGAGTCGTACGAATGCGTAGGTTGTGGGTTGATGCCAAGATGAAAAGGTAGAGGTGTGGCATCGAGTGAAGAAACTGAAACTGGAAGCTCATTGTCTGAATTTCCTTGCCTCTTCCCGAGTATGGTTTTGATTTTTGTCTCTTTCAAACCTCGGTGGTGGTTCCAGAGATAGGGTTGTGTCACGGGGTGATAATTGAAAGAGTGTGTTGGGTGTTGTTGTGAAGACAAAAGGTTGTGGGTATGAATTAATCATCCTGGTTTGTTCCTAGGTTAACGTGGGATGGGGTGTTGTTGACAAAGTTAGGCTTGGTGGCTGTAGAAAATGGGTTTGTTGCTGGGACATTTTTCCTTTGGTTTTCTGCAACTTGAAAGCCTGGGGTTAGTGATATATTTAGTGATGGTATTGTCCTCCATGGGTACGTTTAGAGTTTTTTAGTCAAGGAGGTTTTGATAGGGATGGAAGAAAAGATATATCGGAGGGGAATGAATATTATCATTAGAGTTGATGGTGTACATGAGGGTTGTGGGAGTATCAACCTACTGTATGGGAGTTATATTACACGTGGATACTTAGAGTGCTGAAATAGATTTGATACAAGTTTCCACTCCGTTGATACTATTGGGCTTAAAAATTGGTGAGGTAGGAGATTGGATTGCAACTTGCAAATGTTGGGTTTCGTAGTAACATGCGCAGCGGAATTTAGCATTTAAAATTTTGAAACCCAAAGCCCATAGATCCGTTCATATGATTAAATCAAATACAATAACATGAATATAGGATAAAACTAACCCTTGATGGCTATTAAATTTTCTCTTGGTCTTTGGTGGAGATTTGAAGACTTGATCACGATCACAAAGCTTGAACACGAACTTTGAAGATGATGATTTTCACCCTCTAGCGGTATCCACACTTCGAACGAATATCAAAGGAACTTCTTTGATCTTGGTTGCTAGACCAAATTGTGAAACACGTTTTCACAATGAATTTGAACTATATGGAATTTTCTCTCTTGTGTATTATTTTGTTCTTTGACCAAGGATGTCTTAGAACAAAGTAAAACCTCTCTCAAACTCTTTGGAGACTCACAAAAGGCTATCACTGAAGTTCTGGCCGAACTCATCCTTTTATACACAAGCAAGACCTATTCCAAATAGGAATCTTGTGTCAAAAGACATTCCAAATCGAATTAGGAAAGTGTCAGCCGACAGTACTGTGCGGCCGCCCAGAATACACTGTGCGGTCGCACATTTATCTGAAACAAATTGGTACAAATCTGAGCTAAGTGTGCGGCCGCCCAGTCCACACTGTGCGGTCGCCCACTTCCCCAGAATGTCCAGAATTTCCAAAATTCCAATTTAGTCCTTTTAAGGATTCGTTCTATTGTGTGTGACCCTCTAGGATTATACTAAGTTGGCAATGTGTTCAAACATGAAACCATAAGATATGATTAGGTTCTAGCAAACCGTCATACCTACCCAAATAGTATAACTAGATACAAGTTGGCATTCCTTTAGAATATGTCATAATCCCTTTGTCCTCGACGTCATTGAACACAAGTCATGGTCAAACAGTCAACTTGTTTTTGTTCAATACTTTCTCGATTCCGAATATGTTGATAATCCAAATGCCATTGATCCAATCAATTCATTTGAGTCCGGCCGAACATTTCATCAACACCATTCCTACGAGAGGCCCAAGCTTGACATCTCTCCGAAGAGGGACAAATCCATTTAGCTTATTATTCTTCCCTACGTGAATCCGATTATGCCAATCACACCCTTTATAACTTCCCGGTTAAAGGTAGCGTTTGAATATGTCAAACATAATGTTCATCAAGTGGAAGACTATAATAACTTCATGTCTAAGGATTCAAATAACATAACTAATATGAGATATATGTTCGACATAGACCATGACATAAATCTCATACAGCGGGTCATGTCTAGTACCTTGTTCCAAACAAGTACCCATAAATCTAACATGATCATCGCATGATCATTTAGCCTTTATACTAGTGCTTAACAAGTACTAGGGACGGAGATTATTATAAGTAAACATGAACAATAATAATAATAATCAAAACATCTCTTTATTGATATGAAATAAATGATAACAATTACAACGTTTATTAAACGTGCCTAGGGCACCACTACCAACAATCTCCCACTTTCCCCAGGCCCAATCTCCCATGTATCTAATACCCATGGACCTAACATGACCATCATGTTTAGCTTGTGGAAGTCCCTTTGTTAGCGGGTCCGCAACATTGTCATCAGTAGGTACTCTGCATATATTTACGTCTCCCCTATCAACGATCTCTCGAATGATATGAAAACGCCTAAGTATGTGTTTGGATTTCTGATGTGCTCTTGGTTCCTTTGCTTGATAAATAGCACCATTATTATCGTAATAAAGGTCTATTGGATTAGTAATACTAGGAACCACTTCAAGTTCAGTTATGAACTTCTTAATCCAAACAGCTTCCTTTGCAGCATCCGATGCAGCAATATACTCAGCTTCTGTTGTAGAATCAGCGGTTGTACTTTGCTTGGAACTCTTCCAGCTTACAGCTCCACCATTTAACATAAACACAAAACCCGATTGCGATCGGCTATCATCTTTGTCGGTTTGGAAGCTTTCATCCGTGTAAGCATTTACATCGAGATCATCTTCCATTCCTCCATAGACCAAAAACGAGTCTTTAGTTCTTGTCAAGTACTTAAGAATCGCTTTTACAGCTATCCAATGATTTTCGCCAGGGTCGGATTGGTATCTACTTGTCATGCTCAAAGCATAAGATACATCCGGCCTTGTACAAATCATGGCATAAATGATGGACCCAATTGCCGAAGCATATGGAACATCATTCATTTTCTCACGCTCATCGTTTGTCTTAGGACATTGAGTCTTGCTTAGGGAAACTCCATGTAACACGGGCAAGGTGCCTCTCTTAGAATTTTCCATACGGAATCTTCTAATGACCTTGTCAATGTATGTACTTTGGCTTAAACCAAGTAGCCTCCTTGATCTATCTCTATAGATCTTAATACCAAGTATATATGCGGCTTCACCCATATCTTTCATTGCGAAGCACTTTTCTAACCAAGTCTTCACAGACTGAAGTGTAGGAATGTCGTTTCCAATGAGTAATATGTCATCCACATATAAAATAAGGAATAGAACTATGCTCCCACTAATCTTCTTGTATACACAAGGCTCATCTTCGTTCTTGATGAAACCAAACTCTTTGACCGATTCATCAAAAAGGAGATTCCAACTCCTAGAAGCTTGCTTCAATCCATAGATGGATCTTTGCAATTTGCATACCTTAGAATCTTGTTCAAAACCTTCTGGTTGTGTCATATACACATCCTCTTGGAGTTTTCCATTCAGGAAAGCGGTTTTGACGTCCATTTTCCATATTTCATAGTCATGATATGCGGCAATGGCAAGCAAAATTCTTATAGACTTGATCATTGCTACGGGTGAAAAGGTCTCATCATAGTCAATACCATGAACTTGCCTATAACCTTTCGCTACAAGTCTAGCTTTGTAAGTATGCACCTTCTATGTCAGTCTTCTTCTTGAAGACCCATTTGCATCCTATGGTTTTTACACCTTCGGGTGCATCAATCAAATTCCAAACTTGATTGTCTTGCATGGATTGCAATTCGGATTCCATGGCTCCAAGCCACTTGTCCAAATCAGGAGAAGACATCGCCTCTTGGTAGGTTGACGGTTCATCATTCTCAATGATTTCTACCTCATTACTATCCGTTACGAGAAATCCATATCTCTCGGGCTCGGATCATAACCTACTAGATCTGCGAGTTGCTTGTGTATTTTGAACAGGTTCCACAACTCCTTGTGGTTCTTGTTCTTGTTCCACTATTGGTTCAATGTTATTTTCTGGGTTTCGAATTTCTTCAAGATTTATTTTACTCCCACTGATTTCTTTGGAGAGAAACTCTTTCTCTAGAAAGACACCAGTTCGGGCAACAAACACTTTGTTGTCCTCACGGTTGTAAAGTAATATCCTCTAGTTTCCTTAGGATATCCCACGAAAATACATTTATCAGATTTGTGTGCAAGTTTGTCTGAGACAAGTCTTTTGACAAAAGCTTCACAACCCCAAATCTTAATGAAAGATAGACAAGGCTTCTTTCCGCTCCACATCTCATATGGAGTCTTTTGAACCGATTTAGTTGGAACACGATTTAGTGTGAAAGCAGCGGTTTCTAGGGCGTAACCCCAAAAGGATATTGGAAGATCAACTTGACTCATCATTGATCGAACCATGTCTAACAAAGTCCGATTCCTCCTCTCGGATACACCATTCCATTGTGGTGTTCCAGGTGGAGTCAATTGTGAAACTATTCCACAATTCTTTAGATGATCATCAAATTCTTGACTTAAGTATTCTCCACCTCGATCTGATCGAAGTGCTTTTATACTTTTGCCAAGTTGTTTTTCTACTTCATTTTGAAATATTCTAAATATCTCAAATGCTTCACTTTTATGTTTCATTAGGTAAACATACCCAAATCTACTATAATCATCAGTGAAGGTTATGAAGTATTGAAATCCTCCCCTAGCATTGCTACTTAATGGTCCGCATACATCGGAATGTATCAACCCCAATAAGTCGCTTGCCCTTTCACCCAACTTGGTAAAAGGTGTCTTAGTCATTTTTCCAAGAAGACACGACTCACAAGTATCATATGACTCGAGGTCACATGAACCTAAAAGTCCGTCCCCATGGAGTTTTGAGATACGCTTCTCATTAATATGACCAAGACGGCAATGCCATAAATAGGTATGATTTACATCATTAGGTTTAGATTTCTTATTTACATGATAGACATTGTCATTATTTTCATTCTTGACATCCAAGATATAAAGGCCATTAAATGAATTAGCAATACCATAAAGCACATCATTTAAATAAATAGAAAATTTCTTATTCTCAATAAGAAACTTAAAACCTTCATTATCCAAACAAGAAATTGAAATAATATTTCTGCTTAAATCCCGAACATAATAACAATTGTTCAAAACAAGAATTAATCCGGAAGGTAAAGTGACTTCATAAGTCCCTACGGCTAATGCAGCAACTCTTGCTCCATTCCCCACACGTAGATCTACTTCACCTTCTTTAAGCAGTCTCCTATTCTTTAGTCCCTGCACATTTAGACAAATGTGAGAACCACATCCGGTATCCAATACCCAAGAATCAGTGGTAGAAAGGAGAATATCTATCATATATATACCTGAAGTCGACGCAGCCTTGCTGCTCTTCTTCTTCTTTTGCTCTTCCAAGAAAGCCTTGCAATTACGTTTCCAATGACCAATTTTTTGACAATGGAAACAGATTGCATCCTTTTGTGAATCGGGTTTTGCCTCAGAAGCCTTGGCAACCTTTGCCTTGCTTATTTTGGGTTTGATAACTTTCTTACCCTTTCCTTTGGCATTAGCCTTCTTTCCATCATGAACCAAGAGCACGGCAGAACATTTCTCCACAATTTTCATCTCTGCAGTTTTGAGCATCCCATGCAACTCAGAGATATTCTTATCCATTCCATGCATGTTATAATTCATTACAAACTGATTATAACTTTTAGGCAATGAATTAAGAATGAGATCCGTGGCTAGCTCCAATGGGATTGGATAGCCAAGTTTCTCAAGGTGCTCTACATAACCTTTCATTTTAAGAAAGTGAGGACTCACTTGTTGCCCTTCATTCATTTTACAAGTAGTGAATGCAACAATGGTCTTGTACCTCTCTTGCCTAGCTTGCTCTTGAAACATGGTTCTCAACTCCACGCCTATCTCATAGGCTTCCAAATGTTCCAAACTTTGTTGGAGTTTTGAACACATAGCAGCAAGCATGAGACAACTTACATCTCTAGAATCATTACGATGTTTCTTGTAATTGTCTCTTTCTACCCTAGGGGCAGTAGGTGGTGGTTCAGCGGGGAGAGGCCCATCGAGAATGTACAACTTATCTTCTTGCCTAAGAACAATTCTTATGCTACGGATCCAATCCATAAATTGGTACCATTCTCTTCGAGCTTATCCTTCTCAAGGATCGATCGCAACGACATTGATTGAGTGTTATTAGTCATTATCTACAAATATGCAAAATTTCCAAAATTTAATAAGTACCAATTTTTCATTAAATAAATAAATAATGTATTTTTCAAATGAAAATACTCCCATTAAATTATATAACCTTCATATACATCCAATGCATAATATAATTTAATTGGGCTAAGATCCAACTTTAATTTAACTTTTGAGTCCACGGAAGCGGACCGCTTAAAACTAAATTAATTAGGTAGACAATCATGTCAATCATATCACATATGATTCTTAGATCCTTTTATGATATTCTTTGAGAAATCCAATTTCAAAAAAACATGTTTAATCTCATCTTTTGCCTAGGCCCAAAACTGTTTTGACGCCTAATTAAGTCCAACCATTTTAAACGCATAGGAACCATTCAATTTAATGCACCTTACGGAGGCAAGCCCACATTAAATTAATGAACCTCATCTTGCTCATACATGAATAAGATTAATGCACCTCACGGAGGCGAACCCAAATCAAGATTACCCATGCATAAACAAGTGTTTTAATCATGGCATGGCAAAGAAGGACTTAAAACTTTATTTGAAGGTTCATCACATATAGCATATAACACATTTATGAGCACATAATATAAACATGTTACAGATCAAGTTTAGCCACTAAATTAATCTCCATTAATTTAAGCATGATATTTATGTGTCATTAGTTTCTCTATAATTATGAGGATGAGACTATTTCAACTTTGGTTATTATCTCCAAATCAAGACAACAAGAAGTGCGGTCGAACTAAGCCATTAGGCAACCACAATCCCGCACTAATTCAAGAAACCAAGAAAGTAGTCCATGTGGCCGAAACTAAGCAATAGATGGTCTCGATGAACGTAGGCCAATTGCATTCACAATTCCACATGGATCTCCAAACTTTGAATCAAGAACTTTGTTTCTCAATTTTAGCAATTATGAACTCTTCATAATTCTAACTTCGTTTTATCTTTGAAACTTTGATTGCGATCAATTTTGGGAAACACAATCTCGATGAACGCAGATTAGCCATCCAAAACTTGAACCAATCTAGGAATCACAAGACTAAAACAAATAGGAAAATCAAACCCCAAAATCCACACACAAACCAACTACCCAAAACCCATTCCAGATCAGCAAGTCTGGACTGGTTCTGTTACTGGTTTTGTTGAATTTTTCAAAAAATTCCAGATTCTGTTTTTTACCAAAATCAGACCTTCTGATCCCTTTGTGCGGCCGCCCAAAAGGATCTGTGCGGTCGCCCAAAAAATGTGCGGCCGCCCAGAATCTTCTGTGCGGTCGCCCATGGCCATCAGAAGGTGCAGAATTTTCAAGTTCGAAAATTTTGTCTCAAAATCGTTTTTCCCCGATTATTAAAACTTTGATCCAATCAAAAATTAATAATCAACAATTCTGAATCCATCATAATTTATTTATTGCGATTGAATCGTGCGATTAAAGTTGCAAAACAATAAACCACATAAAATCACATAACACATAAACGTCATATATTCCAATATTCATATCATGCAAGGCACATAAACAATTTATATACATGTAACATGATCTAGGTATTGAAATAATCAACATGAACGAGGTTCTGATACCACTGTTGGGTTTTGTAGTAACATGCGCAGCGGAATTTAGCATTTAAAATTTTGAAACCCAAAGCCCATAGATCCGTTCATATGATTAAATCAAATACAATAACATGAATATAGGATAAAACTAACCCTTGATGGCTATTAAATTTTCTCTTGGTCTTTGGTGGAGATTTGAAGACTTGATCACGATCACAAAGCTTGAACACGAACTTTGAAGATGATGATTTTCACCCTCTAGCGGTATCCACACTTCGAACGAATATCAAAGGAACTTCTTTGATCTTGGTTGCTAGACCAAATTGTGAAACACGTTTTCACAATGAATTTGAACTATATGGAATTTTCTCTCTTGTGTATTATTTTGTTCTTTGACCAAGGATGTCTTAGAACAAAGTAAAACCTCTCTCAAACTCTTTGGAGACTCACAAAAGGCTATCACTGAAGTTCTGGCCGAACTCATCCTTTTATACACAAGCAAGACCTATTCCAAATAGGAATCTTGTGTCAAAAGACATTCCAAATCGAATTAGGAAAGTGCCAGCCGACAGTACTGTGCGGCCGCCCAGAATACACTGTGCGGTCGCACATTTATCTGAAACAAATGGTACAAATCTGAGCTAAGTGTGCGGCCGCCCAGTCCACACTGTGCGGTCGCCCACTTCCCCAGAATGTCCAGAATTTCCAAAATTCCAATTTAGTCCTTTTAAGGATTCGTTCTATTGTGTGTGACCCTCTAGGATTATACTAAGTTGGCAATGGGTTCAAACATGAAACCATAAGATATGATTAGGTTCTAGCAAACCGTCATACCTACCCAAATAGTATAACTAGATACAAGTTCGCATTCTTTTAGAATATGTCATAATCCTTTTGTCCTCGACGTCATTGAACACAAGTCATGGTCAAACAGTCAACTTGTTTTTGTTCAATACTTTCTCGATTCCGAATATGTTGATAATCCAAATGCCATTGATCCAATCAATTCATTTGAGTCCGGCCGAACATTTCATCAACACCATTCCTACGAGAGGCCCAAGCTTGATATCTCTCCGAAGAGGGACAAATCCATTTAGCTTATTATTCTTCCCTACGTGAATCCAATTATGCCAATCACACCCTTTATAACTTCCCGGTTAAAGGTAGCGTTTGAATATGTCAAACATAATGTTCATCAAGTGGAAGACTATAATAACTTCATGTCTAAGGATTCAAATGACATAACTAATATGAGATATATGTTCGACATAGACCATGACATAAATCTCATACAGCGGGTCATGTCCAGTACCTTGTTCCAAACAAGTACCCATAAATCTAACATGATCATCGCATGATCATTTAGCCTTTATACTAGTGCTTAACAAGTACTAGGGACGGAGATTATTATAAGTAAACATGAACAATAATAATAATCAAAACATCTCTTTATTGATATGAAATAAATGATAACAATTACAACGTTTATTAAACGTTCATAGGGCACCACTACTAACAGCAAACCCACCACATGCGCTTCTGGATCATTATCTTGAAGGAGTTCAAATTGATTTTGCAAAGGAATTGTTGACGAGAGATATTTTAGAGGATGAAGCTTGATATTGAGGTGTTTCTCGTTGTAGAATTATTGGCCTAACCACTTGGGTCCCTGCATGTTCACGAGACCCAGAATGCACCTCCCCCCATGTGTAGGCTGTTGGGAATGGAGACAAAACCGAGAAGAAAGGGTCAAAACCACGGAGAAGCGAGAAATCGAGACCAGGACGGAGTTGGTGCAGAAAAGCAGAGATCCGGCCGGACATAGCAAAGGACCTGATCGGACCTTTGATTTTGGCGTGCATGGAGATCAAGTTGTGAATGGAATCTACTTTGTGTAATAGATTCCTATTGGTGAAAGGATTCTCTATTCATGTAACTTTGGGAACTTAAGGAATTTATTTCCATAAGTTAAAAGGAATTATACTCCTTCCGTCTCAGGGACTTCGGGTAAATTAGGTTTTGATCAGGATTAGGTTTTGGTATTCCTATAAATACATTGTGATAGCCACCATAATATTTGGTACACTAGAAAAATAACCAGAGAGAATCTGTGAGTCACAAGAGAGCCAAGTGAGTGCTAGCCCTTAGGGGCATTCCATGGTTGGGCAGAAGCATGTCTAGGGTTTATATGTGTGACAGAGGGTTTACATGGAGAAGTTATCTCCTTGCTATATAGATCGGTAGGCTTTATTGTAAACAGACACAGATTGTGATATTAGTGAAATATCCTGGCTTGGTAGTGCCCCCAGATGTAGTCATTTTTGTTGACGAACTGGGTTAACAAATATTGTGTTCTTTTCTTGTTGATTACTTTCATATTATTCGTATGCATGGTTGTTGTGTTTCACCATTATCAGAATTGTATGGGCATGAACTGCACAGATATACCACAATTCCCCAACATAGACACCCCGCCTTGGACCTCTCACCCCGATTGCATACATAGTATTTTTATTTAACTTGTTTTTGTTAATTTCTATTACTTCGGTTAAGTTCCTAACTGATTCCGTTAGTTTTGGACTAAACTGAACAACAGAGTTAACTTTAGAGTCATTTCTGTCATTCTATCATTTTTAGACTCGGGCGCCTTCGGAAGTGTCAACGGGCCGCGCACGCGTCTAGTCCCATAGGCGGGACCCGCGCGCTTCCCACTTTGACAGTAACGGATTGCACCATTTTTCCCTCATTTTCCTAGTTCACAAAACTCCTTTTTACATCCAAATTCATCCCCCTTAGGTTTGTAACTTCCAATCCCATATTCTTAGTCTTTTCCCTAAAACCAAATATTCTATCTTTATTTTATTTGATTTTCTTTTTATTATTTTATTTCTCTTTATTTTCTTATTGGTTGAAAGACCATATTTTCCTCTATTTTTCACCTATAAAAACCCTCTCATTTTACCTTAGAAAGGGACTTTGGACCTCAATTTTGGACCTTGAGACTTCAACTTTCTCTACACCCAAACTCTACACAAATTCTCTTAACAACAGTTCTCTACAAAAACACTACACAAAGTGTTGCACAACAATTTCTCTACAATAACTCTATTTCCAAGTTAAAGTTTGAAGTTCTTCTTTTCTAAATGTACTTTATTCTTTTTCTCTTATTTTACTTGTCTAGTCATTGTATTCAATCTCCATAAAAAGGGAACATAACCAAAAAGGCCACTTCACTATTGAAGTTTGGTCAAGGTTATATTCCAACATTCTAAACTCCATTTTAATTTACCATTCATTTCTTAATGTAATTGTTTGACATGTAATTGTTGGCATAAATCAATAAAATTATTTACCTTTTTATTTTCCCTTTCTTTTAGTTGTAATTTTTAGCACTATTTAGTGAAAGAAGGACATTTATGCATTAGAACACCTTTAGTAGCAAGACCCGCGTAAGCGGGGCGGAGTGGGTGTTTAAGTACTTCCCACTCCGTCACCTAACTCCCGAACCCTTCTCTCCCGAATATTTGGTTTAGTAATACATAAATTAGGCTATTCTTAGGTTTTTCTTATGTTCCCTTAATAACATAGGTGGCGACTCTAACAAATAAAACCAATTAGACATCCTAGATCCTTCCACCGCTCTAGCCAAGTAGTGGGGCTTTCCCGGGTATTTACACCCTGGTTACGGCGAGCATCTCTACATATTGCGTAACCAGATTATTTTGAGTTGGTTTTGGGGGAAACTAGTTCCTCCATAAGTTATAAAAAGTCCACTTTTTAACCCTTAAACCTTAAACCCTAACCATAAATCCTCAACCCTAAACTTTACACCCTAAACATTAACCCCTATAAAAGGGGAAATAGCACTTTAGTGCCATAAAGTTTACATGAAGTTGCAATGTAAGACCTAAAGTTCCATTTGTTGCAATTTAGTGCATTATGTTCACAGTTTGTTGCAATCTGGTGCAAAAATGGATGACAGTCGATGAAATCTAACGAAATAAACGGAAAGTGTAACAAGTGTCTTTTATTTTTACATATTCATCCCCTATACTTTAGTCCTTTACAAGAGTGTATTGTAGCTATAAATATTAATAGGAAAAATGCAATATTAAGTAATACCATATAAATGAGTTCGAAAAAAGTTAAAATAATATGTAAGAAAAAAATAGATAAAATATATGAATGAATTCGAAAAAATTTAAAGCAATATGTTCGGAAAAATAGAGAAACTGTAAGGAAGTAAGAAAATTATTTTAATAAATTATACATATCATTTAAACGATTATATTGTAAAAATTAATACACTTAATAGCCTAATACAAATAATATGTTTTTTTAACATACAAACAATCTTAGAAAAAAAACATCAAAGAGATGGTTTTGTTAATAAATATATTTAAAGAGATGGATGTTACAACGATTTTTTTTTTATTTGATAAAGTAAAAATTAGTATGAAAAAATATTTTTTCAATAAATATTAAACTTATTTTTTTTCACCAGATAATGCTTTATTTATTAATATTTATTGCTAAAATATTTTTCACAAAACTATTAAACTTCAGGGGCTGAATAAGCAAATTGAAAAGACACTCGTTACATTTTTCATCTATTTCGTTAGTTTTTGTCAAGTGTCATCTATTTTTGCACCGGATTGCAATAAATTGTGAACATAATGTACTAAATTGCAACAAATGAAACTTTAGGTCCCACATTACAACTTCATGTAAACTTTATGGCACTAAAGTGCTATTTCCCCCTATAAAAACATGACTTTTTATAACTTATGGAGAAACTAGTTTCCCCCAAAATTTTCTCGATTATTTTTGTCGATGACCAAGAGTTTGTGTTAGAGCAATTGAACAAGACTTGATGGAAAAGTAAGCAATCACAAGAACACAGATTTACGTGGTTCACCAACTTGGCTACGTCCACTGGGAGGGGAGAAAATATTATTATCACTAGAGAAACAATTACACAAGATCACACTAATCTACTTTGCACGAATTTTGATCACAAAATTCCTGATTGTGCAAACCCTAGATTTAGAATTATTGATCTCTCTTTCTATGTAAAACTGAGCAAACTTCTGAACTAAATTAATTTGGGAAAGAGGGAGTATATTATACACGCCTCATAAATTCCCAAATCATAATTCTATAAGGAATCAATTCCTTGGTGACAATGACAGTCACACTCGGCCAGCCAAAAAAGAAAACGCAAAGACAATTTGTTGGCCCATCCGGCAATGCGGCTAAACTGGTTGGCTACTTCTTGGCGTGAAATTCCAGAGATTATATGCGCCCTCTTTAGGCTATTTAGGCTAGCGCATATAAAATATAAAAGTTTATACTCCTTCTGTCTCGGAATTACGAACTTGATAATATGACCCATTAAATTAAGTGTCCCCAATTCAAAAGCATTAAACTTAACAGTTTGCCAGAAAGATTCCCGCTGCTGATGGACAACCGGACCTTGGAGTTACACCATCTTGGTTTGTGTCAGATTTGCTAACATTACAAGTGACCTCTTTGTGACCAAGACGGCCACAATTAATACAAACTTCACGATTTGTTTCGTGTACTATAAATTGACGCACGCCTTGCAATTTAACTGTGATAGCAGTGGCTTAGAAATATCAACTTCCGCACAAAGTCGTGCATATCGATCACGATCCATAGCTCTCGTGTAGACCGAATTGGGCATGGCCCGAAGGCGTTAGTTGATTGTTTCCTTTTGGTACAAGGATTGTGAGCTTATTCAAGATTGTTGTTTTCTTATTATCATCTCAAAGTGAATAATTACTGCCAATAGTTAAGGTTTTTAGAATAGTAGAAATACTACCTCTCTCCCTAACATAATCAACTTGTCAATTTGAGAGAAATAAAAGAGAGGTCTGTAATTCAAGATCTAGGGTTACACATTCAGGAATTATTATGATCAATAATTCGTGTACAATATTAGTGAGATTTGTATATGTGATATCCATTGATATCCTCCCTCCGCCCTTAAAATTTCTGAACTATATAAAGTCATGTTTTCTTATGTGTGGTTCCTGTTTTGCTATTTTTCGTGATTTTCTCTAACATGGTGTTTGTGTAATTTAATAAAATCAAATGATAAAGTAACTCAATTTGTTATTTATTATTAATCGAATAATTCAAAATAAAATTTGATAAGAAGGGAAGATTAAAGAAGTTACTCCCTCTAGTCCAAAATAATTTCCGCCTTTGAACTTTAATCTTAATTCAAAATAAGTATCATTTTTAAGCTAATTGTTTTCCTTACCCTTACATTCATTGAGACTTGCTTCTTATTTGATAAAAAAAAAAGCTGGTACTTTATCATTAAATTAAATAATGATAATAATTGTTTTTTAAGTTGGGCTAATGCCGAAAGACACTATAGTTTTAAGCAGTCGTAAAGAAAAGTAAAAAAAAAAAAAAAATATAAACTGGGTAAAATGAAATTAGGTGATTTAAAATTTGGAAAAGGGATCCGAAGGGATCTAGTCAGAAAATGGTTGGGAGGAAGGAGACACGTGTTAACCTCCAGAAACAAAAACGATTATAAGGACGACACGCGCCATAAACGTGTCAAACAGTCGTTGCTTTACCAACTCTTGCTTCTTATGGATGGGGATGGGGCCGAAACAAAGCAACTTGAATTTTGTGCATACAAGGGGCCCACCTAAATTAAATGGACCCCGCCGTATGACGTCAGCCTTCTCCCTTTCAGTCCATACCACCTTTAGCTAGCAAAAGAAACAAACACATTACAAACATGAACACTATCCATTAATGACCAACCAAACACTCTTTCATCTCTCTCTCTCTCTCTCTACAGATATATAGATATATATGTGATTGTGTGTACAACGTTATAGAGATGGAAAGCTAGAAGAGTTCGTTAATGGTGGTTGTAGTAAGAAACAGGTGTCCATCGTTTGTATTAGCTAGCTGACATATATATATATATATATATATAGAGAGAGAGAGAGAGAGAGAGAGAGAGAGATTCATGCATACATAGATCTGAAGCTTTTCAGCTAGTGTGTGTGTGTGTGTGCGTGTTTTTGTTTGTTAACTGAATTCAGCAGATTACTTGCAGGTAGATTTGAATTCCTGCCAAATATTTGTTTTATTTTTTGAGCAGAATATGTGTTTGTTTATATATATATATGCACTTCATTCATTTTGTGGCGTATATGTATGCTCAGAGATCCAAGTCTAGTGTCATGAGGAGTGAGTCGGGTTGAGTGTGATATCAAAATCATGGATATGGTACATGTTTGTTATAGGTTTACATACACAGTGCACTTGTATACAAGATTTTAAATCGATGCAACGGCTAATTTGTTAGGTTGAGACCACCATTTCGTATTTTGTGATTTTTTAGTATATTAATATTATCCATCAAATTAACACCTCATTTGACCACTGAAAGCGGTTCTAGATCCCACTTATCAAAATCCGGTCAAGAGTTAGGTTTTCAGATCCTATGTGGAGTTATAGTTCCAAATCCTTTACTGTGATGTGATGACATGGGTTCAAAGTTTTACATGGTATGCCATGCCATGCCAGTAGGAAAGAGTTGGTGAAATGGAATATGAAACTGATGAACAAAATATGAGATTAGTTTGTCTTCTCTGTCGGCATTCAATAGGATAAACATTCACTATGATTCCAAAATTCTTAGCAGGGGATTAGTGATTTTTTCCTTGAACAAGATTGTGATGGGGTAGGGTAGGGCAGGGCAGGGTGAATATGTATCTATACCTATGGGCTATATGGCCATACTCTGGGAATCCGGCATGTCATATATGCAGTTGGGTATTCCATACTAGAAAAATTATTTTGAATATGTAGTTTGATGCAACAAGGAAGAAATTTAAAAGAGGCGAGGAAAAATGACAACAATAAGAAAAAAATTATTAAGGGAAGGAAGATATTTAAAAGAAGAAACAAGTGGTCATAGTACATGGGATCAAATCATAGTATATTGTAGGGCCAGCATTGTCTGAAACTCTCATAGTAAATATAAATATTGTTCATCCCTTGTTTCGTTGCCATAAATGACTCACCATCTGGAACATTTTTCCTCCTTCTTCAGAGTGCAATTGCAAGTCGTGTTCTGGAGAGGCACCAAGTCTGAATCGTTGTCTTTGAAATCACTCACGACAAAGAAAAATGGTGGTTCAAGAGTCAGAAGTTGCATCTCACAACGAGGTCGAGTCGCAATTACAGGCAGATCAGCAACATTTAAGAAACAACGTATTTCCCTCACTTGGTCGACAATCATCCATATATTCCCTCACTTTAGATGAGTTTCAGCACACTCTTTGTGAGAGCGGGAAGAATTTCGGGTCAATGAATATGGATGAGTTCTTAAACAGCATTTGGACCGCTGAAGAGAATCAAGCCCAAACCCAAGCCGCCCCAACTTCAACAGCCATGGCCAACAATAATAATAATCCGACCCACTTCCCAATGGGCATTGCTACATCAGCAGAGAGGAGTAGCATTGTAAGGCAACCGAGTTTGCACAGACAGGGCTCGATAACACTTCCTGCCCCTCTGTCTCGTAAGACAGTAGATGAGGTATGGTCAGAGATACAGAAGACACAGCACGAGACACAGCAAAGCAGTAATAATACCAACCCCGCTAATTCCAGTTCTACCCAGAGGCAGCCAACTTATGGAGAAATGACGCTGGAAGATTTCTTAGTCAAGGCAGGGGTAGTTCGGGAACAGGGGAATCCAGTTCCGCCTCCTATTCAGCAACAGGCTTTCAGTTTGTATCAAAACAGTAATAGTCGTATTGGTGGGCCTAGTCACATGGCTAGGCCCATGATGGGACTCGGTGGTGGTGGTGGTGGTGTTTCTGCTGCTCCTCCACCTATTGTTCCACCCTATCCCCCACCCCAAAACATTGTTGGAGAGTCTTCAGGGTATGTGGGGATTGGCAAGAGGGGGGGTGGATATCAACCTCCTCCTCAGGGGAGTTGTTATGGGGGTAGAATGGGAAATGGTGCAAATGTGGGAGGTGGTTATGGGCAGGTGCAAGGATTAGGAGTGGGGTCACCAGTGAGTCCGGTCTCCTCAGATGGGATGTGTGGGAATCAGTATGGGATGGAAATTGGTGGAATACGAGGGGGAAGAAAGCGGATCATTGATGGTCCTGTAGAAAAAGTGGTAGAGAGGAGACAACGGAGGATGATTAAGAATAGAGAGTCAGCAGCAAGGTCTCGAGCGAGAAAGCAGGTAAAACCATACAAGTATTATTCTGAGTCTGATATATATTTGTAACTGATTGAACTTACTTTAGGTTAGTTTCTGATTGTTCTTACGTACGTTTTCAATCGTATGTTTATATGACCATAACAGGCTTATACTGTGGAGCTGGAAGCAGAACTGAACCAGTTGAAGGAGGAGAATGCCCATCTCAAACAGGCGTTGGTAAAACATACTTTCCACGGCAATGTTGTAACCATTTCATCATTTTAAGAAAAAAAAAAATTTGACCTTGTTTTTTTGTTAAATGCATTTTGGTTTTGTTTTTTTTTCCCATGGAAACAGGCAGAGCTTGAGAGCAAGAGAAACCAACAGGTAAACTATACCCTCTTAACATCTACCTCTGGATGCATAATTGTATGATGCTGACTGCTGAACTTCTAATATACTCGACTTACTGACTGAATAAATGCAGATGTGGTGTAACCTAATGGCGATGTCGCACGAGGAGGTGTGTGTTGAATAGAATAATAGTAGTAGTAGATACATATCCGAATTTGGGTTTTAGTTGTTGAATTTGGTTTCGTTTTGTGGATGCAGTACTTTGGGAATAATAATGAGATGAAGGAGTGTGAAAGTACGAAAGCTGAAAAAGTAAAGGATAAGCTGAGAGTTATGAGAAGGAACATGAGCTGTCCACATTAGACCGATAGATGAGGATTCAACTTTGTTCAAGTGATCAAGGAAGAGTGGAGGTCCGGATCCAGTTATATACTGAATAACACTAGTAGCGTGTTAAGGGTGCATATACATACATATGTTTGTTTTCCTGCTGGTTCTCATAATACAATTATGTATGTATTCTCTCTGTTCAAGCGAGAAAAGGAGGGACGGAGGGATATCGAGTTATATACTCCTATACGGCAGCAGTAGTATTAATAGTAGTGGTAGTTAGTAGTATATGTCAAGGGTAGTACTAGTATGTTCCTTAATTGACCTAAAAGTGCTACTACTTTTTTTTCTTTTCTTGAACCTTTCTGGGAAGAGACAGAGAGCTAGGTTAGCTACAATGGTTGAATGACTACTAGGAGAATATTCTATTTTCGCACACTACATGCAAGATGGTCCTTCGATCTGCTGAAGCTTTATTTTCTACATTTTGTTAATATATGGAATCAACAAAAATAACCATCAGGTGCAAACCAAATATATTTAGCCACTCAGCTATACCTTAGCAAACAATACATTCCAATTTCTCAATGAATAATACTATGGGCATAAAATAATCACAAAATTTTGCTCAGGTATAATGATTTTATTGGTGTTTTTAATTAGAGTGTGTCGGGTCTACTATTGATGCAACCAATAAAATACTGTCAATTTATATTGTGAGCAAAATTTTGTGATTTTATTTTGCGTCGCTAGCATTGCTCATTCTCAATAGCTAAAAGGCATCAGCACAAACAAGTCAAACCCAAGGATCAACAACTGATTTCATGTCACACACACAATCCTTCCTCACATTAGTAAAATAACAACACACAATACCTGTTGCAGGATCCATAACATGCAAAAAGATAAAAATAAAAACTTGAAGAACAACAAAATTTCTATATATTAAATATGCAATTGCTCAATCTTAATAGACCATCCAAAAGGTATGAAAAAAGGGGAACAATGAAGATTGGTGATTAGAATCATTACCTACTGTCATCCTTCATGTAAGATTCAAACTTGACCTCTAACTTGAACTTCCATCCATCACAACTTGACAAAGCTCTATTCATATTCAAACTGAACATCTACGAGCATATACTTTCTCATTAACCTCACAATGGATGAAGTAAATCTGGCCAATATTTGACATTCTTCGTGCGTTTTCGCCTCTGAAACAATTCCATTAATGATAAGCTTCCTCAAACGAGTACACCTTTCTAGAAGCGCTGCTACCCACTGCGAGAATAAATCACTTATTACTGTCCACCCTAGTTCTAAGACCACCACATTCTCCAGCTGAAAAGAACGGTTCAAGCAGTGTTGAAGCGCTACCTCTCTCAGATCATAGCATAAGGATAAATGGGTCAACTTAGGAAAGCACACTGAAATTGTCTCCATATCCACCATCTCATCTTCATCATCAAAGACAACACCCCAAAGTCGAAGGCCCCTCAATTTAGATGCTTTCGAGATCATATAATGGAATTTTGCCCACATAATAGTGAAATTGCTCACGTCCACAACATCAAGATTTTCACTACTCTCACCAATATCAAGATGGATCACACTAACATCATCAATCTTGAGTATCTTCAATGCCCCCTTTCCGACTAGCTCAAAAACCTCAAGTGTACAATCTTTAAGCTGTAGTTTCTCAAGGCTGTCAGCCTCCAAAATGAACTTTTCCAAACTGATCGCCTCAACAGAAATATCTTTTAGCGACGGACTATTCAACTCCATTGTTGCTTGTGAATCTGACATGGCAATATCTAGACTGATAAGTGTCAGGACCTCGATTTTCGGGCAAGCAGTCAACAAATAACTCAAATCCAATGCTGAAATACTGACATAACTCAGGGACAGACATCTCAAGCGAGAAATTTTTGGTAACTTGGCTCAACGCCCATGATAGTGTTATGAGCTAATGTCAAAACTTCAAGCTTCTGCCTCCCACATTTCTCAAGAATATTGATATTCGGAGAAGTCCTTACATTATAATACAACTGCCTCAAGGTTTCTCTAGTATACATGAGCCAAGCAATGACCGGGGCAGCAGAAAACTCATCAACATCATCCATAACAATCGAAAGGCACTGAAGTCCATTGGTCTGAAATATAGTTTCAGTTATAAGAATCTCAAGTCTACTGGTGGTAAGATCATGATAAACAGGCCAGTCATTCGAATTGAAAATAAGTGTGTCGAGGTGATACTTCCAAGCTTCACGCCATTTCCTGCAAGTGGCAGATGCAATCACAACGTCCCTGGCTGCCCCTAACCTTGATAGTATATTACCAACGACTTCAAGAGGAAGATGTTCCATTCCCAGTAGATCAAGAGGCGAATTCCCTAACAAGTTAAAACCCAGATAATTCAAATGGGAAGCCTGGGAAACTCTCAAGAACCCATAAGAACATCATCCAAACTGAAACCAAAAAAAAAAAATCAAGGCTGAGTTAAAACATCATACCCAGACAGGAAACAACCAAATCATACAAGAAACTTAATAAACCATCTTCTTTCCATCATCAACCTAGCCACCAAACTCAATTTTGGGACTAGCAACCAAATCACCAAACCCAATTCGCATAATTTACCGATCAATAATAAAGTATTATGAGGCTGAAAATCGCATCAATTGGATCTAGCAGCAGATATACATCAAATTACAACCCGAAAATTGAATCTTACCGAACAATAATTAGGAGTATTTGAAAAAGAGAGAAAAAAAAACAAAAAGTCAAATTACAAGGAGAAATGGAAGCAAGAATACTAACCCAGATCAAAGAGGATAGTTGAATTGAAATGGTAGATTGGATAAAAAAGAATGTGGTGAAAGGTTTTGAGAAGCAAAAGGATCGAATCCAATTCGCGAGAGGCCAGACAGACGCAAAGAATGATAGTCTTTGCTGTAGCGCTCCGCTGGGGCGAGTCTGATCAATTATTTCTCATTTTGGTCCAATTTTCTTTTTCCTTTTTTTTTTTTTTTTAGGGTTAATGACAATTTAGACCCTGAAGTACCATACCACCCTTCCAAGCGAACCCTGATATGTTATTTTTGTCAAATCGGGCTTCATGTTTTAAAAATTCGCCAAATAAGGACTTTTTGACGGATTTCGTTAGAAAGTCAGTTATGTAGCATGTGCCATGCACGTGACTAACGGAATTGGGTGACTTTGAATTGATATTAGCTATTAAGGGGCCTAATGAAAATTCTAAATTCAAAAGGGCTGAAATAAAAACAATTATCAAACTTTTAAAATAAATATTATTAAAAGAATATTTCATTGGATATAAATAAGTAATTACTTCTTTAATTATTATATTAATATTGTAAAATAATATTTATTTCCAAATTTTATGTGAGGAATATAAATAATTAAAAAACATTATAATGTTTTAAAAATGAAACAAAAATATAGGGATAGTACCATATTTTAATTAAATATGGACATTTCTTTGTTATAATTAATTTTTATTTTCAATTTTTTATTAATAATATCTATATCCACAATTTTGATAGTTCTAAAATTTATATTTATTTCTTCAGTAAAAATTTATAAAAAAAAAAACAAACATTTTAGATATAAATAAATCAGTTCCTTAACAATTTTTTAGCATATTATTCGAAAGATTAAAAAAAACCCACTTTTCATCCAGAAAAGAAAAAAAAAACCCAGTCAAATTCCGGCTAACCTCCCACCCATTTCAACAAATTCAAAGCAAAATGAAAAATTAACTATTTTATTTTCCATTTTATTACTTCTTAATTACTCCCTACTTCCCAAAATAATTTTTATTTGGCTATTTTTTTTTTTTTTTGCTCGTTTGATAGACCGGTACGTATAAGCATTACTCCCTCCGTCCCATCCGAATTAGGATTTTCTCTCCCGACACGGGGATTAAGGAATAATAGTATTATATTGTGAAAAGTGATAATGAAATTGAATTAAGAGATTTAACATTTATGATTAAGCACTATTTTCAAAGTTTTTTTATTGCTCTATACCAATTATACCCTTATTAATGATAGTGAATTATCTCTTACCTAACCATTTAATTACATAGGTAGTTGAATTACTTTAAGGGTATTTGGGACATCTTCACATGCATTAATGACATTTCTTAATATGTGTGAACCACTCAAAAACGACATCTATTTTGAGACGGAGGGAGTAATGAAATTCAAAATACAAATTTTACATTTCAACCAAATTATCATCACCATTCTTTCCACCATTACTACCACCATCCCACCACCATTACTACCACCGGACCACCACAAACCCACCAGAGCATTCCCCTCCACCGACGTCACAGAGATCAAGTAAACCCCCTTCGCTCTAGCACATGGCACAAGTCGCAAAATCTCCTTAATGTTGCCGCTCTTACAAAAGAGAATCAATATATCAGATCCGGAGAGAATGCCAATGTCGCCGTGAAGAGCGTCGGTTGGGGACAAAAACGCAGATCTAATGCCAAGGGAGCCTAGTGTTTGTGAGATCTTTTGTCCGACGAAGCCGGATTTGCCGACGCCGGAGAAGAAGATGGTGCCGGAGGAATTGAGGAGGGTTTGGTTGAAATTGAGGGTTTGAGATAGGTCTAGGTTTTGGAAGAAGAAATTGAGGTATTTTTGTTGGGATTTGAAGAGATTGAGGAGATTGTTTGGGTCAATAGTGGTGGTGGGGGGTTTGGAGGTGGGAAATGATAGGTCTTGCAATGGTGGGAGAGACCCCATTGTTGTGGATTTCTCTGCAACTTTGTGTGTGTGTGTGTGTGTGTGTGTGTGTTGATGATCATATCGGTGGATCAGGTTAGGGGTTTTGATTTGGGGATTGTGAGCAGGAACGGCGAGGAGGTTGTTTCCGGCGGTTATTTAGAGGGGTTTAGAGGGGAGTGGTGAGGGAGATCGGAGATGATGGAGTTCGCCGGTGGGGGAGAAAGTGGCGATCTGAGTTAGAGAGAGAGAGAGGAGAGAGAGAGTGTGTGTGTGTGTGTGCGAGTGTGTGTGTGTGTGTGTGTGACGGAGGAGGAAGAAGGATATAGTTTTTTTTTTTTTCATCCCTTAGTTTTTTAAGATGTCATTTATAACCCCTTCAAACTTAATCTCAATTCAAAGTCACCAAATTCCGTTAGTCACGTGCATGGCACATGCTACATAACTGACTTTCTAACGAAATCCGTCAAAAAGGCCTTATTTGGCGAGTTTTTAAAACATGAAGACCCGATTTGACAAAAATAACATATCAGGGTTCGGTTGGAAGGTTGGTATGGTACTTCAGGGTCTAAATTGCAATTAACCCTTTTTTTATGGGAGATTTGGCCCGATTTTCTTAAATATAACATCTCTCTTATTTTTCAGACATCATTACAAAATGATGATTATTTTTAAAAAAATGAATCTAAGCGGAAAATATCTCTATTATTGTTAGTGTTATCTTAACATTGAGAAAATTTTGGGGGAAACTAGTTCCTCCATAATTTATAAAAAGTCTTGTTTTTATAGGGTTTAAGGTTTAGGATTTGGGGTTTTAGGTTTAGATTTTAGGGTTTCAGGTTTAGGGTTTAAGGGCAAAAAACAGGACCTTTTATAACTTATGAAGGTACTAGTTTCCCCCAAAACACACTCCTTAACATTAATTGCCAGCAACCTCATATTACATCAATTACTTATGAGTCAGTCTCTTGAAAAACGCGTTTTACACTACTAAGCTATGGAAAAACATGTTTTTTTTTTTCCAATTTCCTTCTCTAATATTATCATGTGTCTATTTTAATATTACAAAGTGTCTGTTGTAATATTACACTTATAAATATTCAAGCAGACACTTTTATATATTTAAAATTCAAATAGGCACTTTTAAAGCTAGTGTTAAGATTGCATGTCTTAGTATTACAAAGTGCCTCTTTGGATTATTGAAAAATACCCCTTAAACTGTCAACAAGTGTTTGGTGGGTTTTTAAAAATTTCAAAACAAGTGTCTGCCTTCGTGTTAAAAAATGTCTTTTTTAAAAAGTGTCTAGTGAGATTTGGTAAGTATTAAGCGAGTTTTTCTAATTTCTAAAACAAGTGTCTGCCCTAGTATTAAAAGGTGCTCATGTAGTATTGCAAAATGCGTGTAAAAAAGTGCATGTTGAGTTTTCCTAAGTTTCAGTTATTTTCAAAATTCCCACCGCGTCTTGTAATAACGTTCTATTTATTTACAAAAATGTCACTCTGCATAAGAAAAACACGTTTTACATTATAAGACGCATGAAAAACGTGTTTTTCCTAAGATTTTCTGATAAATTATACTTCTTCTAGCCCATCTTAATGTATACACTTACCCATTTGAGAGGTGTCATAGATAGTTTGATTTCTAAATAGATATCATTTATTGTTATTATATTTGACAAAAACTTGTGTAAGACAATCTCACACATGAGGAGGGTTACGTTGACAAAGTAAATGGTTTACCCCTCTATGGGCGGAGCGGGGCAAGCCCATTTTCTCTCGTAAGATCCGTCTCACACAAGACTTCCTCATTATATTTAACTTACCCTATTTGTCACTTAAATTATGGGTATCACTGTCGAATACAGTATCACACTCACAACTTTTTTCACTCACAATACTTTTGAATATATATATATTTTCACTCCTCATTTATTATGAGTGACAGTAAGGGTGCACATATATTCATTAATTAATATGCCCAATGGTAACTATGCATATTGATAGTATGGAAGGTGAATAAGGTACCAGCCTATGGGAAACTAAGGGGGAGAAATAATTTTAGAGATTATATTTTTAAGGGTTAATGACAATTTAGGGCCTGAACTACAGGGGGGTGCGTCTAAACGGGGCCTGGGTTATTTTTTCGCTAGATCAGGGCTTCAAATCAATAATTTTTGGCGATTAGGGGATTTTTGACGGATTCTGTCAATTTCCCCCGTTAACTGACCACGTGCGCTACACTTGAATTTGAGTTAAGGGCAAATTGGGCAATTTATATTAGAAGAAACGCAATACACAACCACACTATACGTTTTCACTGATATAAGGTAAAGAATTCGAGTTAGGGCTCGAAGTTGAAGGTGCGATCAAAGGTGCGATTGAAGGTGAGATTGAAGGTGCGATTCTGCAAGGTGTATAATGGTGACTTGGTGTAAGAGGAAGAAGAAGGGTTTCATTTATGTTTCGACACCTGATTATGGTAAGTCTTCCTTAACACAGTTCGTTATGTTGTTGTGTTGTAGTGTTTGGTTTGTTGTTGATAAATCAATGTAGCTGTATAAAATAGGCTTTTGTTTGGTGAAATGTGAGTTGGATTCTATTGGGTTTGAGTTTTATTGATTGTTTATGTTGTTTTCTATGAAAAATGCTATAAAAATCCCCCAAAAGGGTTAGTCAAAGTTGTTGATAAAGTAGTTTATTTCCTTTTTGCTATTTTTTAAGCTTCTTATCTTTTCAATGTTCACACTTGTCTGTATATGGACATAAAGACATTTTCTGTGAATGGTGGTCCCCTTGATAGTTGATATAAGAAATAAATGGTATCAATAAAGTGTTACTTATTTATGTTGTGGTCCCCTTATGTTGACATTTCTATCTTGGTACATGATATGCTTCCTTTTGGCCATGTATTGCTAATTGTATGTAATGTTTGTATTGTGTGTTTGTTGTTTCATGTGTGTAGATGATCCTGCACACTTTTCTATTAAGCTTTTTCATGGGTGTTATTTCCCTAATCCTAATGAAAATGTTTATAAAGGAGGGGAGGTTACATGGTTTGATTACTTTGATGATGATTGTGTTTCACTGCTTGAGCTCAAGGCAGCAGTTAGAGAGGCTGGGGTAGTGTCTGATAACTATGTCTTGTATCAAAAGGTAGGTGTTGGGTATGCTTATTACTTATCCCTCCTACATTTGTTAGAATTGATTGATACCATCACTTATAAGTATTTTTATGGACTTTAGGACCTCATGTAAAGAAGTTTTTAAACTTCAATTTTTAGCCAAGTCCTTTTTATAGTATAGGCTTAGATGATAGGACTTGAAGCTTTAAAGATCGAAGATTTCCTAAGCAGGATTCATTTCACTACGCAGAATGTTCTCTGCGCAGGTCGCCACTGCGCATAGATATCTTGCACAGCCCTTGACCCTGCTCAGTTTTCAAGATCTCATTCCCCAAACTCTCAAGAGATCTCTGTGTGACCAAGCATGGTGCGCATGCTGCTCATGCGCTAAATCCATGCGCGCCGGTAATACACATGCCTTTGTACGCGGACACAACCTTGGTCAAGTTCCTCATCTCATGATCTCACATTCTAAAAAACTTGGAAAACGCTTAGAAGATGCACGCTTATTAAAATGCTGAGGTGTGCACAAACGACAAAATAAGCACACTCAGCAAAACCATTGGTGGAGACACGCTTCAAAGAAATATCTCAAGTGAAGACAGCTGTCAACCTTCTAGAAGAAGCTTTTGAATTTGGTCTTCATGCTCACTCTCCAACGGCTCTAAATCACCTGCACACCAATCATATTGTGCCAGGTCATCAACTTTGATCAGAGCCCCAACGGCTATAAAAGACAGCTGCGCGCCAATCACTTTGTGCCAGCTCATTGTCCTTGCTCAGAGCTCCAACGGCTATATTCAAGCTCTCAGCTATAAATAGCATGCTTATCTTCATTTCCAAGCTGCCTTTTCTGATCGGACTTTATTAGCCCTTCTATCGGCCCTTTTATCAAGCCCCTCTTGTTGGCCATTATGCTTCAGAGCTCGAGTTTCATGCTTCACTGAGAAACCATGAAGATCTGAAGACTGCTACTTAGTATTTCCAGATTATTTAGAACAGCCTTCAAGATCTTCAAACCTTCAAACTCCTGCTCATATCACAAAGCCTATATCACCAGAATTCTTGGTGCTCTTCATCTTTCATATTCATAGAGCCCAGAATTTCTGTCACACACACACCTCTTGAAGCTTTGATCATTCTGATCTTACTTCTTGAGATAAACCGGTTTAGTCTATGATTTGTTCTTCATAGATAATAGATCTTGAGTTAGTATTGAGCTCAAATGTTGTAATTTGTAATACTCTCTCATATAATAAGATCTCCATTAGAAATCCAAGACTAACCATCTTGGTAGAGGATGTAGATCTTTCATCGATCGAACCTCTCCAAATAGCTTGTTCATTATATCTATTGCATGTTTCTTGCTTAACTATTTATGAACTGCTTTGTTTGATCTTTCAGATTGCTACACTTTGATGTTGTAATTGTTATTGCTCATTTGCCTTAGAATCCTTTTTGCGCCACTCTTTAGCCTCATACTTAGCGCGTGCGTTTTTATCTCTGCGCAGTATACCCTGCGCAGAGCTGCTTTAAATTTCCGCTGTGCATTTTACACTCTCACTACACGCTATACTTAGCTTATTTGAGAACTGTGCGCATAAGCCATTGATTTGCAAAAGGGTTTGAAAAGAATTTTAAAACGCTATTCACCCCCCCTTCTAGCGATTTTCACACCCTTGTTGCTCTTTAGGGACCAACAAGTGGTATCAGAGCAAACACCTTCATAAAACATGTTTCTGTTTTTCAAGCTTAACAGCTTGGGTGCCGATTCAATATGGCTTCAAAATTTAGGGCAATGGCTAACTTTTCACATATTCCTGCGCCTGCTCAAACCTCAGATCTAATTCAGAAAGTTCTCCAATCTTGGTGGATCCTTAAGCAAACCTCCTACTCCCTCTCATAGAGACTCAAAGAAAGATGACTTGGTCTACTGTAGAAAGCCAGGACATCTCGCTTCAATGCCTACTCCAAAATTTGAGTACAAGAAAAAGGAACCCTGCGCTGGTTGCTGAAGAGAACTGCGCAAAAAAGGAGACAAGGACTCGAAGCTTGACACTGAAGACAATGATGCTGACTCTGAGGATGGACTGCTCTGCTTAGTGGAAAATGCTGACAATGATTCAAAAGTGCTTCTGAAATGGAACCTGAGCATGTGCCAAGGACAATCAAAGAAAGATCCCTTCACTCCAGTGGAAACGGGACACCTTCACCAAGCAGACAGAATGACAAGCACCTATCTGCCAAAGCTAACCTGTCAGAAGCTGCGTCATCACCAACTCCGCAGCCGCGCAAGGAATCTCTCAAAGTACCTACTGATCTTAAATGATAACTCAGCTGTAGAGCGCAAGTCAATGTTTCAATAAGCAGAAAAGATCTACTTCACTACGCCCTCTCAAGCTCAGTTGATATCGACAGTGGATTCTAGACACTACTGGAGATGTCAACACTCTTAAATATGTGCATAAAGGAAGAGATCGCTCAGTAATATATGGTGACAACAACAAAGGGCACATAATTGGATTTGGACTAATCATAAAAGACAGTCTCAAGCAACCTTCTCTCCATATCACAATTATGCGATAAAGGTCTGGAATGCCATTTCACTTCAAAGCATTTCTATATCAAGAATGGCGTTTCTGGACTAACTTTGCTCACAAGGACTCTTAAGACCAATTTTTATATTATTGATCTTACCGCTATAATTTCTATTTACTAATCCTTGTTCTGTAGCAATGAACCTAAGTGAAAGCAGCTAGCAATGGTGTAAGCACCATGCCAGCTTTGTAAGCAGTCTGAGCAGTTTTCCTCCAGCAAAGATTGCTCCAATGTCAAAACGCTTACATCCGTTTCACCTCATATGTTTGGACCGCTCACTACCACCAAGCTTTGGACCAACCTGTGGTATCTCTATGATATCCTGGCTGCTCTCCTTTTAAATCTCCAAACATAGAAGACATCAATAGAGTTCGACACTTCAATGAAACAGAATTTATGAACAACGATGTCGCTCAATATTGTGAGAACCAACAAGAACCAACAAATGGTATTCTTCACAATTTTTCTGCTGCTGGAGTTCCGCAACAAAATGGCGTTGTGGAAAGAATCGCTCGTTGATTGAGGATGGATAAACAATGATAGTAGAAGCAGTACTTCTAAATGTATTTCTGGGAAGAAGCTGTCATCGGTGCATGTTCTACTCAGAATAAAGATCCCTCATCAACAAAGCCTACATCAATACTCCATACGATCTATGGAGAGAGAGAAAGCACCCAACATTACTTTCTTCAAGCTCTTTGGCTGCAAATGCTATATCCTCTACAATGGCAAAGATCATAGAGGTAAATTCGACGCCAAAACAGATGAAAGTATTCTCGTTGGGTATGCCAATCATTCTATAAGCTTTTCATGATCTTAATAAGATAAATCTCTAGTTATTTTAGTATCTGTACATGCTGCTTTTTGATAAGCATTCTCTCCTTGAGCCACATTTGGCTCCAAATGATTCTGATGCCTCTGCTAAGCTTTTTAGACAGGTGCGCAGTAACTCTATTCCTGCGCAGGATATAGATCAAGCAGATTCAGAATCAGTCCATCTCATGCGCATACTCCAAATACTGCGCCTGAAGTTACAACTCCTGATGCGCAAACACCTCCTCCTGCGCATGATGTTTCTCCACTTCAACAAATCACCTTTGATGATCGTGATACTGAAGCAAATAAAATACCCATTGATCTTCGTATTCCTATCATCTCAATGTAGGGGTTCGCACATCGAGAGCATCAAACTTTGCGGTGTAGCATTCGTTTATCTCTCATGTCGGATCAAAGAAGATTGATAGAATGCTCCGTATTTTAAGATGGATCGATGCTATGCAAGAAGTGCAAGAAAAGCTCATCCAATATTTAGCGCTTCAATGGGTGTTCGGAAACAAGATGGATAAGAATGGAAGCATCACAGAATCAAAGCAAGAAAGCTTTGTATGGTCTTAAGAAAGCTCCAATATCATGGTACGATACGCTATCAAAATTCCTACTAGAGAGAAAGGCTTCAAGAGCGGTAAAATCGATACAACTCTTTTTATTGCTAAGTATAATGATCACTCTTTACTTGTTCATATTTGTCAATGATATTATATTTGGTTCTACTAATGAGTTACTTTGTAAGCGCTTTGAAAAGCTAATGAAAAGAAAGTTTGAGGTGAGCATGATGGGAGAAATCACCTTCTTCCTCGGGCTTAAAATCAATCAATTGAATGATGGCATCTTCGCAAATCAAGCCAAGTACACAAGGGACTTAATCAAAAAGTTTGGAATTGAATGCTAAAGCATATGACACTCCAATGACCACAAGCAACAAATTTAACAGACTTAAAAGGTAATGTTGATCAGACTATATATAGGTATGATTAACTCTCCTTTATCTTCTGCTAGTTGGCCAAGAGATTATGTTGACTGGATCTGTGCGCACTATCATGCTAATTCTTCTGAAGCGCACATAACTGCTGTAAAATGTATTAGATATATTTTTGGCTCTGTTAACCTTGGACTTTGGTACACCAAAGATTCGAACTTTAAACTTGTAGGTTATTCAGATGCGGACTACGCAGCGTGCACCATTGACAGGAAGAGCACAAGTGGAACATGTCATTTCCTTGGAAATCGACTTATAGCATGGGCAAGCAAGAGACAAGCTGCTGTGTCCATCTCCACTACTGAAGCAGAACATATTGCTGCTGAAAGCTGCTGCTGCCAAATCTTATGGATGAAGCAACAACCTGTGGACTATGGATTTCATGAAGAGAATTATCCAATTCTCTGCGATAATATGTCCACCATAGCAGTTTCCAATCCTGCCAAGCACTATTACCAAGATCATCAACATCTAATATCATCTCCTCAAGAATTAACAAGTGATTTCTTGAAAGGAGAAATGTGTATGCTTAATCTTAGCTAACTTGTCCATATGATTTATTGATACTAATGTATTTGCTTGATAAAGTGTGCAAAATAGGTTAAGTTTCATGCGCCCTACGCAACACCTTCGCAAACACATGTCTGCGCATGAAACAACAGTTCTGAGATTTATAGAATCTCTACGCTATCAATGCGCTGCGCATGACTATCCATGCGCAAATCATCGTGGACCGCAGGTAGGTGTTCTATTCGTTAGAAATTGCACTTAGGTCCTTGACTGAAAATTCAACGCTGAATCACAAGGGTACTTGTGTAAATTATATTTTCCCGCACTTTTATTTTTTTAATTTTCTTGGGAAATTACCTTTTTACCCTTGCGCATGTCCCATTGTCATTTAATGCAAACTGCAATTCATGACAGCGCACCTTGTGAATGTCTGCTCACCATTTAATGAGGAAGGTGATGCGACAGTCGTCAGCCTATTTTTCGCTGACACACGCGCGCGCAAAGACTGCGCACGCGCGTCCCCCATTCGGCCACGTCACCCTGCTAACGTGCGCCCGTCCTTTCACTGACTCACCATTTATGAGGAAGTCGATTTGACAGTGACCGGCTTAGAACTTCACACGCACACGCGCGCATAGGCCTGCGCACGCGCGTTCCCTTTTGTGACACGTGGTATTGCTATCCTGCGCCACTGCACATTTTCTCAGCTATCGTGCGCCTAACACCTTCTTCCCTACTTAAACCGTTTTTCTCTCTACTTCTCTCTTCCCTCTAAATTGTCTCTCACTCTCTTTCTAACCTCTGCTCTAAACCCTCATTTCTAATCTCCTGTTCTTTATCTTCAACCTCAACATTTCTTCTCTCAAAACCATTTCAATGGCGCCTAAGAAAACCAAAACTCAACCAGAAATCATCATCTCCGACTCTTCTTCGCACTCCAATCCTGGGAACTCTCACGAAGAAGAAGTAGAACGACAATCAAGGCATCCAACCGTCAAAGACATGGTATGTTTCACTATAACTCCTTATTTTTCCGCCATTGTTGTTCTTGGAGGTCTCAAGACTCCCTTTATCGATTTCTCCCTTATTTGTTGATCATTTTTGAAATCGATCGTTGTGTTGTGTTCATATTTGCCTGATCTATTCTTTCATGTAGTTTATTTCATGATCAATGGTCATTACATGTGTTTTTCGTCAATTTCTGTGCTTCGTAACTTCCTTGGCTGACGAACCGTTTTTCTGAATTTCTGGGTTTGTTTTAATGTCGTTGACCATACTTTTTACATGGTTGACTTCGTCATGTTCATGCCGTCATTTCGATGTATTTTTTGTTGAATTTTGTCAACTTTTGTTTTTCGGTGTTCTTGGGTGTTCTTCATGTTCTTAAATATTCGTTCTTATTCTTTCAATATTTTATTTGGTCTTTTATTATATCCTAGTATTTGTGTTCTGCGCATAGTTTCCTGCACATGGCTTTCTGCGCATATAGTTGTATCTATTTCTCTGCGCACACTTCTTTACTAGTATTTATTTTCTGTGCGCACGATCCCTCTCTGCGTATGCATTCTTATTTTATGCGCACCATCCTCCTTTTTTCTGCGCATAAACATTTTTTTTGCTTATCATGGAACTTGTGCCAAGGTATATCTGCATTACTTGCATATGCGCACAGCTCCATAAGCAATAGGTTGTCTAATTCTATCTATTATTTTACGCAGGGACACGTTTACATCATTCCGGGTTGGGAACTTATTCAGGCAGATCTCTCTTTAGATGCGATTGGTCGTCGTCTGCTTCATCTTCTCAGCTCCACCGGTATTCTTCCTTTATTCACTCTTGAGCAATCCTTCATAGTGCCTGCGCTGGTAGATGAATTCTTCAAGACAGCAAGACTTGTTCTTGCACAACTAGAAGGCAAGACAACAGAAATGATCATGGCCACCGTTCAGCGTAGCGATGTTATGGTTCACCCCAATCACATTCGCAGCCTCCTAAACTTCAATGTTGATAGTTCTTCAGTCAACTATGATGAGGCTCATCAAAATGCGCTTGCACAGAAGCTCATTGGCATTCCTTCTCTTAACAAGAAGTGGCCAATGTATAACAGAAAGGAATTTGGTGAGGTGATGTATCACCTATGCACCCTGATTGGAGATTCCCTCAACTGCAAGAATGGAAATAATGGACATTTCATCTCAAAGCAGTGGGAATACTGCGCAGCCATCTTCAACGAAGATCAACTCGACTGGCCGCAGATTATCTTCAATGAGATTGTGAAGGGAATGACCAGCTATGAGAAGAAGCTGAACGCAGGGAAGACCAAATACCGAACTCACTGCAGACTGCTAACCAAACTCTTATTGACTTATGGTGAACTGGCCACCTATGTTGAAGAAAAGTCAATCAAGAAGCAGTCTTGCGACGCAAAGTACTACTCCAGAGTATACCTCCAGAATTTGCGCAGTGAGATAGGTAACGCTGATTACTATGAAATCTGGCTGTTTGATTCCGCTCCCAACAAGGAACCCTGGATAGGCCCAATTCCTGTGGCCAAGACCAAGAAGAGTGCAGGAAGATCTACAACTGATGCTGCGCAAGAGACCGCAGAAGAAGCGTATAATCGCAAGGGGAAGGGCATTGCTCCGCCCAGTGGCAAAAAGCTCAAAGACATTCCTTTGGTTCAATCCACCAAAGGGATTTCTTTCAAAGAGGCAGATCCTTCCAGCAATCCAGCTCCTGCTCCCTCTAAGCCAACCACAATGAAGCGCAAGGCTGATTTTCGTGGTGATTCAGACGATGCTGCAGTTGAGGGGGAGAAGATGCACAAAGCCTCTCAAGAAGCCATCCCCAGTGCTGATATCGCACATATCTCTTCTCGTCTCAAGCAGAAGGTGCGCATCAGCGCTAAAGGATTGAAGAAGCGCCGCACTAGTTCCGCAGCCACTGACAGCAGTGATCTTTCTCCAGTTCAACCATCTTCAGCCCCTGAGACTCCTCCTTCCTCTTCAGCTGAGCTGCGCCAGATCGTGCAAAGCTTGCATTCTGTTCAAGCGAATCAAGTCGCTACGCAGCTGCAGCTAAATCAACTCCTTACTGCTCAAACTGCTTTATTGTATCGTCTTGATATGCAGCGTTTGGAGATTGATACCATTAAGGGGGTGAAAGCGGCCAAGGAGGAAGCAAAGGCAAGGGAGGCAAAGGAAAGCACGGAGAGTGCTAAGACGGAGGCAAAGGCAAGTCCATCTGAGCCTGCGCAAGAAAAAGTTCCTATCACTTTGGATCATCTTATCCTGGACTCCCTGAGAACCATCAGCGCCCAGCTCGAAAATGTCTGCGCACAACTCAAAAATGTGTGCACCCTTGGAGCGCTTGATGGTGGACTTAGGGACATACTGAAAAAGCTCAAGAAAACCCTCGCAGATGGGTTACATAGAGGATTTGATGATCTTCAAGCTCAGATGGAGGCTCAGATGGAGAAGATTGAACAAGGAGGCTCTGCGCATAATATTGAAGAAGTGCGTAGATGCATTTCTAAGTCCATGACAGATTTTTCTTCTGCGTTCAACGACAAAATGGACTACGCAATGCTAGACATTCAAGCCAGCGTCAACACTCAGCGCCTCCATACCGACTCAAGATTAGAAGCTACGCAAACTGCCATCCTGACGGACAGCAGAGCAAAGTTCAGAGAGCTAGTGGATGACAATGCTGATATGTGCAGAGGAATGAACACTTATGTTGGTAAAGCTGTGGAGTTCCAGGACAAATTTCAAAATTTAAAGGTGGAACTCATGAACAAATTCAACAGCCTTCAAAATGAGATGCGCGAAGCCCTGCAACGGATCAACATAGATTAGATTTCCTTTGTAAGTATTTTGTTATTTTTGGAACATTTTTATTCTTGTTGCGCACAGTCTATTTTATGGTCTTTTATTTTGTGCGCTTTTGTTTTTGTGCGCACCTCTTTTGTTTTTCCTCTTTAAAACTTGTACTCTGTAACAGTCAATCCTTCAAAGTTTTAATGAGAAGAATGCATCATAAAGCTTTCACAAAACCTTGTTCAATTCAAACCATTCGTTTGTGGAACATTGAATGCATTATTACTTAAACTCATGCGCATAATCTTTACTGCTCATGTCTTCTACGCATGATGTTTAAACATTCAGTTTAAACGCATACTTAAAACTTCATCTCACATTATTTGTATGCTTTGAATGATATTTCTATCTTTCCTATCTTGTAAGTTTTTAATCTTTTGGATAGATTAGAAATCTATAGCACTGGCTAGTGTGTGCATTGACTTGAGGCATGATTTACCATTCACATTTTTATGGACATGTTATTATAAAGTACAATGAATTGCCTTTGCTATAGTAGGTAATGGCATCAATTATTTAGGGGGAGATTGTTGGGTATGCTTATTACTTAACCATCCTACATTTGTTAGAATTGATTGATACCATCACCTATAAGTATTTTTATGGACTTTAGGACCTCATGTAAAGAAGTTTTTAAACTTCAATTTTTAGCCAAGTCCTTTTTATAGTATAGGCTTAGATGATAGGACTTGAAGCTTTAAAGATCGAAGATTTCCTAAGCAGGATTCATTTCACTACGCAGAATGTTCTCTGCGCAGGTCGCCACTGCGCATAGATATCTTGCGCAGCCCTTGACCCTGCTCAGTTTTCAAGATCTCATTCCCCAAACTCTCAAGAGATCTCTGTGTGACCAATCATGGTGCGCATGCTGCTCATGCGCTAAATCCATGCGCGCCGGCAATACGCATGCCTTTGTACGCGGACACAACCTTGGTCAAGTTCCTCATCTCCTGATCTCACATTCTAGAAAGCTTGGAAAACGCTTAGAAGATGCACGCTTATTAAAATGCTGAGGTGTGCACAAACGACAAAATAAGCACACTCAGCAAAACCATTGGTGGAGACACGCTTCAAAGAAATATCTCAAGTGAAGACAGCTGTCAACCTTCTAGAAGAAGCTTTTGAATTTGGTCTTCATGCTCAGTCTCCAACGGCTCTAAATCACCTGCGCACCAATCATATTGTGCCAGATCATCAACTTTGATCAGAGCCCCAACGGCTATAAAGGACAGCTGCACGCCAATCACTTTGTGCCAGCTCATTGTCCTTGCTCAGAGCTCCAACGGCTATATTCAAGCTCTCAGCTATAAATAGCCTGCTTATCTTCATTTCCAAGCTGCCTTTTCTGATCGGCCTTTATTAGCCCTTCTATCGGCCCTTTATCAAGCCCCTCTTGTTGGCCATTATGCTTCAGAGCTCGAGTTTAATGCTTCACTGAGAAACCATGAAGATCTGAAGAGTGTTGCTTAGTATTTCCATATTCTTTAGAACAACCTTCAAGATCTTCAAACCTTCAAACTCCTGCTCATATCACAAAGCCTATATCACCAGAATTCTTGGTGCTCTTCATCTTTCATATTCATAGAGCCCAGAATTTCTGTCACACACACACCTCTTAAAGCTTTGATCATTCTGATCTTACTTCTTGAGATACACCGGTTTAGTCTAGGATTTGTTCTTCATAGATAATAGATCTTGAGTTAGTATTGAGCTCAAATGTTGTAATTTGTAATACTCTCTCATATAATAAGATCTCCATTAGAAATCCAAGACAAACCATCTTGGTAGAGGATGTAGATCTTTCATCGATCGAACCTCTCCAAATAGCTTGTTCATTATATCTATTGCATGTTTCTTGCTTAACTATTTATGAACTGCTTTGTTTGATCTTTCAGATTGCTACACTTTGATGTTGTAATTGTTATTGCTCATTTGCCTTAGAATCCTTTTTGCGCCACTCTTTAGCCTCATACTTAGCGCGTGCGTTTTTATCTCTGCGCAGTATACCCTGCGCAGGGCTGCTTTAAATTTTCGCTGTGCATTTCACACTCTCACTACGCGCTATACTTAGCTTATTTGAGAACTGTGCGCATAAGCCATTGATTTGCAAAAGGGTTTGAAAAGAATTTTAAAACGCTAGCGATTTTCACACCCTTGTTGCCCTTTAGGGACCAACAGTAGGTAACGGTCCACCTTTCACACTTAGGTTGATTGAGAATGATAGAGATGCCTGTGATGTGGGAATGTTTAGGTCTGCCAAGAAAAATAACATTGTGGAATTATTTGTGCATCTGGATAGATCAGTTGATAAGGGAAAGGGATTATCAGTAGTTGATAAGGGAAAGGGATTATCAGTAGTTGATAAGGGAAAGGGATTATTGGTAGATGAGGATAACAGGTCTGCTAATGTATTGCTGGTTGATAAGAATGTACATAATGGTGAAGAATCTGAACATGAGTTGCTACATGATGGTGAGTATGAAAGTGCAGAGGATGACATGGGTTGTGAAGTTAATGCTAATGGTATAGGTGTGAGTAATAAGAAGTCTGATGATGGAAACACTCATAAGAGGAATGTAGTTGAGTGGGATTATGGTGCAAGTGTTAAAGGGAAAAATGTGGCTTGTGACTATGACTCTAATGATGGTTTGAAGGGATATCGAAGTGAGGATGAAGACCACGTAAATAGGAGTACGAGAATAGTGTTCAATCCCAAGATTGATATGGTGAAACCACAGTTTGAATTGGGAATAGAATTTTCTGATCACAGGACATTGGTTGATGCTATTAAGAAGCATTCAATAACTAAAAAGAGGCAGATTTTTTTCATTAAGCAAGTGAAATAGAAGGTTAGGGCTAAATGCAAAGAACCATGCCCTTGGGTACTATATGCTTCTAAATGCCAAACTGAAGAGAACTTGGTGATCAAAACACTGAATAACAATCACACTTGTGGAATACACTTCAGGAATAGCCATGTCAATCCTAAATTATTAGCAAGTGAACAAGTGAATGATTGGAGAACAGATCTTACCAAACCAGCAAAGGCATTTAAGAACACAGTTTTTCAGAAGTACACTTCCAACATATCCATCACTCGGGCTTATAGAACAAAAAAGAAAGGCAATTCATTTGATTGAGGGAAGTGTTGCTAAACAATATTTGAAGTTGTGGGATTATGTACATGAGTTGAGGGGAGAGAAATCCAGGGTAGTTCAGTTTATATGACAACTGAAGAGGGGAGTGTAATGGAAGGGAGGGCTGTTTTTCAGAGGTCTTATGTTTGTTTAGGAGGCTTGAAAGAGGGTATGAAGCACTGTAGGAAATTCATATGCTTAGATGGTTGTTTTCTGAAAGGAGAGCATGGGGGCAGATATTAGCAGCTTGTGGGATTGATGCAAATAATAACTGGTACCCTTTTTGTTATGCAGTGGTAGAAGCTGAGACAAGGGATACATGACAATGGTTTATAAAATTTATAATTGATGACTTGGAAATGAGGGATGATAGGGAGTATATGGTTATGTCTGATAAACAAAAGGGGTTGATTGATGCAGTTAGTAGCCTGATGCCTAATGCTGAACATAGATTTTGTGTGCTTCATATGCTTCCAAACATGAGGACTGCAGGGTTCAGAGGCCTAGTGTATAGAGACCAATTGTGGAGTGCTGCAAGTGCAACAACTGAGGCTAGGTATAAGGCTTCTATGGAGGAAATTAAAGCATATAACCCTGAGTGTTTCAACTGGTTTGCTGATAAACCCCCACAGCAGTGGTCTAGGTCACATTTCAGAACAAACACCAAGTGTGACATACTCTTGAACAACTTGGCAAAGAGTTTTAACAGCTCCATTCTATCTGCTAGAGAGAAGCCTATACTTGCATTTCTTGAGAGTATAAGAAACTTGTTGATGACAAGGTTAGAGGAAAATAGGCAAATAGCTGAAAAGAAATGGGGTGGCTTGTGATTGTGCCCCAAGATTCAGAAGGAGCTTGAGAAAAGGAAAGCTATGGTCAGTCTATGTATTCCAACAGGTGCAGGGGTGGGAAATACCAGGTGTCAACAATGAGTGGCAGTCAATACTCAGTTAATCTGAATGAGATGAGTTGCACTTGCAGAAAGTGGGACTTGTGTGGGATTCCATGTAACCATGCTATTTCATGTATGTTTTTGAGAGAAGAACCTCCTGAGAAGTATGTTCATGATTGCTATAGGGTTGAAACATATAAGAAGTGTTACTCTTTCCTTATAAACCCAATGGATGGGCCTGATATGTGGCCCAAAACAGGTTTAGATCCTGTTTATCCACCAAACAAGAGGGTCCAACCAGGAAGGCCAAAGAAACTGAGAAAGAAAACCAACCTAGGTTTGCAGCAAGGTCAAGGTGGGGAAGAAGGAGCACAAGGAGAAGCAGCACAGGGAGGGGGAACCAATTGTTAATGATATGGAGCCTATGGATCTTGGTACTCAAAAGCTAAGAAAAAGTCAGTACCAGAGAACTATAAAATGCAGTGTTTGCAAGGTTTTGGGACACAACAAATATGGTTGTTCATTGAATGTAAGTCATCCCTTTTGGTTATGTTTATGTTGTCAGTTACTACAATAATAAATTGTTTGATTTATTTACTGTTTATGAGAATAACATTTTGTTTGTTTACCTTCATTGATGTGCTAGGTTGAAGATGGTAACAAGAAGCAAGGGCATAGGTGCAGTGTTTGTAGGGTGGAAGGACACAACAAAAAAAAGTGTCCAACTAGAGAACCTACACCAAACAATTCACAGGCTGCACAACAACCATCAACAAGCATGTCTTTACCATCAGCTACCACCTCACAACCTACACAGACTTTCCCATCACCAACCCTATCACCAACTGTCCCAAATCCACCATCCCAAGACTCTCAAATCTTCCTTCACCAAGAACCCAAACTCCACCACTCTCACCACAGACTTTCCCATCATAAACCCTATCACCAACTGTCCCAAATCCACCATTCCCAAGACTCCCAAATCTTCCTTTACCAAGACCCCAAACTCCACCACTCTCATCACAGACTTTCCCATCACAAACCCTATCACCACTTACACAACCTACACCACCAACACCAGTACTTAGATCAAGTCCTAGGTTTAAGAAAACAAAGTGAACCAAGAATGACAAGTCAACCTGTCTCAAAACCTAGTAAAAAGGCAAGTTTATATATGCTTTTCCTCTGTTTTTTTCTTTTTCTTGAATGTAGTACTAATTTATTGCCTATAATGTATAGGTTTCAAAGAAGAAGGAAGTCACACCACCAGTATTAAATCTTTCATATTATGCTCAGAATTCAAAGAGAAAGCGAACAAGTCAACCAAGCAAGGGGGAAGTAATGAGTGTCCCAAATCCACCATCCTCAACAAAGCCAGATCCACCAATACCAAGCCAACAAAAAGTGGTAATTTGCTTTTATCATTTTTAATCTGAATGAAATGAGTTACAGTTAGCATTTTGTGATTTTACTTATACTTGTATTATCTTTAGGTTGCAAAAAAAAGAGACAAGACAGCCACATCACCCAAGCAAGGAGGAACTAATGAGGGTGCCAAGGTCAAATAGACTGAAAGCAAGATTTGAGTTCAGGAAGGTAGAAGGGGTACTCAATTTGGATGATTCAGAAGGAGAAGAAGATATTGTACCTGCCAACACAATGTCTCAACCTGCACCATCATCTTCTCCAATATCTCAACCTGCTATGACAATGTCTCAACCTCCAAATCTGAGAAGTGTTGACAATAGGTTTCAAAGCATACAAGTCAGTGGGGAGCATGGAACAAGCCAGAGTATTCTCATCCACCAAGTGCTGCACAGCCTTACATTCAAAGAGGTGGGAGAAACTTTGTGTCATGGAAGGATTTGAGAGAGACTGCAAAGAATTTGCAGCAAGTAACAATGGAGAGGGCAAAAACTGAAGTTTGTGCTTTTCAATGGAATCAGATTCCCTTTTGGACATGTTCTCTTTTTTAGTTTTTTTTGTCACTTTATTTTCTTCAAGTACTTTAAAGTGTGACTTGTATGGTTGATGTAGTCTTTAATGACTTGTGGGGTCTTTTGTAGACTTTTCTTGACCCCTATTTTGGCAACACAACTTTAAGACCAAGAATTTGTGTGGTGTTTGATGATAAACTGCAATATATCATCTTTTGGACATGTTCTATGTTTCATACTTCTTCTTTTTTCTTGTTTCTTCATGTTTTATAAGTACTGTTATGTTGTCTTAATTCCATTAGTGTTGAAAACAAAACAAAACAACAACTCAATAAACTCATTTAACATCCATTCATTTCATCAGTGTTGGAGATACAATAGTACACAAATCTTCATTCTCCAATTTCTGCCATCATGGACTGAAATCCAACTAGTCAACAAAATCCCCAAATTCAACAAGATACTAAATCATTACAACATGCCTAAATTACATTTTACAATGCTTACCAACATCATTACAACACCATTTCATTTGTAGAAAATCCAAGAGAAAATCCAAGAGCAGATCAACAGAACAAACAACACTTTGTTCCTTCTTTTCAATCTGGCAATTTCACATTCCATTTCATTTCTCTTCCGAAGCAACCCGGGTATGACAATCTTTGATCTTGCACACATCTCTGGATCAATCCAAGCGAAATATCCACAATCTTGATTCTGCAATTTGAACAATTGTAATTTTGTATTTTGGCCGAAAAAAATTAGGCCTTTTTCAAGTACAAGAAATTACCTTTCTATTGGAGGAGCATTGAAGAAACCTGCGGCCTGGGTTCCTTTCAGTCCATGATGGTCACCAGTCGAGCTCTTCTACCACACCTGCACATCTCGTTTGGATTCATGATTTGAAATCCCTAATTTCTTCCCAAATCGTCAATTGGAAAATGAGGGAAACTACACATGTTCGCGCCTTATATCAGTGAAAACGTATAGCGTGGTTGTGTATTGTGTTTCTTCTAATATAAATTGCCCAATTTGCCCTCAACTCAAAGTCACGTGTAGTGCACGTGATCAGTTAACGGGGGAATTTGACAGAATCCGTCAAAAAGCCCTAATCGCCAAAAATTATGATTTGAAGCCCTGATCTAGCGAAAAAAAAAACCCAGAGCCCCCCCCTGCAGTTCAGGCCCTAATCTGTCATTAACCCTTTAATTATACTAATTTGTGCTAACAATTACATGGTAAGGAAAAGGGGAATTACAAAAGAAATAAAAAGTAACTTGTTTTTTGATTTTATGCTAAAGATTACATGTCAAACTTATTCTAACAATTACATTAATAAAAGTGGGGAATTAATGTAGTATTTTAAATGTAGGGATAACCTTTGACAACTTTAATATAATAAAGTGATCATTTGGGTCATGTCCCATTTGATGGGGATTGCATACTAAAGAAAGCACATAAATAAAATAAAGAGAAGTTGTACCTTGTTTGGAAAAGAAAGAAGACTCCAATCTTGTGATGAAGAAAATAGTGTTTTTGTAAAGAAATTCTTATGGAACAATTTGTGTTGAGTTTTTTGTAGAGAGAAGCTTCTTTTTTGTGGAGAAATTGGTGGTAGAGAGAATTTTGTAGAGTTTTTGTGTGTAAGAAGTGGTGTCCTTGAAATGAACCTAGGAGGTCCTTTTTATAGGTAAAAGGTTGGAGGGAAAAGATGATCAATCCATGTGAAATGAAATTGACCAATCAAAAATAAGATAAATAAGATAATAATAAAAGAAAATATTTTATTTTAGAGAAAGGGCTAGAATGGGGGATTGGGAGTTACAAAATAAACCTAGTAAATGTTTATGATCAAGAAAGATGTTTTGTATTAAAAGATGAGTTTTAAATCAGAAAATGGAGGAAACTTGGTGCAACCATAACAGCCAGTATGGGAAAGCGCGCGGGTCCCGCCTATGGAGCAGGACGCGTGAGCGGCCACTGATAATGCCGGAGGCGCCCGAGACTAAAAAGGACAGAATGACATAAATGACTCTAAAGTTAACTCTGTTATGCGGTGTAGTCCAAAACTAACAGAATCAGTTAGGAATTTAACAAAGTAACAGAAATTTACAAAAATAGTTAAATAAAAATACTATGTATGCAATCGGGGTGAGCGGTCCAAGGAGGGGTGTCTACATAGCCCCTCACGACGTGGATTGCAAAGCAAAACGCGTCGACGAAAGAAAAACAACCGCCGAGGACATCGACAAGAGAAAACAAAGACTCGATAAAACAAGAATTTGAAATTACAAAGATAGGATGCGCTCCCTGTGTGAGAGACTTTTGTTGATGGTAGAGGTACGGTGATTTCAGTGGTTTACCATGGACCAAAATTGTTGTTTAAAACCGCACCTTGCTTCTTTCTGCTGTTTGAAGCCGCATTTTCTTGTTTCTTCTGTTGTTTGAAGCCGCACTTGCTATTTTCTGCTGTTTGAAGCCGCACTTGCTTGTGTCTGCTGTTTGAAGCCGCACTTGCTGTATCTGCTATTTGAAGCCGCACTTGCTTGTGTCTGCTGTTTGAACCGTACTTGCTTGTTTCTCTGCTGTTTGAAGCCGCACTTGCTTGTGTCTGCTGTTTGAAGCCGCACTTGCTTGTGTCTACTATTTGAAGACGCACTTGCTGTTTCTATTGTTTGAATCCCCACTTGCATGTGTGCACTTCCTTGTGTCTGCTGTTTGAAGCCGCACTTGCTTGTGTCTGCTGTTTGAAGCCGCACTTGATGTGGTACCTGTTATGTGTGTGCTTGCAGATATAAGTGTTTTGTGTGTGATGTGTGGAATTGTGCTTGTGGTGCGTTGTGATTTGAAAAGCAGGGATTGCTTGAGAGAGATTTTGCAAGAATGGAGAATTTGCTTTTGTGTGTGATGTGATTTGAAGAAAGCGTGAATGATGTTCATACCTTCACTTACCATGGCCCCTTGATTTGGGATGGATTTCTGATGTTGTGGCTTTGATGAAGAATGTCCATGCTTTGGATGTTGATGAGTTGCTTTTAATTTTTGATGGAGGACAGTCATTCTTGATGATGAGTTGGTCGTGCCAAAGGCTGCCTACGTATCCCTTGAAGAGAATCATACCAGCATAGTTCAAGGGTGATGGAGAATTTTGGGGAAGAAGCTAGGAGCAAAGAAAAATGAAGCACATACTTTTTACACAAGTAAGGAGACAAAGAAAGTTTATTTACAAGAAAATATAATTTTTTTTTTTCCGAGACTAGGAGGAAAAGAATATGTACACATGTGAGAAAGAGGATTTTTTTTTTTAGTCCGTGGGTGAACCATTTTAACCATTGTGTGTTTTGTAAAGCCAACCAAAGATCAAATCATGTTCGGTCGAAGTCCGGATTGCCTCGCTTGAATTCTGTTGTCGTTGTTGTGCCCAACGAAGTTTGATGTCTAGCCCCAAGAGATTTGTCGATTACGGGGCTTCAAAATACTTTCAATGTCGAGATACCAAGGGGTTGCTGATTGTAAAACCCTTAGAATGCTTTTGATGCCAAACTTTGAATGTGACTTGCATAGCCCCAAGAGAAGATTATTGATACCAAGCTTCAAGATATTGCAAAGCCCCAAATGTCATGTACTTAAGATGGTGGAACGTGAAGACCTTTCGATGTAAAGCCCCAAAAAATGTCTTGGAATTGGCTTGGCATTATATCGCATCGTTTGGCAGAACTCTTAATAGTGATCTCCCTCTTACTCTTTCTTGGAGATGGATGGCCTTATTGTGGTCAATATCCAAATGGCGGAAGGTCCAAGTGTAGCAAGGTCTTCGGAAAATGTCTTGGGAGAGATTGTGGATGATAAGGTCTTGGCGTGATAAGGTCCCAGATGGGTATGTTTGCTTGAGTCTTCTTGGGTTGAACTAATAACGGATCTTCGGATGCAACTCGTGGGATGCAACTTGTGCTTTTGATCTCAGAGAAGGGGGTGCTGAATTGCAGAAACATTGGGTATAGTACTCGCTATTACCCGTTTAAGTGAGTTTAGCATATTGAATCTTTTTCCTTTTCTCTAAGACTTCCTTCATAATCTCGTCGTAAGTCACAACATAACAAGAATCATCAATCCATCCATAACATCGGATCCCTCCTTTCAAACCAAAATACCTTTGACGTGAAGTACTAAGAGACCCTTTAAGCTTGGACCACTCCCCACATTGCATTGCTCAAGTATCATTGCCCAAAAGATTGTCGAAGCCTCTTTAAAAAGACTTTCGGTGCCAAATTGATAGATGAAGCTTCAAATGTTGGACATGACTTTGCTATGGCCATCGTTGGGGGAGGTGAAGTGAATTGTACTTTTGCTGAAGGAGCCTTTCAAATTCAAGTCTAGCCCCTATAGTGCCATCATATATTGTAAGTAGAGAAAGAAAGGCCTATCCTTGATTGGGGGAACAAGCACGAGCACGCATGACAAGAAGGCTTTTCGACATTCCCTTTGAAAGACTTTGAGGATAGTCTCATACATCTTTCTTGAGCGTAGCCCCTAGGACTGATTAACTATCAAATGAAGTAAAAGAAGCTCTCGTTCTTGAGTCACATAGCCCCTAGGGCTTCATCATTTGTAGAGCAAAGCAAGAGACTCGTCCTCGTGCGAGGGAACAAACATAAGAGGACATGGAAAGAGCTACTCCATTCTCGGGAAGCCTTTTGACATACTTTAGGGGTACATGCTTGAAGAAGCTCGAAAATTGAGTTACACGTTGCTGCCATTTGTGATCCAACCAATTGGTTCATTGCAGACCATTCGTGCAAACTCTCACCCCTTTTTTGACTTTTTGATGACATATCAATCATGAGCTCATTCTCGGATGGGCCTTCTTTCACATGAGACCAAAAATGCACATCGCAAGAACAATCTCTCTTATACCAATAAACCAAAACGACCTTTGATTGTGCCATATCTAGTCGAGCCTTTTGCAATTCCTAAGTTGACTCAGTGGGGAATTGACTTGCTGAGGAGATTCAATGTAGAACTTGTGTAGTTGTCTTCTTTAGAGGCCGGGGATCTCCATTTCTCTTTCCCTTCTCTCTTTTACTCCCTCATTTTTTTTATGACGCACCCTGTTTTTTGCCTAACCGCCCTTTCGGGTTTTCAATCTATCGGGCATCTCTTTTGCGTATTTTTTTTTACTCAATTAATGAGGAAGTATGCATTGACTCTAGATAAGGATGAGAGACATGTGATTTTGTTGTGGAGACCTTTTGTCACTAATGATGAGTGACATTGACTCGACTAGGGAAGTACCCCCTAGTATTGAATTCATGTATTTATATATTTTTTTGAATGAGTCACGAAGGCAAGTAAGTCATTAAGAGAGAAGAGAAGAGAAGGAAGGCCCCAATTTGATTGCAAGAAACTGGGAGCGTAGCTAAAAGAGAATAAGCCCCTAGACTCGACGAGGAACACGAAATGATTTCAAATCTAGGAAAGTTATTCAATCTTGAGGTGATCAATTCATTGGCAAATGACTCGTACAAAGATGTCTTGACAAGTTCGAGATGAAAGCCGATCACCATAACGCACTAGGGCTAAACATATCTTCTTTCTTGCATGAGACCGGACCCGAAGGTTGCCTACGTTCCTCCAGTGTAGAGGCTCAGGTCACCGTAGTTCTTGTGGATGCTCCTTTGTTGATGTAGCTTTGTCTTTTGTTGGTGGAATGATATTGATCTTGTACTTCTTTGATTGAGGGGGGATATTTTTTTTTTTTTTTGCTCTATCTTTTGCCTAGGTTGTTTTGAAGAGTCAACCTAGCGAGTTGTTGTTGTTTTTTTTTTTTTTTTTTTAAATTTTAATCCCCCTTTGAAACATTGCTTGATTTTTTCTCCATGGTTGTAGTTCCACCTTGCTTTGGTGCTTGATGTCTTGGATTTGTCGTTGATGTTGTCGCCTTCGTCACGATGTTTAGCCCCTAGGAGTTCAAGTGATAGCCTTCGTTCCAAAACTCGTTTAGACATCTTTTCATCATTTTGCCAAGAATTAAATTGAACAATCTTGGAACAGTGTATGGGGACAATAACGACTTTTATATTATGATAAGACTCAAACTTCAACATTAATGGGAAGGAAGAAAACTTAATGCACACATTAGAGGACTTTTGATTTTTTTTTTAAAAAAAAAAAAACTAGGTAGAGAAAGTGAAACAGAGATTGTTGTCGTCGTCTTTGTTGTTCTCCCTATTTCAAACCCAAGTCATTCCTTGTTTCACGGTTGCTCTTCACCCATGGAAAATTCACCATTGTCGATCAAATCTTGGATGATGTTTTGGAGAGCGAAGCACCCCTCGGTAGTGTGCCCACTATACATGTGGTAGTTGAACCATTCTCGATATGCATGGTTCTTTCCAATCGCCTTCAGCTTGTATCCTTCCAAAGGCTTGACCTTTCCATTTGTCGTCAGAATTTCGAATACTTCGTCTTGGGTCATTCCTACGAGAGGAGTAAAAATTCGCTTGTCGGTGACACCTTTGTGGCTCTTGGGGGGCGGGGCACTTGAGCTTGTTTTACCGTTGACCTTTGCCTTGTTGTCGGCGAACTTTTGCAAATGGGCCTTAAGTTCGGAAACCTCTTCCTCATGAATTCTTTTCTCAAGAGAAAACGGGCTTGCCACCAATCATCCTTGCAACGGGCATCCTCGACAAGTCCATCCATTTGTTCCCCCATGGCTCTTATTATGTTGAAAAGCCTTTCGTTGGACATGGAAATATTGTCACCCTTGATGTTGTTGCCGTTCGAAGCCATTGGACCTATTGAAAGAACACGGTTGATCTTAGGTTGGCCCCACAAATACCTTTTGAGTAAAATAATTTAACCCACAAAAAAGAAAAAAAGACTCGAACCAGATAGGAAAAAAATTATTTTTTTATTTACAAAAGTCGGAAGGACGTAGTCTTTTTTGGGGGGTTTTAGAAAAAATAGTGGAATAGTCACACTAGTATATAGACCTTCTCGCGATCCCATATACTCATCGGATTCCACTACGCTTGTGAGACCTAAGTGTGACTGGATTAAACTAAATTAATGTCACAAAGCATACATGCGGAGATGGAGTTTTATTTCGTCCATAATAACCACTTAGGGACGGATTTTTATTTCGTCCATAATAACCACTTGTTTTTTTTTGGAAACGACATGTATGATTTGATGACATTAGTTTAGGGAAATTTCGACACATGAAACCGACTTGGTCACGGAGTGTTAGAACCTAGACTAAGAATGTGTTGGCTTGTGCTCGGCTAAAGAGAGGCTTAAAGGTCACCCCCGGCATGTAGTCATGAACTACACCACGGGTTGAGGTTTACCGCTTTGAGAGAGTCAAGGTCGGGTGGAGCTTGAAACTCTCTAGGACGGGCCTCGACACACATATATATATATACACATATATATATATACACACACACACACACACATATATATATATATATATATATATATATATATATATTTTTTTTCAAAGAGAGAAAAACAAATAAGCACGTATTTACAATTTTCGAATCACCCGTGTGACCGATAAAATAAACAGAAAGTAAAGAAGTTATGTGCAGGCCCGTTGCCCACACACTGTCAAAACAATTCTGTTCTGTGCACTGTTCTGTTTCTGTAAAATGCCCAGAATCGCGCGCCTTGGGGTGTAAGGATAAGAGGCGCGCGCCCCAGATAGAGAGAGGCGGAGGCGCCTGATTCTGGGCAGTACCTGCAAAACAGTGGACTCAGGGGATTGCTCTGGCCCCAAATTATAGAAATTTTCCCCTGCAGACATTGTTGGCACAGAAACATGGAATTGAAGGACGAGATGAGAGGCGGGCGATTTTGGGTGGTTGGGGTCAGACGCGCGCGCTTTAGGCCAAAAAGGCCAGAGATGTGCGCTTTAGGCCAAAAAGGCCAGAGGCGCGCGCTTCCAACCCTTTTCACCATAATGCCCAGAAAACAGTAAAAAGAACACCAAAAGTAAGAAACGCAAGTTTAACCCTCTATGCTGTCCCCAGCGGAGTCGGCACTGTAGATACCCGGGAAAGCCCCACTACTTGGCTAGAGAGGTGGAAGGATCCTAGGATGTCTAATTGATTTTAATTGTTAGAGTCGCTACCTATGTTATTAAGGGAACATAAGAAAACCTAAAGATAGCCTAATTTATGTTACGAAACCAAAGACTTGGGAGAGAAGGGTTCGGAGGTTAGGTTACGAAGTGAGAAGTACTTAAACACCCACTCTGCCCCGCTAACGCGGGTCTTGCTACTAAAGGTGTTCTAATGCTAAAAAGTCCTTCTTTTAATTATACTAATTTGTGCTAACAATTACATGGAAAGGAAAAGGGGAATTGCAAAAGAGAAATAAAAAGTAACTTGTTTTATTGATTTTATACTAAAGATTACATGCCAAACTTATTCTAACAATTACATTAAAATAAAAGTGGGGAATTTAAAGTAGTATTTGAAATGTGGTGAGATAACCTTTGACCAACTTTAATATAATAAAGTGATCATTTGGTCATGTCCCATTTGATGGGATTGCATACTAAAGAAAGCACATAAATAAAATAAAGGGAAGTTGTACCTTGTTGGGAAAAGAAAGAAGACTCCAACATCCAAGTTATGGTTTTGTCCAAGTAAAGTTATCATCTTTTTTCATGTTAAATCTTTATTCAATGATTGCTCAATCCATTGCCTTGGTTCTTGTCTTGGTTATCCTCACATAGATTTGATGCATAGGATGAGCTTGTTGGTTCCCTTTCTCATTTCCCCCATTTGATCCAGTTTATGTTCTGTCCGGATTTCAACAGAACCCTTGTTTCTGTCTGAGTCTGGACATATTATGATCAAGAACTTATGGAAATGACTGTCGAGGAAGAACAATCCGCACAGACCCTTTTGCTCCATAAAGGTCCGTACGGACCCTTTTGCCTCCATGGCAGTTTGTTTTCATTTTGTGTCTAATATTTCCGTTCTGGTCTATTCCTGCCCCAAAAAACAGTCTTTTAATTAAAACACACACACACAAGATTTCAAAAAGGGTAGGAAGACTCCTTATTACGAGCTGTTTTAAGTGAACATGAATGTTCTTCCAAGACGTAACCTGACCTCTGAACTCAAGATCTCACCTTTTTATTGTTGGGTTAAAATTAACAATATGGCGACTCCAAGTTAAATGTTTTGGTCCGTCCCATTGTGTTTGATTCCATTCGAGTCTGAGAAACCCGATATTCTCGTGATTTGAATCCCGACATCTTACACATCCCGATGACATTTTTCTTTCTCAACGAAAATATTCTCTAGACATTTGTTCCGAGACGGGACTTCTTGGTGCTTGTCCCGCACTTATACCCATTGAACAAAATCATCGTTTGGCTATAACTGAGGATGGGGATTTGTATGACCCTGAGTCTTATCGGCGTCTTGTGGGGCATCTTAGCTATCTCACTATTACACATCCGAAATTATCCTAAGTGTGCGTATCCTTTCACAATTCATGAATAAACCTAATCTTGTTCATTGGAATGCAGCATTGAGTGTGGTTTGTTGTATAAAATCTCGCTCGGGACAAGGCATTCTTTTGCGGTCATCTTCTAATCCACATTCGCGAGTGTAGACACCCCGCCTTGGACCGCTCACCCCGATTACATACATAGTATTTTTATTTAACTTATTTTTGATAATTTATGTTACTTTGGTTAAGTTCCTAACTGATTTTGTTAGTTTTGGACTAAACCGCATAACAGAGTTAACTTTAGAGTCATTTCTGTCATTCTGTCCATTTTAGTCTCAGGCGCCTCCGGCACTGTCAGTGGGCCGCGCACGCGTCCTGCTCTATAGGCGGGACCGGCGCGCTTCCCATACTGGCTGTTACGGATTTGTACCAAGTTTCCCTCCATTTTCTGATTTAAAACTCATCTTTTAATACAAAAACATCTTTCTTGATCATAAACATTTACTAGCTTTATTTTGTAACTCCCAATCCTCCATTCTAGCCCTTTCTCTAAAATAAAATATTTTCTTTTATTATTATCTTATTTATCTTATTTTTGATTGGTCAATTCCATTTCACATGGATTGACCATCTTTTTCCTCCAACCTTTTACCTATAAAAAGGACCTCCTAGGTTCATTTCAAGGACACCACTTCTTACACACAAAAACTCTACAAAATTCTCTCTACACCAATTTCTCCACAAAGAAGGCATCTCTCTACAAAAACTCTATACAAATTGTTCCATAACAATTTCTTTACAACAACACTATTTCTTCATCAAGAAAAAGATGACAACTTTATCATGCAAGTAAGGTAAAATAAGATAAGACTTGATAAAATGACAACTTTAAATTGTAAAGAAACACTTAAGATTGAGACTTTAACATAACAAATCTCCATCTCCCCTTTGTTCATCATTTTAATACACTTATGATGTGCAAGATGAAACCTTTAATATGATCACTTGGGTGATTTGGGTCCAAATAATATAATTATAAACTTGGTAAAATAAACACTTCTAAAGAACAAGACTAGATAAAAAATTATGAATTAACTAGACATTTAATTAAATATGAAGAAAAGAGATTTTGGTCATCCTAGGCTTAGGGAAATGATTTAAAGAGAGTGAATCTCAACATTACCTTTTTCCATCATGGGAGAATTAGTACCAAATCCCAACTAGACACAAAGATTACATTTTATATGATAACAACAAAGCAAACACCCAACAATATATATTTGACAATAAAATAAAGACTTGAAATTAAAAGAGTAAGGTTAAAGATTAAACCATTAAGCAAGTTTGGTGTAGATCTTTTGAAGATTGAAGCAAGCACTACTAGAATCATGAAATTTCTCAATGAAAATATGGCAACGACCATGGTTGGTTGCCAAATAGCAACAGACAAACTAGATTTGGCAACGACTTACATGTGATTTGGCAACGACTTGATTGTTGCTAATTTTGTTTAAAGAATGCCAATGACTTGGTCGTTTCTAAATTTTGATATGGGGACGGACAATGAAATTAGCAACGAATTGGTCGTCCCTAAATTTTAGTGGGAATTCAAAATTTGAGGAGAAATTTGAAATTCAAAATTTCAATAGTTTTAATTAAAATAAATGTTAATTATTAATAATTAATTAATATTAGAAAAAAAAAAATTAAAATAATAATTTGTGAACTCAATTAAATTAATTAATTACTAATATACTATTTATTTTCATTTATTTTATGATATTAAACTAGATATATATTTAATATTATATTAAATAATTACAAAATAATAAATTATTTATTTGATGATTATCATTATCTAACTAACCTTATAATATTAAATGAATTAACTTATAACCCTTAAGTACAAGGCATAGTTAATGATTTATGTTTTCGTTATTCGTGGCAGTGGTGGCGAATAAATATTTGTGGGCGTGGTGGTGGTTAATGGTGAGGGTTGTGGTGGTGCGGTGAATTTTTGATGAAGTGGTGTAATTGGTACTAGTAGTGGTGGTGGTATGAGTGGTGTTGATGGTCGTAATTGTGGTAGTGTCAAAGTTGGTGGCGGTTGTGTTGGATTTCATGTCTTGACTTGAGAATGTTAGATCCAAAAGAAGGAATGTACTTGCTTTGAGCAAATGTACATCGACCCTTAAGGATGTAATTTCCTTGGGACTTGACCATTTTCAATGGTTGGCTTTACTTGACTTGGCTTGGTTTGGGTGTATGATTAAGTGGGTTCAAAGATGAGAGTAATACTAATTTGAGTAGTTTGTTACCATCATCTAAGAAAAGCCATAAATCTCCCAAATATGGGAAGAGGAGTATTTTACTCTAAGGATTTAATGACAGAGTAAGGGAGTATCTACTAGAAAATTAGAGACCATTTGCTTGAGAATGAGCCTTCTATTTATAGGGGAAGGCTTGGGGTAGAAGGGTGTATAAATGGGCTGAAAGGGTATTTTGGTCCCAATAAATTAGTTTAGGGACCAAGAAATAGGATAAAATATCCTATTTTTTGGTATAGGCTGATTTAATAGGCCGGAGAAGGTTCAACGGTACATCAAATGTACATCAACCCTTAAGGATGTAATTTCCTTGGGACTTGACCATTTTAAATGGTTGGTTTTACTTGACTTGGCTTGGTTTGGGTGTTGGATTAAGTGGGTTCCAAGATGAGAGTAATACTACTTTGAGTAGTTTGTTACCATCATCTAAGAAAGGCCATAAATCTCCCAAATATGGGAAGAGGTGTATTTTACTCTAAGGATTTAATGACAGAGTAAGGGAGCATCTACTAGAAAATTAGAGACCATTTGCTTGAGAATGAGCCTTCTATTTATAGGGGAAGGCTTGGGGGTAGAAGGGTGTATAAATGGCTGAAAGGGGTATTTTGGTCCCAATTAATTAGCTTAGGGACCAATAAATTGGATAAAATCTCCTATTTTTGGGTATAGGCTGATTTAATAGGCCGGAGAAGGTTCAACGGTACATCAAATGTACAGCAACCCTTAAGGATGTAATTTCCTTGGGACTTGGCCATTTTGAATGGTTGGTTTTACTTGACTTGGCTTGGTTTGGGTGTTAGATTAAGTGGGTTCAAAGATGAGAGTAATACTACTTTGAGTAGTTTGTTACCATCATCTAAGAAAGGCCATAAATCCCCCAAATATGGGAAGAGAGAGTATTTTACTCTTAAGGATTTAATGAGAGAGTAAGGGAGCATCTACTTGAAAATTTGAGACCGTTAGCTTGAGAATGAGCCTTCTATTTATAGGGGAAGGCTTGGGGGGTAGAAGGGTGTATAAATTAGCTGAAAGGGGTATTTTGTTCCCAATTAATTAGATTAGGGACCAAGAAATATGATAAAATCCCCTATTTCTGGGTATAGGCTGATTTAATAGGTTGGAGGAGGTTCAACGGTGGAGATCAGGTGGATAGGTTGATCCGACGGCGCTGGAAGGCTCCTGGAATGGTGGGCGTGCTGGAGGATTCTGATTGGAGGAGAGGAAGGTGTTGACGGCTTGTGATTGGGGCATGTACTTCACATGCAGCTGAGGGAGTGAGGAAGCTAAGAAAGGAAGGGGACAACGGAGAACATCTGTACCAATCAGATCCAGGCACACCTAGGGCATGTCATAACAAGGCGCTAGTTGTAGCAAATGGAGGAGCGCTACGTCATCGCTGGAGTTGGAGCTGTCGGCCGCCGTTATGCTCCGTACGGATTGATGTGTTATGGAAGAATAATGCTGCGTATCGAGCACTTCTCCCTCTTTTCCTTCTTAGGTAATTTCGGTTATTCCCACAAAGTCCGTTATGGGTTTTTTGGGTATTAAACCATGGTCCCCATCCTTTTGTATATCCAGAAATCCCTCCCTTAGATAAAATAATTTGGTAAATCCTCAAAAGGCCTCTTTAAACTCTAAAATGACCCAATTAAATCCCAAATTACCCCTAAGTTCTATTCTTAAATATTTTCTTAAGAGCTATTCGGATTGGGGTACTTATAGAGCCCCTCGGCAACGGTGCTTTCAAAGGAAGTGGGGTTGTTGATAAAAGAAAGATTCCCGATCTGGTGAGTTACCAAGATGGTAAAGAAGGTGACCGAAGAAGTCGAATGGCCTGACCCTTTTGAAATGATTCTTACGTATCCCTTTCCGAGGGAATCAAGCGGTCGTAGTTTTGTGTGAGATACTTTGAGGTGACTCAAACCTAAGGAGACCGTTTAAGGTCGAACGGGAGACTAGGTATCTTAAGCTGGGGAAGAAAGACTGTTGAGGTTGAACGAGAAACTTGGCGTCTCAAACCTAGAAATACCGTTGAGGTCGAGTGAGAAACTTGGCGTCTCAAACCTAAGGGGACCGTTGAATTCAAACAAGAAACTTGGCGTCTCAAACCGAGGAAAACCATTGAGGTCAGGCGAGAAACTTGACGTCTCAAATCGAGAAAGACCGTTGAGGTCGAATGAGAAACTTGGTGTCTTAAAACTAAGGGGACCGTTGAGGTCGGATGCGAGACTTGGTGTCTCAAATCGGGATGACCCTTGAGGTCAGATGGAAGACTCGGTGTCTCAAACCGGGATGACTTTTGAGGTCGGATGGGAGACTCGGTGTCTTAAACCGGGATGACCTTTGAGGCCGGATAAGAGACTAGGTGTCTCAAACCGGGATAACCTTTGAGGTCGGATGGCTAGACCTAGGGGTATAAGATTCTTACGTATCCCTTTCGCAGGGAGTCAAGCCTTACGTAGTGCACACTAAAGCTGAAGTAAGAAGTTTTTTCTGAACTGGGGACTGGTTAGCGGGAGTCTACCCGACAAAAGGATTTCTTTTATCCTAAACTTGAAGACTGGTCCGGGAGTCCACCTGGAGAAAGGAATTTTATCCTTAACTGGAGACTGGTTCAGGAGTCTACCCGGAGGAAAGGTAATTTGGACCTTAACCTAAACTTTAGACTGGTTAGCGGGAGTCTTCCCGGAGGAAAGGCAATATGGACCTTAAATTAGACTGGTTCGGGAGTCTGCCCAGAAAAAGGCAATATGGATCTTAACCTAGACTGTTTAGTGGGAGTCTACCAGAAGGGAAAGGAACTTTTGTCCTAAACTAGGATTCTGCACTCGCTTGGAGGCATTAAGCCTGACTTAAGTATCTTAATTGGTCAACGTGCTTCTCTTAGAGGAAGGTTGACAAAAGGATCGGGCTTACATCGGTTTGACGGCCGAAAATAGGTTGCTAACTTAAAAGAGATCATCTTGGGGTCAAAGACTTATCTTGGTTAACAGACTTCTCTTAGGGGAAGGTTGACAAAAGGATCGGGAATATGTCGGTTGACGGCCAAAAACAGGTTACTAACTTAAAAGGACCATCTTGGGGTCAAAGACTTATCTCGGTCAACGAACTTCTCTTGGGGGAAGGTTGACAAAAGGATCGGGCTTACGTCAGTTGACAGCCGAGAATAAGCTTAACTGAGTGGAAAGGGTGAGTCGCAATGGAATTAGATTTCAACAGACTTGTTTGAAAATAATGTATTTTTGATTTTTTTTGAAATCTCGGGGTGCTTAACCCTTGAAGAGATCGGAACTTTAAACTATGAAAACTTTTTTAGTTTAATGAACGTGAGCCTCATGGAGGGAAACAGGGTCAAGACGCTTTGCATCATAACTTAAGGACCTAGGGAGTCCAAGATAAAACAAGGGTAGGGACGACCTACAAAAGATGGTATGGACGAGATGGTCCAAGACACGAAAAGCAATTTTGAGTGGAGATTAAATCTTTTGTTTGAAACATTCTCTTATTTGTAAATGCATGTTTTTAAAGGAAAATCTTGTAATGAAGCGTTTTAGTCAATTTTTGATTTTAACTTAACCACGAGGGTTGACACGCATAAAGTCCTTTTGAGCTTTACCCACTAGCTGGAACTGATCGGAGGTAGGAAACCCGTTTGTCGTTGCTGCAGGAGTAGGCCCAGTGTCTTTGTTGTAGGGGGTAGCCCCAATGTTGTTGAAGGACCTTGATATCCATTTGTCTTTGTCGGAATAAGCCGTTGGAAGCCCCAATTTTATTGAAGGATCTTGATCTTTGATGTTTGTCGTAAGAAGCCGTCGGAAACTCCAATGTTGTCAAAGGATCTTGATCTTTGATGTTTGTCAGAAGAATCCGTCAGAAACTCCAATGTTGTCAAAGGATCTTGATCTTTGATGTTTGTCAGAAGAAGCCGCCGGAAGCTTCAATGTTGTCGAAAGATCTTGATCTTTGATGTTTGTCGAGAGCCCCAATCTTTAGCCAATTGGACATTGGAGTAAGGTAGGAACCCATCCTTTTTCATGACACAGCTTTCTTTTTTCTAGGCCGCCCTTGCGAGTTTTCAACCTAGAGGGAATCTCTTTTGCGTTTTTTATGGCACACCCTGTTTTTTCCCTAGGCCACCCTTGTGGATTTTCAACCTAGCGGGTTACTTTTTTTTTTTTTTTTGCTTTTGTGAGTGATCCAGTGTTAAGCCAAAATGTACGGCTTAGTTTATTCCGCAATTGCACGGTGTTGTTATAGTATAGAATTGTGCAAGTACGGGTCGTTCACACGGAGACAAAGTTACTTTAGGAAATATTGTTTTTTATGAAAATTGGTGAATAAAAGTTGATAGGGGAAATTAATTATTTGTTACTTATCTAAAACCAATACAACTACTCTAACTTGGATGTATTCTATATGATGAAGATATTCCCGGGGTTGGGACTCAAACAAGTATATTCATAAAAATAAATCATGCTTTTATAAAATGTTCAAATCATAAATCAAGGATGATACGCTAGGTTGTGCCAACTTCTCATGATCAAGGCTTAAAACACACGTATTTTAATACTAACACGGCCTTTCTCTCGATGGTTCCGTTCATTAGTAAAAATCCATTAAGTTTATAAAATCCACCTATTTTCCAATAAAGGATCATCCCTAGGCAATTAATCTACTCTCGCGATTAATAATACCTAGTTCAATTCACATGGTTCCGTTAATCAAGATTCACCGCTAAGTCCTTCTCTTGATTAACAAGAATCATACGAATAAAGACGTCTCCCATTCGTAGACATTAAGAAAAATATGTAGAAAATTGATTTAAGATGAAGATAGAAGAGAAATAGCATGATTAAAGATAATGAACACATAATGTCGAGTTTCCAACCCCAAGAACCTGGGGGATTTCTCACTAGCCATAATGAAAATCACAATGATGAAATGTAAATAAGACATATAAATAAGAGTAAGGATTAGAGATAATTATTCACAATATTTCAATGAAGAACAATGGCTGAAAAATAATCTTTAAATGTTTTATTTCTCCAAACTCAGAAAATGCTCAAGAACACCTTGATGATTCTCTAAAATTCTGGAAATAGTGATGTTATGGAATACAAAATACGTTCAGAGTATGTTACCAATAAAATCTAGATGCCTAAACTACTGAATTCTAGTCCTTTATATAGGCGTTGGAACAAGAGTTGCACCAATTCCCGAATGGCTTCTTGACAGAATGTTTGTTGTTTTTCGCTCCTTAGTGAACCGCCGTGCAAGCCATAACACTCGGCCGTGGACTTCCTGTGGTGCTTCAATTCTTCATTTTTCTTGTGCCCAAGCATTCCTTCTTGCTCACATTTGTTCTTCCTTCCTCAACATACCTACTTTCCTTTTTAGTGCAATAATCACCTAAACCCTGTTCAATTCCACGAAAACACACCACCAAGTGCATTATATCTGCATATTGAAAAAAAATGAAATAAATTAAGCTAATTATTACTAAAATAAGGTAAAAAGACTATATTTTTTGAACCTAAATGATTATAAAAATCAACTCCCCCACACTTAATCATTGCTTGTCCTTGAGCAAGTTAAACATTGAACAAAAAGGAAAAAGGAGTGTAAATGACACAAATAAGAGAAACATGAAAGGTCATCAATGCTCCCTCAGATAGCGTTATGTAAAGTATTACCTTCGTAAAAAAAAGACTTCTATCTAAATTTTCCCTCCCAACAAATTTGTGAAAAAGAATCTAAGATGATATTGGAGAGTAGATAGAAAAATTGTAAATTTATATAGCATGAATAAATTCTATCAAGTAAAAGCATTTTGAGATAACTAAATAAATTTGCGAGTTACAAGTACGGATTGCAAAGAAATTCACTCTTTAGAGTGGTTTGTGAAGAAAATTTTCATGCTTAGAAATACATTACTAAACTATGATTTTTATTCCTTAACAAAGATATTCATAAGTTGTTATGCACCGTGTGTAACGACCCTAAAACCCGTCCCTATTTATTTTATATTTTTGGGAATTTTAATTTGACATTATGTGTGCATTTTATGTATTGCATCATATTTTATGATTTGCACATCTTACTTGATTATTTGTGCTATTTATTTAGTTAGTAGTAATAATGGTTAATGGAGTTAAATGATTAAGTTGAACCGTGGTTGTACGGGGTATTTGGCCAGTGTTTTAGATACTATTAAAAAGGGTTTCTGAAATAGAGGATGTGCATATTGTTTAAAGTTCAATCTTGGTTTAAGTCTTAGGTGATATCCTAGAGTACCTAGAGGGTTGTTGTGGAACACCCTAGTGTTTGAAATGGGTTCCTTTGTAACATAAGAGTTGTGGAATTAGACTAAATGTTAATTGGATTTGGTTGAACGTCTTTTGATGTGGTTTGGATTGGTTCATCTTTGTGATGTGTTTGGCTTGGTTCCCTACTTTGGAATCATTGTCCTTGGCTATTGTTAAGCAAGTATTCATTACTATGCTAGTGTTAAAGTCCAGATGGTCTTGTGTTGTGGAGTCGGGCAGTGGTAGGGATTATAATGGCACACGAGCCAAGTTCATTGTAAGGCTTCTACCATTGGTTTCCCATTTTTTGACCCCCAGTCCAGATTGACCTTGGATGGGATGAACTAGCTCCCTCGAGTGAGCATTTGGGTTATGACTTTGTGTCATATTTTCCTCTCTGGTTACTTTGGTTCTATTGGTTATGGTTTGGTTTTCGGGATCCCGGCTTCAGCTATTTATGCTGCTCAGATGGTTTTCTCAGATGGTTATATGTTTGATTCGAGAACCTTGTCTCAGTATCCATGTATGAGTGTATAATTTAGCCTTATGTGTTGCCTGATGAGTTGGTCGTTATTTCCAACCGGTATGGGATGGTTGGCGATAGGGAGCCTCTCATGTTATGTGCTATATGCTATATGATTATTTGTTGATATTGTTTCTTTATAATTATCATATCAGCATGTAACGTAGTTGCATTTTAGTAGCTTACTGAGATTCATTCTCACCCCTTATTTGTTTACTATTTTAGATAAAGGCGAGTCCATGGAATAAGATAATTGCACAGTAGGACGTCGTGATGGTAAGAGTTTGGGATATGAGTTTTGTCAAGGTTACATTACATAGATGTATAACCTTTTGGGTAGAGTTTCCTTGACTTCATCATCTTGTAACACCTATATTTTGGATAATGTCGGTGTATGTACATTTGTATAAAAGTTTGTAAGCCTTCGGGCTAAATACTTTCGTTTGTGAAAGTGGTTTGAAAAGTTTGTTTGAAAGTTAGTGAAAGTCTTTGAACTTCAAGTATGGATTTTGTTAAACTTTATGAAAGTATATTTCGAAAAAATTTCTAAAAGTGTTTTATAACGTCTTCCACTCGTGTCCCGAGCGTGGGGCCAAGTAGGACTACGGGTCTGGGGCGCGACACCGTGAATCACAAAAAATGAGAGGCGGAGGATGATAGTGGAAAAGGTTAGAGATTATTATATTTGAACGTGGAAATTGAGTTCCTTGTTTACAATTGTCACATTCTATAATGATTTGTTCATTTAGATATTTGAGTAGACAATTTACAAGAAGTTTATAATTATTTAATTAGCCTTGAAAGTGGAAATGGAAAGGTGGTTTTATGCGAATATTTTGTGATTCGGGAAGTGCATAACAAGAAAGTAAATCTTAGAAAAAAATAATAAAAATTGAGTGTTTTGTGATGCAGACGCAAGTATGATTTAAAAAATTTCACAAGTATATGTAACCAAACTTAAATGACAACAAATCCATTAATAAAATTAATGCTCTTACTTAATAAACTTTATAAATCTATATTAATTTTAGAATTTTCTATTTACCACCCAATATAATCCTAAGTTCTTTTTATCAAATTTTTCAAGAAATAAAAAGTTTACTTTGGCAAATGATAATAACTATGTCATCATAATGGGAGCATTGTTTTTTTTTTTTTTTTTTTTTTTTTTTTTTTTTTTTTTTGAAAAATCGGAACATTGCCCTTACATTTAACATGCATAATTAAAAAATAAAATAAAACATGAACTCTTAATATAAACTTCCTAATGCAAAAGATTGAAAGAAAAACTAGCATGCAAACTAAAAAAAAAGGGATAAAATATACTACCCCCACACTTAAAATAAACATTGCCCTTAATGTTTCAAAATAGAGCAACGGACATAAAAGAATGGGGGTGGGGGAATAAGTACTCACTGTGGTGGTGGTGGAAAGTTGTCCCAATGTGCTACCCCGTAGTCATAAATTGCGCTCACTCTTCCTTCAATATTGTACACCCGACCCTCTATGTTGTTTTGGAATCGAGAGAAACCTTGGGTGAATTTGGTTAGAGTTTGGAGCATTTGATCTTGTTGGAGTGACATTAGGTCGAACCATTCATTAAAATTTGGAGGCAATTGATTAGGGGGGGGGGGGGACCGGAATTTGTTGTTCCTCTTCTCCTTCCTCTCCTTCACCTTTATTTTCCCCTTCAATAGGACCCAAAGTTCGAGGGATGAACCATGTTTGGACTTGGTTGACTTCAACTATGGTCAATTCATCATCGGGAAGGGTAGTGTATGCTATTTGGTTATTCCTCCTCCTAAAAACCAAGTGAACCCTCCTTGACCATTCTCAGCAATCATATTCTTCATTTTAAAGGCCCTAATGTCTAAAAGCCTCGATCCCCTAACTGGTTCCTAAGCTTCGGGACCCTCCTCCCGGATTTGGGTTCCTATATGTTTGTCTATGAGAGTTATCATACCCCACACGATTATCCCGTTTATTGTTCGCCGCTACCAAATCGAACAAGTTCTCAATAAACAATCCTCCCAAGTTTACTTCTAAGTATTTTTTTACAAAGGCATAAAGCAAGTATAACTCGGTTTTGTTGATTGTCCCCTTAACCTCCCGTGCAAAAATGGTTCACGCGTATATTCGATGAATAATGCGGAGGACAGGGTGGATAATTGAGGAGGACTTGGCGGAGTGGGAAGTATAATCATTTCTTCCCGTGATTTGCCTCCAAAACTGACTTTCAGAAAATTTGACTAGGATGACATCACTAGTACAGATTTAGGCTTGCATAGCGTTTTTTTTAGGCCTTACATAGCGCATAAAAGCGCTATACAAGCGACCGCTATGTAAGCTTGCATAGCGCTTTTTATGCGCTGTCTAAGCGAAGGGTCTAACATAGCGTTTTTTAAAAATCAACTTGCATAGCGCTTTTTATGCGCTATCTAAGTGTTTTTTTTTTTTTTTTGTAAATGCCAGCTAACTTAGATAGCGCATAAAAAATTCTATCTAAAGCTATTTTTTTTTAATCATATTTTGTCCCTGCTGCACCTATTTTTATATAAATTATAACCTTGAAATTGAATAAATAAAAATTAATATTAACTAACAAACATTTCATTCAACAATAACAATCAACCTTTCATTACATACACCAACAATAATTCTTACAATCATCCACAAGAGTTATAAACTAACAAGATTTAGATCTTTGTTCTTGATCATCAACAATATAGTTAATCTTACAATCAACAATTCATTACATACACCCTAATACCGGAACAAAAGCATATAAACTGTAATTTCTGGGACGGACGGCTTTAATGAAGAAATACCTCTCTTTATCTCTTTGAGTCCAAAACTGGTAACCCTAAAAGCGAAAACGCATACTTATATATTGAACGACATAAACCGACTTGGTCATTGGGCTCCATAGACTTTGAACCCGTTAATCACATGAAGGCCCATATTCTAGAAGCCCACATTAAAGGCCGACATATCTAAACCGAGCAGGCGGGACACGCCTAGGCCGAGATCTAAGAGCCTAATCTCCAGCCGGCCTCTATGACGAGCCGAGTTGGATGACGGGCCGACTCCCATCAGTAAGGTTACTTCCCTTATATCAACAGGAGACTACTCGCGGAGTTCAATTACAACACAAATGCAGAGAATCCTTATCTAAACAAGGAGATCCCTGATGCAATACAAGCAGGATATCAATCATCCTTATCATGACTATATTTTATCAGAATACGAGTCACACAACAACAAGGGATCCCTGGATTTTCTAATAAGTTAGGACTCATTCACCCATTCTTATATAAACAGGTCCTACATACAAGAAACGGGTAATGAACTCTTTTGGCTCTAAACCATAGTCAATTGATTTCTATCTTTACATTTACAAACCGTATTCTTATTCTCACGCCGGAGGGCCTTCTCCGGTGAAGCCCTGGCATAGTTTACGTTTGTTCATTGTGCGCAGATCCGTACGAGGAAGTTCTTATTACTGGATTTATCTGAATCGTTAGACGAAGGCTGATCCGGTATGTTTTTGGCAGCATCAGTTTGGTTCCATTGCCGGGAAGCGTCCGATCAGAGAACTTTTTATCCGGATAACCACAATTTCCTCATGTCTGGAAATCCGACCGACGGTGCACAGGCGAGTGTTACGCCCGATGCTAACCTCAATCCGCCACCACTGGCAAATAACAATGCTTTGAATCAAGGGCTCCATCCTCCGCCTCGACCTCAAGAAGCTGGTATGCACACACGCTCCAGAGGGCCTCCACCGGAAGTTACCTAGAACTATGGACAGAGGAGACAAATGGCTTCACGCCCTCAGAATACCGAAGCCGGCCCATCTAGGCCATCACCAATTGACCGGAGGGTATTATTGAAACAAAATCTCTCGACCCTCCAACAGTTAGCTGACGCTCAAAGGGCCTCTTCTGGAATATGACCCGAACCATTCCTTTGCACCCTTCATCCAGACCTCTGGTACTAGAGGAGCTCCGAAAGGAGAGGGAAGAATTAACCCTAGGGGAATCACATGTACCGAGGACTGACGTCCTCAAAATCCGCGTGATGGAACCCCTGGAAGTCGAGCTGCCCATTCGAGCCGACTTGATGGTCGACTTGGCCCAATTAATAATGGGGCGAGAGATCTGAGAGATCAGATAAACTAAAGGAGGGAAGAAGGAGAAGCTGAGTCCCCCGGTGTGGTTATTTTGGGAGAAAGACGGTGATGGGAGAACCAACATCAAGTTCCACTAAGGCATGTACCGCCTCGCCGCACTCCACCAAGACGACCTCTAGTTGATCCAGAGATAAGCCGAGTCGCTGGAAGAGGCTGAGATAAAGAAAGAGAGAGACCTAGGAGTTCTCATCGCAGCTCGGTGATAAGCGAAAGGCTCATAATAGACTTACAAGAGAGACTGGAAAACATAGAAATGAACCAGGGCAGAGAAAGCCCAGGACTGATTATGATGCAATGCGTCCATTTTCACAATGGATCAAAGATTCTCTACCTACTTCAAAATTGAAGTTACCTCACCTGGACAAATACTCTGGCAACTCAGATGCTTTGGATCACCTCCAATCCTTTGAGGGTATGATGGCGCTAGTGTCCAACCAGGATGACGTACTTTGCAAGGCCTTTGCTAGTGCGTTGACCGGGGCAGCCATGTCTTGGTTCATGGACCTGGAGAGGGGAAGCATTGATTCCTTCTATAAATTAAAATCGAGGTACTTGGAATATTTCGCCACTGCAGGGGTAAGAAAGAAAAGGTTGTCAGACCTTACAAACATAGTTCAAGGGAGAAACGAGTCGATGATGAACTTCTATAATAGATTCAGAAACTTGGCTAACTCGATTGAAGAGCGACTCACCGACTGGGAGATTATAATGTGCTTCACTAATGGACAGAGATCAGACGATCTCACTTACGAGTTGTCGGTGAGAGAACCTCTCACAAAGTCTGAACTATACCATGTGGCTTATGCAATGGCTACTGCAGAAGAGAAAAAGTTGTTGATGTCTGGAGACCGCGATCAAGAACGAGGACGAGAGAGAAAGCCGCCTCCTTCTGACTCGGCCCAAGGTACCAATGGAGGTGGAAACTGAGGAAAGAATAGAATGAGAGGGACAGAGGTTTTTACCCCCCTCACAGAGCCGATCTCCGAGATAATGAACGTGGTAAATCTCCCTAATCCAAAACCCCTCAAAGACAACCCAAAATTCCCTAGGGACACAAGCAAATACTGTGCCTATCACAGGGACAACGGGCACAAGACAGATAATTGTTATGCCCTAAAGAAAATATTGCAGCGATGGGCTGATCAAGGGAAGTTGAATGAATTCATATCAAAGAAAGACAATAAGCGCCCGAGGGAAGACGAGAAGGAAGATGACTGAGAAGATAGACCGCCACGGGCAAAGCTAATCGGAGTAATAAGAGAATAAATCCCCTCAAACACAAAGCTAAAGGAGAAGATCTATGAACTAAGCAAGGTCTATCACATCCCCCTGGATTTATAAAGGGGAAAAGGTGATCAGTTTCTCTCTGAATGAACTAGCCGGGAACAGGGCGATGAGAGAGCAACCACTAGTCATCACGGGCAGAATAGAAAACTGTGAGTCAGATAGGCTCCTAATTGATTCAGGGGCTGCTAAAGATGTGCTCTACTACAGAACCTTCAAAGAGATGGAGCTTCCGGATACCATGCTGACCCCATACAATGGAAGACTTGAAGGGTTCACAAATCACAAGGCCGAGGCAAAAGGGACCGTGGACCTAGTACTAGAAGTCGGTGAGTACCCCTATAAGACCTCAGCGACAATCACGTTCATCATTATGGACTTAGCAAGTGACTACCATGCCATCCTAAGCACTTTCTGGAGCACGTGATGAAATCCAGAAAAGCAAAAACTAAAATGGAGATTGACACCCAAGAAAGGAACATTACTCTATCGAGGTCGACCACGGTCACAACATCAGCTCCCAATATCGGCGTGATAACAGTATATATGCCTAAGGAATGGGTAGTACTAGATGATGACAATACCATGACCGAGACCGAGGTAATATATGGGTTGGATGGATTTGGCTCTATCTCCTTGAACACAGCTTCGGACGAACCGAGTGGCTCCACCCTCGCCCTCATCCCAAGCGCGGGGGCCATAATACCCGCCCACATGGATGCCGAGATAGACAGACTCCTAGACATGGAGAACTTGAGCCTAGATGGTAAAGACAAGGAGAGAGTCAAATAGATTATTGTGGAAACTTTGGAGTTCAGGGACGGCCCCGAGCTAAAGCCGGTTGACCAGCTAGACGAGGTCATTATCAACCCCAACTACCCGGAACAAAAGATAAGAATTGGGAAACAACTCCCCCCGGAAGAGAGAGAAGAGCTTATCAACCTGCTAAAAAACAACCTAGATGTATTTGCATGGAAGGTGGAAGACATGGTTGGGGTTATAGAAGCCATTGCTCTCCACAAACTGGAAGTGGAAAAGTTTTCCAAACCAGTCAAACAAGCAAGAAGGTTCTTCTCCACGGATAAAGAAAAAGCAATCAAGGTCGAGGTAGATAAGTTGCTGAAGACCGGATTCATCCAAGAAGCAACATACCCTGAAAGGCTAGCTAATGTCGTCATGGTTAAAAAGCAGAATGGTAAATGGAGGATGTGTGTGGACTTCACAGACCTCAACAAAGCTTGCCCAAAGGATAGCTATCCTCTCCCAAGGATTGACAAACTGGTCGACTCCATTGCTGGGCACCAAACTTTGAGCTTCCTGGATGCTTATTCCGGCTATCACCAAGTTAAGATGGCAGAAGACGACATCGAGAAGACGGCCTTTCCAGCAGCCGGGGGAATTTACTGCTATGTAATGATACCTTTTGGCCTTAAAAATACCGGAGCGACCTACCAGAGGATGGTAAACAAGGTATTCAAGTCCCAGATCGGTAGAAACATGGAGACTTACATCGACGACATGGTAATCAAGGCCAAGTCAGGAAGTCACGTCCCAGATCTGACGGAGACTATAAAGAACTTGAAGGCTAGTGACATGAAGCTCAACCCCAGTAAATGTGTGTTCGGGGTCACAGCTGGCAAATTCCTCGGATTCATGGTGTCACAGCGAGGCATTGAAGCCAACCCAGAAAAGATCCAGGCGCTTGTCGACATGAAGGAGCCGACGTGTGTTAAAGATGTTCAGAAACTGAATGGGAGAGTAGCCGCCCTGGGAAGGTTCATCGCCAAGTCAGCAGAAAAGTCACTCCCGTTCTTCAAAGCCTTGAAGGGAACTAAGGATATCGCCTGGACCCCAGAGTGCTCGACATCGTTCCAACAATTGAAAGAATACTTCGGTTCTCCCCAACTAATCAGTAGTCCAATTATGGGAGAGACACTCTCTGTATTCCTGGCAGCAATAGATAGAGCCGTGGTGGCCGTGCTAGTTCGAGAAGATAACGGGGTTCAGAGGCCGGTTTACTATGTGAGCAAAGCATTGTCAGAAACCGAGTCAAGGTACTTCAACACCGAGAAAATAGCGTACGCCTTGGTGATAGCTGCTAGAAAACTATGAGCATACTTCTCCGCCCATCCTATCACGGTTTATACCGACGCGCCACTCAGAAAGATACTTCATAAGATGGATAGCTCAGGCCGACTACTCAACTGGTCAATTGAATTGACTGAGTTTGATATCACCTACAAACTGAGAAAGATATTATTGGCACAACCTCTAACATATTTCCTAGTCGAGACCGCGTTCTCGAGTGAATATACGCCGACAACAAGGAAGAGGAAATTCCCCATGGATAGAGAGCCTCTAGAGGAATTGCCTAGTGATTGTTGGGTTTTGTACACAGACGGGTCAACGACGTAAGGAAAGAGCATAGCTGGAGTATACCTAACAAGTCCAGGCGGTGAGCATGTAGCTCGTGACTTCATCAGGTTTAAGTTCCCATCTTCAAACAACCAAGGCCTTGGTCTTGGGAATAGAAAGGGCTAAGTTCTTTGGTGCGAACAAACTAGTGGCTTACAGTGACTCCCAACTAGTGGTCAACCAAGTAAAAGGGGAGTACAATACCGAGAATCATATGCTAACCAAATACAGAGATCTCGTCCTGAATATGACTAAAAACTTGGAGTTCTGGGAAATCAGGCAAGTAGGGCGAGAGCACAACCAAGACGCCGACTTGCTATCCAAATTGGCCACAACAGAAGAGACAAATCCCATGATCATCTATGCCGACCAACCAGCTTACGAGAGGTTGGAGGTATTAATTCTTGACAATGAAGAGAGAACCTGGGTTGAAGACTACAGAGACTACATCGAGAAAGGAAAGTTACCAAAGGACGAGTTGGCGGCTAAAATGATAAAGAAGAAGACGGCCAGATACATAGTATGGAACGATATTCTATACCGGAGATCATTATCCAAGCCCCTCCAAAGATGTGTGGTACCCAAAGACACGGAAAAACTGCTAGCCGAGGTACACGAGGGAGTTTGCGGAGGACACCCAGGGGCCAGAACCCTTACTGACAATGTGATTACACTCGGATACTACTGGTCGAACCTAAGAGAAGATGCCCATGCCTACGTGAAGAAGTGCAACAAAAGCCAACGCTTCTCGAACCTACCTAGAATGCCACCAGTAGAACAAAGTCTTGTCATACCGACATGGCCATTCGATATGTGGGGAGTCAACAACATTGGGCCTTTTCCCTTGGCCAAAGGAAGCAACAAGTTTGTGATCGTATCAGTTGACTACTTCACCAAGTGGGTAGAGGCTAAACCCTTGGCAAAAATCACTAAAGAGAACGCCATTAACTTCATTCACGACTACATATGGTGTCGGGTCGGCGTCCCTTATTCTATTGTTACCGACAATGGGCTCCAGTTCTCTGATGCTTTTATCGAGGAACTAAACAGGCTAGGAGTGAAGCATAAAAAGCCATCAGTCAGTTATGCTTAAGGTAATGGGCAAGCCAAGGTAGCAAACAAGTTGATACTGATAGCCCAAGGTAGCAAACAAGTTGATACTGAGAGCCCTAACCAAGAGTCTGGAAGGAAGTCAGGGAAAGTGGTTGGACAATCTCCCCCTTTCTCTATGGGCAGTTCGTACAACCACTCGGGGGCCAACTGGGGAAACTCCCTTTGCACTGACTTATGGATCTGAAGCTATGGCACCGGCCAAAATGGATCTACCTACCTTCAGAGCAACCAATTACGACGAGGTCGTCAATGAGTATAACCGACTGCTAGATCTAGACCTGGTTGAGGCAAAAAGGCTGACTGCTCAGCTTAGAATGATTAACTACAAACAAAGAATCAAGGCCTATCACGACAGCAAAGTAAAGAAGAGAGTTTTTGAACTCGGTGACTGGGTGCTCAGAAAAATTGAGTCGATACACAGGAAAGCTCAGCAAAACAAGCTCTCTCCGAATTGGGAAGGTCCCTACATTATTACTCACGTTATCCGAGAAGGGACCTACATGCTCAAAAACCCGGAAGGAAAAGAGCTGAAACACCCATGGCATTCGGAACACTTGAGGAAATACTATCAGTAAATCCTCGGTACCCTACCTATCCTTACCTATTTTCTAGTTAGATTTTTGATCTTTTTAGTTACTTCTAGTTCAAGATTCTTCTCTACTTTATTTTATCAATAAAAGTTCTTTTTCCTTCACATTCTGGAGCTTTCATCCCTAGTATATGACGCTAGGGCATGGTGGATGCATTACTTAACAATACCGAGATCATTATCCAAAGTCGAGCACTCACGCCTGACTTCTCATAAGCCTAGTTTCAACAAACTAGCACGGCCACGGCATACATGACATGCGGGGCCTCCTTTTGAGATAAGGCTAAAACGTCTCGACTCCTAACAATTTGAACCTAGTTCTGATAACTAGTCCTCTCAAGTTTGAGTTCAGATCAAGACATCTAACTCTAGTGACAATTTGAGAATAGTTTTGACAACTAGTTCTTTCAAATTTATCAAAACCGAGCTTCTGACGCTTGTCACGGCCCATGTGGTAAAACAACCATGGCCTGTAAACAGCCTAAACCGGTATACAATATCTCGTCATTTCAAACCAAGTTAGACATCTCAAATCGAGATCCCCTGACTTAAACAATGACAATCAAAGAGACAACAAGGGTTGATTAACACCTCAAACCGAGGAATAAAGCCCTATAATAACAAAGTGTTTATGCCCCCCCCCCAAATAACACTGGGCTAAGGTGTAGATACCCCGGGAGGGCCCACTGTTTGGCTAGAGTGGTGGAAGGATCCTAGGATGTCTAACTTGTTTTAATTTTGTAGATTCGCCACCTATGTTTTAGAGGAACATAATAAAAACCTATTGTATAGCCTAAGTTTGATTATGAAAACAGAGATTCTTTTTTGGAGGTTCGGAGGTTAGGTTACGAGATGGGAAGTAATAAACACCCACCTCGCCCAACTAATGTTGGTCTTGCTTGATCAAAGTCTACATAAATAAAATGATGTTCTTCCTATTTTTGACTATAATAAAAGGGGGTTTAAAAGGGAGGTGTTTGAAATGTAGGGAGATAACTCCTTGAATAGCTTCAATGAAGTGAAGTAGTCTCCGGTGTCATGTCCTAAAATGTTTAGGTGATTGCACGTTGATTAAAGTAAAAGAGAGAAGAGATGAAGTAGAGAAGAAAAGGAAGAAAATGGACTTTTACATATGCTTCGAAGACCTTCAAACACTTCTTGGTGAATAACTTGAAAGAAACCTTGGAAGTGATTTTGGTATAGTTTTTGTAGAGAGAATTTTCGGTCCCTGAAAATGGTGGAAAAGGGATGTTTTTATAGGTAGAAAATATATGTTTTTTGTGCCAAAACTCAGTCATCAAGAAATCTTTCCCGGGCAAAATCATGTAAGATGAGCAAGGGAGAGATTCTTGGACAGAAATCTGTAACTGACGCCCAGAGGAGCGCGCTTCCTACCTTGGGGGTGGAAGGCGCATGCTTCTGGCTCCTATGGTCGGAGGCGCGCGACTCGGAGATGGATTTTTTGATAGAATGGACTAGAAAGTCAGCCTTGTTATTCAGTTTAGTCCCTGACTTAACGAAGTCAGTCAGGAACTTAACGGAAGTAACAGAAACTAACAAAAAGTACTTAAAAGATAGAGAAACATAAAATCAAATGTGCAATCGGGGTGAACGGTCTAAGGCGGGGTATCTACAGAGCCCCTCGGCGACGTGGATTGCAAAGAAAAACGCGTCGACGAAAGAACAAAACATCCGCCTAGGACATCACCAGGAAAAAAGCAAAGACTCGATGAAAACAAGAATCTTAAAATTACAAGAGATAGGAGTACGCTCCCTGTGTGAGCGACTTTTGTTGATGGAAAGGGTGCGGTGATAGAAATCGGCCCACTGTGGCCAAGATTTAGAGTCCGTATAGAGTACTTGGGGGACTCGAGAGTCTGCCTGCCGATGTAGAGGGACTGGGAGTCTGCCTGCTGATGTAGAGGGACTCGAAAGTCTGCCTGCTGATGTAGAGGGACTCGAAAGTCTGCCTGCTGATATAGAGGGACTCAAAAGTCTGCCTACTGATGTAGAGTCCGTATAGGGGACTAGAGATAAATGTGAATTTGTTGAGTAGAATTTGCTGATGAGGAGGTGACTTCGGTGGTTCACCGCGGACCAAATTTGCTGTTTTGAAGCTGTTTGCTGCTTGGAATTGCTCTTGCAGTTGACTTTTGCGGGGTGCGGGCACAGTTGGCTGCGGACCACTTATTCTATATTCTCTTTTGAGAGGAGAAGCTGAGATTGACCTTGACTTTTGTAAGAGAGAGAGAGAGAGACACAACCTACTTTTAGTCGAAGTTTCTATCTTACTTTGATTCAGACATGCCTTAGGGGCGAACCAAATTAACGCGTGCCCAACTGTATGTTCGAGGGCAGAGATTGTTGTGGCTTTGATGAAGAATTTCGGGCCTGTTGATTTTGGGAGTGTCTGGACCTTTGTTCCTGCATGATTTCTTCTCTTGACACGGGCCGATTGAGGCATTCCTGAGGTGAGAGGCGGGCGCCTCGGCTGATGGCTTTGAGACGCGCGCGCTTCCCAAGTGGGTGGCGGGAGGCGAGCGCTTCTGGGGAGCGAATTTTGGGGCTTGACATTTGTTGGCCAAAAGATCCTCAACAGCTATAATATCAGCCTCTGTTCGAACACATCCTTCCAACAGCTCTTTTCTGCCATTTTTGAATACTCTTTTCTTGCAATTCACACTTTCCATGGCCTTCAATTCTTTTGTTCTTGATACCAAGGTTGTCGGTGAGTATGAGAAGGATTTATCAACCTTTGTTTACTCTTTCAAGACCCACCCCAAGAAGGCTTTTGTGAAGGATTTTGAGTTCCGAATTCTTTTCACGCTTCTGACCTTAAAGCCGGATTTTTGAAAGCTGCTGCAGCCTTTTGGGATTGTGACAGTCATACTTTCAACTTTTTGGCGAATGAAATGGTGCCGACTGTTGATGATTTTGGTACCATTCTTGGCATGCCGCTGGTGGGTCATATTGCCGTCCCCAAATACCATCGTGGTGTGATCGATTCTTGGTCCGACTTGCTGAACCTCCCTGTCGGAGATGTGAAGAAGATGTTGCATGGTACCGTGGTAGATATAACCGAGCTGCCGATGTTTTTCAACTTGCATTCGGAGGATATGGCGGTCCAGTCTCTCAAGAGGAATGCCATGGCAAATTGTCTTTTCAGCGAGGTTCTTTTCGTGACCCCATTCGGGAAGGCGGATGCGCAGTTGGCTGAGATAATCTTGCAGGCCAAGGAGCAACAATTTAGTATAATCCTTCTTATAGTGGGGGAGACCCTGCACGGCCTTGATGATTTGCATCGAACGGGTGAGATGTGTCGGGGAAGCCCTTTGCTTCTGACCATATGGCTCTGGGAACATTTTAGGGTTTATTCTTCGGAGGGTGACTTGTCTCCTTTAGCTGTTCACAGGAGAAAATTGCTGATTCGGGATTTGTCTGAAGACGGTTGGAAGAAGTTATTTGCATCTCGGGTATCGGCTGACATTGAGTGGTGTCCTCCCTCTTAGGGTCTTCGTCCTTTTGTGGAGTGGACTTTGGGTTTTGGACATGTGGTCCTTCCTGGCCTAAGGGATTCTTCGTTTTATCATCCGAAGCGGGTCCTGAGGCAGTTCGGCCGTCAGCAGATAATTCCCTTCCCTAGGAGTGGGGTGCTTCGTCCTGTCTCGTATATGGGCCCGGACTTTTTGAGAGAGCTCCAATTGGCTTGGGGCGGTGACCGTCATCGGTGGGCTTCCGTCCCTACTCATCGGGGTAGTATTTCTCTTCCCGAGAGTTACTTAGAATATTTGTTTGGCACCCTATGCCGTGGCATCACTTGGGTAGACACTCTTCGAGCTGAGCTGTTGGGAAAGGATTTTGATTCTAGCAGTGCTTTAAGGTATAAGGAAGTTGCTGCTGATTCGAGTAACATTCTAGCCGACCCTTTTGGAACTCCCTTAGATGACTTTTATGCTCGGAGGCGCTCTGTTGCGCAGAAGGTTTCGGTCCGTCTTAGCGTTCCTAGACCTCCCAAGAAGAGTAGGATTGAGAGTCACTCGGGTGGCCCTTCGAAAGCTAAGAAAAATTAGATTTTTCCTAGTACCCCAAGATTGCAATTAATAGACCAGTTGTTAGGATTTAATGTTTTCATTGTCTTTTATTGCTCAACATATCCGTTGTCATGATGAAAATAATTCAAGAGATGAATAAGAATTGCATTTTGTTATCACATGATTGGGTAAAAATTTATGTTTTAGACCGCACCCGAAGGTTGCCTACGTTCCTCTCGTAAAGAGGCTCAGGTATCCGTAGTTCAAACAAATGGAGACCATTTTTTTTGTGTGCACCATGTTTTTTGCCTAGACCGCCCTTTCAGGTTATCAATCTAGCGGGCTTCTTTTTTGCACTTGCTCTAATTTTTGCCTAGGCCGCCCTTGCGGGTTTTCAACCTAGCGAGCGTTTTTTTTAATGGTCTTTATTTGTTAAGCGTAGAACTTCTTGAGCTTTTCGAGGTTGACCTCCTTTGGTAATTGATCGCCATCCAAGTCTACGAGTCGGACTGCACCGCTGCTTAATATCTTCTTGACCACGTAAGGACCGATCCATCGAGGTCCCCACTTCCCAAGGGGATTCATGGCATTGGGAGGATGTTGTCTTAGGACTAGATCTCCCACTTTTATATTTTGAGGCTTCACCTTTTTGTTGAAAGCCTTTGCCATTCTTTGTTGATAAGCCCTTGTGCGTTCAAACGTTCTTAACATCTTTTCGTCGAGTACAGCTAGTTGCTCGTACCGACTTTGCATCCAATCAACCTCGTTGACTTGGTTCTCGAGTAAGACCCCAGAGAAGGAACCTCGAGTTCGACTGGGAGAACGGCTTCAGAACCGTAAACTAATGAGTACGGCGTTTCTCCCGTTGCTGATCGTATTGACGTGCGGTAGCCCCACAATGCTAGTGGTAATTTCTCGGGCCAATCCCTTCCAGTTGAAGCCATTTTCCGTATGATGACCTCGATTGTCTTGTTTGCTGCTTCGACCGCTCCATTGGCTTGTTGAGCTACGAATTTTGGATATGCCTCTAAATTTAGCTACTGACTCATTATTTCTCTAAATTTAGCTATCGATCTAACACATGTCTCTAAAATTTTCTACAGATTCAAAAAAATCTTTAAATTTAGCTACAGATATAATATTTGTCTCAAAATTTAGCTACAGATTTAGTATCTGTTTCTAATTTAGCTATGACCTTAACATTTGTCTCTAGATTTAGCTACAGGTTCAACATTTGTTTTTAATTTTGCTACAAATCTAATATATGTCTCTAATTTTAGGTGTAGGTTCAAAATATGTGTCTAAATTTAGCTACAATTTCAATATATGTCTCTAATTTAGCTACGAATTCAACTTATGTCTCTAATTTCAGCTACAGATTCATTGTTTGTCTCGAATTTGGCTACAATTTCAAAATTTGTCTCTAATTTAGCTATAACTTCAATATTTGTCTCTAATTTAGCTACAGGTCGACTTTCTGTCATTATATTTTGCTACAGATCCATATTTTATCTCTGTTTTGTAACTATTTTAGAGACAACGCATTTTGTCTCTAATTTTTAGGGCTGTCTCTAATATATCACTAAATTAGCTACAGACACTGTCTGTCTCTAGTTTTCCGTCTCTATATTGCAGTTTCCTTGTAGTAGTGTTGTGTAATGGAGAATGCATTAGGTATTAAAATTGTCCGTTTCTGCAAAGGTGAATGCATTATGCATACAGTTGATACAATTCAATGGTGAATGCATACAATTGATACGATTCCCTTCTCTTTCTACTTAAATGCATAATTTCATTTTCCTTAGTTGAAAAGGAGGTGTATGTTTTATATAATTACACATTTTTCTCTCTTTAAATTACCCATTAAAGAAACCCATTATATTGAACATGCAAAAGTTGTGACGTGAATTATCTCATGAAGGTACGATTATAAAACATAAACCATACTCCATTACTTTTATTATTAAGATTAATTAACTCCATTGACTAACATGATGAATGTTTTCATCAAATTAAAAAACATAATGAATGTTTAACTGATGGAAGTTGAACATTACCCACCAAGGGATTGCATTATGTGAATAAACTCCATTATTTTTGCGTAGGATTTAGGTTTAATCATACAAACAAGATTAATTTCTAATGATAATAATAACCAAATTTGACTTTTAAAGGGAAATTTAAAGAAAACTAATCCACAAATTCAACCTTTAATGAAAAACGGTTCATTCTGTTTGGTGAAAAAAATATGTAGAAAATGACCATTTCCAGTGATGTCCCATTGCACTTTTTGTTCCCTCTTTAATTTATTACTCCTAAAGATAATTTAAAATTCAATCAAAACTAACGACTAAAATTAAGAGAGATTATCTTTTATGTGAATTGATTACTTTCTAAAATCTTCTTTTGACTTAATTCACAAAATTCATCTATTTAAAGTATCATTTTATTACGATTACTTTTTATACATTTATATTTCTTGTATCATGGTAAATGACACTAAAACAATTTTCTTATATTGACATAACATTTATTTTAAAACAAACCAAAAATAAAACTATGACAATTATTTTATTGAGATGGATATTTTTATTTTTATTTTGTATCTTTAATTATTTCTTGATTTTTATTTTTTCGTTCACTTCGAGATTCAAGAATAAAAATAAAAGATAATTAATTTTTCTAGATTCGCATCTTTGTTTTTTCACTCCTCATCCGAATATTAGGATTCTAATGAATTCCCATGTCTAGAAATTTTGATTGGTGCTGAAGTTTTGAGACGTTTTTTTTTTTCTTTTTGAAGGAAGGTTTTGAGACTTGAGTGGAACCCCTCTGTCCATGCACCAAAATCAAAGTGATCAAGTGTGAACACCAACCATTTGGGTTGACATTGCACTATATAAATTTCTTCTTTCTAATTATGCATAAAAAATATTATATTTATTATTCTTGTAATAGTTGTCGCAATATTCATTTTAACAATTTCAAATTGCATATCAAAATAAAAAATATTTGTCATACAATTTTACTACTATAAAAATAATGCATTAAAAGGAAATGTTTTTTTTTTTTTAATTAAGAAATCAAATACGAACATTTATGATGAGCTGGATGGTGTCACCAAATAAATTGCTCACCATAAGGGCATCTCCAACTGTTGGTAGCAAGCAGTAGACATCAAAATCGAATTTTGATATTTATGATCACTATTCTTAAAGTATCACATTATCATCTCCAATGGTACGTATTAAAAATTAAATTTTGATACTTATGTTATAGGTACTAATTGTAAGATTCAGAGAATAATGCATAAGAAGAAGGAATAGAAATAAACCGAAGAGAGTAAGGAAGAAGACTGTTCACACGGCTTTTTGGGGAAGAAATCTCAAGGCTCTTCGCAAGAGCATTGTATTGCATTCCTTTTGTATTTATAACCCTTTTTACAAAAGTCCTAAACTAAATCATTCTATATAATTGTATGATATACCTATCTAAGGAAATGATAATAACAAATATAGAAAATAATCTCCTACCTAAACTATACTACTAGGAGATAGACTCTCAAATATACACAAATACTTATGTACAGCTAATACCCCCCCTCAAGCCAATCGAAGATACGGAGATGCAGCTTGTACAAAAAATCACGACCCCATAATTGAAAAGATAAAGGGACAAAGATCATGCAGACGGGAAAGACGGATCGCAACCAGTTGATGTTGAATAAAAGTCTCACATAGAGGTGATCATCCCAAGGCATGTATTTCCACTCCATCGGGGGATAAAGTATATAGGGAACATCTTCATCGATCTTGTTTTGAACAACACTTAAAAAGTCTTGAAGGTAACTATCAACCAAATGCATTGAATATTCAAAGAAGCAGGTGGTGATAATTTGGGGTGCGCGGAGACGTGGCCTCGTGCTGGAGAAGAAGAGTTAGACGCTACGATTCGTTCAGGATTGGACTGGACAGCGTGATGAGATGAAAATGGGTCCAACTGAGGTTGAGGATGATTTGGTTGTCCATTAAAGCCCTGAGCAACAGAGGTGGACTTAGGGGAGTCCACAAATGCACAAGGAACCGAGCCATTTTGATATTCTGAACGGGCTGGCGTAGACGGGCCAGAGGAGTGCAGTCCAAGAGACTGGGAGAGTGATCCTGGAAGTGGCAAATTGGGCATGTCCGAAGATGGGCTAGGGTGCTGCAAAGAACCAAATGCAGTTCTAACTGCAGAAGTAGAAGTTTGATGGATGGGCCGGCACAATGAAAACTGGCTATTTAGGAAGCTTGGCCTGGAAGAGGTTGACCCACTCCCTTGAGCAAGAAAAACAGGTTCTGAAGATGTAGATGGGCCATCATGAGCATTTGGGCTGCCAGGGATGGAAGGCCCATTCTGCTCGGTTGAAAGGGGCACTAAGAGTGGGCCTATGGCAGATCTCTTTGCTGGACAAAGAGGAATGTCCAGTGAGTTAGAGGGAACTTGTCTAGGGTGGACATTCTCACATTGTAAGCTTGGGCCATTCAGATTAGGCTGACAAGGGCCAAGTGTGGAATGTGGAGTGTCTATAGAAGAAGAGAGCTCTTGACTAGCCTTGACTGGAGCAATGAAAGAAACGTCCATTAAGGAGCTAGACAAACTAACAGATGAGATAGATGTTTTTCTACATCGGTCTTCCTCATCAATAAGGTAATCAAGAAGAAAATCCAAAGAAATTTGTGGTTTTCGAAAATAATAATATTTGACAAATTTGTCGAATAATGGATCAAGTCCATTAACAAGAAAATCAATGAGGTCACTCTCGGAAATAGGATTTCCGGCCCTATCAAGAGCATATGAAATTGATTTTGCTTCAGAAAAATAATTTTTTAAAGATTGGGACGGAAGTTTTTGAAGGCAAGAGAGTTGGTCGAGGAGATCCTCAATATACCAATTTGTAGAACAAAAAAGAGAAGAAGATTCATTAACATTAGTTAATGGTTCTTCTACATCGGATGAACAATCATTTGAATCTAAGGATTCATTTTGTTCCGGATATAACCAATCCGAAATAGAAAAGGAGGAATCATTATGAACGGTATTACTTGGTTCATAACAACGCAAACAGTCTCTTGCGGTATGACCAAAACCGTTACACAATTGACAAATATCATATGATGATGGTAACGTATCAAAGGAAACGGGATCGTACCAAAAATCATCCATTGATTTTAGAAAAGAGAAAAAAATTAATATTATGTAAGAAAACAAAACTAATTTTTAGAAGAAAAATAATAATAAAGTAGATTAAAGAAAAATAGCGGAAGCGGAAATCAGGCCACCATGGATCGGTGGCTCTGATACCATGTAAGATTCAGAGAATAATGCATAAGAAGAAGGAATAGAAATAAACCGAAGAGAGTAAGGAAGAAGACTGTTCACACGGCTTTTTGGGGAAGAAATCTCAAGGCTCTTCGCAAGAGCATTGTATTGCATTCCTTTTGTATTTATAACCCTTTTTACAAAGTCCTAAACTAAATCATTCTATATAATTGTATGATATACCTATCTAAGGAAATGATAATAACAAATATAGAAAATAATCTCCTACCTAAACTATACTACTAGGAGATAGACTCTCAAATATACACAAATACTTATGTACAGCTAATACCCCCCCTCAAGCCAATCGAAGATACGGAGATGCAGCTTGTACAAAAAATCACGACCCCATAATTGAAAAGATAAAGGGACAAAGATCATGCAGACGGGAAAGACGGATCGCAACCAGTTGATGTTGAATAAAAGTCTCACATAGAGGTGATCATCCCAAGGCATGTATTTCCACTCCATCGGGGGATAAAGTATATAGGGAACATCTTCATCGATCTTGTTTTGAACAACACTTAAAAAGTCTTGAAGGTAACTATCAACCAAATGCATTGAATATTCAAAAGAAGCAGGTGGTGATAATTTGGGGTGCGCGGAGACGTGGCCTCGTGCTGGAGAAGAAGAGTTAGACGCTACGATTCGTTCAGGATTGGACTGGACAGCGTGATGAGATGAAAATGGGTCCAACTGAGGTTGAGGATGATTTGGTTGTCCATTAAAGCCCTGAGCAACAGAGGTGGACTTAGGGGAGTCCACAAATGCACAAGGAACCGAGCCATTTTGATATTCTGAACGGGCTGGCGTAGACGGGCCAGAGGAGTGCAGTCCAAGAGACTGGGAGAGTGATCCTGGAAGTGGCAAATTGGGCATGTCCGAAGATGGGCTAGGGTGCTGCAAAGAACCAAATGCAGTTCTAACTGCAGAAGTAGAAGTTTGATGGATGGGCCGGCACAATGAAAACTGGCTATTTAGGAAGCTTGGCCTGGAAGAGGTTGACCCACTCCCTTGAGCAAGAAAAACAGGTTCTGAAGATGTAGATGGGCCATCATGAGCATTTGGGCTGCCAGGGATGGAAGGCCCATTCTGCTCGGTTGAAAGGGGCACTAAGAGTGGGCCTATGGCAGATCTCTTTGCTGGACAAAGAGGAATGTCCAGTGAGTTAGAGGGAACTTGTCTAGGGTGGACATTCTCACATTGTAAGCTTGGGCCATTCAGATTAGGCTGACAAGGGCCAAGTGTGGAATGTGGAGTGTCTATAGAAGAAGAGAGCTCTTGACTAGCCTTGACTGGAGCAATGAAAGAAACGTCCATTAAGGAGCTAGACAAACTAACAGATGAGATAGATGTTTTTCTACATCGGTCTTCCTCATCAATAAGGTAATCAAGAAGAAAATCCAAAGAAATTTGTGGTTTTCGAAAATAATAATATTTGACAAATTTGTCGAATAATGGATCAAGTCCATTAACAAGAAAATCAATGAGGTCACTCTCGGAAATAGGATTTCCGGCCCTATCAAGAGCATATGAAATTGATTTTGCTTCAGAAAAATAATTTTTTAAAGATTGGGACGGAAGTTTTTGAAGGCAAGAGAGTTGGTCGAGGAGATCCTCAATATACCAATTTGTAGAACAAAAAAGAGAAGAAGATTCATTAACATTAGTTAATGGTTCTTCTACATCGGATGAACAATCATTTGAATCTAAGGATTCATTTTGTTCCGGATATAACCAATCCGAAATAGAAAAGGAGGAATCATTATGAACGGTATTACTTGGTTCATAACAACGCAAACAGTCTCTTGCGGTATGACCAAAACCGTTACACAATTGACAAATATCATATGATGATGGTAACGTATCAAAGGAAACGGGATCGTACCAAAAATCATCCATTGATTTTAGAAAAGAGAAAAAAATTAATATTATGTAAGAAAACAAAACTAATTTTTAGAAGAAAAATAATAATAAAGTAGATTAAAGAAAAATAGCGGAAGCGGAAATCAGGCCACCATGGATCGGTGGCTCTGATACCATGTAAGATTCAGAGAATAATGCATAAGAAGAAGGAATAGAAATAAACCGAAGAGAGTAAGGAAGAAGACTGTTCACACGGCTTTTTGGGGAAGAAATCTCAAGGCTCTTCGCAAGAGCATTGTATTGCATTCCTTTTGTATTTATAACCCTTTTTACAAAAGTCCTAAACTAAATCATTCTATATAATTGTATGATATACCTATCTAAGGAAATGATAATAACAAATATAGAAAATAATCTCCTACCTAAACTATACTACTAGGAGATAGACTCTCAAATATACACAAATACTTATGTACAGCTAATACCCCCCCTCAAGCCAATCGAAGATACGGAGATGCAGCTTGTACAAAAAATCACGACCCCATAATTGAAAAGATAAAGGGACAAAGATCATGCAGACGGGAAAGACGGATCGCAACCAGTTGATGTTGAATAAAAGTCTCACATAGAGGTGATCATCCCAAGGCATGTATTTCCACTCCATCGGGGGATAAAGTATATAGGGAACATCTTCATCGATCTTGTTTTGAACAACACTTAAAAAGTCTTGAAGGTAACTATCAACCAAATGCATTGAATATTCAAAAGAAGCAGGTGGTGATAATTTGGGGTGCGCGGAGACGTGGCCTCGTGCTGGAGAAGAAGAGTTAGACGCTACGATTCGTTCAGGATTGGACTGGACAGCGTGATGAGATGAAAATGGGTCCAACTGAGGTTGAGGATGATTTGGTTGTCCATTAAAGCCCTGAGCAACAGAGGTGGACTTAGGGGAGTCCACAAATGCACAAGGAACCGAGCCATTTTGATATTCTGAACGGGCTGGCGTAGACGGGCCAGAGGAGTGCAGTCCAAGAGACTGGGAGAGTGATCCTGGAAGTGGCAAATTGGGCATGTCCGAAGATGGGCTAGGGTGCTGCAAAGAACCAAATGCAGTTCTAACTGCAGAAGTAGAAGTTTGATGGATGGGCCGGCACAATGAAAACTGGCTATTTAGGAAGCTTGGCCTGGAAGAGGTTGACCCACTCCCTTGAGCAAGAAAAACAGGTTCTGAAGATGTAGATGGGCCATCATGAGCATTTGGGCTGCCAGGGATGGAAGGCCCATTCTGCTCGGTTGAAAGGGGCACTAAGAGTGGGCCTATGGCAGATCTCTTTGCTGGACAAAGAGGAATGTCCAGTGAGTTAGAGGGAACTTGTCTAGGGTGGACATTCTCACATTGTAAGCTTGGGCCATTCAGATTAGGCTGACAAGGGCCAAGTGTGGAATGTGGAGTGTCTATAGAAGAAGAGAGCTCTTGACTAGCCTTGACTGGAGCAATGAAAGAAACGTCCATTAAGGAGCTAGACAAACTAACAGATGAGATAGATGTTTTTCTACATCGGTCTTCCTCATCAATAAGGTAATCAAGAAGAAAATCCAAAGAAATTTGTGGTTTTCGAAAATAATAATATTTGACAAATTTGTCGAATAATGGATCAAGTCCATTAACAAGAAAATCAATGAGGTCACTCTCGGAAATAGGATTTCCGGCCCTATCAAGAGCATATGAAATTGATTTTGCTTCAGAAAAATAATTTTTTAAAGATTGGGACGGAAGTTTTTGAAGGCAAGAGAGTTGGTCGAGGAGATCCTCAATATACCAATTTGTAGAACAAAAAAGAGAAGAAGATTCATTAACATTAGTTAATGGTTCTTCTACATCGGATGAACAATCATTTGAATCTAAGGATTCATTTTGTTCCGGATATAACCAATCCGAAATAGAAAAGGAGGAATCATTATGAACGGTATTACTTGGTTCATAACAACGCAAACAGTCTCTTGCGGTATGACCAAAACCGTTACACAATTGACAAATATCATATGATGATGGTAACGTATCAAAGGAAACGGGATCGTACCAAAAATCATCCATTGATTTTAGAAAAGAGAAAAAAATTAATATTATGTAAGAAAACAAAACTAATTTTTAGAAGAAAAATAATAATAAAGTAGATTAAAGAAAAATAGCGGAAGCGGAAATCAGGCCACCATGGATCGGTGGCTCTGATACCATGTAAGATTCAGAGAATAATGCATAAGAAGAAGGAATAGAAATAAACCGAAGAGAGTAAGGAAGAAGACTGTTCACACGGCTTTTTGGGGAAGAAATCTCAAGGCTCTTCGCAAGAGCATTGTATTGCATTCCTTTTGTATTTATAACCCTTTTTACAAAAGTCCTAAACTAAATCATTCTATATAATTGTATGATATACCTATCTAAGGAAATGATAATAACAAATATAGAAAATAATCTCCTACCTAAACTATACTACTAGGAGATAGACTCTCAAATATACACAAATACTTATGTACAGCTAATACCCCCCCTCAAGCCAATCGAAGATACGGAGATGCAGCTTGTACAAAAAATCACGACCCCATAATTGAAAAGATAAAGGGACAAAGATCATGCAGACGGGAAAGACGGATCGCAACCAGTTGATGTTGAATAAAAGTCTCACATAGAGGTGATCATCCCAAGGCATGTATTTCCACTCCATCGGGGGATAAAGTATATAGGGAACATCTTCATCGATCTTGTTTTGAACAACACTTAAAAAGTCTTGAAGGTAACTATCAACCAAATGCATTGAATATTCAAAAGAAGCAGGTGGTGATAATTTGGGGTGCGCGGAGACGTGGCCTCGTGCTGGAGAAGAAGAGTTAGACGCTACGATTCGTTCAGGATTGGACTGGACAGCGTGATGAGATGAAAATGGGTCCAACTGAGGTTGAGGATGATTTGGTTGTCCATTAAAGCCCTGAGCAACAGAGGTGGACTTAGGGGAGTCCACAAATGCACAAGGAACCGAGCCATTTTGATATTCTGAACGGGCTGGCGTAGACGGGCCAGAGGAGTGCAGTCCAAGAGACTGGGAGAGTGATCCTGGAAGTGGCAAATTGGGCATGTCCGAAGATGGGCTAGGGTGCTGCAAAGAACCAAATGCAGTTCTAACTGCAGAAGTAGAAGTTTGATGGATGGGCCGGCACAATGAAAACTGGCTATTTAGGAAGCTTGGCCTGGAAGAGGTTGACCCACTCCCTTGAGCAAGAAAAACAGGTTCTGAAGATGTAGATGGGCCATCATGAGCATTTGGGCTGCCAGGGATGGAAGGCCCATTCTGCTCGGTTGAAAGGGGCACTAAGAGTGGGCCTATGGCAGATCTCTTTGCTGGACAAAGAGGAATGTCCAGTGAGTTAGAGGGAACTTGTCTAGGGTGGACATTCTCACATTGTAAGCTTGGGCCATTCAGATTAGGCTGACAAGGGCCAAGTGTGGAATGTGGAGTGTCTATAGAAGAAGAGAGCTCTTGACTAGCCTTGACTGGAGCAATGAAAGAAACGTCCATTAAGGAGCTAGACAAACTAACAGATGAGATAGATGTTTTTCTACATCGGTCTTCCTCATCAATAAGGTAATCAAGAAGAAAATCCAAAGAAATTTGTGGTTTTCGAAAATAATAATATTTGACAAATTTGTCGAATAATGGATCAAGTCCATTAACAAGAAAATCAATGAGGTCACTCTCGGAAATAGGATTTCCGGCCCTATCAAGAGCATATGAAATTGATTTTGCTTCAGAAAAATAATTTTTTAAAGATTGGGACGGAAGTTTTTGAAGGCAAGAGAGTTGGTCGAGGAGATCCTCAATATACCAATTTGTAGAACAAAAAAGAGAAGAAGATTCATTAACATTAGTTAATGGTTCTTCTACATCGGATGAACAATCATTTGAATCTAAGGATTCATTTTGTTCCGGATATAACCAATCCGAAATAGAAAAGGAGGAATCATTATGAACGGTATTACTTGGTTCATAACAACGCAAACAGTCTCTTGCGGTATGACCAAAACCGTTACACAATTGACAAATATCATATGATGATGGTAACGTATCAAAGGAAACGGGATCGTACCAAAAATCATCCATTGATTTTAGAAAAGAGAAAAAAATTAATATTATGTAAGAAAACAAAACTAATTTTTAGAAGAAAAATAATAATAAAGTAGATTAAAGAAAAATAGCGGAAGCGGAAATCAGGCCACCATGGATCGGTGGCTCTGATACCATGTAAGATTCAGAGAATAATGCATAAGAAGAAGGAATAGAAATAAACCGAAGAGAGTAAGGAAGAAGACTGTTCACACGGCTTTTTGGGGAAGAAATCTCAAGGCTCTTCGCAAGAGCATTGTATTGCATTCCTTTTGTATTTATAACCCTTTTTACAAAAGTCCTAAACTAAATCATTCTATATAATTGTATGATATACCTATCTAAGGAAATGATAATAACAAATATAGAAAATAATCTCCTACCTAAACTATACTACTAGGAGATAGACTCTCAAATATACACAAATACTTATGTACAGCTAATACCCCCCTCAAGCCAATCGAAGATACGGAGATGCAGCTTGTACAAAAAATCACGACCCCATAATTGAAAAGATAAAGGGACAAAGATCATGCAGACGGGAAAGACGGATCGCAACCAGTTGATGTTGAATAAAAGTCTCACATAGAGGTGATCATCCCAAGGCATGTATTTCCACTCCATCGGGGGATAAAGTATATAGGGAACATCTTCATCGATCTTGTTTTGAACAACACTTAAAAAGTCTTGAAGGTAACTATCAACCAAATGCATTGAATATTCAAAAGAAGCAGGTGGTGATAATTTGGGGTGCGCGGAGACGTGGCCTCGTGCTGGAGAAGAAGAGTTAGACGCTACGATTCGTTCAGGATTGGACTGGACAGCGTGATGAGATGAAAATGGGTCCAACTGAGGTTGAGGATGATTTGGTTGTCCATTAAAGCCCTGAGCAACAGAGGTGGACTTAGGGGAGTCCACAAATGCACAAGGAACCGAGCCATTTTGATATTCTGAACGGGCTGGCGTAGACGGGCCAGAGGAGTGCAGTCCAAGAGACTGGGAGAGTGATCCTGGAAGTGGCAAATTGGGCATGTCCGAAGATGGGCTAGGGTGCTGCAAAGAACCAAATGCAGTTCTAACTGCAGAAGTAGAAGTTTGATGGATGGGCCGGCACAATGAAAACTGGCTATTTAGGAAGCTTGGCCTGGAAGAGGTTGACCCACTCCCTTGAGCAAGAAAAACAGGTTCTGAAGATGTAGATGGGCCATCATGAGCATTTGGGCTGCCAGGGATGGAAGGCCCATTCTGCTCGGTTGAAAGGGGCACTAAGAGTGGGCCTATGGCAGATCTCTTTGCTGGACAAAGAGGAATGTCCAGTGAGTTAGAGGGAACTTGTCTAGGGTGGACATTCTCACATTGTAAGCTTGGGCCATTCAGATTAGGCTGACAAGGGCCAAGTGTGGAATGTGGAGTGTCTATAGAAGAAGAGAGCTCTTGACTAGCCTTGACTGGAGCAATGAAAGAAACGTCCATTAAGGAGCTAGACAAACTAACAGATGAGATAGATGTTTTTCTACATCGGTCTTCCTCATCAATAAGGTAATCAAGAAGAAAATCCAAAGAAATTTGTGGTTTTCGAAAATAATAATATTTGACAAATTTGTCGAATAATGGATCAAGTCCATTAACAAGAAAATCAATGAGGTCACTCTCGGAAATAGGATTTCCGGCCCTATCAAGAGCATATGAAATTGATTTTGCTTCAGAAAAATAATTTTTTAAAGATTGGGACGGAAGTTTTTGAAGGCAAGAGAGTTGGTCGAGGAGATCCTCAATATACCAATTTGTAGAACAAAAAAGAGAAGAAGATTCATTAACATTAGTTAATGGTTCTTCTACATCGGATGAACAATCATTTGAATCTAAGGATTCATTTTGTTCCGGATATAACCAATCCGAAATAGAAAAGGAGGAATCATTATGAACGGTATTACTTGGTTCATAACAACGCAAACAGTCTCTTGCGGTATGACCAAAACCGTTACACAATTGACAAATATCATATGATGATGGTAACGTATCAAAGGAAACGGGATCGTACCAAAAATCATCCATTGATTTTAGAAAAGAGAAAAAAATTAATATTATGTAAGAAAACAAAACTAATTTTTAGAAGAAAAATAATAATAAAGTAGATTAAAGAAAAATAGCGGAAGCGGAAATCAGGCCACCATGGATCGGTGGCTCTGATACCATGTAAGATTCAGAGAATAATGCATAAGAAGAAGGAATAGAAATAAACCGAAGAGAGTAAGGAAGAAGACTGTTCACACGGCTTTTTGGGGAAGAAATCTCAAGGCTCTTCGCAAGAGCATTGTATTGCATTCCTTTTGTATTTATAACCCTTTTTACAAAAGTCCTAAACTAAATCATTCTATATAATTGTATGATATACCTATCTAAGGAAATGATAATAACAAATATAGAAAATAATCTCCTACCTAAACTATACTACTAGGAGATAGACTCTCAAATATACACAAATACTTATGTACAGCTAATACCCCCCCTCAAGCCAATCGAAGATACGGAGATGCAGCTTGTACAAAAAATCACGACCCCATAATTGAAAAGATAAAGGGACAAAGATCATGCAGACGGGAAAGACGGATCGCAACCAGTTGATGTTGAATAAAAGTCTCACATAGAGGTGATCATCCCAAGGCATGTATTTCCACTCCATCGGGGGATAAAGTATATAGGGAACATCTTCATCGATCTTGTTTTGAACAACACTTAAAAAGTCTTGAAGGTAACTATCAACCAAATGCATTGAATATTCAAAAGAAGCAGGTGGTGATAATTTGGGGTGCGCGGAGACGTGGCCTCGTGCTGGAGAAGAAGAGTTAGACGCTACGATTCGTTCAGGATTGGACTGGACAGCGTGATGAGATGAAAATGGGTCCAACTGAGGTTGAGGATGATTTGGTTGTCCATTAAAGCCCTGAGCAACAAGGTGGACTTAGGGGAGTCCACAAATGCACAAGGAACCGAGCCATTTTGATATTCTGAACGGGCTGGCGTAGACGGGCCAGAGGAGTGCAGTCCAAGAGACTGGGAGAGTGATCTTGGAAGTGGCAAATTGGGCATGTCCGAAGATGGGCTAGGGTGCTGCAAAGAACCAAATGCAGTTCTAACTGCAGAAGTAGAAGTTTGATGGATGGGCCGGCACAATGAAAACTGGCTATTTAGGAAGCTTGGCCTGGAAGAGGTTGACCCACTCCCTTGAGCAAGAAAAACAGGTTCTGAAGATGTAGATGGGCCATCATGAGCATTTGGGCTGCCAGGGATGGAAGGCCCATTCTGCTCGGTTGAAAGGGGCACTAAGAGTGGGCCTATGGCAGATCTCTTTGCTGGACAAAGAGGAATGTCCAGTGAGTTAGAGGGAACTTGTCTAGGGTGGACATTCTCACATTGTAAGCTTGGGCCATTCAGATTAGGCTGACAAGGGCCAAGTGTGGAATGTGGAGTGTCTATAGAAGAAGAGAGCTCTTGACTAGCCTTGACTGGAGCAATGAAAGAAACGTCCATTAAGGAGCTAGACAAACTAACAGATGAGATAGATGTTTTTCTACATCGGTCTTCCTCATCAATAAGGTAATCAAGAAGAAAATCCAAAGAAATTTGTGGTTTTCGAAAATAATAATATTTGACAAATTTGTCGAATAATGGATCAAGTCCATTAACAAGAAAATCAATGAGGTCACTCTCGGAAATAGGATTTCCGGCCCTATCAAGAGCATATGAAATTGATTTTGCTTCAGAAAAATAATTTTTTAAAGATTGGGACGGAAGTTTTTGAAGGCAAGAGAGTTGGTCGAGGAGATCCTCAATATACCAATTTGTAGAACAAAAAAGAGAAGAAAATTCATTAACATTAGTTAATGGTTCTTCTACATCGGATGAACAATCATTTGAATCTAAGGATTCATTTTGTTCCGGATATAACCAATCCGAAATAGAAAAGGAGGAATCATTATGAACGGTATTACTTGGTTCATAACAACGCAAACAGTCTCTTGCGGTATGACCAAAACCGTTACACAATTGACAAATATCATATGATGATGGTAACGTATCAAAGGAAACGGGATCGTACCAAAAATCATCCATTGATTTTAGAAAAGAGAAAAAAATTAATATTATGTAAGAAAACAAAACTAATTTTTAGAAGAAAAATAATAATAAAGTAGATTAAAGAAAAATAGCGGAAGCGGAAATCAGGCCACCATGGATCGGTGGCTCTGATACCATGTAAGATTCAGAGAATAATGCATAAGAAGAAGGAATAGAAATAAACCGAAGAGAGTAAGGAAGAAGACTGTTCACACGGCTTTTTGGGGAAGAAATCTCAAGGCTCTTCGCAAGAGCATTGTATTGCATTCCTTTTGTATTTATAACCCTTTTTACAAAAGTCCTAAACTAAATCATTCTATATAATTGTATGATATACCTATCTAAGGAAATGATAATAACAAATATAGAAAATAATCTCCTACCTAAACTATACTACTAGGAGATAGACTCTCAAATATACACAAATACTTATGTACAGCTAATACTAATATCTTTAATAGGAGGTATCAAATTAATATCTTAAATTATTATTTTTATTTTATTTGTTTTCTTTCAGATTTAAAATATTATTAATAATTGAATTTAAAATAAAGTAAAATTTAAAATATATATTATATTTTATTAATACTTTCAAAATTATAGTATATTTCTAAAATAGGACTATTGTGTTTACAGTTTTTTTAAATAAAAATATTAGGGCAACTTCAACGGTAAGTACCAAAATCAAATTTTGATAGTTATGTCATGGTACTAGTCTCTCCAATGATGAAATGAGAGGGTATCAAAATTTGGTGTGGTACTAAGCAACGCTACCTTGAGCATCCACAATAGTAAAGCTCTTTCAAATAGTTTTTTTGTGTTTTCAATATGCCACATCTTCTCTTAGTCAACAATTAAAACCTCCAAGCTTTTTCTACAATGATAGAACTTTTTAACCAACTTTTTTGTGGGCCCCACATCCAAGATTTAAGTTTTATTTGGAAATAAAAACACTTTCACATAGGGCAGTTAGTGAAATTAAAAGGAATAAATAAATAATTTTTGGTTAATCTTTAATGGCCAACATAGGGGAATTGGTTGAATTTAATGGAAAGAGCTCCTAGATAGAGCTCTTTGTGGAAGGAGTTGCTTTTTACTAAAGGGCTTTTTGAAGAATTCCACAATGGCACATAAGAATAAAGAGCTCTCATTGTGGATGCTCTACCACACCAAAATTTGGTACCATTTCATTTACTATTAGAGACACTACTATCATGACATAAGTATCAAAATTTAATTTTGGTACATACTATTAGAGTTGCCCTAAAAGAGATAATATTACCAAACACACCATAGGGCATGGGCACTCTTTTTTTTTAAAAAAATAATAATAATAAGGTATACTACTTTCGTTTTAAGTTAATGTGCAAATTTAGGAGTACATGAATTAAAGAGGGATTATATATACTTAAAAATTATTATGAGTGGAAACAATAAAAATTATTATGAGTGGAAACAATGTTAGCCAAAGAATTTTAGTTTTGATAGTATCTGATGTTAGCTTATGTAGTGGAGGTAGCGAGTTCGAATTCTATTAAAGACATGTGCTAGTCTATTTTGTAGCCTAAAGGCAATTTATCATTAACAAAAAAAAACCCAATTTTTTTTAGAAAAAAAGAGTGAAAACAATGTTGTGATAAGTGAGTGAAATTTGCAAATAAGACGGACAATATAATTATGTGAATATAATAAGTAGGATAGAGTTAATAATAATAATAATAATAATAATAATAATAATAATAATAATAATAATAATAATAATAATAATAATAATAATAATAATAATAATAATAATAATAATAATAATAATAATAATAATTAAAATGAGACTTATCTACTCCCTCCGTCCTAGAAAGATGTCCACTTTTGACTTTTGATGGTCAATACAAGTGAACTTTAACTAAATATAAATGTCAATCCAACCATCCTTGTGAAATTCTAAAACTTGTGATTGGTTAATCATCAAGTTATTTATCAATGACAAATTTTAAAATTTTATTGAGATGATTAGATTGATAATAATCTTTGGTCAAAGTTCACATGTGTTGACCGTCAAAAATCCAAAATGAACTATCTTTCTGGGCAGAGGGAGTATAATAATACGCAACGAGTAACTGTACACAAATAGAAAAAATATAAAAAAAATCATTCAATTAAAATATAATTTTTTCAGTGAGATATCTAAAATAGTAAAATATACTCCCTCCGTCCCGGTCGACTTAGGACATTTTGCCGTTTTGGGCGTCCCACCCGACTTAGGACAACCCCAAAATGGAAAGTTTAAATTACTTTAATATTCAATGGGACCCACTTGTCATACTCACAACAACAATCCATTCACTATTCCACCCACCCATTCTCTTTCCTATTTACTTTTCATACTCACAACATATCCTCCACTCATTCTCTTTTCTCTTAAAATAATAGTTCTCCTTAATCCCCGTGTCGGGACCAATTGTCCTAAGTCGACCGGGACGGAGGGAGTATAATTTATTATATATGGAATAGAGGGGTATAATGAAAGAAGTATGACCATGAAGTGAGTTGGACAAATATGAGAAGCAAGAAAAATAGGAGAATAAATGACACTCCCTTCATCTCAGACTAATGGATACAAAATATTTTTAGCACGGAAATTAAGAAAAATGTAAGTGTTATGAGTATGAAAAGTGAGTAGAGAAGATAAAGTGTATACTATGTTGTAAGTATACAAGTAAAAGTATGAGAGAAAACGAGTTATAGATATTCTTTACTATTTGACAAAATCTTGTGTGAGACGGTTTCACACGTGAGACGAGTCTCGTTGAGAGAGTAAATGGTTGCTCTCTATGAGCAGGGCGGGTGTTGGTCCCAAAGACACAACAAGGGTATGAGAAAGGAGGCTAGAGGGGGGGTGAATAGCCTACTTAAAAATTTCAACCCTTTTTCAAAATCCAACCAAGTGCTTACAATCTTGAGTTTTGCGGTCACGTAATAAACCGTGCGGTCAAGGTGTAATATGCACAGCGGAAGTTTTCGATGGAAATAAGGTAGAGTTGATTTTGACTAAAATCTCTAAGGAACACCAGCACTCACGGTCAACCAAGTTTCGGTCAAGTGAGTCCGGTCAAGGTAAGTGCGGTCAAGAGAAATGCGGTCAATAGATTTGTGGTCAGATGGTTGAGATTGAAAGTTGTTGTCTTAGAAGTTTTGGCAAAAGATAAGTTAGTCAGATTTTAACTTAGGCAATGTGGAGAACAAACAAACACAATTCACAATACGTTTGAATATCTGAAAGATCAAACACTAAACGACAAACAAAATTAATATGAACAATAAGAACAAGATGAACAATGCTTGAAAGTAAATTTGCAGAAAGTAAAATGACACAAGTATTTGGAAAGGTTCGATGTGTTAAAAGATCTACGTCCTTTACCAAGATGGTCAGTCTTGGATTTTGAATGGAGGTATATATTGATTCTTGAGTGTACAGATTACAGAGATGAAGCTTTGAATCAACACCTACTTTCTATGAAGAATAAATCCTAGACTTAGACCAGTGTATCCCTTTTGATTCAATCTATGTGATTGATCAATTGGGGTGAGTGTGTGTGTAAGAATCAGAAGCTCTTTAAAATCTAAGTGATTGTAGAGCCTAATGAATCTTAAGTGTTACAGGGTTTGAGATGACTTGTTTGTTGTTGGAGATCTTTGAATGTTTGAAGGTGAGTTCTTTGAAGATACAAAGGATTCTGGAAATCTTGAGTATGATCTTCAATCACCAAGTATTTCAACAGCAATTTCTCTCTTAGAATCTCAGCTTTGTTCAATGAAGAACTTAAGGGCTATTTATAGCCTTGAATGAGAAAATAACTGTTGGGAAATACTTGGGCTCCAAGTTAAAGGACAGTGAGCTGTTGAATTCTGATTGGAGCTCAATCTGAGATTGTCCTTTTTGCAGATAAGAGGTGGTCCCACTAGGATGAATTCAAATTTGAATTACTTGGGATCCAAGTTCTGCAACGTTCTAAACTAACCATAGTCTGACCATGGTTAAGTTTAAACAAACTTGGGTTTCTTGGACAACTTCTTCGTTTGCGGTCAAGGCCTCACGGTCGAGTGCCTTGCGGTCGAGGGGTCAAATGTGACCTGTCAAGATATGCCACAAAGCTCACGGTCACTGACTTCCGGTCAAGTGATTCACGGTCAAGTGGTCTTCCACGGTCAGGTGGTCTACCACGGTCAAGTGAATTCACGGTCAAGGTCTTGACCACTAAAATTCCAGACTTAGAAAATTTTCAGCCTATCAATCTAAAGCCTATACTATCAATGTGGACTATGCTAAAAATGAAGTTTGACACTTCTTACAATATATCCTAAAGTCCACAAAAGATAAAATTAGGTTATGAGATCAATCAAATCTAAGTAATAGGAGTGGTTTATAATAAGCATACCCAACAATCTCCCCCTATTTGATTGAGTCCATTACGTACTATAACAAAGGCTAATTCATTGTACTTGGTAATAACATGTTTTCAAGAAAATAATATTTTATTAATTTCATGCCCCAAGTCAATGCACACTCTATGCCAGTGTTATAGATTTCTATCAGCCTAAAAAGATAAAATAAATTCTAATCCTAGCAAGATATAAATATAAGGTTTGAGTGCATTTTTAGAGAAAATAACAATAAGTATGCAAATGCATCAAACAAACATTCAAAAGGCACTCCACACAAATATAACCATTAAAGTGAGGGGAGTGCAGACAAAAGAGAGATTAAAGTTTTACAGACCCAAATAAAAGACAAACAGAAATAGAAATTGTTTTGAGACAAACATCAACAAATTGTTTTAACATGACCACACACGGTCAGTTCAAATGGTACGGTTAAGATTACGGTAGAGGATAGTCTAGAAGCGGTCGAAAGCATGGAGATCATCTTCAGTGAGATCGGAGAAGGGAAAGCGGTAAGAGGGCATGGAGAGACCGGGAATGAGAATAGGTACGGTCACTCCATCTTCATCATCTTCACCCTGAGCATTTACATTACCGTGGCCTGCTTCTGCCTTTTGATTTGCAACTAGATTACCGTGGCGGTTGATCCTGTTCAGCACAGTGTTAGCTCGATTGGACAGTAAATCAATTTTATTTGATTGGTCATTGAGGCGGTTGGTGTGGACAATCATGGCTTGTTTGAATGCTTCCAATTTCCTACCCAAGCTTTCATTCAGATTGGTCATAGCAGATTTCAGGGCAATGTCAACATCTTTTTCCACTGACACCCTTACTTTCTTTACTTCCAGAGAAAGTTCATCTTTCACATCCTTCATAGATTTTGAGATGTCTATCGAGGCTTTTAAGACTTCCTTGGAAAAGCACTTCATTATGGCTCTAGTTTGAATGAGGAAAGATTGGTTCATAAAGTCCGGAGTTACCATGAAGGCACTTGGAGCAACAAGAGCGGTAGAAGTAGAACTGCCAGCTTGACCAGGCCTCGAAGACCTGCTGCCTGCTTGACCGGAGAGGAGGGCATCTGATATAGCCCTTGATACGTACTCTCTCTCCCCCTTAATGGTCTCAATCAGTTGAGAGGGAAGAGCAGTAACCTGGTCCTTAAGCACGGAGTTGGCAGACTTCAGCTCAGAGATTTCTTCATGAAGAGCGGCCTGATTGGCGGTCAGCTTTGACATCTGGGTTTGGGAATCCAGATTGATTTGAGTAAGCATTTCCACTGCGGTCAACAAATGAGCAATTGGATCGACCGGAGGTCCAGAAGTGGATGGCCTGATTGGAGACATGGTCAATTTACCAGTATCATCAACTGCGCGGCACTGGGTTCATGGTCATCTTCTTGACCGTGACCTTCATGCTCAGACACTAGCACATCCATTTCAACTTCCTTTACAGACTCAGCACGCTTTTCAACATTTTCAGGAACTTCATCATCACTAAAAACCGGGCTATCAGCATTGATACCCTTATCAACCTCATCATTATCACCAGCATTATCATCAGAATGTTCTGATTCATCATCAGATACATCCTCTACCTCTTCATCTGTAGGTTCATCAACCAAACCAAGTGTTGGTTTAGAAATTGGTTGCCTTTTCAGGCGCTGGGGTGGAGCAATCTCAATAACATCTTCGCGGTCGCCCTGAGTAGGTGAACCGGATGAGGTGAATACTAGAGATGCGGTCGAATGAGGTGGTCGTGCAACCTTAGATTTCTTTGTGATTTGAACGGGACTTAGAGAAAGATCCCTTTTCTTGGACTTCTCCCCCTGAGACGAGAGGGGAGTGCAGAAGACTTTGTTTTAAAGGATTTGGATGGAACGGTCGGGGAGGACACGGTTGGCTTGGAGACCGTTGATTTAGAGATAGGAGGAGGAATTCTGGAAGGAGGCTTAACGGTTGAAGGTTCTTTGATAACAACTCCAGTTACTGGTCTGGGTTTGGAAGGAGCGGTCGAGGCACTAGCAATTCCTTTGCCTTTGATTCTTCTTGACACTTGTTCATCCTCAGCTTCTTCTTCATCATCATCATCATGGACAGATGAGGACTTCCTCGGTGCGTCAAGTCCTAAAGCTATTCTGGCAGCCTTGGTATAGTTAGGAGGGATGTATTTTTCTCTTTTGTGCTCAGGTTCACGGTTTCTGTATTCCTGATATTGATCATCACCAAAACGGTTGCGGTAGGTAGATCTCATGGTCTTGATATCAAAGACCTTGGATAGAGAGATGGGAACTTTGGCATCTTTATCTCTGTTGATATCCCTTCGGAGTTCAGGAATGAATTTGAACAATAGAGAAAGGAACCTTGAGTTTTTCTTGTATTTGGTGGCGGCCTTTTCAGATAACAGTTTCTTGTAATCAGAAATGTGATCTAACAAGAGATCATATAGAATCTTGGGCCAGTTCATCTTCCTGCCCAGATAGATTGCAGTAGACAGCCTCCATTGAGTGGTATTGAAATTGCCATGGTTACCACTCTTCCAGAGCAGACCGTGGCCAACCAAGTGACCAATGTAATTCATCACCTCAGGAAAGGTTTTGCGGTAGGGCTTGCACACGTCAGAAGATCCAATCAATCTCATAGCCAATCCATCATACTCATCATCAGATAGAGAGATAGGAGCCTCATTGTCAATGTCGAGACCAAGGGTGGAGGCAATATCAGTGTAGTCAATCTCTATCTTGTGACCATATACTTCTGCAGCAATCCAGTTAAGAGAGTTGTTTTGCTCATCTCTTCCTTTGATTTCCTTTGCGGTAGAATAAAATTCTCCAACTGCGGCAAGGTAGTGATCAGGTTGATTCATTGTGAAAAATACTAGCCATAAACTAGTATTTTTCTGTGCGTGATTCAATTGACATGGAGAGAGATATCAGCGGTTCTAGATCTAGGGATTTGCATAGCTAGGAACTTTGTGATCAAAGTTCATGCAAACATAGATTAGTGTGATTATCCTCATGTAATTGTTTCTCCACCATAATAATATCTGTTTCCCTTTGCCCGTAGAGGTAGCCAATAGAGATTGGTGAACCACGTATATTCTGTGTTGATTATTTGTGTTCGTTATTATTTGCTATCTCTTGGGTCTGATTTACTAACAAGTGGTATCAGAGGTTTGGTGGCACCAGAGTCTGGTTAGTAAAGAAAGATCAGGGCATTCCGCTGCGGTAGAAGAGATGGATTCCGGGATGGACAAGAAAATCAACAAGTCTGACGCAAAGAACAGGTTTATTATATGATGGAAGATTATCCATTGGACGTGCAGGTCGTGGGCAGAAAAATTGCAGATCGCGTGCAAAAAACGTGCAGTTCGCGTGCAGTTTTGGTGCGGGTCGCGTGCAGTTTTAGTGCAGTTCGCGTGCAGTCTTGGTGCGGGTCGCGTGCAGTTTTGGTGCAGATCGCGTGCAGTTTTTTTCGAGCAGAGCACGTGCAGTCCGTGTGCAGTGTCCGTGCAGAAATCTGGTGTCTAGGTTGGACACATCTGAGAGCAGTCAGTGATTGTTCATCTGTGCTAGAAATAGCAAATCTGGTATATCCGAATCTGAAAGTTCGTCTGGTGTTCGGTAGTGATCCAAGAACACATCTAGAACATTTCGGTGTCTGATATCTACATCTGAAGACGGAGATTGGAAGCTAGGGTTCTGTGATCAGAAGTTAGCTGTCTGGTATAATCTGAAGATCTAACATCCATTGTAGTCTATTCTAGTGATCTAGAAGTAGATACAAAATCTGTGTTGCCCGAGGAAATAATCTGGTTAGATTTTAGAGTTATACATCTGACTCCGCGTCTGAAGAATTCTGAGTCGGCTGCAGCAATGGCGAGCAGTGACAATCTGAAAGAGGATGGAGATTATGCCCTAGTGACTGAAGAAGAAGTGTGCAAGGAAGTTGCATGGGTTCTAGATTCGGGAGTTTTTTATCGCATGTGTTCGCTCAAGGAGCAGGTTACAGCGTACGAGCAGAAGGATGAATACCGTATTTATATGGCTAATGGATCTATCTGTGAAGTAGTTAGCATGGGGTCTGTAAGGGTGAGAACTTCTGGTGATAAATATCTCACATTGAACAAGGTGAGACACGTTCCACAAGTAGCAAAGAATCTGGTATCACTTAGTCGGTTGGACAAGGAGGGATACAGTTTCAAAGGTGAATGTGGAGTTCTGGATGTCTACAAAGGTTCGGATGTGATTCTGAAGGGCAGAAGAAAAGATTCCTTGTTTATCCTCCAAGGTTTTGAGATTGGTGAGGGTGTTGGCGAGCAGGTGGAGCATCGTTTTACTCTAGGCTGGAGTGAATTGGGCAAGCCACGGCTAGAAGATCAACACATACCAATTGTATCAGTCATGGTTGGCAAGATCCAATGTCGACTGGATGGGCCACGTCTGAATGACTGTCAATTACCCGTTGGGGTGATTCTGAGTGTCCGTAGGATACATTGCATGCAGAAAATCTGATTGTCCAGATGACAAAGTTGTTTGCCTGGTGAGGCAAATTCTGAGTGTCTTAAAGATACATGGCACGCGAGAAAAATCTAGTTATCCGGAGGACAAATCTAGTGTCTTTGATGAAAGACAGACTGAGGCAATGGTTGAAAAATCTGGTACGAGGGATGTGGCTCAAGGTGGAGTCTATGTCGGAAGCTCATGCATCTGAATTATTAGGGGAGATTCAAAGTTAAGGTGGAGATTGTTAGAGTAAATGACTTTGAATAAGTCAAATTTGAGAAGAAAAAGGAAAGTAATTAACTCCTTTTTGGGATTTAATTAAGGACTCCTTCTGTCTTCTGGTTTAGGTCTCTAGCCTATAAATACTAGCCATAAACTAGTATTTTTCTGGGTGATTCAATTGACATGGAGAGAGAGAGATCAGTGGTTCTAGATCTAGGGATTTGCATAGCTATGAACTTTGTGATCAAAGTTCATGCAAACATAGATTAGTGTGATTATCCTCATGTAATTGTTTCTCCGCCATAATAATATATATTTCCCTTTGCCCGTGGAGGTAGCCAATAGAGATTGGTGAACCACGTATATTCTGTGTTGATTATTTGTGTTCGTTATTATTTGCTATCTCTTGGGTCTGATTTACTAACAGGGGCCAAGTAGGACCTCGGATCAGGGCGCGACAGTTGGTATAAGAGCCTAGGTTGTAGATGGTCTAGAATGATTATGTGACCTAGGAGGGTAGTTCTGTGTGGAGTGAGTAACGTTGAGTGTTTTATGCAGGTACTTAATTAAAATGGTGAGAACTGATGATGATCCGGAAAATGTGAGGGATGAGACTCGAAATATGTTTCAAGGAATGTTTGAGGCAGCGATGAAAGCTATAAATGATCAGAGACAGGGAGGAGATCAAGCACCTCCAAGGTATGGATTTGAACAGTTTCTGAAGATGAAACCAATTGGTTATGATGGTGAACCGGATGTAACTAAGGGCGAAAGGTGGATTGAAGCAATGGAGAAGATATTTGATGTTTTTGAGATGTCTTAATGAAGATCGAGTTAGATTTGCTACTTGTAAGCTGACTGGGGCTGCAACATTGGTGGAAAGCATTGAAAACTAGTTGGGATGTGTAGACACCCCGCCTTGGACCTCTCACCCCGATTGCATACATAGTATTTTTATTTAACTTATTTTTGTTAATTTCTGTTACTTCGGATAAGTTCAATAACATGCCATGTAGTTGCATATTAGTAACTTACTGAGATTTATCTCACCGAATTCCTTGTTTAATTGTTTTCCTTAGATAAGGGCGAGCCAGAGGCTACGACACGTTGAGCTCGGGGAGGACGTCGTGTTTGGTAAGCTATTTTGGGCAGGAGATGTTTTTGGGTTGCATTATGTAAATGTAAAACCTTTGGGGTAGTATACCCGAGACTTTATCGTCATATCACTATTTTGGTACACTTTTGGTGATTGTACGTATTGTAAGTAAAGTGTGTGAGCCTTTGAGGCTTTGTATAAAGAGTTGTATATAGTTTGGAATGTGGTTTTGGAAGGGCTCCGATGTTATGAATGAATTTGATGATTCTTGTTAGGACTTACAACGAGATTACGAAGGAAGTCTTAGAGTAAAGGAAAAATATTCAATATGCTAAACTCTATCAAAACATGGTTATATCGGGAAATGCCTTGGCCAATCCCAATGTTTGTGCAATTCAGCACCCCCTTCTCCAAGATCAAAAGCAAAAGTATGGCTCTTACGCCTCAAGCACTAGTTGCATCCAAAGATCCGCCTTTAGTTCAACTCAGGAAGACTCAAGCAAGCATACCCATTTGGGGACCTTATCACACTAAAACCTTATCATCCATGACCTCGACAACACCACAAGACGTTACTTCATTTGGGTACCGACCACAACGAGGCCATTCATCTCCCCAGAAAGAGTAAGAAGGAGATCTCTATCAAGAATTCTACCCAATGATACATCCGCTCTCAATGCGGAGCCGATTCCAAGATAATTTGGGGTTTTACATCGAAAGGTCTTCACATTCCACCGTCTTGAAGCTCGCAAACAACAAGTACATGACATTTGGGGCTTAGCAATCTCTCGAAACTTGGCATCAATAATCTTCTCTTGGGGCTTGCTCACGCCAACAATAAAAGGCGATTTATTTGAATGGGCCAAGAGCTGATTTATCTTGGGGCTATGCAAGCCACTCAAAGTTTGGCATCATAGGCGTTCTAGGGGCTTTACAATCAGCAACCCCTTGGTATCTCGGCATCAAAAGCCTTTTAAAGCCCCATAATCGACAAATCTCTTGGGGCTAGACATCCATCTTCGTTGGGCACAACAGCGACAACGACAGAATTCAATAAGGCAATCCGGACTTCGATCGAACATGACTTGATCTTGGGTTGACACACAATGCTTAAAGTGGTTCACCCACGAACTAAAAAAAAAAAAATCTTCTTCTCACATGTGTGAATATTCTTTTCCTTCTAAACTAAAAAAAAAAATTATTTTTCTTTTTCTTGTCTCCTTACTTGCGTAAAAGTATGTGTTTCAATTTGCTCCTAGCTTCTTCCCGAACATTCTCCATCATCCTTGAACTACGCTGGTCTGATTCTCTTTTAGGGATACGTAGGCAGCCTTTTGGCACGACCTACCCATCATCCAGAAAGTCATCTCACCGACACTCCACCAAAGTACAAGCAACTCGTCTTCATCAAAAGAGTCAACATCCTTCATCAAACCCACGGTGACCGCGCCGTTCAACATGTCCCTTTTGGTTGTCCCTTAAAATTCACAAGGTTTGATTGCATTAATGTGTTGTTTAACAAAGTACAAAACAATGACGGAATCACTTAGGTTTGGTTAATTTAATGGTGGATTCCGATGAGAATATGGGACCTTTGCCCGAATTGTCCGTTTGGGAGAGTGCAATACAGGTGAAAAATAAGGGACTCATATTCTAGGGTGACAGAATCCACTGTTCCAGGATGAACATGATAGTAACCTCTTAAAATGGATTGAATTCCGTCCGACCAATAGGATTAAAAATCTGCAATCTGACTGTCAGGTTAGATGTCTCGTACGAGACATCCATTATCTCGTACGAGACATCTCTCCTTTTCTGTGATTCTGCCGTGTTTGGTCAACCCTATATCATAAAATCCGACTTGTTGGGACCCCAGCTTGGATTTGACACAGTTTCTGCACTCTAGGTCCGTCCGATCAGCAATACTCCTTTGGGCTATCCCACAACACTCTACATTTAACTGCCCCTTACATATGACCGATAAAATAAATACTCCCTTCGCCTCAAAATGATCTTCCTACTTTTTTAGCGTTACTACGAATGAAATTTGGGAAATAATTTTAGGTTGATTTAATTATACTAATGAAAATGTAACACTTGTAATTGATATACCATCAACAATACTATCAATAGAAAGTTTTCGATTTTCATAAGAATAATTAAATCAAGTTAAAATTATTTCTCAAATCTCATTTGTAGTAACAACAAAAATAGTGGGAATATTATTTTGCGACGGAGGGGGTAATTTTGATGCAATATTACAGTACATACAAGGATACTGTAGTCAAAGGCCCAGTTGGTGAAAAGTTGTAACCCACAAGCATAATCAAGGGAATCCTTACCTGTTTCATCAGAGAACTACAGGCATCCAAAACTGATACACTGGGAACTCCCTTTGGAGGAGTACTCTGGTTCTCAGTATGTCCATTCTGCTGAAACTCGCTCTTAAATTCGCCAGGTTCACCCTTTTTTTCCACAGTCTCCTCGCACACGGTTGAAGCCAATGGTGATTGTAGGTCTTCTTGGTTGGTCTGCATTAATGGACATTATGAGAAAAGCTCTAATATAAAATTTTATATACCATAGAAAAATAACAACATGTTCCATGGGTGACTCTGAAATTGGTGAAATGCAGAGTTTCTTTGAAGGAGGACCTTCACTCTCAGTATCTCCATTTTTCTGACCATCAGTGGTAGCATTGCAGTCAACAAACTTGAAATCGTCAAAAGACTTGTTCTTCCCATACTTTCCGCTTTGGAAGCACTTTATACAAATTATGAAGCACCCTTCCTGATAAATTCATAAACATAGAAAAACTTTTGCGGATATAGAATGAGATTAGACAGTTCTTAAGATTATTATGCTTAAGCTAAACTTTAGCCTTGAACATATTTAATAGAGTAAAATAGCTAATATACACCATTGCTAGAGGGAAACAAATGGCATGATGAAGATATTAGGATCAACAATAAATCATAGGAAACATGTTGCTGAGTCCCAGTTTAATGGTTTGTGTTATAGCTACACATTAGCTAAGTTGTGGAATTATATAGCAATGACATGCATATAACCATCACTCCTTGTTAATAACATCAGCAGTATCCATGAATCACTTAAACAACCAAAAGTAAAGACTTTGAGTCAATTGCTCCCTCTGACGCAAAGAAATAGTCATTCTTCCCACTCTGGTTTATCCTACCATACAGTGCCGCATTTCTAAATCTACGCTTCAATTCCAGAAACCATTCATAACATTCTCTTATTGAATCATAATACCACGTATTGTTCTACAGTTGAGGGGTCACAATAAAACTACCAAAAGAATGACACTAATCACGACAGACCAAACAAAGAGATAAATCAAAACATGGAATACAGCCATAGAAGAATATAGTGAAGTCAAAATAGAAACTTAGATAACCAAAAAAAATTAAGTGTTGGAATATATCAGAAAATAGGACGAATCAAAATCTAGAGAAGATGATTACATTGAATTCAATATGCAGCAAAATTTGCAAAAGCAGAGCAACGCCAAATTAGGAAAACTGAATACTAAGCAGAAATTAAAAAAAAATCTGTTGAAACTAGAGGTCCAGAGAGAGGAAACACACCTTTGCAGATTCATAATGACCTGAATCACACTGCACGTTACAATTCCCACAAATGAACCTCTTCTGCTCAACAACCTCGACGAACACGTTAGTATGAGAAGCCAAGGGCGGCATCTTGAAATCACTCCGCCCAAACCCACCATTACCACCTGCACTAGGTGGCTTCAACGAATTATGCGCCGCCACAATCCTAACCCCATGCGGAGGCCCTTCCTCCACCTTAATCTTCCACTTCTCCTCCTCAGCCAAATCATCGTCGTCAGCCGCCAAAGACGGCGATGGAACACCAAAAACAAACTTAGTCCCTTTTTAGGTTTCGAGCAAAGAACTGTAAACAAAGATCAGATTTCGAAGTAAACATTGTTTTGCTTAACAATTCAATTGCACAAGATAATCGAAAATTACCTTAAAGGAGATGATTATGTTCACGGCTTTTGGAGGAAATAGAGGGCTAGGGTTTGGAGGAAGGGATCTCTATCGTCGTTGTGTGGTGGTGGTGGCGGAGGCGATGGCCGGGGAAGAGTTGTTTCCTTCCTCTGGTAGGGGTGAAAATGGTTTGGCTCAAACCGCGGTTCAGAACCGAGCCGAGCCAAACCATGCGGTTTAGCTTGGTTTTTAAACTTATGCGGTTCAGCTCGGTTTCAAAAATTGGTAAACCACACGGTTCGGTTCAGCTCACGGTTTGACCCTTCAAGCCGAACCGAGCCGAACTGTTTTGAGCTGAACCGTGAGCTGAACCGTGGAGCCGAGTCATTAAACCGAGCTAGCTGAACCGGTGAGCCATATTATAGACCATTGATTAAGTTTAGTGATTTGATCTGAACCATTAGATTTATAAAACCCTAATACCTTATCCGCAATGATATCGATTATCGATCAGTTGGAAATTCAAATCGGCACAAAATTAATCCTCTCGTCTCCTCCACCCACGACTCCATCCCTCCGGCCGACATCCTTCCTGGCTTCCTCCATCTCACTCCCACTCGCCTCCAAATTTATCCCACTTCTCACGAATTATGTCTTACTTACAGACATCAGCTAGTTGAAACCCTAGCTCGACCCTCCTTTCAATTTTCTGGCGATTAAAGGTAAGTTTCATCCCTTATGCTTTTTCTCGTAATTTTACTTCGAGGTTTTCTGACATTATTAGTGGACTTCATTCTTTTAAAATGTTTCTAGCCTCTATTCATCTAAATGAAAGTTGCCTTGTACAACCTGCAAAACGCATGTGTCCTAAATTTAAATTTACTAGTTGTAGTTCATTCTTATCATTAGAATGAGAACTTTCTGGATGCTTCATTGGTTAGAAATTTTCCTATGATTAAACAGGAAGAGTTTTTTTTTTTTTAATGTAACTTCTGAATAATTGATAAATGAGTTACAAAAGACTCTCATATGTACACAGCGGTCTACATTCTTGGAAGGAATAATCCAGTATGCCCATATGAAATACGTCCTCCATCCCAAAATGATCTTCCCATTTAACCATTCAACATTTTTAAGGATGTGAAGTTCACATATGAACATGAACATCAGTGTTTAATTTCTAAGTATGGTGTAAGAGTTGTGGTTTAAACCGTGGTTTAAGCCACAGTTTAAACCGCAAAATCAAACCGTGGTTCAAACCGATCCGAACCGTGATGGTTTAGCTCAGCTCGGCTTGGAATATTTTTTGGTTCAGCTCGGTTTGGGATTTCTCCAAACCGATGTATAGCGGTTTGGCTCCTAAATTACCTCAAACCGAGCTAAGCCGAACCATTTCCACCCCTATCCTCTGCGTCACTGGGGAGCTCTCTATCGTCGAATCGATCGGTTTTATGGAGCTCTCTTGGTAGCGATCAGTTTAGGTTGGGCGTCTGAATTGAAGTGTGTTTTGGGTTTTATTTGATTTTGGGTTTAATTTGGCCATGCCCTTGGATAGCGCTCTAGGTAATATTGGTCGGACTAAAAAAAATTAAGAGCTTATGATGCGCTAGGTAAGATAGAGCTTTTTTATGTTCTATCTTAGATATTTCCAAAGATAGCGTTTGATAAATAAACGCTATGTTAGCTATTTTTTATTTTATTTTTTCTTTATTTTTTATCTTTGCGGCTTGATTATAATTGTATACGCTATGTAAGGGTATTACTTAGATAGCGCTTTTTAAAAGCGCTATCTAAGCTTCGTTTCCTAAGACTTAATCTGTACTAGTGCATTAGCGTGGTTTTGGTTAGAGGGCCAACCAAGGATACCATTAATCTCGGTTAGGGAAATTGAGAATTGGGTGTTCAAAAGGCAGAAGTCTATGAAAATTTCTTCAAAGTCTACCCCGGTCCTTTCATCAATTGAAGGCCCTAATCTCTTGTTCATCGTTCTTAGGAACTCTAGGGTTATTTTTTTATATGTCTGGGCTTGGAGTTATAGGAAACCCGTAGCCTCGAGTCTTTGATATAAGTTCCTTATGTTGGAGTGGAGATCTAAGGTTCCTAAAGTGGGTAAATCTGGGAATTGGGTTGGCTTCACATTCTTATCACTCAACTTTTTAAATTTAGAAATTTCCAACCTACTTTGAAAAAGAATCCCCAAATCATCATATGTTGGTGTTAGATTTTCACTAGAGGGAGTGTAATTGAGGTTTCTCTTGGTAGACTTTTTCCTTTTCCCTCTACCCTCCATTGAAATAATGATAAACTAAGCAACAATACAAGGAATAACTGTAGATACCCCGGGGGGACCACGGATTTAGGCTCGAGCGCGTGTGCTATCCTAGGATGTCTAACTTGTTTTTAGAGTCGCCACCTATGTTTTGAGGAACATAAGAAAAACCTATAGATTGTAGCCTAAGTTTGATTACGAAAACAGAGATTCTTTGTTTTGAGGTTCGGGGGTTAGGTTACGAGATGGAAAGTACCGAAACACCCATCTCGCCCAACTAAAGTTGGTCTTGCTTGATCAAAATCTACATGAATGAAAATGTTCTTCTTCTTCTTCTTTAAGTCATAAAAAGGGGTATTTAAAATAGGATTTGGAATGTAGGAGATGACTCCTTAACCGACCTCAATGAGATGAGGTGATCATTAGAGTTATGTCCCAAAATGATTTGGGTGATTGCACATTTGATTAAAGTAAAAGAGAGAGAGGAGATGAAGTAGAAAAGAAAGGAAAAGATGTACTTTTACCTACAATTTGAAGAACTTCAAGTGTTGCTTGATGAGATCCTTGGAGAACCTTTAGAAAGTGATTTTTCGTCTAGTTTTCCATCCAAGTCTTCGATGATTTTTCGATCCTTTTTCCCGATCCTTTAAAATGGAGGTAAAGAGAGGTTTTTATAGGTGAAAGAGGGCTGTTTTTGGTGCCAAAACTCAGTCACCAAGAAATCCTTCCCGGGAAAAATCTTGTAAATTGAGCAAGGGAGGGAATCCTGGCCAGAAATCTGTAACTGACGCCCAGAGGCGCGCGCTTCCTGCTTTGGGGGCGGGAGGCGCGCGCGCCTGGCTCCTCCTGTCGGAGGCGCGCGACTCAGAGAAGGCAATTTTGACAGAATGGACTAGAAAGTCAGCCCAGTCATTCAGTTTAGTCCCTGGACTTAACGAGGTCAGTCAGGAACTTAACGGAAGTGACAGAAACTAACGAGAAACACTTAAAATGGGGAGAAACACAAAATCAAATGTGCAATCGGGGTGAGCGGTCCAAGGCGGGGTGTCTACAGAGCCCCTCGGCGACGTGGATTGCAAAGCAAAACGCGTCGACGAAAGTTAAAAACACCCGCCGAGGACATCACCAAGAAAAGGCAAAGACTCGATGAAAGCAGGAATTTGAAATTGCGAGAGATAGTGGTGCGCTCCCTGTGTGAGCGGCTTTTGTTGATAGAGGGCGTGGCATGATCCGTTAGGTGAACCTGCCGGCTGAATGTTTTGAATGAGGCCGTTAGTGAACCCTTGTTGACGAATCCGTTGGTGAATCCGTTTGATGAATCCGTTAGTGAATCCCTTGGATGAGTCCATTGGTGAACCCTTGTTGACGAATCCGTTGGTGAATCCGTTTGATGAATCCGTTAGTGAATCCCTTGGATGAGTCCGTTGGTGAACCCTTGTTGATGAATCCGTTGGTGAATCCGTTTGATGAATCCGTTAGTGAATCCCTTGGATGAGTCCGTTGGTGAACCCTTGTTGACGAATCCGTTGGTGAATCCGTTTGATGAATCCGTTAGTGAATCCCTTGGATGAGTCCGTTGGTGAACCCTTGTTGACGATTCCGTTGGTGAATCCGTTTGATGAATCCGTTAGTGAATCCCTTTGATGAGCCCGTTGGTGAACCCTTGTTGATGAATCCGTTGGTGAATCCGTTTGATGAATCCATTCGTGAATCCCTTGGATGAGTCCGTTGGTGAACCCTTGTTGACGAATCCGTTGGTGAATCCGCTTGATGAATCCGTTAGTGAATCCCTTGGATGAGTCCATTGGTGAACCCTTGTTGACGAATCCGTTGGTGAATCCGCTTGATGAATCCGTTAGTGAATCCCTTGGATGAGTCCGTTGGTGAACCCTTGTTGACGAATCCGTTGGTGGACCCGTTTGATGAATCCGTTAGTGAATCCCTTGGATGAGTCCGTTGGTGAACCCTTGTTGACGAATCCGTTGGTGAATCCGTTTGATGAATCCGTTAGTGAATCCCTTGGATGAGCCCGTTGGTGAACCCTTGTTGACGAATCCGTTGGTGAATCCGTTTGATGAATCCGTTCGTGAATCCCTTGGATGAGTCCGTTGGTGAACCCTCGTTGACGAATCCGTTGGTGAATCCGTTTGATGAATCCGTTCGTGAATCCCTTGGATGAGTCCGTTGGTGAACCCTTGTTGACGAATCCGTTGGTGAATCCGCTTGACGAAATATTGCTTTGAAGTCTCGTGCCACTTGACTTTTTTGAATTGTGGGGTACGGGCACAGTTGACTGCGACCAGAAAGATGTTCCTGCTGGGGATGAAATGTTGAGATTGACTCTTGAGGGGGTGTGGCACCCGTGACAGAACTTAGGGAGTTCGGAATCCGTGGGGAAACTTTGATACGATGCATGGATTCTTGCATGGGAGACTGCTTTTGAACCTGCCTGATGATGGGAAGAGCGAGCGTCCGGGACTCGTTGTGGGACGCGCGCGCCTCATATGAATATGTCGGGAGGTGCGCGCCTGGCGCAAAAGTTCAGCATATTTAAACAGGCTGTTTACTGTTTTCGGCCAGTTTTCAAAAATTTGAAGAACCCTCCAAATTCCAAGCCCAATTTTCGTAGAGAAATCACCCCAAAACACTTTCTTGCTGCTCTAGGATCAATTCCGTCAAAGAAACGATGTCGGATCGTCAGCAATCTCCTCCGTTTGAGATGCCACAGGGCGAGGAGCCCGAAATTGGGGTTGAAGCTATGGACCCGAGCTTGCTTACTTTCCGGCCTCATACCCATATTTCTCACTTCGTGACTTCGGGTTTGGTAAGAATGCCTCACCTTTCTTGTCGATTTCGGGTTTCATGAAGTTCTGTTTTCTTTACCCGAAATATTGCTGCAGCAGCTTTATTGATCATTCTTTGCATGTTGTTTGTTGTTGCTGATTTGTTGTAAGAAACATGTTGGGATGTCCATTTTCACGTTCACAAACTTGCTTGTACATTGTTCTGCCATTGAAATCTCTGTGTTGAGTTCATCCGTTTTTCTAGCAGTCATGCTGATGAAATTTTTGCTGTTCCCCCTTTTTTTTCTTTCAGGAGTGGACCCGTTTGACAGAGATTCGCGGTGGGGCTCATGGGCCCATCTCTATATGGAAGAGGTTGCCCGAGAATGTTCGGGCCCGAGTCACAGGGACTCATTTTGGTCTTTTTGTCACTAGCCTTCCAGCTTTGAAGAATGACCCTGATGTGGTTCAGGCATTGAGGGAGAGATGGTGGGATACCACCCATACCTTCCATTTACCCATAGGCGAGGTGACCATGACGCCTACTGATTTCACAGCTTTGACGGGCTTGCCGTTCATGGGGGTGCCTGTCCCTTTTGGTTTGAGAGGGGCTGTTCGGACTCCGGACGAGTTACTGGCCTTGGTTGACTGCCGGTTCGAGGTTAAGAATTCTCGAGTGACATGGGGGAGAATCCGGGCTTATTTCAGCATCTTGATGGCTGAGGCTCGAGGTGTTACTGCTGATCGGGTTGATGCTGTGGCCCGTTGCTTCATTTGGTACTTGTTATCCCACACTCTGTTTGCCAACGGGGGATCTTCGGCCTCTTTGGCTCTGCTTGACTTGTTAGTGGACTTAGACCAGATCGGCCAGCATAACTGGGGCGCAGCGGGCTTGGCTGCTTGTTATCACGGCATGGATTTGACCAGCCGCTCGACTACCAGCTCTGTCACGGGCTTCAGCTTGCTGTGGGAGGTATACCACTTACTGTCCCTTTTATATTCTCCTTGCCTTAGTCATAACTGCCTTTTTCGTTGACTGTCATTAACTTTGTTTCTGCCTCTTGTCTACAGCTTTGGGCTTTTGCTATCCTGAATATGAGGGATTTCAAGATTGCCAAGGAAGGCCAGCCCCAGTATCCGGACTGCGCACGGTGGGCGTATAAGGAGAGGAATGTGAAGACTGGCACGAATCCCATTAGTCTTACTTCGACCCGACGGCACTTGGACACCCTGAGGCCTGAGTCTGTTGCCTTTTCTTTGTATCCGTGGAGATCAGTTCAGCACTGGTTTGAGCACACTCTTATTCCTACCCGTTCTCGGCTTTTGATGAGTTCGGGTGAGTGCATGGCTCTGTACTTGGGAGACAGAGTATTTTGGCAGCATGGTACCCAGGTGACAGACTTTTACACCCCTCCTCGTCCTGCAGTTCCAGACGTTCCTCCTTTCTGCCCTCGTAACTGGAGGTCACTTTCAGAGGCTGATCGTGCGGCATATATGGTAGGGGTTGATGCCGTCCCTTATATTCACTTGGATCAGGATTATGGCCTCTTCAGGGAGAACAACTTGATGCAGGGCTTTATGTTCGCTGATCCGAGGAGATCACAGGCTGCTCCTTCGACCTCCGCTCGGTTTTATACTACCGGTGCCGGGTATTGTTTTGATCCTCCTTTGCCTCCTCCTTATTACACTTATTCAAACTTCGGGGTCTTTGAGGAGCAGAGGGAGATTGTTCCTGAGGATATGTCACCGGAGAGAGAGCCTCCCGCTCAGGCTGCTGTGGTATGTTTTTCTGACCATCTTTGCATTTTCTCAGTTCCAGTCTTGTTTTTCTGTTCTTTGTATTGATGTAATTTCCTTTCCCCGTTCTTTGTTGCAACAGGTGCCCGTAGCTGCTTATAGGCATTTGGGTAGGCAGAACAAAGGGATGAGGTGGAGGCTCCGTCAGCTGGAGGAGAGGGTGCTGGAGCTGTGCAGGGATATTGCTGCCATGACTAGAGATGCTGCTGGTGCTGTCTCTGGTGCTGCGAGAGGAGCTGCCCGAGGTGCTCGGGGCATGGGACGAGGCTGCAGGGATGCTGCACTGGACATTGATGAGGCTGTCTCTTCGGCGAGGCAGTCGCTGAGCAGGAGTCTGAGCCATAGTAGGAGTCTGAGCCGAGAGGGTAGCCAGAGCCGGGGCGGCGCCAGTTCATCAGGGAGAGCTGCCAAGAGAACCCGTCCTGATGTTGTGATTGAGACATCTGAGTCTGAGGATGATGATGATGATGAGGATGATGATGACGATGAGGAGACCGAGAGCGGTAGCAGGGGGTGAGCACAGTGTTGGTGATGATGTGCCCGAGCTGTTGAGGCTGAGAGGATGAGGGATTGAAACACTTTTACTTTTGCCTGTAATAACATTTAACATGTATTTACAATCCTAGTTATCTTACTACTCATTTTATGTTCTATTAGCGACTCGATCTTAGATGTCGACTCTTTACAAACAAATGTGTGCCCAAAGGTTGCTTGTTGTCGATGCTTGAACTCCTTTTTGTTGCTGGGATTTGATTTTGCTACAGGTTGGGTATGTTGAAGTGCTTGGGTTCTGTTCTGAACTGACAAGGGTTGTTTCTGTCTGAACTGCTGTCAAAGGCGCGCGCGTCGGGCCTTGCTTGTGGGAGGCGCGCGCGTTGTGCAGCCCTGGTCGGAGGCGCGCGCTTCTGGCCTGCTGAATTACAGCCCCTTTCTTTTCTGATCAGAATGTTCCAACAGCTATAAATTTGAACCATTTTTCGACCAGAGTGGCCACACAGCATTCTTTTGCAAACACTTTCTCCTCCTAAATCACAAAATTCTTGTCATAATGGCCCCAATGACTTTCTCCTTTGAAGTTAAGGTTTCCGTCCCCGAGGGTGAGAAGTCCGTTCCAATGGTGAACGCCGTTCCAGCTGTAGGGTCCGTCTCGATGGTGGAGAAACGTCCGAGCGTTTTTGATCGTTTGGGAAGGCCCAATGACGATGTTGTTGACCCCGTGAGACCGGTGGTTCATGTGCGGGACTATAGACCCCGTCATTTTCCCAAGAAGAAGAAAGGTAAGGGAAATTCCTCATATGTGTGGAAGCGTCCCATGGTTGTCCCCGTTAAGGTTCCGCTTGATAAGGGTAAAGGGAAAGCCGTTGATGAAGCTCTGTCCCGTCCTAGCGTTTTCTCCCGTCTTGGCGGTCCCAAGAATGTTCCGTCCCCATCCAAGAAGACTAAAGTACATAACAAGAAGCAATGGGTTCCCAAACCTAAGAAAGATTAGATTTTTCTTTGTACCCCAAGAGATTGCAATTAGACCACTTTGTTTTAGGATTTAATATTTTGATGTCTTTTGTTGCTCAATAAATCCGTTGTAATGGTTTGAATAATTCATTGAATGAATAAAAATTGCATTTTGTTATTTGAAGTGAATTGGGTATTTTTGATATGTTTTAGACCGCACCCGAAGGTTGCCTACGTTCCTCCAGTTGGGAGGCTCAGGTCTTCGTAGTTCAAACAAACAAAGACCATTTTTTTTACTTTATTTTATTTTTTTATTTTTTTTTGTTGTGCACCCTGTTTTTTTGCCTAGACCGCCCTTTCGGGTTTTCAATCTAGCGGGCTTCTTTTTTGCACGTGCTCTAATTTTTGCCTAGGCCGCCCTTGCGGGTTTTCAACCTAGCGAGCGATTTTTTTTTTTTTTTGATGGTCTTTGTTTATTAAGCGTAGAACCTCTTGAGCTTGTCGAGGTTGACCTCCTTTGGCAGCTGGTCACCATCTAAATCAACGAGCCGGACTGCACCACCGCTTAGTATCTTTTTGACCACGTACGGACCGATCCATCGGGGTCCCCATTTCCCCAGGGGATTCATGGCATTAGGAGGATGTTGTCTTAAAACCAAATCTCCCACATTGATGTTTCGAGGCTTCACCTTTTTGTTGAAAGCTCTTGCCATCCTTTGCTGATACGCCCTTGTGCGTTCGAGTGCTCTTAACCTTTTCTCGTCGAGCAAGGCTAGTTGTTCATATCGACTTTGCATCCAGTCGACCTCGTTGACTTGATTCTCGAGGAGGACCCGTAGAGATGGGACTTCAAGTTCGATAGGGAGTACGGCTTCTGAACCATAGACCAATGTATAAGGAGTTTCTCCTGTTGCGGATCGTATTGATGTGCGGTAGCCCCACAATGCTAATGGTAGCTTCTCGGGCCAATCCCTTCCTGTTGAGGCCATTTTCTTGACGGTGGTCTCGATGGTCTTATTTGCTGCTTCGACTGCGCCATTTGCTTGGGGCCGGTAAGGAGATGACTTGTGCTTGGTGATCTTGTATTCTACCAAAAGTGCATCCATTTCCTTCTCGAAGTGGGAGCCGTTGTCGGAAATGATTTCATGAGGCACGCCGTATCGGCACATGATATTAATCTTTAAAAATTCGGCCACTTTCTTGGCGTTGAGGGTTCGATAGGCTTGTGCTTCGACCCACTTTGTGAAGTAGTCGACTGCCACTAGGACAAATGACTGCCCATTGCTCCCGGCAGGATGAACTTTACCGATGATGTCTATCCCCCAACAAGAGAAAGGCCAAGGTGTGACCATGTTGTAAAGTTGTGAGGGTGGAGCATGTTGCAGATTAGGGTGGAATTGGCACTTGGCACACTTTTTGACTTTCTCGATACAGTCTCGTTCCATAGTGCTCCAATAGTAACCAATGCGAAGTATCTTCTTGACTAGCATAAACCCATTCATGTGGGGTCCACATTCTCCTTCGTGCACTTTACACATTATCTCTTGAGCTTCGGTCTCATTGGCTCATAAGAGATTGATCCCGTCGTGGTGCCTTTTATAGACTCGGTCCCCAATCAGTACGTACCGAGAGGCTAACCTTTGCAGAGCTGCTTGAGACTTCTTATTGATGTTCTCGGGATAAGTGCCGTCTTTGAGGAAGTTCATGATATCCGAATACCACGGAGAGTTTGTTTGAACCTCGTTGATCTCGATACTCATGCAATATGCCGGACTGTTCCTTCGAGCAATTTTGAAAGGCTTCACCATTTTCCCTTTGGGCATTTCAACTAATGAAGCTATAGTGGCCAGTGCATCAGCGAAGCGATTCTTATCCCTTGGCAGGTAGTTGAAAGTGATCTCTTGGAATTTTTCAACCAGTTCTTCAAGGTGCTGACCATACTGTTGGAGAGTCGGGTCTTGGGTTCGCCATTTACCCGATTGCTGATTGATAAGGAGCAAAGAGTCGCCGAACACTTCTAGTTCCGTGACGTTTCTTTCGAGAGCTGCTTCGAGCCCTGCTATGCATGCTTCGTACTCGGCAATGTTGTTGGTAGCTTCGAATTCCAGCGTATGGCAATGGGAGTGTAGATGTCTTTTGGATCGACAAGCAATACCCCTATACCAAAAACATGTTTATTGGCGGCGCCATCGAAAAAAAGTTGCCACTTGTCTTCCTCGGTTGCAGTACAAATTAAATGCTCGTCGGGGAACTGTACATCTTCCCCCTTCACTTCGTCACACGGGAATTCGGCAAGCTGGTCACTGAACACTTTCCCCCTGACGGATTTTAGTGTGACGTAAGTGATATCATAGCCGGCGAGCATGAAGTACCATTTGGCTATTCTTGTTGACATGAAAGGCTTCTCGAAGATGTAGCGGAGCGGGTCCACCTTTGCTACTAGCTTGATCGGAAAAGCTTCCATATAGTGTTTGAGATTTTGAGTGACCCAACCAATGCTGCACATGACTTCTCTAAGACAGAGTAGTTCTTTTCGCCTCCTTGGAATCGGCGACTGACAAAATAAATGGCGTTCTCCTTTGTGGACTCTCGTTGCTCTTGTGCTAACATAGCCCCTAGGGCTTCATCATTGACAGTGAGATAAAGCAACAGAGGTTTCTCCTTGTGCGGTGGAACTAAGACAGGAGGGCACGTCAAGTAATGCTTTACTTGATCGAAGGCTTCTTGGCACGCGTAGGTCCATTCTAGAGCCACATTCTTCTTGAGTAGCTTGAAGATTGGCTCGCACATGGAAGTGAGTTGGTGCACAAACCGACTGATGTATTGTAGTCTTCCCATGAAACCTTTAATCTCTTTCTGCGTCTTTGGAGGAGGCATGTCAATGATTGCCTTGATTTTGGAGGGGTCTACTTCGATTCCCCTTTCAGTGACCATATAACCAAGAACTTTGCCTCGGATAACCCCGAATGTGCACTTTGCAGGGTTGAGCCTCATCTTGTGTTGACGAAGCCTTTCGAAGAACTTGCGGAGACCGATTAGGTGTTGACCATCGGTTCCTTTGGAGTGAATGATCATGTCGTCCACATAAACCTCGATTTCTTTGTGAATCATATCGTGGAACAAATCTGTCACGGCTCTTTGGTAGGAAGCCCCAGCATTTCTTAACCCAAATGGCATGACTGTGTAGCAAAAGGTACCCCACGGTGTTGTGAAGGCTGTCTTATGTTGATCTTCCTCGGCCATAAGAATCTGATTGTACCCAGCGAACCCATCCACGAATGAGCGAACCTCGTAGGCAGCAGTGGAGTCGACTAGCATGTCGATATTAGGGAGTGGAAAATCATCCTTTGGGGAAGCTTTGTTTAAATCCCGGAAGTCTACACAAACTCGAACCTTGCCGTTCGCCTTCCTGACTGTCACAATGTTGGCTAACCATGTCGGATACTCGATAACCTTGATGAAACCCACACTGAGGAGCTTCTCAATCTCTTCTTTGACCTGCAGAGACCATTCTGGCTTGATCTTTCTGAGCTTCTGCTTTACTGGCCTGGTACCTTCTCTGATCGGAATCCTGTACTCCGCTACCTTTCTGTCTAAACCCGCATATCTTTGTATGACCATGCGAACACATCCACGAACTCCCGTAGTAGTGCAGTCAATCTGTCTTTGTCGTCCCCCTTGAAGAAGCTTCCAATCTTGGTTTCTTTTGGCTCTTCTTCGGTACCCAGATTAACAACATGCAATTCTTCGTCAGCCTTTGGACCATTCTCGCCACGACTACGGACTTGTTGAGCAAGTTCATTTAAGTATGTTGTGTTTTCGTGGTCTATTTCATCATAATTTGAATCGTTATTAACTTGTTTGTTAAGTTCGTTATTAGTTAATTCATCATTTATGATGTTTGCAATCTCAGGGTACTCAGAAATATCAAATTTTTCATTAGCAAAGAAAGGGAACACACGCTCGGCTATGGCCTCCAAATCCTCTTGGGTGAGGGTATTAGAGACACTCTCGGACTCGAAAGTAAGTGTGAGCTGCTCTTCCTTTGTTGCTGTGCGGGGTATGCAACCCATTTCTTGGACTAAGAATTCCTCGGATACCACGGGCCCTTTTGTTGAATACCAATTGTTGATCGGCTCGGAGCTTGGCGGGATCTCATTGATAGTTTCGTTCATGATGACGGTGTCATGGATGGCGTTAACTTGGCATTCATTCGTCATGGCAAGCTCTTCAAACATGGAGGCTAAATCTGTCAGTTCTTCCCCCACGGTGATTTCTGTCTCGGACTCTATAGTCATCTTCCTCCCCCACCATTCACGGGGTGACATGGGAGTTGGTTCTCTTTCGGGTATCTGGACCTCACAATCGGAGAAGATTTCGAGGCCGGGCTTTTTGACACCTCTATTGTTAACCCACGGCTCGGGAAAGATCATGTATGGGACGTCCTCCCCTTGGCGGACAAAATAACCATTCAACGTCTTGCGATAAGGCCTTAGATTAGGGACTTCATACCTACGGCCTTCTTTACGAACTCGGGCCTTTTCGTTCTTGATCGCTTGCTCTTGCTTCAAGTCTTCTTTGGAAGGCTCGTACCCCAAACCGAAGGTTCTTGACAAATGGGACTTGCACGGGATGTAGGATTCCTTGCTGATATTTCCCTAAGCCTAAACCAGGGAAGTAGTCCATATTCCTCATCATGCGGAGGACTTTGTGATTGCTGGGGGTCCATGATCCGTTTCCCCCTTCTTTGTCAATGGCGTTGATTGAGACGCCGGAGAGAGTGGAGTCTGGTAGACCATGCTGAACTTGGTGGACGGGCTCACCTTTTCTGTGGATAGTGATGTTTTCAGCCATTATGGTCACTATTTCATCACCATTTCGGATCTTGACACATTGGTGGAGAGTTGACGGTACGGCATTAGCACTGTGAATCCATGGTCGACCCAACAGTAAGTTGAACGAGGCCGGGATATCAAGCACTTGGAATGGAACGGACATGACCATGCTCCCAAACTCAATGTCTATTTCGATCATACCCATGACTGTACGGGCGGTGCTGTCATAACCTCGGATTACTTGAGTAGAAGGCTTCAAATCAGAATCTTTAAGCCCCAGTATGCCCATGATTCTACCAGGCATGAGATTGAGTGAGGAACCACCGTCCACTAAGACTCTTGAGACGGGCCTCCCCCTTGCTCGTACCTTGAGGTAAATAGCTTCGTTGTGGTCGGAACCAAACGGTGGAAGGTCTATATCGGCAAAGGTGATGACGTTGCCAAAGTGAATGTGACCAATCATTGCTGTGAGGTCCTCGGGGTAGTATCGGGAGAAACTGATGTATCATCGAGATTGCGGATGACAAGGTCTCGGTGTTTCTTTGAGGATGCAATGAGGTCCCAAATAGAGATGTTGGCTTGAGTTTTCTTGAGTTGGACAAGTAGAGGATCTTCGGGAGCGTTGTGAGCTTGCGGCCTTTGAGAAGAGGAGCTCGGTGTGGAAGTGGAAGGGTTGCTTGCTATGACTCGACCGGATCGAGTTAGCATGTTGACGTTCCCATCTTGCTTCTTTTTCCTATTCTCTAGTACTTCCCTCATTACTTCATCGTAAGTCACTACATAACAAGAATTGTCAAGTTTATTCATAACATTGGGGCCCCCATTCACAATTGGGATTGAATGGGTGGTCCCCTCGAGTTCTCCTATCTCTATTACATTGACATGCTCGTCATTAGTCACTACAAATTCTTTCTTATCTATGAGATCTTGAATGACATTGCGGAGAACGAAGCAATCCTCGGTGGTGTGGCCACTATATTGGTGGTAGCCACAATATTTGTGGTGAGCATGATTGGGGTTGATCGTCTTGGGTTGGTACCCTTGCACGGGTGTGACTTGACCCTTTGCCTTGAGGACCTCGAACACTTCGGTTTGCGTCATGCCTTGGAGAGGCGTGTAGACACGGTCACTTTGGGACTTCTTCCCTTGAGGTGGAGGAACCTTTTTGTAATTCCCCTTGTCAATAGTGACGGCGTTGACCGAGGCCTCTTTTGTGGAGTTGGAAGCGGCCTTGTAGCGGTAGGTAGGAGTGGTCTTCTTAATCTCCTTGAGCAAGTCATCCATGCGTACCCCCGCCTCATACATTTGGGAGAAGTCGGAGTAGCAAGCCCCACTTAGGTGAGTGCGGAGATCAATCTTGAGACACTTGAGAAATATGTCCATTTGCTCTTTTGTGTTCGGCCTCTCAACAATTTCAGAGAGTTTGTCATTCCATCTCCTTGTGAAGTCGATGAAGGACTCATTGTCTCGTTGAGTAGTGTTCTCTAGCTCTTTCCTTGTGGGTCGGTGAGTGGTGTTGCCTTGGTATTGGTTCTTGAAGGCAAGCATGGCGGAGTCCCAATCAAGACGGACAGTGAGCGGGAGAGTAGCATACCAATCTTTTGCCGCCCCCTCGAGAGTGAGAGGAAAGCATTGAGCCATCACCTTGGTGGAGACCTTCTTTGGAACCATTGCCCAAATATAAGTCTCAATGTGAGCCATAGGACAAGAGTTGCCCTTGAATTTGCTTATGTCGGGCATCTTGAACTTATCGGGAAGAGCGGCCATAGTACTCATGAGGATGGATGATTGATAAAGGCTTGTGTCGGAGCCTTTCCCCATGTTGAGCCCATTGAATTTTGGTCGATGTAGGCCATGATAGAATCCACCATTTTGGGCTCATTGTTCTCGGAACTTGGTTCCCCCATTTTCTTGGTGCGGGTGTTGACATAAGGACTCTTGAACAAGCCCTCGGTCCATTCGGATTCATCATCATTGTTCTTGTTCTTTCCCTTGGCAAGGTTGGTGAGCTTTTCTTTCATTAGCTCCATTTCGGCCTCGTGGGCTTCCCTTTGGCTGTCGAGGTGGGATTGCCAAATGTCGTCTTTGCTTTGTGCCTCCTTGTTAAGGGTGGAGACTTGCTCTTGGAGGAGTTGGACCATAGTCGAGAGTTGTTCGAGAGACATGGTGTTGCTGCTGCCGGTCATGGTTGGTGTTGGAGCTGTTGGAGTGATCTCTTCACGGACTAACCGATTTGCTGAATCCCGGTAGACTTTGTAAGTACCAATTGAACCTATATTGCAGAAGAGGCCCTTGTCAGTCTTGAGTAACACTTGCGGTCCATGAAGAGGCTTAGAACACACAGTTGGGCACACGACTCGAACCACATAAGAAAAGACTCTTTTTTTTTTTTTTTTTATAAGTCGGAGGGAATGAATCCCTTTTGGGGTTTCTAAGAAAATAATGGAATCGTCACACTAGTATATAGACCATCTCGCGGTCCCATATACTCATCGGATTCCATCGCGCTTGTGAATCCTACATGTATCGGGATTAAACTAAATTAATGTAGTAAAGCATACATGCGGGGACGGATTTTTATTTTCGTCCAAATAACCACTTTTGGGGACGGATTTTTATTGCGTCCATTTCAACAAGTTGGCATGTATGATTTGAAGACATTAGTTTAGGGAAATCACGGTACATGGAAACCGACTTGAGTCACGGAGTGTTAGACCCTAACTAGAATTGTGTGGTTTGTGCTCGGCTTGAATATGAGGCTCAAAGGTCACCCCCGGCATGTAGTCTTGAACTACGCCACGGGCTGAGGTTTACCGCTTCGAAAGAGCCAAGGTCTGGTGGAGCTTGAAACTTTCTAGGACGGGCCTCGACGGGTTTGGGGTTGGACTTGTGCGACTCGATAGTGAGCAGTTCATAGGAATATGTGCATGTAGTGTGAGGTCTAACAAGTGACAAAATTTTTTATTTTTTATTTTTTATTTTTTTTTTTTAAAAGAAAGAAAAACACACAAAACACATAAGCACATAAAATTACAACTCCCGAATCACCCGTGTGACCGGTAAATAAAACACAAAATTAAAACAGTCCGAGGGTTCAATTCTGTTCTAATGCAGGCAACTGTGCCCACACCCCACTGTTCTGCTCAGTCACTGAAAACCTGTTTCTGTTCTGGAAACCAACCCAGAAGCGTGCGCCTCTGAGTGATGATGTGGGACGCGCGCGCATGGCGAAATGCTTATGGGAGGCGCGCGCTTCTGGGTCACACCTGTCAGAATGTCAGACTTTGGACTCAGGGGATTGCCCTGGTCCCATGTTCATATTGTAACCCCTGCAGAAGTGATTAGTGTAGAATAACAGAAGAAGAAGATGAAGAACATGAAGAAGTGGGCGATTCTGGTTCTTGATGTGGGATGCGCGCGCCTTAGGCTTAAAAGGCCAGACGCGCGCGCCTCCCCCATCAGGAAACAGAATGCCCAGAAAAGATGTAGATTTCGATCAGAATGCAAGTTTAACCCTCAAATAAGTCCCCAGCGGAGTCGCCACTGTAGATACCCCGGGGGGAACCACGACTTTAGGCTCGAGCGCGTGTGCTATCCTAGGATGTCTAACTTGTTTTTAGAGTCGCCACCTATGTTTTGAGGAACATAAGAAAAACCTATAGATTGTAGCCTAAGTTTGATTACGAAAACAGAGATTCTTTGTTTTGAGGTTCGAGGGTTAGGTTACGAGATGGGAAGTACCGAAACACCCATCTCGCCCAACTAAAGTTGGTCTTGCTTGATCAAAATCTACATGAATGAAAATGTTCTTCTTCTTCTTCTTTAAGTCATAAAAAGGGGTATTTAAAATAGGATTTGGAATGTAGGAGATGACTCCTTAACCGACCTCAATGAGATGAGGTGATCATTAGAGTTATGTCCCAAAATGATTTGGGTGATTGCACATTTGATTAAAGTAAAAGAGAGAGAGGAGATGAAGTAGAAAAGAAAGGAAAAGATGTACTTTTACCAACAATTTGAAGAACTTCAAGTGTTGCTTGATGAGATCCTTGGAGAACCTTTAGAAAGTGATTTTTCGTCTAGTTTTCCATCCAAGTCTTCGATGATTTTTCGATCCTTTTTCCCGATCCTTGAAAATGGAGGTAAAGAGAGGTTTTTATAGGTGAAAGAGGGGTGTTTTTGGTGCCAAAACTCAGTCACCAAGAAATCCTTCCCGGGCAAAATCTTGTAAATTGAGCAAGGGAGGGAATCCTGGCCAGAAATCTGTAACTGACGCCCAGAGGCGCGCGCTTCCTGCTTTGGGGGCGGGAGGCGCGGGCGCCTGGCTCCTCCTGTCGGAGGCGCGCGACTCAGAGAAGGCAATTTTGACAGAATGGACTAGAAAGTCAGCCCTGTCATTCAGTTTAGTCCCTGGACTTAACGAGGTCAGTCAGGAACTTAACGGAAGTGACAGAAACTAACGAGAAACACTTAAAATGGGGAGAAACACAAAATCAAATGTGCAATCGGGGTGAGCGGTCCAAGGCGGGTGTCTACAATAACCCAACTGAATTTTAGAGAGGTAAAGTTTGAAACTTGATTACCCAAATTTTGATGAAGAAATCTCCTTGAATTCGAGTTGGCCCACTGTATTGTAGCTTGAATTTGTCTAAAGATAGGATCTTGAGTACCAATTTGACTAAAATTAAAATTGTGGATTTGGGGGTGAAGTTAGGATTTCGGGTATTGGGGAAATTTTGGTGAAATTGATGTTCGAAATCTTGTTTGGGAGGTAAAATAATGGTAGGCAAGGATTAATGTAGAGTGATTGGAGAGGGAATTGGTTGAATTTTGGAATTGGGGCTTAGGGTTTGATTTTTTTGAACTAGGTGGGTTTTGAGGTGATTTTGGTGATTTTGATGGTGGAGGAGGTGTTTGGAGGATGAATGGACTTTAGGGAAGGGATTACATGCTGAATTTGGGGAAGAAATTGGTCGTAGATGGTGGTTATGGAGGTGGCCGGGGTGGCGGGTGTAGAGAAGGTTTAGAGAGAAGGAGTGAAGAAGATGAAGAAGAGAATAGGAAAAAATAATGAACACACCCGTCTTGATCGAATAGACGCGTCTATGTAGCTATGGATCGGCCGAGCGTTGTACCTGGAGCGGTGTATCTGCTCGGTCGGGTCAATGACAAGGAGCGGCCCCATGGAGCGGCCGTGTTTTGCCTATTTGCATTAGACAATTGTCACCACTTAGAGCCCGACCAGATTATTTTGGCTACTCGGCCGAGTCAAGACTATGACCTACAAAACAAATATTAGGAAAACAGCAAAAACAAATAAATAAAAAATAAAAAATGCTATAAATAAATAATTAGAATAAATAATCCATCGGTTACCATCCCGATGATGCTTGTTTAAGTTCAATAGCTTGACCCCTTTCTTTTAACCGGAATGGGCAATGAATGGTATGAAGATGGCCTATTGTCTTTAATAACTTTCCAGCCCATTGGAGTGATTGATTTTCTGCGATCGATGCACATGTGCCATCTGGTACTTGTTTTTAACAGGATTGATTGTCTATAATCTTTGCATGCTCGCCACCCGATGTTTTTCTTTCTTTTGGTGCTACCTCTTTTGACTTTTCAATTATGTCATCTTCCTCCTCATCGTCATGGAGCAATCATTTCCAGTCTATATTCTTATCCTTGGCCCTTGATTCCCTCATTTCTTTGATATAATTTTCATAAGTATTAAGTCCATCTATGTGATCATTTGCTTTTGAATCCATAGATCGTATTGTGTCTATTTCCTTAGAAATCTTATCTTCATGCAAGAGTTTTCGAGAGTCGAGTTTTGCGTACAAAATTCAACCTTTTCATTTCCAACATTTAAAGTAGGCATACCCTTTTTCACATCAATTATTGCTCTTGCGGTGGCAAGGAAAGACCTTCCTAAAATGACTGGAATTTGTTGATCCTCCTCAATCTCGAGGATAACAAAGTCTACAGGGATGATTAGGTTTCCTATTCGACAAGACATGTTCTCCATAATACCAATTGTGTATTGTATAGAGCGGTCTGGTAGTTGGAGAGAAATGGTGGTGGGTTTGAGTTCCTCCACACCTAGTTTCTCACTCACCCAAAAAGGAATTATGCTAACGCTGGCCCCTAGATCAAGCATTTCATTGTCCATGTTACACCTACCAATGCTACAAGGTATTTAGAAAGTGCCAGGATCTTTAAGTTTTGGGGGAAGCTTCTTTTGCAAATTGCACTTACGTCTTCCGCTAAAGTGAAGTTCTACAATTATTCTAATGGCCTCTTGTTTGAAAGAATTTCTTTTAAAGGTCTTGCATAAGAGGGTCTTTGTGTTACGTTATCAGAAAATGGAACTTTAACATTCAATGATTTCAAAACTTTTTAAATTCGGCATATTGATCATTCACTCCTTTCTTGATTAACCTTTGCGGATAAGGTATTGGTAGAAAACAAAATATCTAGTAAAACTAGGACATTCCGTCCCCTTTTTAACCTCTTCATTAGTCTCAACCATCGGTGGGGTTGGACTATGGTTTTCTACTTTCTTGCTCATAGTGATTATCGCATTTGCATGCTCATTAGGATTTTGCGATTGACCGGAAAGACTCCCTTGTGGTCTATGCGAGATGTTGGCCTGTTGAGCTTGTTGTTTTTCAAGCATCTTATCATGAGCGGCTAAGTTATCAAACTTAGCATTTAATTGCTTAAAACACTCCCTAAATTCGTTACTGATCTTTTCTTTAGTATTTTTACTATCTAATACAAAGTCCATTAAAAGATCCAACTTAGATTTAGGGGGAGGGAAAGCATTATTGTTGTTGAAATTCTTTTGTGCAAATCCCGGTGGTTGTGGAGAAGGTTGTGGGTTTAAAACATTGTTACTCTTATAGGAAAAATTGGGGTGATTTTTCCATTCTGGGTTGTATGTGTTTGAATACATACCCCCTTTTTTCCTGTAAGAGTTAACAAAATTGGCTTGCTCACTAGAAGTAGTTTCAAGCAATTCACAACTTTTGGTACTATGTGAGTTAGACTCACATAGTTCACAAAAAATGTCTACGTTGGCCACGGGATTCACATTAAGAGTTTCAAATTTCTTTAGAAGCATGTCAACTTTTGAAGAAAGGAGAGTAACGGCGTCAACATTGTATTTACCTAAAGTTCCTTGCGGTTGCTCCCTTTCGTTTGACCATTGGTAGTGGTTTAGGGTTATGTTCTCGATTAAATCATACATCATCTACCGCCTTATTCATAAGTGCTCCTCCTGCAGCGGCATCAATAGTCTCCCTTGTTTTGAATGTGAGACCATTGTAGAAAGTGTGCACAATCAACCACTTCTCGAGCCCGTGGTGTGGGCACATCCTTAGGAGTTCCTTATATCTCTCCTGAGCATCGTAGAGCGACTCATTACCGTTTTGACTAAAATTTGTTATTTTTGTACGGATTTGAGCGGTCTTGGATAGTGGGAATAAACGTCCAAGGAAAGCCTCTTGAACTTGGTCCCATGTTGTTAAGGAGTTATGGGGGACCGAGTTCAACCATTGCTTCGCCTTATCCTTAAGTGAAAAAGGGAAAAGGCACATTCGAATAGCCTCAGGAGTGACACCTAGGATTCTTGTGGTGCCATAATATTCCAAGAATGTTTGAATGTGGAGGTGAGGATCTTCGAAAGCCGATCCGCTGAATCGGTTATTTAAAACCATGTGTAGTAGTTGCGGCTTAATCTCAAAGTTGGCCGAATCGGCATTTGGCACAATTATTGGTGTTCTAGAACCCGGGATACATGGGTTGACAAAACTCCGTAGGGTTCTAGGTGGTGGTGTAGCGGGTCCTCCTTCTCCGTTTTGCGCCATATCTCTTTCAAGTACTTCTTTTAGTCTTCTTAACCTTTCGTGAAAGGTTCTTTCAGGTTCTGGATCAAACTCTTCAAGGAAGATCCGGGTTCTTTTCATATACTTCGAGAGTACATAATGAAGTATTCAAAGACACAAATATTCGGAAGAGATGTTAAACGAAAATAATAAAAACAGAAAATAAAAATATAAAGCAAATAAAAAAAAAGTAAACCGTTGTCCCCAGCAACGGCGCCAAAAACTTGTTAAGCCAAAATGCACGGCTTAGTTTATTCTGCAAGTGCACAGTGTTGTTATAGTATAGAAATGTGCAAGTACGGGTCGATCCCATGGAGACAACGTTACTTTAGGAAATATTGCTTTTTATGAAAATTGGTGAATAAAAGTTGATAGGGGGAAATTAATTGTTTGCTACTGTAGACACCCCACCTTAGACTGCTCACCCCGATTGCACATTTGATTTTGTGTTTCTTCCTATTTTAAGTGTTTTTCGTTAGTTTCTGTTACTTTTGTTAAGTTCCTGACTGACTCTGTTAAGTCCAGGGACTAAACTGAATAACAGTGCTGATTTTCTAGTCCATTCTGTCAAAAAATCCATTTCAAAGTCGTGCGCCTCCGCCTTTATGGATCAGAAGCGCGCGCGCATCTTTGCGTCACCTACAGATTCTGTCCAATAATCCCTCCCTTGCTCATTTTACATGATTTTGCCCAGGAAATTTATCTTTGTGACTTCGTTTTGGCACCAAAAACATCTTGTTTTCAACTATAAAAACTCCTTTTCTCCAACCTTTCAAAGGGGACTTTTTTTAGGCATAAGAAAACTCTACCAAAAACAAAACTATACAAAACTTTAAAGGCATTTGAGTACTTTCTACAAGGGAACTCTTGAAGACTCTTGAAGTTTAGGTAATCTTCACCTCTCTTACTCTCTTTATCTCTCTCATCTTCATCTCTTCTCTCACTTTCTTGATCAAGTGTGCAATCACCCAAAACATTTTGGGACATGACACCAAAGACCACTTAATTCCATTGAAGTTGGTCAATGAGTTATCTCCCCACACTCAAACCCCCTTTTTAAACCCCTTTTATCATCATCAAAGAATAGGAAGAACATTTTTTATGTAGACTATGAACAAGCAAGACCAACATTAGTTGGGCGAGATGGGTGTTTAAGTACTTCCCATCTTGTAACCTAACCCCCGAACCTCATGACAAGAATCTCTTACTTTCGTATCAAAACATAGGCTTAATATTAGGTTTTTCTTATGTTCCATTAAAAACATATGTGGCGACTCTAAACAATTAAAACCAAATAGACATCCTAGGATTACCCACGTGCTCTAGCCAAGTAGTGGTTCTCCCGGGGTACCTACAGTTACTTATCTAAAAACAATACAACTACTCTAACTTGGATGTATTCTATATGATGGAGATATTCCCGGGGTTGGGACTCAAACAAGTAAAAAGAACCGGGATTTGGGTTGGGAAGGGCGGCGATAGTGGGGAAGATTGCGAGGCATGCGTAGGAGGGGAAGATGGAGATATAAAATTCTTTTTTTGTTCACCATCCTCTCATTCAACCCTTTAAAAGAAATATCAAGTTCAAACTAATCAATCTGTTAATCACGTGCTTGGCACATGGGGACTTAACAAGATTATTAACGAATTCCATCAAAAAGGCCTTAACTGGCGAGTATATTTCACTTCAAGGTCTGATCTGGACGGAAAAAAACTTCAGGGTTCGATTGGAAGGATGGTATATCATTTTAGGGTCTAAATTGTCATTAACCCAATTATTTCAAAAGACAAATTTTTATTTATTATTATTAATATTATTATTATTATATTTTCTATTGTGCACTTGTGATATTTATATATTTAAATTATGAGCCCACTTGTGGATCTTATCCTAATAATAATACTCACAATTCATCTCCTTTTATAATTTTTTTAAATGAGGTGGTCTCCTATGAGAACAAGAGGATCCGTCTCATCTATGAGACGGGTCGACCCATGACCCATGGGGCATAACCCGCCACGTGGCAGCCTTTCATAGGTTTTTTTTTTTTTTTTTTTTTTGAGTCTTTATATTATTTTTTCGGCTTTTCCGTCGTTTACCAAAAATAATAATTACCATAACTTAATGTAATTACTGAATACATATAAAGTAACATTGTTCATAAGTAAACGTAACACCTGTTTTACAAAAACAAAAGCACGTTTTACCCATTTTTTCAAATGTAATACTATAATTACATGTAACCCAAACAATATCTAAATGTAATTATCATTTATACTAAAATGTAATAGTGCTTTTGCAAAAATATAAAATATTGTGTATTTTGATTTAATTTTTTGAAAGAAAGTAACATTTGAAAAGTAACAACTCATATATATGAATGTAATTGTTTGTACAAGTAAATGTAACACTTTAATAAAAGAAATTATAACATATTTCTATAGATAATGTAATACTTTTACATGTAACACTAATCAAGTGTTTTTAGCTCTAAAAATGTAAATGGTTGAATTATTACTTTTTCTATACATATGTGTTACAATTATGTATAAACATTATTACATATAAGTAATAGGGATGACCAAAATCGGTTCCGGGTCCGGTTCCGGTTCGGAACCGCCGGTTCCGTTCGAACCGCCGGTTCCAGTTCGGCATATATGTGACCCTGAACCGGCCCGCGCTTACACCGGTTCCGGTCATCACAATCCGGTTCCGGTTCCGGTTCAGTCCACGCTACCTTTTTTTATTTTTTTTATCATACAATAATGAATAAACATGTTAAAATTTATTAAAAGACAAGAGATTTTTATTTTATAATACACTAATGAATAAACATGTTAAAATTTATTGAAAAATAAGGGATTTTTATTTTTTTTAATGGAAATGCCGATCCGGTTCCGGTCCGGTTCCGGTTCGCCATATATGTGACCCTGAACCGGCCCGCGCTTACCACGGTTCCGGTTTACTCCACGGTTTTCTCCTGTTCCGGGCTTTTCCGGTCCGGTTCCGGTCCGGTTTTCCGGTTCCGGTCCGGTTTGGCCATCCCTAATAAGTAACACGTTCGTTACATTTTAGTTGTAATAAGTATTACTTTTGGCAAATGAAGAAAACATAGAAAAAAAACACTGTTATTTTTCTTTATATATGTATTACTTTATGTATACAAACTGTTACTTTATATGTATACAAACTGTTACTTTAAGTTATAGTCACTATTACTTTTGACAAACCGAAAAAAAAAAAAAAAAAAAAAAAAAACAAAAAAAATAGTATAAAAATTTAAAAAAAAAAATTGGGCCTATGAGAGGCTGCCACGTTGCAGGGTCGCCCCCTGGGTCATGGAACTGGTTCAATGGGCCGGGTCATGGGTCAAAAAATGACCCGTCTCATCCATGAGACGGGTTCTCATGTTCTCACATGAGTCTTTGTCTTTTTAAATTTACATATATATATATATATATATATATATATATATATATATACTTTATTTTTCTTTTTAATATCTGTGCACCTCTACAAGTATGCATATTATTGGGAGATGGAGTAAATATTTAATTGACATAGATTTCATATGGACACAGCAGCTCACAAGTGAGTCTCCTACTTGTAATAAATCTTATCCTCGTTCACTGGTTGTTTCTTTTGTCCTGCTGGAGTTAACATGCTTGTTTCTTTAGTCCCTTTCAGAAGTGGTATTATTACGATGATGGAAAGATTTATAGGTTTGCATAACATGAATTAAATTATACTTGTTCCGTCCCGTACTAAGGTTTTAGTTTGATTAAAAATAAATAAATGTTATGAGTATGAAAAGTAAACTGGGAGAAAGTAAGAAAGAGAAAGTGGGTTGGAATTTTTTGTTGTGAAAATGATAAATAAATCTCGCATTCTATTTTAAGTAATGAAACAATTAAAAACATTAGAAGAGAAAGACAAACTAAAAAATGAAAAATTATGGAAAGGTGTATGGGTTTGCATAATATTAGTAAATTATATTATGCTAGGCTGTAATAACTATTCGAAATAACCAATTGTGCCCATCCATAACAATTTTCTATTTTACGTGTTCAATAATTCAGGATATCATGCATATCTGAACAAGTCTTAATCATTAACCTTGCCTTCCTCGAGACTAACAATTATGGAAAGGTGTGTGGGTTAGTGTTACTCCCTTGCACTCCCGTACGATGCACGGGAGTTACTTATACTCAATTTTAATAAATTTAGGAGTTGAATAAATATGACACATTATAATTGTAAAAAAAGTCTCTGAACAAAATATTGTTAGTATCTGTTTGACCAAAATTGAGACTTGTTTAATTTTAGACAATTACTTATATTAATTGTTTAATTTTAGTGATTGTAGGGACATTATGCCCTGAGTTTTATAGGATAAAAAGTGGTAGATTAAAATTACTTCATTTACCTCTGACTTGTTTTGTGGGGAGGGAGCTTCGGCCCCTAGTACGCAGTATAAGTTATCGCTTTATATCCCCGTTATGCAGGGTATCATCTTCGTGAACGTTGTGGTTGATTTACTTTGGTGTAAAATACCGGGAAAACGGATGGTTTTCTCGGGATCGAACACGGGAACATTAAACATTTACAAAACGGAGTCGCCACATTTATTAATTTTAAAATCCAATAAATGAAAATGGTTTGAGATGGTGAGTTCGGAGGTCATGTTACGTCTTGGGAAGAATGTTTCATGGTTCACCTAATCCGTCTCGAAAAACCAAGTCTCCCTAACATTGTCGACAAAAAATATGCAAAGTGTGTGTGTGTGTGTGTGTGTGTGTGTTTTGGAAAGAATAAACTGTAACTTAACAGACTGCGTGAACCAGTTAACAAAAAGAGACTGAATTGCAACAAACTTAACAGAAACTGGCTAAAAACATAAATAAGTGTCTCGGACCAAACCATCCGTACGGATGGTTAGGTTCATCCCTGGGATTTTACAGTTCCATCAGAAACAGTCCAGTTTCAGGCAGAAACAGAGCATTCTGCTGAAACTGGACAGAACTGTTTCATTTCAGTTTATGATTATGTACATAAACATTAAATGTATACATTCCTATGCCTTTGACCATCATTTGTACACCAAAACAAGGATTTGGGCATGATCAAGGCAATCATTAGATGGAAAAGGGGAAAGGTGATGAACATGGCTTTGAGCCAAGGCAAACATTTGGATGAGTAAAGATCATGGCTTTCTCACCCCAAATGAGCCTTTTATGAAAGATTAAACCTTTAGGACAACAAAATCAACACTTGGATGATTAAATATTGAAACTTTATCATCCAAGTGTGATGTATTAGGGCTCACTACTAGAAAAACGCGTTTTACCCACGGAAAATTCTGTGGGTAAATCACCATTTCCGTCAGTAAGTAACTGTTACCGACGGAATTCGTCCGTCAGAATTCCGTGGGTAAATTATTGTTGGTAATACCCACAGAAATTCCGTGGGAAACACAAAATAAACCGTGGGTAAATTGAGCAGTTTTTTAAAAAAAACTGCTCAAAATAAACCGCCGGACTTTCCCGACGGAAATTTCCGTAAGTATTATCCACGGAATATTCCGTGGGTAATTTTATTTAATCAAAAAAAAAATTACACACGGAATTTTCCGTGGGTAAATTGAGCAGTTTTAAAAAAAAAAAAAAATACCAAAAATTCGTTGCTAGTACTTTATTAAACAATTTCTCAAACAAATAATACTTAATTAAATAAATAATAATAATAAATTGAAAAATATCAAATACATAAATTTCTAATAAATCTCCACAACATTATTGGCATAAAATCTATTAAAAATCAAATTTCAAATTTGTTACAAATGAAAAAATCAAAACCCAAAATTTACATTTAAATCTTTTTATCTCCCCTATATTCAACCACCATCCAAAGCCCACCAGTATTACACCACCGTTCAAAAAATACATATCATCTGGCAACTCAATTAACCAAAACTGTAAACCTGGACAGACAAAGATATGTCAAACTTACCAGATTACGATTATTCTGGGACATAAAATCTATTAAATATTTTTTAGGTATTTTCAGAAGACCCACGAGTGCCGGCAAATTTGATAGACCCACGAGTGCCGGCAAGAAGACATCTGAAAGAGTTTTCACTGTAGATAATGCCTCTTGAAGTTTCATTCCAAGCTTTATCCCAAGTATGATCTGCGAAATTTAATAGCAAGAATAAATTCATATTTCATTGAAATTAATTTTTTTTTTTTTAAAATCAACAGCAGATTAACACAAAGGAGAAAAAAGAAATTGACATGTCAAAATCAAGATTTGACAAAAACTAAGCGTTGTTTCCAAAGTCAAGCAAAATCAAAATCAAGATTTGGAGACAAAGAGTAGACACGAACACGATGACGGGGAGGCGGAGGCGGAGGACGGCGCGCTTGGAGGAGAGCTCGGCGTCGGAGCTCGGCGTCGGAGCTCGGCGTCGGAGCTTGACTTCGACCTCCATTGATGGCGGCATGAGGGAGAAAGTGAACGGGGAAGAAGAGAGAGAGGGAGAAGAGGGAGGCGATGTGAAGAGAAGAGGGAGGCGACGTGAGGGAGAAAGAAGAGGGGAAGAGTAAATGTAGGGTTTGTTTTTCTTTTAATGAATTTGGGTTCGTTGGATTTGTTAGATCAATGATCCAGATTGATTTATGAATCAATCCATGTGTACATTAATAAGCCAATCAAAGTGAAGTGTATTTGTGTTTTCTTGGATGAATTTGGGCCACTAGATTCAATTATAAATGATGTATTTAATGGTGAAGATGTTTCTTAGACTAGTGATACATGTAAATACTTGTGTTCCAATAAAGTATTTTTTTTTTCGAAAATTCTTCCAATAAATTATTAAAACTCTTATGTTTATTTATTTTTTACTAAAATTATCTTGATGATTATAATGATTAGTAAAAATAATACTCCCTCCGTCCCGGCCTAAGAGTCTGAGTTTGACAAGTGAGTTTAGGTAATAAAGCAGCTAAGACACTTGAGCTGGGACAGACCAAAAAAAAGTAAGAACCTTAGGCTGGAACGGAGGGAGTAATAACAATAATTATCATATACTCCCTTCATCACACTTTAGTCTAAAAAATCAAAGTAGAAAATTATCAACCTAATTCTAATAATAATAGTAATGAACTAAAAAAATATTTATTAACAATAATAATTAGTTAATAATAATAATAATAGTTACTAATCACCGCTACTATCACCTCATAACAGTGCCACTAGCATTACCAGCACAACGTCCACCAACAACGACAACACCACCATATTACCATCGCCGCCACTTATACCACCACCGCTACAACTACCACCAACACCACTTCATCACTACTTTACCGCAATATCCCATTGCCATTACCACTACTCAATCACCACCATTGCCACTTTCAACCACCACTAACAGGTACCACCTCCACATCTACTACTTTACCGCAATATATAATAATAACAATATAATAATATTTAATCTTTAAAATAAATAGAAATAATGCTTATTAATAATCCCTCCATACCAAAATACAGTTTCACTTTTCTTGTCAACCTAAGTTAATTTGCTCAAAATACAATTCCACTTTTCTTGTCAACCTAAGTTAATGTACAGAGTACATAATCATATAACTAAACTCTATATTATATATCATTATATCCTAAACCATATATTATTTGAATAAATATATAAATAGTTTAAATGGTTTGAAGACATAATTGTTCAAAATAAAAAATGCCATTCACAATGCAACTAATAACTAGAAGGAGGTTAATAATTCTAAACCATATACCTTATACCCTAAACCCTAAAGCATATACCTTAAGCATATCATATACCACTAAACTCTAAACCCTGTATATTCCTATGCCCCTATACCTTAAATCATATATTGTATACTCCATAATTTAGAGACAAATATTAAATTCGTAACTAAAGATGATAGCACTTTGATTAAAATGATCAACTTAATTGCACTTTAATTAAAATGATCAACTTAATTTTAATTAAGACTTCATAGAAAATTTAATAATCTTAATGAAAACCAAAAAATATTACTTACGGAAAAAAGCGTTATTTACGGACATCTCCGTCGGTAGTACCCACGGACTAATCCGTTGATATTACTTATGAAAATTCCGTAAGTTTAAATTCCGTAAATATCTTTCAAAATTGAACATAGTATGTCTGGTCAAAGTCAAATATTTTGAAATAAAATTTAACTTCTAAAACGTTATGTAATTTGAAACGGAGGGAGTGATGTTGATAGTTAGATATTTAATATTACAAACGCCACCAATCAACCATCACCGGGGCCGCATACCACCAATCAACCACCACCACTCCTCCACTATTGTCACACCATTTCACCGCCTCCATCATACTCCACGGAATTTAAATTTACTTAGTTTGACTTTGACCAGACATACTATGTTCAATTTTAAAGATTACCCACGGAATTTAAAGTTACTTACGGAAATTTCCGTAAGTAATACTGACGGAAATTTCCGTCAGTAAACAATTTAAATCCGTGACTAATACCGACGGAATTATTCCGTGGGTAAATTTCCGTGGGTAAAACGCGTGTTTCTAGTAGTGGCTAAATAAAGGTTTGGGTGAATAAAGATCAAAGCTTTATCACCCAACATGATTATCATGGCCAATAATCAATAAGAACAACATAAAGATACAAACTTTCACCATTAAAATGGATCATCAAGCAAAGGTAAAGGCTTTAAGGTAACAAGCCATGATCATCATTTGATTTTAACCTTTAATCACACATAAAATGTGAAGGCATCATGGAATCACTTCATGGCTTGAACAACCAACAAAAACTATCTCCAGAACTCAGTTAGCTCGAGCCCTATTGATGTTAGAAAGAAATAAATCAATCAAATTCTCCTTCTATGGCGAAGAAATCGACACACTTTGCTCCACCGCCTAGTTGTGAAGAACCCACGACGAAAATTAATCAATTCTCATCATGTGAAAAAAGAGAACGATTTGATCCTTAGGCAACTGGTTCGAGCTCCATTGCTGCTAGTACGGAGTGTGTTCGTTCTGTCGAAGAGGCAGTAGTTGAGGAGTTGTAGCGGCAGGGCTTTATTCATGCAGAGGTGCAAGAGAGGAGGCGGCGTGGGGAGTGGTGAGAGAGAGTAGGAGGGGAGGAAGAGAGGGAAGGGGCGGCAGTGGCCGCTGGGTGTGGGTGGGTTTGTTCTGTCAAACAAGCAGTGTGATTTAAGGTTTAGGTTATCATTAAGAAAGGGTTTTTTTTTTTTTTCTAAATCAAAATTTCACTTTTATGCCTTTTATAATGAGAAATAGCTTTAGGGTCTAACTTATGTTATATTTTTAGCGACAGTTAGTCACTTGTGGTCACATGGCTAAATTTTATTACTTTTTTAGTGAAATTATGGATGACATGAGCACATTTGCAAATCGAGCAGTTCAGTGAGAACATTGAAAAAAATAAAGTTGAGTGAGAACATTTGAAATCGATCTATAGTTCAGTGACCAAAATATGTGTTTTGCCAATGTCTTACTATGCCAATAATTGTTTGCTTCACTCTCTCACACACACATGACTAACTGAGAAGTAAAAAAAAAAAAATACGTTTAACCCACCCCCCTCCAAAGTATCTACCAATACTCACTTTGCACCCTCGTTTGAAAAGTCGGTCTGTTTGTTTGGTACCTAAACTTTTAAATTTTCCCACTTTGCACCCCAGCACTAATGAATGTTAAAAAATTTAACATAGTAGGTAATGAATGGACTAGTTTGTAATGCTTATTAGTTTTTAAAAGTCAAATGCAAAGTTTTAAATAGGTAAAAATGCAAAAAAAAAAAAAAAAAAGTACCTCAATTTGTCACTTTGTGCATATTTAGTACCTAATGCCATTTTTGTTGCAGATATAGTACCTCAAATGGTCATTTTGTGCACACAAGGTCATTATTCCTACACCGTTAGTATTTGAACGCTAAATGCTCATGTGCTTTGTCATGTGCATCAATAAAGGGGTAAAATAGGAAATTCAAAAGTAAAAATTACTCCACTCCTTCTCCTTCATATTCTTTCCTCAATCTTCATCTTCTTCACCCTCAAATCTGTAAAATCAATACGCAGTCTCTCTCTCTCTCTCTCTCTCTCTCTGTCTCTCTTTCAGTTGATTAACAAACTCATAATTCTCTCATGGTGGAAAGGCAACAGCAGGCAAGAACAAACAAATCCAAGTCGTTTACGAACCCAAACCCAACCCAAAATCAAAATTGGTCTCCTCCAAAGTCTCTACCATGAATGGTGCGGCAGAGGGTTGTCACCAAAGCCCAGAACTTGAAACCATAGTATCTGAGTTTGGATCAATCAAACGTTCGACGTATAAGGTCACTCTCACCGTTACGGCTAGGGATGGCCAAACCGGAACGGAAAACCGGACCGGAACCGGACCGGAAAAGCCCGGAACCGGAGTAAACCGGAACCGGAGTAACCGGAACCGTGGTAAGCGCGGGCCGGTTCAGGGTCACATATATGGCGAACCGGAACCGACCGGAACCGGATCGGCATTTCCATTAAAAAAAATAAAAATTCCTTATTTTTCAATAAATTTTAACATGTTTATTCGTTAGTGTATTATAAAATAAAAATCTCTTGTCTTTTAATAAATTATAACATGTTTATTCATTATTGTATGATAAAAAAAAAAAAAAAAGGTAGCATGGACTGAACCGGAACCGGAACCGGAACCGTACCGGAACGGTGTAAGCGCGGGCCGGTTCAGGGTCACATATATGCCGAACCGGAACCGGACCCGGAACCGGTTTTGGTCATCCCTAGTTACGGCCTCGTTTCTGAAGAAATTGAGTCTTGCCGTTAGGAATCTTGCCAGCGACGGGTTCCAACACTCCTCAATTTCGTGTACTCTTTTGAATGAAGGAGGCAAATTTAATGGAGTGTTTAGTTAGTTTTATTGTCCTTTGTGAGTTTGTTGGGTTAATTTTGACTTTCTGTTATTTCTGTGCAACAACAATGAAATCGAGATTTGTAGAGCCGACGGAGGTGATGTCTTGGGGAATTGCAGGTGCAAGGACATGGTAGGATCGACGACGACGGAGGATCTAGGTCTGTAGAGCCACCGGCGACTGGAGGAAGGGAGAAAAAGCTGGATTCGGATCTTTCCGACCAAATCTAACTGGTCTGAGATGAGGAAGCTCATCGGAGTTGCGACATGATGGGTGACAATGGTCTTATCAGAGAAGAGTAAGAATCGCCGGAGAAGAGTAAGCATTGCCAGAGAAGAGAGCACGCGACAACTTTGGGATGCCAAGAGGAACGCCGGCACGCTGGAGAGAGAGGTTTAGAGAGAAAGGATATATGTGTGAGAGTGTGTGTTTTCTTTTATGTTTGTGTGTGTGTGTGAGGGAGAGAGAGAGAGTGCTCTCTTGTACTGTATTTCTGCCGTTGAAGTTGTTGAAGAAGGGAAGAAGATGAAGAGGGCTGAGAAGAGTTTATATTGATTTGACAATTTTACCCTTACAGAATTTAGTCACATGTACCTCACATGAGCATTTAACGTCAAAATTTTGACGGTGTTAGTCATAGTGACCATGGTTGCACAAAGTGACCATTTTAGGTACTATACCTGCAACAAAAATGACATTAAGTACCAAACCCACACAAAGTGACCAAATGAGGTACTTTTTTTGCATTTTTCCCTTTTAAATATTAAGAACTAAAAATTTATTTATATTTCTAAATAATTAACATTATCTTAAATCTTAAATAATTAATATTAAATAGTACTAATTTTTTATGCAAAAGTTTTTTAAAAAAAATATTTCAAATTAACATAAAATATTAGTACGGATTTTTTTTAAAAAAAATTAAAATATTTAAAAAATAAAGATTTTTTTCTAAAAAAAACATTGTAATGTTTTATTTATATTTTTAAAAAATATAAAATAAAAAATTTAAATCGTAACTTTATAAGAATTTTATTTTTAAAAAAATAAAAAATTATAAGATTTTTTAAAAAAAAAAATATTGTATTTTTTTTTGAAAAAAGTCCAATATTCTTTTAAAAAGGAAATATCATAAAATACCCAATTTAAAAAAGAAAATATTAATTATTTAAGATAATATGAATATAGAATAATACTAGGGGCACAAAAAAGTCAAAAAAATCTTGCTCACAAAATCTTAGGTGTCATGATTTTATTGGTGTTTTTAATTAGACTGTGGCTGGTCCATTATCGATGCAACCAATAAAATATCGTCACCTCATTTTGTGAGCAAGATTTTGTAACCTTGTTTTGTGCCCCTAGCATTGCTCGTGAATATATGATATCACGGATATTATTTTAGCAAATTTAAGATAATGTTAATTATTTTGAAACAAGAAATAAATTTTTAGTACATTATATTTAAAACATTGCATTTGACGCTTAAAAACTAATAATCATTACAGACTAGTATATTCCTTACCTATTCTGTTAAATTTTCTAACATTCGTTAGGGTTGGGGTGCAAAGTGGGAAAATTTGAAAGTTTAAGTAACAAACAGTCCGATTTTTCAAACAGGAGTACAAAGTGGGAATCGGTGAATACTTTGGGGGTCAACGTATTTTGTGTTGGAGCATTTATCCCACATCGGGAATTAACTAGCCAAAGCCTGACTATATAAAGATCCAGGGCCACTCCTCCCATTGCCAATTTGGTTTGGGATGGGAAACCTCAGACTTTATCATGGTATCAGAGCTGGCCCTTTAAAACGTGCAAGCCCAAAATATGGCCCACGATGATATACAGTGACAGTAAAAAACAGATAGATGGATATGAATTTGGCTGCTTGAAGATACCAGCCATGTATGTATTATTATATACTGTGTGTGGGAGTTACACCCTATGTAAATACATGAATCATCAAATCCTAAGTACATGGAAGTGAATGAACAGATACATGATAAGAATGAATGTACATATGGTAATTAATATTAAGATAAGTCTTGTCTAACATTATGTCTATCACGCCCCCGCAAGATGGACGTTCCTTGGACAAGTCCAATCTTGGACATGAGGAAATGAAACCGAGCACGAGAAAGCGGTTTGGTAAGGGCATCGGCGAGTTGGTCTCCGCCGGAGATGTGCTGGACTCGTAGATTTCCAAGTTGTACCTGCTCTCGAACAAAGTGAAAAGATAAGGCGATGTGCTTCATCTGAGAGTGAAAGACAGGATTGGCAGAATAGTGAGTGGCTCCAAGGTTTTCACAGTATATGACCGGGGGATGAGGAATGGGAAAGTGAAGCTCAGAGAGAAGGTTCTTAATCCATAAGATCTCGGCAGTAGCATCAGCCACGGCTCTAAATTCAGCCTCGGTAGAGGAACGAGCAAGAGTGCGTTGCTTCTTAGAGGACCAAGCAATGGGATTGCGACCCAGATAAATAAGAAAACCGGAGGTGGAAACATAATCATTTTTGTCGCCTGCCCAGTCGGCATCACAAAAGGCGTGGAGATTAGGTGTAGTGTGATGAAACAGTTGAATACCCATAGTGAGAGTACCGTGAAGGTAACGAAGAATTCGTTTCAAGGAAGCCCAATGATTTTCTTGGGGGTTTTGCATGAATTGTGCAAGTTTGTTGACAGAAAAAGAATGTCAGGACGAGTGATAGAGAGGTATTGAAGGGCACCAACGATGGCACGATAGTCGGTGGGGTTAGAGATAGGGGAGGAATGAGAAGAAGTAAGGGCGGGTAGGTGGGCATAGGTGTGGGTGATGGTTTCGAGTAAATCATGTTGTGGCGGGTAAGAAGATCGTGGATGTATTTAGTTTGAGAAAGGAGGAGTCCGTGGTGGTTTGGTGTGACTTCAATGCCAAGGAAGTAGGAGAGTGGTCCAAGATCCTTTAGAGAGAAACGGGAGGCAAGACTGGATATAAAGGAAGCAAGAAATGTAGAGGACGGACCAGTGACAATTATGTCATCGACATAGACTAGAAGGTATAAATGGTGGGAATTTTTGTTGAATATAAAGAGAGAGGGATCAGATAAGGAGGGATGAAAACCATATGAGATGAGGTAGTTTTTGAGTTCGGTGTACCAAGCCCGTGGGGCTTGTTTCAAACCGTAAATGGCTTTAGAGAGGCGGCAGACATAGGAGGAGAAGTAGAGTTAATAAAGCCAGGAGGTTGTGTCATATAAACAGTTTCTTGGAGTGTGCCTTGAATAAAGGCATTGTTAATATCGAGTTGTCGAAGAGACCAACCTTGACTGAGAGCAAGAGAGAGAAGAAGACGGACTGTAACAGGTTTTACCATTGGACTGAAGGTGTCAGAATAATCAACACCGGGTTGTTTTTGAAACCCTTTAGCTACAAGTCGGGCTTTATACTTTTGGATGGTGTTGTCGGGATTGTATTTTATTCGAAAGACCCATTTGCAACCGACAATATTGTGGGCTTCACTGGCTGGAACAAGAGACCAAGTGTTATTTCGGGTGAGAGCATTTATTTCATCGAGCATAGCGGCATGCCATTGTGGAGAGGCAAGTGCTTGTTTAGTGGTGGTGGGTAGGCTAGTGGGGGAAGTGAGGGCCGCAAGGTTAGCATATTTGGGGTTGGGTTTGATTATGTTATTTGTAAGTCTAGTGACAATGGTTCGGACTGGAGGAGGTGGGCCAGAGGGAGTGGAAGAGCTGGTGTTAGTAGGCTGGACAGAGGGAGTGGAAGAGCTGGTGTTGGTAGGCTGGACAGAGGAGCAGGTTCAGACGGAGTAGGGAGAGGGTTGTCTGATGTAATGGGTGGACTGTGGGAGGCAGCTGTAGTGTTTTGTTGAGATGGGGAAGTATTCTGTTGGGACGGAGAAGTATTTTGTAAAGGGTAGTAGGTGCTGGGCTTGGGGCAGTTTGTTGTGGGGTAGGGGCTGGGATATTTGGGGGGTTAGTAAATGAGGCAGAAGGTGAATTAGGTGTTGGGGAGGGTGTGGGAGTAGTGGCGACAGGAGATGGGAGTGGGGTTGAAGGAGGACACCATTCTGTGGGAGTTAATGGGGACGGAGTTGGTGTAGTATTGGTGAGAGAAGGGTAGGGAAACTCAGATTCTATGAATTTAACATGGCGAGAGGTATAGACACGGTAGGTGGTAGGGTCGAGGCAGTAGTAAGCGCTTTGTGTGGGTGAATAACCAACAAAAATACAGGGAGTGGATTTGGGAGCGAGTTTATGGGGTGAGTAGGGTCGTAACCACGGATAACATAGACAACCAAATGAGCGGAGTTTTGAGTAGTTGGGGGGGGGTATTTAAAAAGACGAACAAAGGGAGAGTCATTTTGTAGATTTTATGTGGGAAGACAATTTATTAAATAAGTGGCGGTGGTGAATGCATAGGGCCATAGAGTGAGAGGAAGATTGGCATGAGAGAGAAGGGCAAGACCTGTTTCGACAATATGTCGGTGTCGTCTTTCAGCAAGACCATTGTGTTCCGAAGTGTGAGGAGGGGATGTGAGATGAGATATGCCAGATTGAAGAAGAGAAGGAGTGATTTTAATATATTCACCCCCATTATCAGAGTAGAATTGGGTAATTTCTTTTCGGAAATATTTTCCGACTAGAGATTTGAAGCGATTGAATGTTGTGAAAGTGTCAGATTTTTGTTTTAGGGGGTAGAGCCATATGTATTTGGTGAAATGATCGACAAATATGACGTAATATTTGAAGTTGTCGTGAGATAAGATTGGAGAGGTCCAAACATCCGAAAAAATGATGTCTAAAGGGGCATGAGAGATAAGAGTAGAAGTAGAGAATGGCAATTTATGACTTTTATTGATGTTGCAAGCATTACATGTAGAAAAACGACTAACGGAAATAGGTAAAGAAAATTGTTTTTGTAAAATGGAAATAATAGGAGCAGCTGGATGACCGAGTCGATGGTGCCATGAGTAGAGAGAATTGATGGTGCTGGAGTTTACTTGAACGGAAGACGGAGACCATAGATAAACTCCACAGTCAAGGGTGCCGTGAAGGAGAACGTGGTTGGTCGAGCGACCCTTAATAAGAAAGGAAGAGTTAGAAAATTCAGCAATTGCATCATTATCACGACAAAATTGAGAAATTGAAAGTATATTTTTGGAGATAAGAGGGACATGTAGAACATTATTAAAGAGAAGAGTAGAGTGAGAAGAGGGAAGAGTGAAGGAACCTATAGCAGAGATCGGGAGAGAAGAACCATCACCAATGATTACATCGTCACTACCATCATACGGACGATGAAGGGAGAGATTTGAGAGGTCATTAGTAATATGGTGGGTGGCACCACTATCGGCTAGCCATGAAGTGGGTCTATTGTAAGATGCTGCTCGGGCTGTGTTGGCTTGGGGCCGAGGAGAGGTGGTGTTGGGGTTGGGGCGGGTGAGTCGATTGTTTTGTATGGGGGTGGAAAGATGACATTGGGATACTCTTTCTTGAAGCGACGACACTCGGATATTACATGGCCAGTGATACGACAATATTGGCACTTCCCTTTGAAGGTAGTTGGGGTGGAGGAGGAGGGAGGTATGTTAGGTATGGGTAAGAGGGGAGTAGATGGGTGAGAGCGATAGTTTGAGCGGGGTGGGGCGGACTGATGGAAGGCAGCATGAGCAGAGGCAGGGAGGGGAGATGGTAGGGTTTGAGTTTTGAGGGTTAATTCATGGTTAATGAGTTTCTCATGGAGGCTCTCAAAGGATATGGGTGTATCTCTGGCACGGATAGAGTCAATGACCGGTTTGAAAGAATCGTAGTCAAGACCTTTTAGGACTTTGGCTATGACATCCTCGGAGTCCATAGGTTTACCGAGAAGGGCAAGTTTATCTGTGACAGATTTGATAGAGTGCGTATAGTCTGAAATGGATTGGGTTGTTTTGGTGAGTGAGTCTAGGTGATCTTTTAACTGAAGAATGTGGCCACGAGAAGGGTTGGCGTATGTGGTTTTGAGGATGGTCCAAGCTTCATGGGAGGTCTTGGCTTGATGAACTAAAGGAGCAACGGATGGGTCAAGAGTGCCAATCATAGCACCGAGGATCAAGCGGTCTTGGCGATGCCAAGTGGTGGCAGCTGGGTTAACTTCTTCAGTGTTGTCATCTGCTTTGGTGGTGTCGGCAGGTGGGGGTGGCTGCCATCAACAAATTTGAGCAAGTCGAGTCCGAACAGGATGGATGTAACTTGGGATGCCCAAGTGAGATATGTGAGAGGGGTTAGAGTCTTGCATTGTGAGAGATTGACAAGGAGAATAGGATTGTTTGGCTCGGCAGGATTAGGAACTGTAAGGGAGGACATGGTGGTTGCCGGCGGATTTGGAAGTGTGCAGCGGAGGGAGGAGGCGGAAAAAAATAGGGTTGTGGGTGTCTAGAGTTGGATCGTGTATTGCTCTAGTACCATGTAAAGTAACAGTAAAAAACAGATAGATGGATATGAATTTGGCTGCTTGAAGATACCAGCCATGTATGTATTATTATATACTGTGTGGGAGTTACACCCTATGTAAATACATGAATCATCAAATCCTAAGTACATGGAAGTGAATGAACAGATACATGATAAGAATGAATGTACATATGGTAATTAATATTAAGATAAGTCTTGTCTAACATTATGTCTATCAGATGATCTAGCCCCACGTCACCCAATTATATGTCCACGCGTAAGCCCAATGTTCGGCTACGCGTGAGCAGTGGCGGATCTAGGGTTTCCAAGCACCGGGTGCACAATTTACACTAAATAACTTCATACCAAAAAATTTCAAAACGCAATTATATTCAAGTACATAAGTTCAAAAAAAATTGAGGGTGCTTACTAGAGTGAAGAGTACAATTGTGCAAAGGATTAAGAAGCTTGGTGATGAAGATCGACACTTCGAACAGGCGGATCTGCGGATCTGCGCTCTTTCATTCTCTCGTCCACGGTCGGTAAGGTTTTTTCTTTTTCCCCTGATTTTGCGATGTGTGGCTACTGGTATACTTCAGCAGCGTTGTTTTAAGTTTTTCTTCCACTAAGTTCACACCCCTTCTAGTTAAATTGCCACTCTAATTAATTTTTTTGGGGTGACCTTAGTAAAAAAAAAAATTGGTTGACCAGGTGCACGTGTACCCCCTACTAACACTGTAAATCCGCCCATGCGCGTGAGGGGGCGTGTTGGAGCATTTATCCCACATCGGGAATTAACTAGCCAAAGCCTGACTATATAAAGATCCAGGGTCACTCCTCCCATTGTCAATTGGTTTTGGGATAGAACCTCAGATTTTATCATTTTGGCCAAAAAAAAAAAAAAAAAAAAAATCTTATAAAGTTACGATTTTTCAAACAGGAGTATAAAGAGAAGAAGACACTGGCTGCGGAAGCCCAACTTGTAGTCCTCGTTTTTCACATATGGCACATCTTTTTATTTGAACAAAAACAGAAAAAGGATTCCCCCACCTTATACTCACAGGAGCTATATAAGTATGACCAGCAACAACTCAAGTGATAAATCCAGGGCCCACACCAACTGCGCCCATGCATAATATCCAAAACACTATTAAGACACTAAAGACCTAAGCGAGGGCTCGGGTGGGGCCGAGAATAAGACATACTTCCTCCATTCCGGAGTAAGAGTCTTACCTCTCATTTGCATGGAGATTAAGAAATCGTGAAAGTAAAGTGTTGTGAGTGTAAAAGTAAAGTAGGAGAGAGAATGAGTGAGAGGTAATAGTAAATTGATTGGTGTTGTGAGTACAAAAGTAAAGTATGAGAAAGAATGAGTGAGATGAATAGTAAAGATTCTGTGTCATTTTAAGAAAATGACTCTTACTCTGGGATGTACCAACATAGAAAGTATGACACTTACTCTGAGATGGAGGGAGTAATATATATCATCTTCGTTTAATAATGTTGAAAATTTCATCAGAACCTACAAACGATTAATTTAAATATATATAATAATAAATTTAATACAATTTTTCACTGAAAATATTAATATTACATATTATAGGTGGGGCCCTACATAAATTTGAAGTCAATCACGACATTTTAATGAATATTTAATGCAATTTTCCTTTTAATATCTAGTTTGAGAAGATTTGAATTAAGCGCGGCAAGTGCCTAAACGGTCAAGCAAACGATTTTTAAAATTGTGATCGAAACATGTCTTTCATATAAGGGGTAGTATGGATGGCCAAAACCGGTTCCGGTTCGGCATATATGTGACCCTGAACCGGCCCGTGCTTACCCCGGTTCCGGTTGGCATAATCCGGTTCCGGTTCCGGTACAGTTCCGGTCCGGTTCCGCCCCCCCCTTTAAAATTATTGAAAAACAAGGGATTTTCGGACCGGTTCCGGTCCGGTTCGCCATTTATGTGAACCGTAACCGGTCCGGATGAATGGCGGTTCTGGTTACTCCGGTCCCGGTTTACTCCCCGGTTTGCTCCGATTCCGGTTCCGTTTGGCCATCCCTAAGGGGTAGGCGACAGTTACACTCAAAAAAGACAGTCCAGTCCTTTCATTCACCCTTCCAATCCAAATTCATGAATCGTGATAGTGGGTGGATGGAAGGTGGTGCTGAGTAGGGATGGCAATTTGACCGAACCCGATCCGTTCCGAAAATTTAGGGTTCAATTTGCAATTTCATGATCCGTTCGGATTTCGGGTCGGATTCGGTCAGTACCTCCGACCCGACCCGATCCGAAATACATGTATACATGAAATTTTTCTAACTACCCCTGCTACTTTTAACATTTACACTACACCCCTACCTATATATACTAATATTAAGGTTAGCAAATAAAAAACACGCCGCTCACAATCACAAGTCGTTCTCTCTCTCCGCTTTTCTCAACGTTCCACCTCCAGCATCGTCGCCATCTCCGATCTCCGGTGCCGTCTCCGTCGCCATCTCCAGTGCCGCCGCCGTCGCCATCTCCAATGCCGCCGCCGTCGCCTGCAGCATCATCTCGACCGCCTACTCCCTTCCAAGGTAAAAGGCTTTAACTCTAATTCTCGGCTTTCCTTAATTTCAAATTTAGGGCTTCAATTCAATTTCATTTTCAATTTAGGGTTAAGGTTTACATCACTTTGAGATTTGGTTGTCTTTGCTTCTGGAAAAATCAAATATGGTACATAGTTTTTTTTTTCTCACAGTGATCGGATCGGGGCTCGGATTGGGGATGTTCGGATCGGATCGGGTTCGGTTAGGGGTTTCTGAGGTTCGGATCGGATTCGGATCGGGCCTGATCCGAGTCGAACCCGATCCGTTGCCATCCCTAGTGCTGAGTGTTGGTTATGGTGGTGGGTGGATGGATGGTGGTGGTGGGTGTTAGTTGTGAATGGAAGGTAGTGGTGGTGTTTTAATTAATTTATTTATATATTTATTTTTCATTTTTAAATGTTACTGTAATAATTTATCATTTCGTTTTGAAAAAAAAAAATTATCATTTATCTTTTATATTTGGGATATGATTAGTATTTTCTATTTTGGTATTCATTTTTATTCAGTTTGCATTAAAACAACCGTGAGAGAATTCTTGTTTAAAATCATCCCCCGTTAAATGACAAGTGAGTTGCACGTGGTTAGTTAATGGGATTTTCGTGACGAAATTCATTAAAACCTTAAAATACTAATAGAGTAACAACATTGGACCCTAAATCATAAATAATGAAACATTAGGGACCAATTTAGAAAGACCCCCTTAATTTGGGCCTAAAATGCAATTTTCCCTAATATGAATGACCTTTTCACAAATACTTTATCCTTAATTTTTTTTTCCATCTATTCATTAGAAATTTAGAAACTAAATAGCAAAGATTGTCGTACACCTTTGTTACTAATTAATATCTACAAAATGTTGATTGTCTTATATTTTTTTAACAAAAAATATTTATTTTGAAACCGAAGGAATATGACTTAAGATACATACTTATGGGTAAATTGATTGATTAATAAAATAATACTCTCTTTGTCTCAAAAAATATTTCCATTTTAACTTTTTCTGATCAACAAAAAATGAACTTTGACCAAACATTAGTGTCGATCTATTGATTCTAGTGAAATTCTAAAAGTTGTAATTGATTAATCATTAAGTGATTTATCAATAACACATTTTAGAATATTTTTGTGATGATTAGATTGACACCAATGATTGGTTAAAGTTCATTTTTATTGATCATAAAAAATCAAAATGAGACTAATTTTCCGGGACAGATGGAGTAATATGTAAGTTCATGAACCTATCAACTCATGCAACCAACAAATGCGGTCCCCCTTTAGTTTATGTTCATAGAACAAACAATGTGGAATATCATATGGTTTGACTTGAATATAGGGTTTGATGTCAATAGGTTTTTAGTCTTACTTGTGCTGCTGTGCTAGGATGAAAGTATAGTTGAAACAGTGGGAGGGAGTAATTTTGTTGTGGATTTTAGATGAATCCATTAGATGTGTTGGTAGAAATATTCATCCAATCAAAAGAACTTATCCTATCCCAAAAGAAAAAATAAGAAGAGAAGGGCGGCGCAATGGCTTGTGAGATTCAACATATCTACCTTAATTAATTGTCAACTTTGTCATGCTGAATTAAAAGTGTGTATAACCATGCCCAATAATTGTTTGCTTCACTCACACACAGACACACGCCTGACTAATAACAGGAAAGTGTGTACACAGAAGCCCAACTTGTTGTCCTCGTTTTTCGCACATGGCACATCTTTTTATTTGATAAAAAAAAAAAAAAAAAAAAAAAAGGTAGTGCTAGGTTTACAATTTACAAAACAAGTTTACAAAATAAATGATACTGGCGATATTTTATGGGTTAATCTCATCTTACTACCCCATAGTTTACATCATTTCTCATCTGGGAGCCTATAATTTTATTTTTCTCATTTTAAGGCTTGGACTATGATTTATGTATCAATTTGGGGACTAGACAAGAAATCTGTTAAATGTTGAACAGAAAATTGCCAAATGTCATCCAATACCTATTTTTTCTTGGGTATTTTTCACAACAAATGCATATTTCTTTCTCCGGGTCACTTGGAAACATAAATTCATATCTTACCTATTCTCATTTTGCTGGTGAGCCTCACAGTTTTCGAGTGTCATTTTGATTGTTCAACATAATCAGCTTATGAGTAGTTGTTCATTCATCAACCCAAATATCACTCCCCATCCCCATCTCTATTATGTGACCAAATCCTCCATTAGCCTCAAAATTGTCACTCGGTCACACCCTTTAAACCTTGGCATTGTCACCTAAAGTCCATACCGAATCAACTGATAACAATTGAAAAAGGATTTGGTCTATCTCGCTATTATATATTGCTTGACAAATTTTGAATCCCATTGCAGATTCTGATGAGTTGAAGAGTCGCAGACTTGCAATGTGATAAGATTTTTGGATCTAGTATTAGAAAGAAATAGGCAAAGGAGGAAAGACTGGCTACTATGAGAATGAGGCATTGGGTGGGTTGTTGGGGTCAGCAAGAGGATGAATTGTGCTTTCTAATAGTCTTCTGGCTTTGTTGTTTTTTTTTTCCGGAGAATAAGTCTCCAATGTTTGATTTTGTATCCGAACACTATATTTCAACACTCCACTAATTTGTTGGGATATATTTTTCTCCACTAAAGTTTGGTGCCAGCACTACTATGATGTCGGATGGAGGTGGTCTCTAGTGAGAACACCCAGATCCGTCTCATAGAAAAGACGGGTTGACCCATGACCCGTGTACAACATTCTCCGCGAAGCATAAGATCTCAACTCATGCTCCACTCAAAATCTGCCACGTGGCAGGGACCCATCTCTAAAACAGAAATATACCAATAACCCGGATCCATGACCCGTCTCTACTATGAAACGGGTCATGGTGTTCTCACACAAGTTTTTGTCTGTCGGATATGAGGAAGTGGGGAAGATAGTTGTGGATGGCATATGTTAATTTCCCGTTAAAAATCTAACATTATTCTTGTCTAGGCCCATATCTGATACAAAAATGAAAGTGTTGGCTTTAAAGTGAGAAAAATAAAACCATAGCCCCCCAAATGATAGATGATGTAAAGTTTGGGGTAGTATAGTGAGATTAACCCATACTTTATTGGTTAAATCGATAGTGAACCCGGCACACTCCAATTAAAAGCACCAACACAATTATAACACCTTATTTTGTAGACCACATTTTGTAGCCATATTTTGTAACTTTATTATGGCCAAAACACGTTTATCCCCCTAAAGTATACATCAATCTCACTTTGCACCCCGAATGCAATTTTGTCCCAGAGTAACACTTTAATTAACCTTTCATCCCACTTTACACCCTAGCACCTAACAAAGTTAGATATTTAACGGGATTTGATCATGTGCTTGTCATGTGAGGGCTATGTTGGTCATTCTCATTATAATTTGTAATTGACCTTTAACTTACCATTCTATTTAATATTAGATTTTTTTTATTTATATAAGATATACAAGTAGTATTAGAATGAAATATAAGAAAGTAATTATTATGTAAATAATAAATTTGTTTTTAAGTTTTTATCTATTTTTTATGGTAACAAAAATTATAATAATGGTAAATAGCCATAATTATCTAAAAACACATGAATAAATATCAATGCTACCACATAAAGTAAGAATAAAAAGAAAAAAAGGGCAAAAAAGAAAAAAGAAAAAAGAAAAAAAAAGAAAAAGAAAACCCCCCTCAAATGGCTTCCAGATTCATTCCCTAGTCTCAACCCAACAACTTACCCTCCTCTTCATCTTCCACGCCATCTCCCTTCTTCCTCCGATCAAGGAACCCCACCCACCACACATTTCCTTCTTATCTTCCAATTCCGTCTCCCTTTTGATATCACCTGCTACCTTTAAGCTCCACCTATAATGAGTAAATGGCAGCATCGATCTCTCACCTCTTCACTCCTTTCATACCTCCGGGCTCCGGCCTCCCGTTCCCCGTCTCCTTCCCCCCATAAACGCCGGCGACCATGGCTCCCCTCCTCATCCTCTGCTCTCTCGCTTCCCCCTCGAAGCCTTTCCTCCATCTTCCCTAGCTCCTCGATCTCTGATTTCTTTTTCTTTTTTTCTTTTTTTGAGCTTCGTACTCCTTCCAGATTCAGTTTTTTAGTGTTTTAATCTCTACAAATTTGTATTTGATTTTAAGATTTGTTCTTCTCATATGGGTTTCTTGGAATTCTGAATCTGTACCAATTGTGTGTGGAGTTTGGATTCGATTTTGATTGATTTATTTATTTTTCAGCTCTTGGTCTTGGTTTTAGAGGAATAATTTTGACTGTGATTTTGAGAGAATTGTTAGTGATGGTGGTCGGATTCTGGAAAAATGGGGGCGGTGGTTACCGGATTCTGGAAAATGGGTGGTGGTGGTGGTGGTGAATGAATGAACCTGGTGATGGTGGTGTTTAATGACTAACTGTAAATTGACATTTATGTGCTTCACTTTTCAATTAAAATGACCAAAATAGTTCTCACATGATGTGCACATGACTTAATTTCATTAAATTTCTAACGTCATTAAAGTGGGACGAAATGTTAATTAAAGTGTTACTCCCTCCGTCCCGGACTAAGGTTCTTAGTTTGACTTTACACGGAGATTAAAAAAAAGTAAATGTTGTGATAGTTTGACTTTACACGGAGATTAAGAAAAAAGTAAATGTTGTGAGTATGAAAAAGTAAGTAAGAGAAAGTAGGAGAGATAAAGTGGGTAGAGCGTTTTTGTTGTGAGAATGACAAGTGGGTCCCATGGTTCATTTTAAGTAATAAAGCAACTAAGAACCTTAGTCTGGGACAAACCAAAAGGAAAGTAAGAACCTTAGTCTGGGACAGATGGAGTACTTTGGGACAAAATTGGAGGTGCAAAGTGGGATCGCGTGTATACTTTAAGGGGATAAATATATTTTGGCCTTTTATATTATTTCCCAAAACAGAATAGGGCAATGCTAGGGGCACAAAAAAAATTTACAAAATGATGAATACAAAATGAGATGCCGATATTTTATTGGTTGCGGTTGTGAACCCGTCACTCTCTAATTAAAAGCACTAATAAAAATCATGACACCTCATTTTATAAACCAAATTTTATAAACTTTTTTGTGACGTTATATATATATACTGTATATACCCACCTACAGAAAAAAGATTCCCCACCGGCCACTCCATACTCACAGGAGGTATATAACCAGCAACGACTCAAAGTGAGGGATCCAGGACCCACACCAACTGCGCCCATGCATAAAATCCAAATCACTATAAGTCACTAATCTTTTTCCTTAATATTCCTAGTCATTTATGTTAATTTAAATCAATAAATAGATTTACTTACTGGTCAAAAAATTCTACGTACCAAATAAATAAAATGTATCATTTTGTGTACTATATCTTATTATTATTGGATAAACGGCTAATAATTATAAGACCCAACATTACGATCACAATGGTACAATTGTTTGGTAGCGCTTGTTAAGTTGGATATGATTATTAGTCTAATAAGTTTGATGTTTGGTAGATTAAATGCTACCAGCGTACTAATCCTTTGATGTTTGGTAGATTAAATGCTACCAGCGTACTGATCCTAACAACCTGGATAACACCCCTTATCCACTCTTATTCCCTTCATATTTATCAAAAAAAAAAAAAAAGTTGTGTTATTAATATCTAAGCTAATAATCAGCATACTATTAATATGAACTAATCCTATCGGGCTACCAAACAAGGCCTTATATAGTGTTGGATAGTGGTACAAGTCTAGCCCCAAAATACTTTTTCCGACATAATGAAGTTTTGTGCACGTGCCTAATCTTTGAATCTTAATTTGAACTTGAACTCTCTTATCATCCACAAGTAGAGCCGTCAATACGGCGGGCCGGATTGGGCCCAACCCACCACAACCCACCTTCGAACGGGGCGGGACGGGCTGGCCCAAATTCTTGGCGGGCTGAGAAAATGCCAACCCAACCCACCCCACCTTGGGTTAGTGGGCCAGACGGGCCAATAGCCCAAATGTTCCAGTTCACCATTAACCACCACAACACACCGCCACCTCCACCACGCTGCCGCCACCACCTCCACCATGCTGCCGCCACCGCCACTACCATTGCTACAGACCACCTTAACACATAGATCTGCACACATACAAACAGGGACACACACACACACGAACACACACACACACACACACACACGAACACACACACACACACACACACATACATAGATCTGCACACATACAAACACACACACACACACAGAGATGCACTAGATCTGCATAAAAAAAAAAAAAACGACTGGGAATGAGACCAAGAAAGCGAGAGGGAGAAAGAGAGAGAGAGAGAGAGAGAGAGAGAGAGAGAGATGGATACCGTATCCATGAACGACGGTGGCGACATGAACGGCGGTGGCTGGGAGCGGGGGCGGTGGAGGGCTGCGGTGTGGTGGGTAAGTGAACACGAGAGAGAGTGCAGATTGTGAATGAAATTGAAAAGAGGGGAGGGGTTTGTTAGTTTATGGGAAAATCAAAAAAAAAAGGTGGGTTGGCCCGCCCCGAACCCACTTTGGCCCGTAACCCAAATGGGCTAGCTCAAATTGGCCCAACTTGTATTTGGGTTGGTATAATTAAGGCCCAACCCACCATTTTTCCATGGCGGGTCGGGCCAGCCTAACGGGCTCAGCCCAAATTGACGGCTCTATCCACAAGTTATCCTTTCAATATTTCACGTTTAATTAACTAATTTATACACTTTTAGATCTATTGATTGTAACATTGATAGTATATGATAATATATACTCCCTCCGTTCCAGACATTTACTTTGGAGTTGGGAAATTAAGGATATAATATTATATTAAGAATGAAAGGTAGAGGAAAAGAGAGTTAGTGGGGGTGGAAAGAGAATGAGTTGAGAATAATGAGTGGTTGTGAGGACGAGAGAATGAGTGTAGGATTATAAAAGTAATAAAAATCTTACATTTTTGGATTGTTACAACTTTTGTGAAATACCTAAATGGCAAAATGTTGCAACTTCCTTGGAACGGAAGGAGTATATATCAACAACTCCTCCCGTGTCATAGTAAGAGTCCTACTTTTCATTTTGGTACGTCCCAGAGTAAGAGTCTCTTTTTTAAAATGGCAAAGAATCTTTACTATTCATCCCACTCATTCTCTCTCATACTATACTTTTATACTCACAACACCAATCAACTTACTATTCCCGCCCACTCATTCTCTTTCCTACTTTACTTTTACACTCACAACACTTTATATCCACCATTTCTTAATCTCCGTGTAAATGGGAGGTATGACTCTTATTCCGAGACGAAGGGCGTAATTATTATGATTTCAGGACTGTATTTCATTGAATTGTGATACTACATCAAAGACATTGAAACTGAAATGACCCTATATAATGTGAGGTCCTAGTCTCACTCGTCCAATGTTTCCTAAACGTGTAGAAAATATTTGTAGCAACACCCCATATTGGACTTACTATTCTTGCTGCCATATTGTCTTCTTCTTCCCCTTATATTCTCTACAAATAATTGAGCATTTAAAGACACTCTATATATAGTACATCTATAGTCTATACATGCAATTCACAACTCAAAAATATAAACATGAATACCTTATCCTCTTCCTTTGTTTCTCCATCATCTAGCCCTAAACCTATTCTTTCTCATCGATCCCCGTTATCGATCTCCGTCGTGAGAAAAGAAGGTAAACTCAATTCATCCAGCTCCACCACCAACAGCACCACCACCACCACCATTTCTATTTCTGAACAATATTTTAAAAATAAGATTTCATCGCCACCACCATCACCACTACCAAAACGCATCAACCGATCATTAACTGAGAGGTTTTTTAATGAGTTGGACGAATTTATAAACAAATTCGTCGATGCCCCCCTCAGGCCATCTATAGACCCGAGACACGTTCTTTCTGGTAACTTCGCTCCGGTGGGTGAGCTGCCACCCACAGAGTGCCAAGTCATATTTGGCACCCTACCTGCGTGCCTAGATGGGGCTTACATTCGCAACGGGCCCAACCCTCAGCACTATCCCCGTGGGCCCTACCATCTATTTGACGGGGATGGAATGCTTCATTCCATTAGAATCTCCAAAGGCAAAGCCACCTTTTGTAGCCGATTTGTCAAAACATATAAATACACAGTCGAGAAAAATGCCGGTTCACCGGTGATCCCTAATGTGTTCTCCGGCTTCAATGGCCTCCCGGCCTCCATTGCCCGTGCTGCAGTTACAATCGGCCGGGTCTTGACCGGACAATTTAATCCAAGCAACGGAATCGGTCTTGCAAACACCAATTTATTTTACTATAAAAACAAACTCTACGCATTGGGGGAGTCCGATTTACCGTACTCCATAAAAGTAGATCACGCCGGCGAAATTAGCAACATTTCACGGCATGATTTCGACGGCAAGCTCTCAGTAGGTATGACCGCACACCCGAAAATTGATCCGGTCACCGGAGAGGCATTTGCTTTCCGGTTCAATCCATTGGCAATGCCATATTTAACGTATTTCCGGTTCGATTCATCTGGTTCTAAACAACCTGACGTCCCGATTTTCTCCATGACGAGGCCATCTTTCCTCCATGATTTTGCAATTACAGAAAATTACGCAATTTTTGCGGAAATACAAATTGGGTTGAATCTGAGACAGATGATCGGAGGGGGATCGTTGGTGGGAGCTGATTTGACGAAAGTTCCACGAATCGGGATGATTCCTAAATATGCGAAAGATGAATCGGAAATGGTGTGGTTTGAGGTGGAGGGGTTTAATATGGTACATGCGATAAATGCCTGGGAGGAAGACGGCGGCGATACGGTGGTGATGGTGGCGCCGAATATACGGAACGTTGAGCATGCTTTGGAGAGGATGGATTTGATACATTCTTCTGTTGAGAAGGTGAAGATAGAGATGAGTACAGGGATGGTGACGAGGGAAACGGTGTCGTCTCGGAATTTGGATTTTGGGGTGATTAATCCAGCTTTTGTTGGAAAAAAGAACAGGTAGGGTAATAATACTTCATTTATACGTTATATTTTTAACAAAATCAATACAAAAATACACATTTTTTTAAATTACACATTTTTTTTAAAAAAAAAAAAGGATAGTGAAGCTCGATTTATCAAAAGTTATATTGCATAAAAACAAAAATTGTCCAGATTTGTATTCAAAAAAAATTAGGAGATAGGCTCACATCTCATTTTTAGGAGATTGGTGGCTAAAATTTTGTTGAATTCAAAAATTTCTCGCAGTTATATTGCAAAAAAACAAAAAGAAAATTGTTAATTACTCTATTTTTGTGTAATTTTTAACATTATTTTGTTAAACATTGTCCAGATTTGTATACGCTGCAATAGGGGATCCAATGCCAAAGATTATAGGGATAGTGAAGCTCGATTTATCAATAGCCAACGGAAATCAACAAGATTGCGTAGTGGCTAGCCATATTTTCGCACCAGGTTGTTACGGAGGGGAACCCTACTTCGTGGCGAGACAAGATGTTACCTCCAACGTAGAAGAGGACGATGGGTATCTAGTGTCATATGTACATGATGAGAACACCGGAGACTCAAGTTTCTTGGTGATGGATTGCAAGTCTCCGTGTCTAGAAGTTGTTGCTGTAGTAAAGCTACCGCGTCGTGTACCATATGGTTTTCATGGAATTTTTGTAAGTGAAAGTAATCTTAAGAAGTTATGAAAATGATCTTAAATAGTAAAACTACATTACACTCGATAAGTTTCTTTTATTTATTGCACTCTTTTTGGGACATGTATTTGCTCCAACTAGTGCACGAACGTTATTGAGGGCGTCCACATCTTTCCTTTTTGTTGAAAGAATAGCCTATATAATTTGTAGTTGATGTGGATTTCGCATGTATCAATTTAATTTGAATCGTTTATCGACTAATAAAAGAAATGTGTTCAACTAGAGCTGTAATAACCGGAATTTAATTTATTTATTTATATTATTTTCGGTTTTGTTAAACTAATTAAATGATAATTAGAATTATAAAGTAACTTAAAGAAGTGGGCCCAAGGAATTTGGATTGGCCCAATATTTGTATTAGTAAACCCAACCCAATTAGGAATCAACCCAAGGTATAAATTAATGAGTTAGTCAACTTAGGAATTCATTATTTTCATAAACAAAAAAAAAAAAAAAAAAAAAAAAGAAAAACAAACCCTAGTTCTAAGTGTAGCCGCCGGCCGAGCATAAGGAGGGGGAGAAGGGATTTTCCGGCCATCGTTTTGGAGATACAATCCGATCATTCTCAAGGTAAGATCAAATCCCATCTTCTAAAATTTATTTCATTGATTTTGAATTATTAAAACTTAATCTACGCATGATTTAAGAATATGAACAATAGGGTTTTGCATGCTAGTGAAATAAGATAAAATTTTAAAGGATTTTGGAGTTGATCTAAATAGTATGAAAAATAAAATATAGTAATATTGATATTAGTTTATTTTTAAGATTGATTTTATAATCTTGAATTGAATTGATTTATATTATGCAATGCTTGGGAATTGAACATATAAATCATTGAGGTTGAATTGGGTTTATCAAAAGAAGAAAAATTTATGGAATTCCCCACAAGTACATTCGGCCGAATGGCCTAGACCATTGGAAAAATTGCTTTGTTGATTTTAATGAATTGTGTTATCGATTTATGAATAAAAATTGATGTTTGGGAACTTAGAAAAATTGTAAGAATTAGAAAATTGATCAAATCAATGGATTTTGGATTATACAAGTTTCGTCCATGATGAGGAATTATGAGTGTTAATTCTTGATCAAAGATGTTAAGAATTGGGACGGAAAGTTAGTGTTTCCGTTAAGTTTCTAATGGAAAGAAAACAAAAATCGTTAAAAGAATTGTTGACAAGTTAGAAAGATTAACTTGAGAAAATAGAATAGTACTTGGAAGACCTTGAAAGTTAAAAAGTTAACGAGAAAGAAAAAGATTAGAAATTTCAGTTAGTTTCCTAACAGAAAAGGACTAAACTGAAAAGAATTAAAGTTATAAGGAATAAAAGGAAACCTTTGAAGTTAGAAGGGCCTAAGTGATTGAAAAGAGAAACTTAGGGGACCTTATGAACAAAAAAAAAACCAAAGTCCAAGGACCTTTCTGTAATTAAAGGAAAATTGAAGGACTAATCTGCAATTAATCCAAAGTGGAAGGACTAAATTGCAATTGAATTAAAGTTGAAGGACTAATCTGCAATTAATCCAAAGTGAAGGACTAAATTGTAATTGAACTAAAGTTGAAGGACTAAATTGCAATTAATCCAAAGTTGAAGGATCAATTTGCAATTAATCCAAAGTTGAGGGACCAAATTGTAATTAACCCAAAGTTAGAGGACTTAATTGCAATTACATAAAGTTAAAGGACTGACTAGTAAATTAAAGTCAGAAACTTAAACGTAAAGAAAGAAGTAACGAAGTAAAGAAGTTAAACTGCATCTCTCAGTTAACTAAGAAGAAATAGTTAACAATGTAGAGAGTACTAAAGTAAATTACTCCGTGCCTTGTAGAATTGCACAGAGGGGAGATTGCGAGGAAAAAGAAATTCAGGTAAGGGATTACGTTCCTTACAGTATTTGAACTCCTGTTTATTGGAATTCGGTATTTCTTTCTAAAGACAGCTATCAGTATGGCATGATAGTATTTGAATGAACTCTGCGTTATTAAACGTCCCTTGAAATAATCTATACTTAGTGATGTCCCCATCGATCTACTAAGTATCGAAGTTTGAAACTTGTATCACATACTTGTACCATGGTATGTTCTAATTTTAACTTGTAAGTTAACTACTTACTTGTTAAGGCATCCAATGTCCAGTTAGAAAAGACATTGACGGACAGTCCAGTTAGAAAAGACTCGTCCTTAAACTAGGGATTGCATGAGTGATCACATGCCTTCTCTCAGGAATTGTCTGATTACAAGGATGATTCTAGACCCCGAGCATATGTGTGTGGATATCATATATGTTTCGACCCACACTATTGGCTGAAGAAGCTAGGTGTACAAATTGTACCTTTGGCATTGAGGTTATAATGTACGTTACCAAGGAATTGACGGAAACTTGAATGAATCCCTTTGGATTGTAGTGCCATAATCCTTTGAAAGTGAAATCTTAAAAGTAATAAGACTGTATTGTTCTGCAGCCTTGAATCCAAAAGTAACTGAACCTATCTTTGAAAAGTTATTCTAAGTATTCGTTCTGGTCGTCTCTCCTTAGTAACCGGAGAGGCCACGTATGAACTTACTGAGCATTCGTTCGCTCATCCCTTCTCTATAAATTTTGTTTCAGGATTTAAGTAGAAGGACAAGACAAGGAAAGTAGCCGTGGGAAGACGGTGGATTGAAGATTCTTAATTTAGTAGTTTTAAGTACGCTTATTTATTTGATGTAAGTTGAAGTACATTGAAGGTTAAGGTTGTTGCCTACCAAGACATGTTTAAGTTACGCTTCCGCTATTGTTTTGAATTTATGGTTAATTAAGGGGCTGTTGTGAACCCTAAATTGAAGTATTTATTATTGTTATTTATTGATATTAAATGCCATTAAATGCTCAAGATACATTAAGAAAATTCGGGGTGTTACAGAGCACTCACAAAAGCGAGGAGCAATCATTTTCATTTTCAATACAGACAAAGTATACGTATGTAATTTTGTTACCTTGGATGTTGACAGTCGATGGAATAATCTAAAATTGGCATGTGACATAATCGAAACCTTACAATAATGGTGTGGGTTGAGACTAGATTAAGCTTCCGTTGATGAGCTTCATATTAGTGATTTCAACATTTTTTGGCATAAAGTATTTTAGGATATCATACTTTCTTATTTACTTACTTACTTACTTACCATACTTTGCTTAAACTATGGTTTTAGTCAATAATAATGTAATTTTGTTATCAGTTTTAATAATTGTACTATATATGTATATACCTCCACATAGGGCTGTTTTTAACAGGAGCCAGCTTGAGCTCGACTTGAAAAAACTCGATTCGTGAGAGCTCGAGTGGTGGCTCGAGCTTCAGCTCGAAAATGATTTTAAACTCGTTAATTTTTTGAGTCTATCTGGCTCGCCTCGAGTTCTATCGGATTTGACTCGTGATTGACTCGTTTTAAGCTCGGCTCGAAAAAAGCTCATTAAAAACTCAAATTTTTCTTTGCTCAGGATCGACATTTTTCGAACTCGGCTCGATAATCTAGTAAAAAAACTCAAAATTCTCATTGTGGATTATCAACTCAAACTCGAGCTCAACTCGAGAAGCTCATTAAGAATTCGATTATTCAATTTTTCAAGAAAAATGACAAAAGCTCGAGCTCAACTTGTTAAGACTCGAGAATAATTCGGGCAACTCGTGACCAACTCAAAACTTGACTCCACTCGAGTTCAGACCACTGATTCAGCTTGCACTCGAACTCAATAAATTGAAAACGAGCTCACAAGAAAATACCGACCGAACTCAACTCGTTTGCTGCCCTACCTCCTCTACCCTAACCCCTAATTTCGTCCAACAACAAAAAAAAAAATCTAAGTTTTGTAACTTCATACAAAACTATTTAAAAAATGTATTTTACTTGTTGTAAATTATTCCCTCCGTCTCAAAATAGATGTCATTTTGGGAGTTAATTTTTGTCTCAAAATACTTGTCGTTCCACTATTTTCAAAGCTTTTTGTTGTTCTATACCAATTATACCCTTAATAATTATAGTGAACTATCTCTTACATAACTATTTAATTACCTAAGTAATTGAATTATTTTCGAACTTCTTCACATGCATTAATGACATTTCTTAATATATGTGAAACACTCTAAAACGACATTTATTTTGAGACGGAATTAGTACTTATAGTATGGTAAATACATTAAGATTATTTTTAAGTTAAAATGCGATATTTATTTTTGAGCGTAGCAAATAAGAAAATGTGATACTCTCTTTTTCATAATGTTAGTCTCATTTATTATTATTTTTGTCTCAGAAAATAAGTCTCAGTAAACTTTCAAAATTACTAAATTTTCAAAAACTTAAAATATAATTTTAAAATATTTAAAAAGTCAAATTAAATTTGAGAAATAATGGCTTGTTTGGTGCACAATTTTAAAAACGGGGATTTTCTAAAACGGAACTTCTTTTTGAACGCTACTATTTGGAGCGGCTAAAAAGGGCTTATATTTTTAAAAAGCTGGACGTAAAAACTCTCCATTGACGCTTAATTAGAAAAAAACTGTTTTTTTTTTAATTCATTTTAAACGCACCCAAGCCCGGCCCGAGGGGGGGCAACCTGGGCAATGGCCCAGAGCCCTCTTCAGCCAGGGGGCCATCCATGAGTATGCACTAGTATTATGTACATCCAATTTTAGGCCTTTTTATTTGCTTTTACTGCTGTTGTAGAGTTGGGGTTGTTGAAAGTAAATACTAAAACACGTTTGGTTAAGTCTGGGCCCATTTCAGCAGAGGCCCATCAATTGTTACTACAATAGTGTTGCTGTATTTCCCAGTTTTTGGCCCATTTGAAGCCTTTTGTAATATACCTTCCTTTTAGCCATATGTAGCCAATCTCAATTAAAGACTTTTTTTTTTCTTTTTGGAAAATCAAATTTCTTTCATAAAAATAACGTAATTTATGTTTGTTTCCAATTTTTGATAGGTAAAAAATAATAAAAAGAAAACAAAGTAGACAAAACGGCTTTTGTTAGGGCAACTAACAGTAATCTACCTTCCCTTTTTGTCATCGTATACCGTAAGTGTAAATTTATACAATATTTTTGTCTCAAAATGCACACTCAATTTGTTGTACAATAATACTCTTGATAGAAAAATATTAAAAAAATAATTATTATTATTTTGGGACGGAAGGGAGTATGATATATTCCAGGTAGTCCGTGAAACTTTTGACGAAATTCATGTAAAGAAACAGACGATACTGACATAATAATACGTATAAAAATTAGGTAGTATATTATTCTATTTTAATAATAGTAAAGAAAATCATTTGAGTTTTGTACAAAATATTAACTCTTTAGGGGCCTAATTATTTTACTTTGCCCTGGGCCTACGAACAGCTAAGACCGGCCTTGAATGCACCGCTCCACTAAACAACAAGACCAAAGTTTATTAAAAGAAGAAGAGAGTAATTGCTTAAAGGCAGTGAAATGATTAATTACTAGTGGTTGATATCTGACTTCAAACATTATCTTACCTTGTATTGTACTCCAATACGTCTCGGAGATATTTACTCCCTCCGTCCCATCCCATGCGAATTAGGGTTTTTAGGTTAGACACGGAGATTAAGGAAAAAGTGTTAGTGGAGTAAGTGTTATGAGTATGAAAAGTGAAGTATGAGGGAGAAAGTGGGGTAGAGAATAATGAGTGGAAAGTTGTTGTGAGTGTGAATGTGGGTCCATTAAATAAAACATTTCCATTTTTTGGTTGTCCTAATTCGAATGAGACACCCAAAATGGAAATTTGTCCTAATTCATGTGGGACGGGGGGATCCTAAATAGGATTCTTGTTCCAGTGCTTCGCACGGCTGGCTGGTACGCTCCAACCGGCGGTCAGATCCAACCCTCCCTCTTCCCAGATCTTGCCACGTGTCGACTTTAAAAAAAAAAAAAAAAACTTTAAAATGCTATATCATGAGATTTATAAGTCGAAAAAAATATTTAAAAATACCGTTTTGTTCGTCTCGACGAGACCAAAAAACTACATAGGTCATGATATGGTTTGATTTTTTTTAAAAAAAAATACATTTTTTTACACAAAAAAAAGTTTGAACTGCTCACCAGCTATGAAGTAACACTCTGTTCTAATAAAAGTAACAATTTCGTCTTCAAAAAGTAACACTTTCTACTGTTAAAAGTAACAGCAGTTTTTTACAAAAAAAAAATGGTTTTGCATTTCAATTGTTACTTTCTCAGTAAATAATTGTTACATTTCATATATAATGTTACATTTAAGAATATAAACTGTTACAATTGAGAAAAAAATGTTACATTCATTTTTTATAAAATGTAACATTAGTTTAGTTGTCAATCCTATGTTATTTTTGGCAGAAAAAAAATGTTACATTTGAAAAAAAAGTGTTACATTTGAAAAAAGAGTGTTACATTCCTTTATAAAAAGTGTTACATTAATGTAGTTGTCTATCTTTATGCTATCTTTAATCTATTGCATCAAATTTGTGGTACATTTTTTAAACAAAAAAAGTGTTGCATTTGAAAAACAAAAGTGTTACATTTCGTTATACTAAGTGTTACTTTTTGTTGAAGAAAAAAATGTTGGGGTGGCAAAAAAAAAAAAAAAAAATGATCGGCTCGGCGGCTTGGCGGCTCGGCTCCGTTGTACGCCGTACAACGAATGTACAGGAGACCACCTCATAATCTTTTATTATAAAAAGCTGTTTAAAAAGTAGGTGTTGTGAGTATGAAGGGGATAGAAAGTGGGTTGGGAATAATAAATGAAAAGTTGTGAGTATGACAAGTGGGTCCTACTAATAAAAAAGTAATAAAAGGTTTCCATTTTGGGATGTCCTATTTCAAGTGGGATACCCAAAATAGCAAAACGTCTTATTTCAGATGGGGCGGAGGGAGTATGTGTTATTGGCGTTTAGTACCTTCAAAGAAAGACCAATTCTTGGATGGCATCCGCACGTGGTGCGGCCGGGTCAAACCTGTGGCCGGAACCCGTCCAACCCTCCCGTTCCAGCCTCTCTCCCTTCCCACATTGCGATACATGTCATTCTTTAATTTAAAAAAAAAAACCCTCAATAACTTTAAAATGTTATATCTTAAGATTTATTACTCGGAAAAAAAAAATACTGTCTTTTTCGTCTCGATGAGACGAATCAAACTAGATATGTCGTGATATGGTTTGATTTTTTTATATTTATTTTTTTAAAAAAAACATACTTTTTAACACACAAAATTTGAGCTGCTCTCACCTGAGATGTAACAATCTGTTCTAATAAAAGTAACAGTGTCATCTTCAAAAACATTTTTTACTGTCAAATGTAACATCATTTTTGTAAGAAAATTTAAATAGTTTGATAGTTTTTGTGGTTAGAAAAAGTAATATTTTAAGTGTAACATAGTGCATATAATTTTCTATATACATGAATGCTCCCTCCGTCCTACCACAAGTGCTAATAAAATTATGGGCACAATAATTAAGAAAAAATAGTAAATGTGTGGTAGAAAATGAAGAGAGAGAATGAGTGAGGTAAATAGTAGTGTTGATTGAATAAAATGAGTGGTGAAAAATGAAGAGAGAGAATTAGTGGGGTTAAATTAGACGTGTCCAATTCCTAGCAGGAACCGGCTAACCGGCGGTTAACCGGCCGGTCAAAACCGGCCAACCGGTTAACCGGCTAACCGTTTCGGATGTTAACCGGATGGGGCCGGTCCGGTTAAGGTTAGACATTACACAAACCGGTAAACCGGTGGTTATAACCGTCGGTTAAGTAACCGGTTGGACCGGCGGTTAACGGTTAAACCGGTTTTTCCAGAAATGCCAGTGTGGCCCCTCCCAACGGCTAGTTGACCAGAAAGGTCCAAAACGGCTAGTTTGTCAGTTTTTGGCCGTTACTTTTCTGACCAAAAACGGCTATAATGCAGGAAAAAAAAAAAGTTTTTTTTTCCAGTTTTTTGATACTATAAATATCCCCTCCCTCCTCCCAATCTTTTCCCACAATTCTACCCTACCTACTTCTCTCCATATTTCTCTCTCTACTCTTCAAAGACTCCAGTTAATTTTCAAATTTCAGTTAGTTTCCAGTCAGTTATTTAACAAATTCCAGTTAGTTTCCAGATTCCTGTCAGTTATTTAACGAATTCCAGTCAGTTTTTTAACGGTTCCAGTTAGTTTATCAGTTTTCAGTTAGTTTTTTTGAGACTTCCAGTCAGTTTTTTAACGGTTCCAGTTAGTTTATCAGTTTTCAGTTAATTTTTTCAGATTTCCAGTCATTTTTAAACGGTTCCAGTTAGTTTTATCAGTTTTCAGTTAATTTTTTTCAGATTTCCAGTCAGTTTTCTAAGGTTCCAGTTAGTTTGTCAAATTGTCAGTTTTTAGTTAATTTTTTCCAGTTTTCCAGTCAGTTTTTAACGGTTCCAGTCAATTTTTTAACGGTTCCAGTCAGTTTTTTGACATTTTCCAGTTAAATTTCAAGATTTCAGTTAGTTTTCCAGATTTCAGTTCAAAAAATGTCTTCATCTCGAAATCTTGGCAAGTCTCATGTTGATTCTACCTCCCAAAACCAAGATTTTGATCAATTTTTTGAGGAACCCTTTGTTGAAAATCAAAATGAGCAAGGGACGGAAGAAAATGTTTTTGAAAGTCAAAGTGGTAGAGGCGGCCGAGGCCGAGGTCGAGGTGGTCGGAGTCGCGGACAAGGACAAGCACAACAACGTCAACCACGAGAATCTAGATCCGACATTTTTGCCATCCATTTCCAAAAAATACAAATTGACCCCAATGACCATATCCATTTCAAAGCGCAATGCAACTATTGTCCAAAATGGTACAGCTTTAAAAAGGGTGGAGGGTATGGGTCAATGAACGCGCATATGTCATCAAAACATCCCGAAAAACTTGGGATTGAGGGCGATCAATCTCAATTACAATTCAATCCAATTGCTCAAGGTCAAGGCCAAGGTACGTCTTCGATATTATTTAAATTTAATAATATCTTTTATAGGAAAGAGTTGGCCAAATTTGTGTGTGTTAAAGGGCTTCCTTTTAATTTTGCGGATGATGATTTTTTTCAAAATTTTATTAGACTTTCTTTAAATCCATCCGGTCATAAAGTGCCACGGTCGACTCTAGTACGCGATATTAAAATGGTGGTGTCGGAATATAAATTAAAATTAATTGAGGATTTAGCAAAATTAAATCATAGAGTTTCAATTTGTGCCGATGGTTGGAGTGATCATTGGCTTAGAAATAGTTATTTGGGTGTTACATGCCATTGGATAGATAATTCATGGACTATCCAAAAAAGATTAATTGCATATGATAGTTTTGAACCACCCCATTCCGCGGAAAATATTTGTAGAAAGTTGCACGGCGTTTTGGCAAAGTATGGTCTTATTCAAAAAATATTCACTATTTCATTCGACAACGCTAGTGCTAATACCGCTAGTATACCAGAGTTGAAGCTTATTTGTCAACCGTCACTTGGGGGTAAGTTTTTTCATATAAGATGTTTATTTCATATAATTAATTTATGTGTTAAAGACGGTTTGGATGCGTTGGATATATATGTTAAACCCATTAGAGATGCTCTCGTTTTTATTGCAAAAAAAAAATAGAGTTACAAGAAAATGGATCAATTTTTTGAAAAGTAAGGGTTTAAATGAAAAAAAAAATTTCTATGGATGTTCCGACTAGGTGGAATTCCACCTATACAATGTTAAAGGATGGTTTTGAGTATAAAGAGCTTCTCATGGAATTTTTTCTTCATTTGGGTACGGACATCCTTTTATTTGCTTATCATTGGAACGCTTGCATTAATTTATGCCAATTATTAAAGATTTTCTTTACCGCTACCGAGGCTTTGTCGGGAGTTTATTATCCAACTTCTTTTTTGGTACTTGAGCAATGTGGTGCAATTGTTCGAAGTTTTAACATGCTAGCAAGTTGCGACGTTTTGGGCCCAAGCATTATTGAAATGAGGGTAAAGTGGCTAAAATATTTTGATACTATTCCGTCTCTATTTTTGGTTGCAAAATTATTTGATCCCCGTGTTACATTGGACAACCTAGAGGCGATAGTAAAGTTTTATTATGAGAATTTATACCCAAATGGGGACGGAGTACATGAAAGCCCGGCGATTATTGTTCAAAATACAAAACAAGATTTGGTGACTCTTTATAATGAGTATAATGCAAAGTATGGAAATCCTTCTCAACAACAACAAGAACCCTCATATACTAATCAAGATTTTGCTACACAAAAAGATGGTGGGCTCACTTTCAATCCATATGGATTTTTTGACGACTTGTTTTCCTCAAAACGTCCTAGAATGGCTTCTTCTTCTTCTTCTTCTTCTACCATTCCTTACGAGTTGGAATTATATTTCAACTCCAATTTTGATTATGTACAAAACACTTCAAATAATTCTAAATTTGACGTTTTGAGGTGGTGGGCACAAAGGCATGAAAGTTATCCCATACTCTCTTTAATTGCAAAAGAAGGCTTAGCCGCTCCCGCTTCAACGGTGGCGGTCGAATCGGCATTTAGCGTGGGAGGAAATGTTTTGGATGCAAGACGTTCCCAACTAACGGTTGATAATTTGGAAAATCAACTCTTACTTGGTGATTGGATTAGAGCGGAAAAGAGAGAGCAAGATATGCCTTATGAAGAGGATATACAAGATCCACGATATCAATACGACTTGGAAGGGTCTACGGGAAGTTCGGAAGGGGAAGGCAATTAGAAAGTTTTTTTATTTTTTTAATGTTTACAATAGTTTTATTTTAGTTTCATTGTAATAGTTAAGTTGAGGTAAAGGTTCCATTATGTCCTCCCTTAATTATAAAAGGGCAAGGTTTGGTTGTCCCCCTCTTTGTAATTTTAATTTTAATTAATAAAATTTAAGGGTACCGTCCCTTTTTTTAAAAAAATACACTATATTTCTTGAGTATTTTTTGAAAAAAGCTCAAAAAAAATCTTTTGGGTTTCAATTTAAATGCTAACATATTTTTAAAGATTTTTGAAAAAAAATAATTACATTTTACAAGTTTATTACCATCAATTTAACTATAAATACCCCCTCCCTCCTCACTATTTTTTCACACTACTACCTCACAAACCCTTTCTCTACAATATAAATCTTTCTCTACAATCAAACATCCCCAAGTTTATTACTTTTTTCGTTAACTTTCTAACGAAATGGCTTCCAATTCAAACAATGAGAGGGTGGGACAATTTACTATTATGGGGAGGCATTTTACAATCAAACATCCCCAAGTTTATTACTTTTTTCGTTAACTTTTTTTCGTTATTTTCATATTTCCAGTCAGATTTTTAACGATTCCAGTTACTTTGTAAGGACTTCAGCCAGTTTATTCAAATTTTCCGTTAGTTTTTTGACATTTTCAGTTAAATTTCCAGATTTCAAGTCACTTTTTTTACATTTTCAGTTTTTTTTTTTTTTTTAAAAAAAAGGTTAAAAATTAGGCGGTTTAACCGGGTTAACCGGTTAACCGCCTAACCTTAACCGTTATATCCGGCTAGCCGGGCCGGTTCCGGTTGGTTCTATGTTACATTTCTAACCGCCGGTTATAACCGGTTAACCGGCGGTTAACCGGATTGGACACGTCTAGGTTAAATAGTGGGGTTGGTTGAATATAAATATATTAAAACATTTCCATTTTGGGCAGTAGCACTTGTGGTGTGACGGACCGAAAAAGTAGCACTTGTGGTGGGACGGAGGGAGTATAACATTTTTATTTAGTAAATGTTATTTTTTTCTTTAAAAAAAGAGCGAAAATTCATGTATATAATCGGGTTTGCATCTCAATTGTTACTTTCTCAATAAAAATTGTTACATTTCAAATATAATGTTACGTTTAAGAATATAAACTGTTACAATTGAGAAAAAAATATTACATTCATTTATTATAAAATGTAACATTAGTTTAGTTTTGTCAATGTTATGATATTTTTTTTTTTAAAAGTTACATTTGAAAAAAAAAAAAAAAAAGTGTTACATTAATCCTTTATAAAAAATGTTACATTCATTTATTATAAAATGTGACATTAGTTTAGTTGATAATCTTATGTTATCTTTAATCTATTGGAGCAAAATTGTGGTACATTTTGAGAAAAAAAGTGTTACAATTAGTTATAAATAGTGTTACTTTTGTTGGCGAGCAAAAAATAGTGAGGAAAAAAAATAGTTTGGGGGAAAAAAATTAAAAAAAGTTGCTCAGCTCGGCTCTGTGCGATGGTTACACATGAGACCGCCTCTAAAAAAATGTGTTCGATTGCAGCTCCTCTGGATGTCAACTTTCTGCATCCGAAATTTAAGCTTTTCTTTGGTTTGGAAGGTATAGAATACCATCAAGAGTAGGGCTGGCATGGTAGGTATACCGACTATTTTTTCCTTGTACCGGTACCAATCAAGATGAAGTTGGTACACGAAAATGAGTACCAGTACCCAACCGTCAAACTCGGTATACCAACTTCTTGGTACGGTTGGTACTCGGTTGGTACGGTTGGTACTACACTTCTACCAAAGAAAATTTTTGTAGAGTTGTTCCAAACACAAAAAGGAAAAGTGGAAGACAAATTACTATACTACTAAGTTTATATCAAGATAATCCAACAACTTCACTACATTAACTTAATAAGTTATATAAAAGACGTTTCATTAAGTTATAGAAAAATACAAAACATAAATATAGATTGTTTTTCTTTATATACATTTCAGTACAGTTTTCCTTCTAATCCAAAGTAAGTTGCCTGGTGAATATATATACAAAACATAACTTCCTCAACATTGAATTCCTGAAATTCTCCCCTCATTACAATTCCACCAATCACATAAAATCAACAAATATACTATTAGGGGTTAAGATTAGATTAGATTTTTAGATTTTTGTAATATTTTATATATCTTCTATTAAATATATAATAAAAATTATTTTTATAAAAATATACTCGGTACTCGGCATACCAACCAAACTCATATTTGTGTACCGTGTACCAACCAAAAATGCATACTCGGTACGGTAGTACTGTACCAAACTTTCGGTATACCAAAGTTTGTTGGTGATTTTAGTGTCATCAACGATTTTATGTAATTGGATTTACTAGAGACCAATGCGATCTCATATTAGGCTCGGATATGAGTAAGTGAAAATTGTGGAGTACACACTCATTTGGAGTCAAATATGTTTTCGACCACGATAAAGAAGCAGGGGTCAAGGGGGCTGCGCCCCCTTGCGGGGTCAAGGGGCAGCGCCCCGCAAAGGGGTCGAGGGGGAGCCGCCCCGAGCCCCGAAACCTAAACGGTATAGTTGGTGCTCTAATTAAACTACCGTTTTCTCCCGCCAGGTTTCCCGCCAAATCAAGAGACACAACCCTAAACCCTAACAAGTATGACTGTTGCTAACAATTGTGACTTTCCAGTCAATCCTGCTCCTTCCTACCATCTGTATAAATACAGACTTTGGTTTCAGATTACATTAACGAAAAACCCTACAATTCTCTGAGTTTTAATCTGCTTTCTTTGCCTAGAATCAGATTGTTTGATTGTCTTATCCCATATAAAGATTTCGTGTAACCCAGGTATTAAGCGGCGAAATACTTTATTCGGAAAGTGATTTAATCACAATTCGATCAATTATCTAGGATTATCAATTACCCTAACCCAATTTTCTAACAAACGAATAAAGTATTCTGTGATAATCATGGGTGGAGGAAGTACTGTGAAGGAGATGACGACCAACTTCGGGAAGTTGGACAAGTTTGAAGGCTATGATTTCAGACGCTGGCAGAAGAAGATGCACTTCCTTCTGACAACATTGAAGGTGGTGTATGTTCTGTCTACCCCCATGCCAGAACTATCGGAGGACGATAATTTGGAAGCAGTCAGAAGAAGGTCAAAGTGGGAGAACGATGACTACATCTGCAGAGGACATATATTGAATGGTATGTCTGACTCTCTCTTTGATATATATCAGAATGTCGAATCTGCAAAGGAGTTGTGGGATTCTCTTGAATCCAAGTACATGGCAGAGGATGCTTCGAGTAAGAAGTTTCTTGTAAGTAATTTCAATAATTACAAGATGGTCGAATCAAGGCCTGTCATGGAACAATACAATGAACTCCTGAGAATCCTTGGACAGTTTACACAACATGGTTTGAAAATGGATGAGGCGATTTCTGTTTCGATTGTAATAGACAAGTTGCCTCCCTCCTGGAAGGATTTCAAACATAACTTGAAGCATGGTAAAGACGATCTGTCTTTGGTCCAACTTGGTAGTCACTTGCGCATAGAGGAATCTCTAAGGGCGCAAGATAATGACAAGGGCAAAGGAAAGGAAGTTGATGGACCCTCGGTGAATATGCTTGAGGAGGGTGGAAAGAAAAGGAACAACAACAAAAACAGAGGAAAGAAACGTGGTTCCAATAACAACGATGATTCTGGTCCCAACAAGAAGCCTAAAGTGGCATGTTGGAGGTGTGGCAAAACTGGTCACTTCAAGAGGGATTGTCGTAGTGGGAACAAGAAGGATGGCGCAAGCACTAGTGGTTCGGGGAAGGGGTCTAAGGACCATACCCAAGACCAAGGTCAGAATTTAGAACATATTTGGAATGGATTTATTAAATATTCCGTTTCACTAATTTCTGAGGCATTTTATGTGCAGGATGATGCAATTGCGTGGTGGATTAATTCTGGTGCCACAACTCATGTGTGTAAAGATCGTTGCTGGTTTAAGACATTTGAACCGGTGGAAGACGAATCTGTTCTCTACATGGGTGATGATCATTTTGCTCCTGTTCAAGGAAGAGGAAATGTGGTGCTGGAATTTAGTTCAGGAAAATCTGTTACTCTGTTTAATGTGTTGTATGTACCTAAACTTCGTAAGAATTTAATTTCGGGTCCTGTATTGAACAAGTGTGGATATAAACAAGTTTATGAGTCTGATAAGTATATCTTATCAAAGTCTGGTGTATTTCTAGGATTTGGTTATTATAACAATGGGATGTTTATGATGAATTTGAATAAAGTTCCTAATGATTCTAGTTCTGTTTATATGACTGATTCCAATGTTGTTAATTCCTCATTATGGCATGCTCGTTTAGGACATGTGCACTATAAAAGAATGCTTGAAATGTCTAAAGATGGTTTAATTCCTGTTATTGATAATGATACTGGAAAATGTAATACTTGCATGTTGACAAAAATCACTAGAAAACCTTTTAAAAGTATAACAAGGAATTCTGTAATACTTGAATTGATACATAGTGATTTATGTGATTTTCATGCGACTCCATCTTTAGGAAATAAAAAGTATATTGTCACTTTTATAGATGATGCCTCTAGGTTTTGCTATGTTTATTTGCTGCATGCAAAAGATGAAGCCCTGGATAAATTTAAAACTTTTAAAACAGAAGTTGAATTACAACAAAATGGCTTGATTAAAACCTTACGCACAGATAGAGGTGGTGAATATTATGATCCTATATATTTTCAATCCGTAGGAATCATTCATGAAACTACGGCTCCTTATACACCACAACAAAATGGTGTGGCTGAAAGGAAAAATAGAACTCTTGAAGAAATGGTCAATGCCATGTTATCTTACTCGGGCTTGAGTGACGGGTTTTGGGGGGAAGCCATGTTAACGGCTTGCTATTTATTGAATAGGGTTCCTAATAAAAAGAACAAGATTACCCCATATGAACTTTGGTATAAGAAACGACCCAACTTGACATTTTTGCGAGTTTGGGGGTGTAGGGCTGTGGTTAGACTTCCAGACCCTAAAAGGAAAAAGCTAGGAGAAAAAGGTATTGATTGCATCTTTGTTGGATATGCTGAGCATTCCAAGGCATATAGGTTTTATGTTATAGAACCTAATGACTACATTTCTATTAACACAATTATAGAATCAAGAGATGAAATATTTGATGAGAATCGTTTCTCTTCAATACCTAGGCCAAAGGATATTATACCAAATTCGGGTGAATCTCAAAGGGATGATCATTCAAATGATGTACCAAATGAGACACACGAACCACGGAAAAGCAAAAGAGCAAGAAAAGCTAAATCATATGGTGATGATTTTCAACTATATTTAGTTGAATGATCAAGAGATCAGGTTGAATCTCAATACTCTTATTGTTATAATATAGAGGAGGATCCAAGAACCTATGATGAAGCTATAAAATCGCGAGATGCTGCTTTTTGGAAAGAAGCAATTGACGATGAGATTAGTTCTATTATGGAAAATAATACATGGGTCTTATTTGATTTACCACCAGGCTGTAAACCTTTAGGGTGCAAATGGATCTTCAAAAAGAAGATGAAAGTCGATGGAACAATTGACAAGTTTAAAGCTCGATTGGTAATCCAAGGCTTTAGACAAAAGGAAGGGATCGACTACTTCGATACCTATGCACCAGTTGCTCGTATCACTACTATTAGATTGTTGATAGCTTTGGCAGCAATTCACAATCTATTGATCCATCAAATGGATGTCAAAACAACATTTTTAAATGGTGATTTGGAAGAAGAAGTGTATATGAAGCAACCTGAAGGATTTGTTATGCCAGGTAATGAGCATAAGGTGTGTAAGTTAATTAAGTCATTGTATGGGCTGAAACAAGCACCTAAACAATGGCATCAAAAGTTTGATGAGGTTGTTTTTTCCAATGGTTTTGAATTAAATCAGTCTAACAAATGTGTATATAGCAAATTTGATGAATCCGGCAAAGGTGTAATCATCTGTCTATATGTAGATGACATGTTAATTTTTGGCACAGACCAAAATGTAGTTGATAAAACTAAAAAGCTCTTATCATCTAAGTTCTCTATGAAAGACATGGGAGAAGCCGATGTAATTCTTGGTATAAAAATTAAACGGATGAACAAGGGAATTGCTATTACACAATCTCATTATATTGAGAAAATTCTCAAGAAGTTTAATTGCAATGATTGTTCTAAAGTCAGTACTCCTATGGATCCAGCTGAAAAACTTATGCCAAATACTGGTAGACCTGTATCACAGCTCGAATACTCAAAAGCCATTGGCAGTTTGATGTATGCTATGACGAGCACTCGACCTGATATTGCTTATGCAGTAGGAAGATTGAGCAGGTTCACTAGTAATCCTAGTAGACAGCATTGGCATGCTTTAACAATGGTGTTCAAGTACTTAAAATGTACTATGAATTACAGTTTATGTTATTCTGGACAACCTTCTATTTTAGAAGGTTACTCAGATGCTAGTTGGATCAACCAAGAAGATTCATCTTCTACTAGTGGCTGGGTGTTCTTACTAGGAGGAGGGGCCATTTCATGGGCTTCCAAGAAGCAGACATGTATTACTCATTCTACTATGGAATCTGAGTTCGTAGCATTGGCTGCTGCTGGTAAAGAAGCAGAATGGCTACGAAACTTGATATATGAGATTCCATTATGGCCAAAACCGATATCGCCAATATCTATCCATTGTGATAGTGCAGCCACGCTGGCTAGGACTTATAGTCAGATATACAATGGCAAATCTAGACACTTAGGTGTCAGACATAGTATGATTCATGAATTGATCATGAATGATGTGATTTCAGTTGAGTTTGTTCGGTCACAACAAAATTTAGCTGACCACTTGACAAAGGGGTTAGCTAGAGACTTAGTAAATAAGTCAGCAATAGGGATGGGATTAAAGTCCATCTAATCCTCTAGTTGTGAGATACCCAATTCCCTTCTAATACAACGTTAGAAGCCTGAATTCAATGTGGAAAGCTCACAGGTGGAGATTGGAGCACATGTAATTATGTTTCCCAAGGTATGTGTTCAAGACCTGCAAGTGATGGTTAGGTTGAAGAGTATCTTCTTAATAGTTCTTTTGAAAAATTGCAAATGCAGGTGCAAGATTAAAGGGACTACCTATGTGAACATGAAGTTTTGCCGCTTCAAGAAGCTAGGACTTAGCTTTCTATATGTTCATTAATGGATAGGGACACATGGCTTGTAATAGTGTCAGGAATAAACTTTAGAGTGTTGTAAGAAACTTATGTGTATAGTATCTTCATGTATTCATATGAGTTGACGGGTTCAATCGTTGGGACACCCCGATTCTCGAATATTTGAAATGTGTATTGTACTAAGATGAAAATTCAATCGCAAGACATTTTCATTTATGCATTCGTTTGTTTCGTTATGTTTGTTTCATATTTTATATGATTAGTAAATCGAGGATTACACTAAAATGGGGGGAAATGTTGGTGATTTTAGTGTCATCAACGATTTTATGTAATTGGATTTACTAGAGACCAATGCGATCTCATATTAGGCTCGGATATGAGTAAGGGAAAAGTGTGGAGTACACACTCATTTTGAGTCAAATGTGTTTTCGACCACGATAAAGAAGCAGGGGTCAAGGGGGCTGCGCCCCCTTGCGGGGTCAAGAGGCAGCGCCCCTTGCGGGGGTCGAGGGGGAGCCGCCCCTCGCGGGGCTCCGGGCAGCGCCCCGAAACCTAAACGGTATAGTTGGTGCTCTAATTAAACTACCGTTTTCTCCCGCCAGGTTTCCCGCCAAATCAAGAGACACAACCCTAAACCCTAACAAGTATGACTGTTGCTAACAATTGTGACTTTCCAGTCAATCCTGCTCCTTCCTACCATCTGTATAAATACAGACTTTGGTTTCAGATTACATTAACGAAAAACCCTACAATTCTCTGAGTTTTAATCTGCTTTCTTTGCCTAGAATCAGATTGTTTGATTGTCTTATCACATATAAAGATTTCGTGTAACCCAGGCATTAAGGGGCGAAATACTTTATTCGGAAAATGATTTAATCACAATTCGATCAATTATCCAGGATTATCAATTACCCTAACCCAATTTTCTAACAAAGTTCGGTATACCAAACTCTTTGGTTCGGGGTTGGTACTCAGTTGGTTGGTTTAGTTTGGTACAAAAGCCAGCCCTAATCAAGAGCGTAGATCAGTTGGCAGTGTTTTCTTAGCTTAATCATTAATTAGGGGTTTTGAGTTCGAGTCTTATTAATATAGTTGTGCTTGATAGGGTTGACAGTTGGTAGGTTTTTTTTTTTTCTTAATTAATGAGAGGTTTTTTTTTTTTTTTTTTTGAATAAACTCCATTATATTTATATAAGAAAATATGGCTCGGGGCCAATAAAGTTTTGATACACATTCCTAGCAGCAGTCGCATTATCATGCGCATATTTAACTACAGATCTACTAACCTTACATATACTGAAAAAACTACAATTACAAATTAAGCTATTTATATCTAGGAGGACCGAGTCATGTTCAAGTCATATTGATGCAGTTGTGCTTGATAAAGACATTTTTACATGTCTTTTTTTTTTTTTTTTTTTAAGAAAATGAGTTTTTATTAATGAATATTTTAAACTATTTGATGCAGTTTGACTTCGGTAGGAAAAGTCAACGACTTAGAATGTCGCGAAATTCGCACCCGACCTATAAAATGGCGTTTTAAAAAGAACCCAAGCTATGCCTTGATGGTGTCGTTATTTTAGCCACCGAGATCGTTTAGGGGCCGAAAATTACGTTTTTCTGTTTTGATTTTTTGAATTAAGAAAAGCTTTGGCTTGAATTTTTGTGTCTAATCTTTCCGTTCGGTCTATTCTCATAAGCTTCGGTTATCACTATTACTCAATTGCACTTGAAAGCGCAATGAGTAGAGATTGAACCTTTAACTTTTCATATGAAAAGACGGGATGCCGCTTGAGCTAAACCTCATTGGCATCTTACACCTCTTAAGGTCCTATCTTTAGGGCTCTTTAAGGTCCTACTCGAATTCCGATCAAACTGGATGGATTTAGACCATTATATTTTGTGATATTCAAGTAGCCCCTCAAATTTATAAACCGATTTGTGTTTTTATTGGGTAATTCATGTGACATATTATACTCCCTCCGTTCTTATTTATATGTCGTTTTAGGTTGAGTCTCACTAACCAAGGAAGGAGTTAATACTCTGGAAATTTCCATTTCTACCCTTTACATCCCATTTTAAATGCCCCCAATTCACACAAACCCACCCACCCTCACCTTTCCTTACTTTACTTTTCTTCTTCTCCATTCAGCATTCAATTTATTTTTCTCCATAAAGAAATGAACAAACAATGTTCACCAGCAAGAAGATGACCGACAGGCGTGTTCACTTTTCATCTTCTTCTTCTTCCTTTCTTTTTCCTTCTATAAATCAATCTCGGTTGCAATTTTTTTTGTTGGGATAAATTCTAATTTCAATTTGAATCATTTAAAAAATGAAGTTTAAATGGCTGACTTTGTTTCTCCTTTGTTAATCTCATTTCGGAACAAACCTTCAAATCTCTTCGATTGAAGAAAGGTCTCTTATGCTCACCAGTTAGCTCTTAAGAAACATTAAGGTTAATGAAGAGTTTTTTTTAGGAAGTTGAAGAAGTGTGTGAAGAGAGAGAATAGCAATGACACGAGGAGTTATGTGGAGTTATGAGGGGCAATTTGGTCAACTAGACGTTTAAAAAGCAAAAACGTCAAATAAATAGGAATTTTTTGAGAAGGCTAAAACGACACTTAAATGGGAACGGAGGGAGTATCTAACAAAAACTCCCAGAGTCAAACAAGTTCCTTATAGAGATTGTCTTATTTGAACCCGTTAAGAACTTGAGCGAAATGTCCGTCCTTTCGATTAATAAGAATTCTACCAATCCGAGCCGCGGCAGGCTTGATTGAAAACCAAGTCTGCCCAGTCAGAAGGGAACTTGACGCAAGTGGTTACAGTAAATTACTGATCAAACTCAGGATCCGGGGCTGTGGCCTGTGGGGTTTGACTTAACAGAAGTTCAACTATGTTATAATCTAGACCGTTCGATCATTCACTAAGGGTAAAATTGTCTTTTGACCCTCACCCCTCCAACAGGATGGACCACCACATTTGTTGAAGATGGGATATGGACTGTTGACCGATCCCCTACAGTGTCATCAAATGCACCAATGCCTCAACAGAGGAGGATATCCATCGGTTTCCCAGAACTGTTTATTTCTGAGATTGAGACACCTTGCTTCACATACCTCAATTACGAACAGATCCAGCCTAATCTGACGCTCATTCATCTTCAGAGTCTTCATTTATTTCTTTTAAATATCCATTTCCGTTTGATGCGCTTGAACGTGATTGAAGAGATCCCGTTCTGTGCAATTTTTCATCATGGATAGCTGGATGATGAACTGATTGCAAGAAGTTGAAGTAGGCATATTTAATATCAAACCGCATATCATACCCTGCCACATAAATTAGCATGCTAAGTAACATTAATCCATTTACCATTTAAATAACAAGCCAAGAATGTGAAAAGTAATTACAATAATTTACTGCAATTGTAAGTCCTCGGCTATCTGGAGTCTGTCTAACATGATGAAACCACATACTTGGCCTGCATAGAGATGATACAAACAATAATGCTTAGCAAATACTGTAACATACCACAAGCATGAAAATAATAGTCCCTCCGTCCCGAAATGATCTTCCCATTTGACTATTCAAACTTTTTAAGAATATGAACACTTGCTTCACTAGCCATGTTTTGTTTATGCACTTTTACGCCCAAATTGTAGAAATGAAAAGAACTTTTTGGGAAAATGAGAAATGGCAAATAGGAAGATCATTGGGACGGAGGGAGTATTGAAAACTAGCAATTCTAACGGATGCCAACATTAAGGGGGAAAATCATGTAATTAACTAATGTCATATACTGAACACTTGAAACAATTGATAATTATGGTAATGAAAGAAACAGTTTACGTCATGATGAAATGCGTTAAATCTTTTATTGCTAATAATATTTCAGTCATTGATGTAATAAGAGGATGTAAGTGATTTTTCATAGATTAAATGTAATTTACTTTCACAAATTAGTCTCAAGATAAAATGAAGGAAAAGTAGGCGTTGACTGGCTTACTCTGTAACTCTCGTTTAGTAATGTTAAATAGGGGCCATAACCAGAGATTCATAGATTCATTCTTCAAAACGTGATATACAATTATGAACCATATTAGGTCCTTGAAAAGCTTCACAAAGTTCTTCAAAGATATCTTAAGATGAACATTTTACTTTTTTATAGGACAACAGTTTTAAATTTAACTTATAAAAAGTAAACATGCATCCTGACTATATCCTTCGTTCCACATACACCTCAATATGCAATTTCTAGTTTATGGAAATTACATTTGAATTTCTCATCTTATGTACAATCCATTATTTTTTGCCATAATCTTTGGCTTGAACATTTTTAACTTGAATTTGTAATAGATGGTAACTTTGACGAACTTTGTGAAGCTTTTTAAATTACTCATTTTTGCGTTTAGACCGGAGAAACAAGAAATTGTTTAGGAACAATAACTCTATTGACTCATAATTCTGTGAATCATGCTTTGAAGCACAAATTTGCGAAAAAACATCTTCAAGGTACGTAGCATCTACTAGTAACTTTGGTTTTGGCTCCTCTTTTAACATCAGTAAATGAGAGCTTTTCCTTCATAATGTTTAACATCAATTTCTAGTTTATAATTTTTCCCATTGAATTTCTAGGATTTGAGCAATTTATGGACACACTTCACAGATTTTACTTAATTTTCAAACAAAAATCATTTATAAGGCCCTAACGTGCTTGCCTACCCTGTGGTATTGGTCCCTAAGTCTTTGACACACACACACATACATGTATACTCCCTCCGTTCCAGCACAAGTAGGACTAGAGGAGTGGGCACAATAATTAAGAGAAAAGTAGTGTATGTGTGGTAGAAAATGAAGAGAGAGTATGAGTGGGGTAAATAGTAGTTTTTGTTGAATAAATTGAGTGGTGGATTATGAAGAGAGAGAATGAGTGGGATTAAATGATTGACATGATCCATCACTAGACTCAATTCGTACACAAAATGGATAGTCTAAATCGCTTCAGACACCCCCCCCCCCCCTTTCCCTTCAGCGAAGTTTCTATGATGTTCTACCTTTGAGTAGTCTCGGTCCACAGTGGAAGGCTCCGCACCTGACTTTCGTTAGACTCAGCAGAAGTGTAAGGTGTAAGTGAAGAGAATAGAAGAGATGAAGTCCGCCCCTTAGCCTAGTCTATATCCATAGCTGACGCAAATGTTCAGTACCTTTTTGATGGCTTCCCTTGCATTGCCAGGTATGAGTGGTTTTGTTGCAGAATTGATAGTATTGTGGGGAATAATTACCACTGAAAAATATCTTGTAATGCCCAAAATACTAATTACTTTTGTAATCGCAATTGGAATAAGATTAACCCCTATTTATTCATTATCTATGTCACGCCAGATCTTTTATGGATATAAGTTATTGAATGCCCCTAAGTCTTATGTCTTGGATTTTGGACCGGGTGAGTTATTTGTCTCAATCTCTATCTTTCTTCCTGTAATAGGAATGTGGGGTTGGTTGAATATAAATATATTAAAATATTTCCATTTTGGGTAGTCTCAATTGTTTTGGGATGGCCTAAAAGGAAAAGAAGCCCTACTTGTGTTGGGACGTAGGGAGTATGTATCAGGTTCCCACCCATTGTTGTGCAGTTAAGGAGTATACTTCAACTTTTCAACTGAATAATGGTGCATCATGCAATTGTATCTGGGGTGTGATACTCGAGAATCCTAGGTGTCGATTGCATAGGTTTTATTTCCTACTTTTCTTATCTATTCTATGTTTTCTTCAATGCAAACAGCACAGCAGATATGATTCTCCTAGATAAATCTCAATCCCAAGACTCAAAACACAAATATGTACGCGCTTTGTCCCAAAATGATAGTCCCTCTTTCCATTTTTGTTTGTCCCACAAAGTTAGACTCATTTCTAAAATTGAACGTTAAAAGTCACTTAACTTCCTAACTATCCACAACAAATAATACTCCTCACTTCACTTACGTCATTCTTGTTTTTAGAGGAACCATAGTGCAAATGTGATTGTTTAACACCACCAAGGATAATTCTAAAAAAAGGAATAAATCACAAAAACGGTAGAATAGTCAAAGGGGACTATCAATCTAGGACAGAGGGAATATTATACATTCAAAGTCTACACAAAACATCTGCAATATTTCGTCCATTAATATGTGCACCCAATGTACCCCATATCGATGTTAGAAATATGGGATCAAATGTAAATGAGATTTTTTTTTCCCTGAGCCTTAGTGGGTTTAAAAGGAATAAACAGGATTGGTGTTGACTATCCCACATTAGAGAACAAACAAGTGGCATGTGGTTTATGCAGTTGACCACTTCTAAGGGGGTTCAAAGGAGAAACAAGTTTTTACTAATACACAAAGGAACAATAGCAGTCAAGATAAAGAATGCTTACAAATAAAGAATCTCCCCAGCTTTAACAGTACACTCATATGGCTTCGGTCCATTAAAGTACAATGGGAACTCAGACATTTCTTTCTCTTCCATCTCTGGGGACGGAAATGGATCTACACTGCACCAAGGCACGTGTCTAACGGGATCATCAACTTCCAGGGAAAATTCCCCACTCTCCTAAAAAATCAAGATACAATACTAATTAATATACAAGTATGTACATACAAAAAAGAATGCATACATAAGAGCCGAGTAGAAATTAACCACCAACGCAAACAAAGATTTCCCAATATTTACTATTGATATTCTATCAAGACAGTATTTGGAGACATAAAATTCAAAATCCTCAATTGCAATTGTAGCTCCATTAGTTCAATCCTTATTTTCTTTCTTATTCTTGATTCCACAAACTAAATTCTATGCTCCTAAAACTTCATTCTCCACGGTAAAGAAACCATGTTTGAGCGCCATGTACCATTTTACAAACTTGTCTACACAAAGCAAATAACTTTGATCAAAATTTGATTCGAATAATGATCAAGTTAACATTAAAAATTCAGAAACTCGTGTCACCTTTGAAAAAGTATACTGAGCAGTCGGATAATCGCGAATGTACATCCGATGAACATCAGTGGGAGGAAGAAGGATAAAATGTTTCTCCCCAGTAACAACAGCATAAAGATTCTCATAATGATCCTTATGAAAAGACGTCACCGAAAACTGATTCCCAATCCACAAATTAACAGCCTCAGGCCGACACCCAATCGCCTCCGTCGCCCACCCAATATCCGTTTCACAATCACCCGCCAGCGCCGAATACTCCTCCCGGAAACAATCATTCTGCTGCTGCGCATACGCCACCACGCCGGAACCCGAGTTTTGAATCGCTTCGATGGCGGCGGGGAAGGGGGTGGGTTGGACGTGAGCGGAGGCGAAGCAGAGGGAGGAGTTGGGGTTGTCAGGGGTGATGGGAGTGAGGGAGTCTGCGTAGCCGGTGGGGGTGAGGTGGAGGGAGACGGTGGAGTTGGAGAGGGTTTGGAGGAGGTAAGGGGTGGAGGACCAGAGAGTGGCGGCGGGCCAGTGGTGGGTGGCGTTGGAAAGGATGAAAGGTTTGTTAGGGGAGAGGTAATCGCGGAGGAATTGGAGTGGGGTGGGTGGAGATTGGAGGCGGTCGATTTGGGTGCCTAGGGTTAGTTCTCGGATTTCTTGCCACAGGGTTTCGATTTTGTTTTCCATTTGAGTTCGTCACCGGAGGGAGGGAGGGAGAGGGTTGAAGGAGTTGCGATGGCTACAACAAAACGCGGTTTACAAAACGAGGTATATTGGGTCGGTGTTTTTAATTGAAATGTGTAGGGTTCACTTAGCCCATGAAATATCGTTACCACACCTTGTATTCATCATTTTGTAAATTTTTTTTGTAAGCCTAGCATTGCCCTCTACAGTAAACATTGTAAGGGATTGGTTTATATACACAGCCCCTATTTCCACAGCCCCGTTAAATACCAAACTACCCCTATATATATATATATATTTTTTTTTTTTTCAATTTCACTCTCCCTCACGTTCGCTCCTAACCCCTCTCTCTCTCTCTCTCGGTTTGAAACGACGAAGAAAACGAACGGTCTCTCTAACGTCTCTCTCACCGTCATCGCTCACCGTCGGCGTCGTCTTTCTCTCTCTCGCTCGCTCTGTTCTTCTCTCTCACCTCTCTCTCTCACAGTAAAAAAAAAAAAAAAATTCGAAATTGAAATGGTGAAACTTAAAATACCCAAGACCGCCGCCGGGACCGGCCGCCGCCACAACCGCCCGCCCACATCTCCGCCGGGACTAGCTCGTCTACAGCGCCTGTGAAAAAGGTAAGCAATTTTTAACCTTATTTTACATTTCTATATTCCCAAAGTACGTTGTATTTTTTGAAATTGAAATTGGTGTGTCTCGTGTAACACCACTCGAGATGCATCTCGGGTGTGTTTACACGAGACAAGACTCGTATAAACCCACCCGAGATGCATCTCGAGTGGTGTTACACGAGATGTCATCTCGTGTAAACCCACTCGAGATGCATCTCGAGTGGTGTTACACGAGATGGATCCTTCTGAATATTGTGAATTATCAGTCAGCATTGTGTTCATTTATTTAATCTACTGTAACTGTCGCTAATGTATTGTCTCTTATTTGTGTTTTTTTGTAGGCACGTGATCCTATGACCGTTTCAGCTAGAAAGAGGAAGGCTGAAGAGCGTTTGGAGAGAGGAGAAAACGGAGCAAGGCTCGGAATGACGAGGATGCCACAGCTGATGATGAGCAGGAGGATAGGGAGGAGGAGGAGGAGGATAGTGATGATGGGGAGGAGGAGAGTGATAGTGATGATGGGGAGGAGGAGAGTGATAGTGATGATGAGGAGGAGGATGGGGAGGGGCAGGAGGGGGGGGGGGCAGGATGATGATGAGGAGGAGGAGGAGGAGGAGGTGGAGGTGGGGGTGCAGGAGGAGGAGGATGATGAGGATGATGATGTAGTAGAGCCGCCTAGACCTCTGAGACACGGGAGAGGCGGGGTCAGGATGCGCCACCATCATGGCAGCTTCAGAGGGACTCCGGTGGTGGGCCAGAGGATGTTTCACTGATGTACGGGTTCGGTGACCACCGAGCCAGACAGATTTGGGGTGACTCTACTACTGAGGGATTGGTGACTTTCCATACGAGACTCACACATCTTGCACAGTAAGCTTAGCATTAATGTGAAATGTTTTAAATATTGAAGTTATTTATACCACACACTCTAATATTCCATTAATTATCATCCTATGCTGCTTTTCTTGAGTACTGATAATATTTTTTGTTTCGAATGAACAGGTTCAAGCGTGATGAGCAGCCGGTTGCTGATAGAGCCTGGCTGGCCCTCGTAGATGCATCTGGCCTCCAGCATCTGCATGATTCCGTCATTCATAGGCCTAACCATGCCCTCCTAACGGCATTTTTGGAACGGTGGTCTCCTGAGACTAACTCGTTCCACATGCCGTGGGGGGGAGATGACGATTACTTTACATGACAGTTTTCATATCCTGGGTATGTTTTTATAACATCGCTTCGATACTCCATTCACAATTATATAACTGTCTACATTCATCTCTTATACTAAAATGTGTTATTGCATCTTCAATTACAGGTATCAGGATTGATGGTGGAGTTGTTCGCTATACGGATCCAGCGCCTGACGTATCTGGCATCTCTAGACACCTCCAGTTGAGCGGCACTGGTTATTTATTGAGGGATGTCAGGCGTCTATTTACTCAGCGTAGAGGCGGCATGACAGATGCCCATCGTGCGTCCGCGTATATCCTGCACCTATTGGGTTGCACGATGTTCGTGGACAAGAGCGGGGATAAGGTGCCCGCAGCCTACCTGCCCCTGTGCATGGATCTAGCCAGCCTCCCCACTCTTTCCTGGGGATCAGCCACTTTGGCATATATGTACCGAGAGTTGGGGAAGGCGTCCAGATCCGGATGCAAGCAGATGGGCGGTTGTGCGGCTCTCCTAGAGGTACATCTTACTCTATTCACTATCTTTTTACTGTCTACTCCCCCCCCTGTTATTAAATGTTGCATTTGAGTAGTATTTAATACTTTTTTACATACATCTCAGGCCTGGATATACGAGTACTTTCCGGGTTTTCGGCGAGTTACTGACCCCCATTGGCAGCAGGGGCAGCCGAGAGCCCGTAGATGGTCTCGTGATGATTCGGCTGGGAGGACGATCGATCATCTTGTGCAGTATCGCCGCATTCTTGACAGGATGGGGGCTGACAGTGTGAGTTATTCATATTAAAACTATTATACGTTTTTGTGTCGTTCCTTCCGATATTCTGTTGACTTTGCCTAACAATGTATACTCACAGGTTATTTGGACTCCTTATGGGACCGGGTCGGACGCGATACTGCCTGTTTCATACTACAGGGGTGTTATACGCTTTTGTGACATCACAGAGGCGTATATGCCTGATCGTGTGACTAGGCAGTTCGGGTACCAGCAGAGGATCCCCAGACTGCCCCCCATGGCGACCGAGTTATGCGTTTTGGCAAAGGGTCAGAAGGGGTACCAGAAGCGTTACGGTGACGGAGATCAGGTTTGGCAGGAGTGGGTGGCTTTTGGCATGGCGGAGTTTAGGGCCGATGTCCGTTGGGGCCACTATTTACTGGAGATCATCCCGTGACTGTTCCCTTCGTGACTCCAGATTATATGTCTTGGTTTAGGGCTAGGAGTCATGTTCGGATAGCTAATCCGATACACGATCCACCCGGTGACATTCCACCTCCCCCACCTGATGTTCCAACCGCAGCCTTCTGTCGCAGGAATTGCGGAGTTGCGAGCTATCATACTTCCATTTTTGTCGGATCCCAGTGCCCCCGAGCACTGGCTAGTTGGTCTTAGACGGGCCGGTGAGATTTTAGGACTTCCACCGCAGCCTTAGGATTTTATTTTATTTTTGCTTTTCATTGTATTGTAATTGACACATTTTATTCTAGTTTTTATTGACACCTCTACTAGTTTGTTAATATGATTGTATTTTTATTTTAGTTATCGTTTTAAATCCCCCTCCCGATTCAATAGTTTATTCTAACTCAATTTCCGTTTGGATTTTGAGGAAAGTGATACTAATGAAAAACACTTTAAATGTCATTTAGAGCCTAGAAAAAAAATAAAAAAAAAATAAACTAGGTGGTCGTATACCATTTTCACAACATCGGGGCATTTTCCTTAAAACCCTAAAACCCTAATAATGTCACAAATTTCTAACTCAATTTCCGTTTGGATTTTGAGGAAAGTGATACTAATGAAAAACACTTTAAATGTCATTTAGAGCCTAGAAAAAAAATAAAAAAAATAAACTAGGTGGTCGTATACCATTTTCACAACATCGGAGCATTTTCCTTAAAACCCAAAAAACCCTAATAATGTCACAAATTTCTAACTCAATTTCCGTTTGGATTTTGAGGAAAGTGATACTAATGAAAAACACTTTAAATGTCATTTAGAGCCTAGAAAAAAAATAAAAAAAAATAAACACAATTTCCGTTTGGATTTGGAGTCCCCGCTCCACCAAACTCAACTGGCAAAGGGTATATATCTTCATTCAATTATGTCTCAAATTTTTTGCTGTTGTATTGTTGCTGTTGTGCTGTTTGTTGCTGCTACTGTTTTACTGCTGCTGATGTGTCTCGTGTAAGTAAACACGAGACATATCTCGTGTTGTATTACACGAGACTTGTCACGTGTAATACAACACGAGATATGTCTCGTATGGACTTACACAAGACACATCAGCAGCAGCATCAATTTTTTTTAACACTTTCAAACAACAGTATGAATGCTTCTCACTCTTTTTTCTTTGCCCTATTTCAGGTCTAGATGTGCATTCATTGCATCAACCCAAGCGAGTTCGGAGTCCACCCGCAAACGGAAATCACCTTCAGGACCCACACCATCTACCCCTGCTAGTACTACTACGTCTCATCCACCAGTAGCTCCTTCCGGTCGTGGGAGAGGACGGGGTCGAGGCCGAGGTCGAGGTCGAGGACGAGGACGGGATCAGGGTCAGGGTCGTGGAGAGGGAAATGGACAGCCCAATTATACTAGTTTATACAGCTCCCCGTATGTAGAGTCTTTTCCGGCTTTCATTACCCCGCGTATTGGAGGCATCATAGATGTGGCATCAGATGGACATTGTGGCTATAGAGCCGTAGCAGCACAGGTATACGGAGATGAGGAGAAGTGGGCTGAAGTTCGCACAGAATGTTACAATGAGGTGCTTGCTCGCCAAGACCTTTACGAAAGAGTTCTACCTTGGATATCGGTAAGAGAACTCTTACGTAAGATTGCTTGCTATAGCCGGACGGCGCCCAGTGATTATTGGATGGAGCTCCCAGATCTTGGGCACATCATTGCCACGAGGTATAATGTGGCGTTCATTTCTTACTCGACTAGCGGTGGTATGCTATGCCTTCCAGTGACTGCACCAGTACAACCACCGGTGAACACAGTTGTGGTGGGACAAGTCAATGGAAACCATTTTATAGCGGTATGAAACTTAATTGTCTCATCTATATTAGTTATATTTAGTTGTCTTACTTATATTCATTATATTTCATTGTCTTGTATTTAACTGTTATTACTTTTGCAGCTGCGCATGTTAGGCAATGATTACCCATACCACCACCACCAAACCTTTATCGGAACCGCTGTGATCCAACCGCAAGCCAACTACTCCTCCCATACCAAGATAGGATAGCAGAGTTCAGTCAACTCTATGAGGAGGATACCGATGCAAGAAGACAAAGAAGATTACATATAGGATAGTATATGTGTAATGGTTTTTGATTTATCCAGTTTGTATGAATGTTTGAATTATATGCTTATCCTTGTTAACACTTTCATTTCGTATACAATTAGGCGATAGTATATGTGTAATGGTCTATTGATGTTTTGTGGAGATGTCCTATTTGAGAATCAAATTTCATTCCAAGTTATGTTTATTGTTGCTTTTGCTGTTGCGGTTCTAATCTCGTGTGTACTTACACGAGATGTATCTCGTGTATATGTACACGAGATGTAAGCTCTCATCTCGTGTAAGTATACACGAGACGTGCAAGGGCAGCGATGGAATTAAATGGGCTGTGTATTTACCGGGCTGTGTATATAGTTTTTGCCCATTGTAAGGTGTGTTCTTTTTCTTTTTTTTTTTCTCCAAACATAGTACGGTTCGGTATATAATCAGTTTCATGAAAAATTTGTTTTACACTAAAAATAAATGAAAAAATAAAAACTAGTTTTTTATGAGTGTCACAATTTACACGTTGGTGGCATTCTTTAACAATACCACTTGCACTCTTAACATACGCATTGACGCTTTTTAACACTAGAACTAACATTTTAAAAAACTTTCCTTCAGCGTTTATAAAACGTCAGCACTTTTTAACATTACCATTTCACTCATTAAAAGTGTCGATTTCAATGTTTACAAATGTCTGTAAAAATGTTCGGCACTTTATATTAGGGGTGTATATGGTTCGCTTTGGTTTGGTCTCGGTCATTTTAGAAACTGAGTCATTAGTCATCGGTGTGGGAAAATTTCAGACGAGCCATGAAAAAATTCTAACCAAACCAAACAAACCGTCATGGTTTGATTCGTTTTGGTTCAGACCGTGATTCAATAAATGTGGTTCAGACCGCAGCTTAGACAGTGTTCAGACCATGGTTCAGATCGTGGTTTAGATAGTGGTTCAAACCACCATTCAGACTGAGATTCGTATATATGAAGATTCAAATCATGGTTTAAACTTTGTCTAAAAGAGAAAATTCGGACGAAAAAGAATATTTTGACTATTAAAGAAACTGAATGAAGTGAAAACACTATAAAACTTTGTTAATTATGAGCCTCAACAAATATAATACGTGATGAAAGGAATAATGAATAAGATGCAAAATGAGATTTAAAAGTGGTCGAATATAATGTGTGTGTGTATATATATATATATAATATATATATATATATATATATATAATATAAATATTTCAACGTTGGACGTTACTTAACATACAAATATACGACTAATGTATGCGGTCTGTTCAGTCTGGTGGTTCGATCTGATGGTTCGGTCTTGGGTTTCGTTTGGTTTGGTTTGGTTCCGACTGTTTTGGTTTGGAGGGATCAGACCACAAACCAAACCGAGCCAAGCAGTTTACCAATTTTTGAGACGAACCACTCATGCTTGAAAACCGAACCAGACCGTATGGTTCAGTTCCGTCCCAAACCACGGTCTGGACCGAACCAATGACACCCTTTACTTTATATAGCATTAGCACTGACATTTATAAAAAGTGTCAATTTATCTGTTTATAAACGCCAGTACGAATATACAAAAATGTCACCTCCTCTTTTAGAAACCCATTTTCTCTAAGTGATAGAAAAAACATATTTTTCATAAGACCCACCTAAATTCAATTTAATTGTACTTTTACCAAAAAGATAATAAAATTTAGTTATTCTCAAAAGATTCATTTTCTTTTATCGATTGTACTTTCATTTCAATAGAAAATTGAATTCATATTAAGAATAATCATGAAGATTAATCAAAAAATATTATCTACTCTTAAGTCAGAATTCAATGAACATGACAAAATCTATACTGTATATATTAAAAGTCAAGGTAGAGTTTTTAGGTGGTGCTATGTGGACAAGTTTTAGGTAACTCTTGCTTTTGGTGGTGCCACATCATTCATAACATTTTAATTTAGTGACTTTTCATTTTTCTCTTATTAGCTAGTAGTGTTAATTAATTGTAATAGTTACTATATAAGTTAACTATTACTATTAATAGTATTAGTTTATTATAATAGTTAACTACATAAGATAACTATTACTATTAGTCGTATAAATTAAGTATAGTAGTTACTATAAATGGTAATTATTACTATTAATAGTATTAGTTAACTATATAAGATAACTATTACTATTAATAGAATTAGTTAAATGTAGAAGTTATATATAAGATAACTATAACTTCCTCCGTCCCAGACTAATGTTCTTACTTTCCTTTTTGGTTTGTCCCAGACTAAGGTTCTTAGTTGCTTTATTACCCGAAATAGACAATGGGACCCACTTGTTATTCTCACAACAAAAACTTTCTACCCACTTTCTCGCTCCTACTTTTTCTTACTTTACTTTTCATACTCACAACATTTACTTTTTCTTAATCTCTGTGTAAAGTCAAACTAAGAACCTTAGTCTGGGACGGAGGGAGTATTATTAATCGTATTAGTTAATTGTAATGGTTAATTATATAACATAATTATTACTATTAGTAATACTAGTTAAGTGTAATAGTTACTATATAAAATAACTATTATTAACAATAATATTAACTAATTAATTAGAATAGTTACAATATATTGTAACTATTACTATTATTAATATTTTTTTGAAAAAATTACTATTATTAGTATTAGTTACTATATATAGTAACTATTACTTTTAACTTATTATTTACGATAAAAGTTATTCCCTTCGTCTCATGGTAAGAGTTATACTTTCTATTTTGGTACATTTTAGAGTAAGAGTCTCTTTTCTAAAATTACAAAAAATCTTTACTATTTATCTCACTCATTCTCTCTCATACTTTACTTTTATACACACAACACCAATCAATTTACTATTCCTTCCCATTCATTCTCTCTTACTTTATTTTTACACTCACAACACTTAATCACTTCCACCATTTCTTATTCTCCGTACACTTGAGAGGTATGACTCTTACTCTGGGACGGAGGAAGTACTACCTGGGTAACCATTATCTTTTAATTTACTATTTAAGCTAATAATTACTGTAATGTTAACTATAATTAAAACATTATTTTCTCAATCGATCAAGAGTAAAAACTGACATCATTATTATGGGACAAACGAAGTAAATTTTTCAAAAGATTATAAAGTTATTCTTATCCAATACTATTAACCAATCTTAATATCTATTATATTGTATACTATAGTAACTAAAACTATTTCCATTATTATTAAAAGTCACAAGTACATTTATATAAATCTTTTAATTTATTTAAAATATTTAATAATAATATATTTATAAATATCCACGCACAAAAGAAAACACACGTGCCGCACGGGTTAATCCCTAGTACAAATAAAATCAGGGTAATTTGCAGATTGGTAACATGAGTTTGTCGAAAGTTTGCAATCCACAACCTAAAAGTTCAATTTTGCAATTTGGTTACCTAACTTTGTCAATTTTTTGCAATGTAGAGAATAAACTAACTTTTTGTTAATTTTTTTGACAAACTTAAACATATGTGCAATGCACATGACTTTTGAAAAGGGTATTCCTGTCAAATTTCGGAGGTCTGCAACTCAATTGCACATTTCAAATGTGTTTAGGTCCAAAAATTGACAAGATTGCCCTTTTAAAAGTCATGTGCGTTGCACATGTGTTTAGATCTATCAAAAAATTAACGAAAAATTAGTGTATTGACCACATTGCAAAAAATTGACAAACTTGGTAACCAATTTGCAAAATTGAACTTTTAGGTTGGAGATTGCAAACTTTAGACAAACTCAGGTTACCAATTTGCGAATTGACCAATGCGAAATTTATCAAAGGACGGACAGAGAAAGTACGTTAAAAATGTCATCAGGATTCAAACGTAGATGAAAAGTCCACTCTTTGGATGAGTGATAAAAGGGAAGAAATCTGCCAATTTCAGCTGTTAAATTCCCAGAAAATTCTTTCAAAAGCCTATTGAGCTAGTCACTCAAATTTGTACAAAAAAGAATGCTGCAGCTGAGCTCAATCAAGATATCTTTCCACTTTGCCTACCTTGATCCATAGCGAATGATTTCAGCTCATGTTCATCGTCTAACCCTTTTCTGACAAACATCTGACAATGGGTCCATTAATGCACGTGTATATCAGCAGATAAATATTCTGACAAAAATCGGAACGTCAGATTCTATCAGTATCAACCCATTGGCTAGCTGAAAACGACAATGGAGGTGGGCTCAGCATTATATAACCAAAATCTAATTGCTGCTTCAGCAACTGGGTGCGGGGGATAAACTCCCGGGACGTATTCTATAAGGTTGAGGCCTTGCGATGAGACCATCAGTGGTCCAACCCGCTAATTCACTATCGATTTTTGCGTGGTTGAATTCCCTTTGAACGTAGTCTAAAGACATTTGAAGCTTCCCCCCTAGTCTGCAGTCGTCATACGGACTTACTGACTTGAGCCCGACATTGTTCTCTAACCAATATAGATAATTGACTTGGAACAATGATTTCAGCATGTCTTGTGGCGAGCAGCTTTCTTTTAGTATTACCTGTTAATAGCCAAATAACACCATATTCCTGTGACTTTAGAACCTCTTCTTTCTCTAATAGAGTACGAACTTTCAAAACAAAAACAAAATGGGGGTAAATAAAAGGAAAAGAATGAGTTCTTGGTTGCTCGGATGCATCACCGCCAGCACCCCCACCCAACACACACAAAAGAGAGAGAGAGAGAGAGAGAGAGCGAGAGAGGGAGAGAGAAGTTGAATATAAAGAACACTTCCTAAATTTTCATTCGCTGATATGAGGGCTTCTCATTACGTGTTGACAATCTGCAGTTTTCTCACGCAGTTTCTCATTTTTCTGTTGGCTCACGCAATTATAGTCTCACTTTGACTATTGTTGTTAACTTGAATTAGCTTCAACCAAGAATTTACGATAGTTTACTTATCCTAATGCTTCATTTGTAAAAAAATTTATTGATGCACCATTAATAAGACGATCAATAACAATTTTTAGAAAATCTATAGGATAACATGATTTTCACTAATTGTTTGTTATAGTTCAATCAAGTTTCCCAACAAAGTCAAAGTAGGACTTGCTTTCCAGGACAGAGTGAGAATATACCATATGTAAAAAAAAATACCTATTCCAAAGCAATGCCTCATTCCACCATACATTTTTCTTGCAAGATGATTTAGAAAAAGAAATGGAGGTGAACCATAGTTGTGGGACTTACTAAAAATCTTCCGTTGTGTTCTGTCAGAAGATAACCTTCATTCTTATACAGGTTAAACAATGCAGCAGCATCCATCTTGGTTTTAATAACATCAGAGAGCTTGGATCCTAGCTGCAGCCGTCTGTCGATACAAGCAGCTGCATCCTTGGCTTCTGCTGATAGTACGTCCGGCTCTTCCTGCAAAGACAAAACAGAGTGGCACGATGTTCAGATTACTTGATATATATTTCACATTTCCTACTTTTAAAAAAAATCTTTCTATTGTACAAATTGCATGTTTTCTTGACATCATTCGTTTCCACCTTATTATAGAGGAAATCATTAGAAGAGAAGAATCAGCTGTGGGAGAAATACTGCAGGGATTAGAAACCTAGCAAAAAGTAATAGGCTACTTAAATTTGAAATTACCGTGTGTTTCTTACACAGGTCAAAAACTCCTGAAATATGGAACCTATTTTATCTCGAATGAACCTTTCCTGACTTTCTAGTTTATACTACAATTATCATCATCTCCCACCTTCCCATCTTGATTCCTAATTAGCATTTGACTCAAATAAGGATTTGATCTCCTTGGTGGATTTCATAACCGTCTACACGACTTATCTAGATAAGTATTTCCTTCTGCTTCTGAATTGCATTCCACATACTCGGTGCAATCTTACTAATCTGAAACCTTTTGAATTTAACCATCGTCTCCATTTTTCTTGTTTACTGCTGACGTCTGGAATACATTTCTGAATATGTGAATCTTACATCCGTTCGTTCAATTAACTATACCAAAAAAACAGTCAAAAGGAATTCAAGTTCATAAGGATCTTTAAAAATGTCTGAAGTTTCAGCTTCAGCACATGCTTAGTTGACAGAATAATGATATCACCCATATCCCAAATTCCAGCTTCAGCACGTGTTCGACTTTGGTATGATGTTATCACCTATGTTACCCGGACTCGGCGAAAAAGATCAAAGAGGTTGCGGATACGGGTGCAGAAGGGGGTCCTTCACTCAGGGTGGTTTTATGAAATGATCGGAATACTGGATACAGGTAAGGAAGGGGGTCCTTCACTCAATGTTTATGAACAAATTTAGGGCGGATGGAGTATGCCACTAAGGGTGGTTTTATGAAATTTTTACCAATGATTTTGTTATTTAAAGTTAGTTTCTTTCAAAGTTTTACTGATGCCATTCTCTAAAATATTAGATATTTATGTACATACAATTGCACGTATCAAGAGTATTTGATTTTGCTAAAGCAATACCTTAATTATACAGTAAAAACGCACCGCTCACAAGGTGAAATACTCCCTCTGTCCCAGCTTACTTGACACTTATTTCCATTTTGGTCCGTCCCAGCTCACTTGACACTTCCCAAAATAGCCTACTTTTTATAGTTTTATATTCACTCTACCCCACCACTCATTCTATCTCTTCATTTTCCACCACTCAATTTATTCAACCAACACTACAATTTATCTCACTCATTCTCTCTCTTTATTTTCTACCACACATTTTTCTTATTTTATTCTTTTTCCTTAGTTATTGTGTCCACCTCTTGGGTGTCAAGTGAGGTGGGACGGAGGGAGTATTTAAGATTACGAAGAGAAAGAAGAAGAAATAAAAAACAAAGGTCGTGTGGCAGTCTCAAGACCATCTGTTAACAGTCAACCCAACATAATAAGAGAATTTTTTTTAAAAAAAAAAAAAAGAACAAAACAAAAAATAGGACAAAGGAGAAAAAAGGTTTGGATACTTAAAAGCTGCGCGCGATAAGATAAAGAGAAAAGAGAAACAGAGGTAAACGCAAACATGATTATTTGTTGCGGCAGCCGCAGTGTTCATTGTCGCTGGATGATAATGGTCATGGATGAAGGATGTACCATGACTGTTAGGGGGAGTGGCTAACTAGCAGATCAAACAAAACTAACAATCATAAAGTCTTTTGCCGAGTAATTAAAACAAGCACAGTAATGCATCAGAGATAACCAAAACTACTTACATATGTATGCTTATTAAAAGAAATGAACAATGTAAGAAACAGATGTGCATTTACTGACTTTGACTTTTGGTTTCAGATGAAGAAGTGGCAGAGAAGGGAAAAAAGGCTCCTCATCATTGACCTCTTTAACAGATGGAACTAATCCACTAAGCAAATATTCACCAAAGACCAAACCTGAAATAGAAAATGGAAGAGCATTAGTTATGAACCAATGAAATAAGAGTTAATTATGTCCTTCAGTAACAGCTAAAAATAAACTGGTGCTATAACTGAATACAAATTTTCTGTAACAAAAAATAGCCGGCAACAGTCATCCCATAGATTGTGTCGGACATTGTTTACCTCAGACCTCATAGGATCTTCATAAGAGTTTGATACTTTGTGACAAATACTAGACACAAAGAAACTTACAAGAAGAATGGTTATGGCCAAGCTCTTACATGGTGTTAAGGGGACTCTTAAAAGTTTGGAAAAATTGCAAAAAAAAAGCACTCAACTCTTGACCTTTTGTGGATATTACCACGAAACTATTTTTTTTTGTATCCGGCACATCCAACTTTTTTTTTTTTTTTGCATTAGTTACCATCAAGACTAACGATGTTAAGTTTTCCCAGTTAAGTGATCATGTGCTATTGCACATGTCATTTTTGCAAGGGTATTTTCGGCTTAGCAAGTTTAGGAAACGAGATATTAATATCTCTTCTATAATCCAATATCCGAATTAACAAAACACACAGGGGCCTACCATGTACATCAATGGACCACATTTTCCTTCCGTTCCTTTTTCTGTGTGTTTTGTTAATTCGGATATTGGATTATAGAAGAGATATTAATATCTCGTTTCCTAAACTTGTTAAGCCGAAAATACCCTTGCAAAAATGACATGTGCAATAGCACATGATCACTTAACTGAGAAAACTTAACATCGTTAGTCTTGATGGTAACTAATGCAAAAAAATAAAGTTGGATGTGCCGGATACAAAAAAAAAAAATAGTTTGGTGGTAATATCCACAAAAGGTCAAGAGTTGAGTGCTTTTTTTTTTGCAATTTTTCCTAAAAGTTTCATAATTTCGAAAACCAAAAATGCAAGCCAAAATATGTTTTGGTGCCCATAAGCTTCACCATAAATACTCAAAGCCCTCAACAGTCTCACAGAAGGTTCACGCGTAACCTTTTTACCTAGATAGTCCTAGCCTATATGGTTCATTAAAAATCCAACGATAATGGTGATGTGCCACTCGCATGCCCAAAATGGAGGGGCACGAGTGTCTTTTAACATATCTTTGTGAATGCATCTCATATGCCTAAATACAAGGCCTGTGTGATGGAAATTGGTTACAAGGGTGACTAAAAAACACTTGTGCCTCTCAGTTTTTGAAATATGATGGGCACATGCTAAATATCGCCAGATTTCAATGAATTGTTAGGGTTAAGACTAGATTTGGGTCAAAATGTTAGTTGTGAACACTATGAAGGATTTTTACCAAGACCAGGTTATGGTGAAGCTTGTAGGAACTAAAACATATTTTGGCCCTAATCTAGTTGAAAATAAGTTTCATAAAGATAGAGATGGAAACAAAAAGCTTAAAAGAGAAATAAAAATTGTTTTTCTAATGGTTTTCATATTCTCTCGCGGAGATTGGGTCATTCCTAACTACTAATTTACATACTCATTGAGTTTTTTAAGGGGTATATACTCCCTCCATCCTCAAGTAAGAGTACTACCTTGGTTATGCACGCTTATTAAGGAAACAATAGAAAATGGATAAACATTGCAAGTGAGTTGAGGATACAACTGTCCAAAACGCTATTCATAATGCAAGTGGGTAAAAAGTAAGTGTTGGTCTTTTTGCAATTATACAAGCATTATAAGGATAAAGTTGTCCAAATCACTATTCATCCATTGCCAATTTAGGAATGAGATTCTTAATCTGGGACGTACTAAAATGGAAAGTAGAACTCTTACTATGGGAAGGAGGGATTATATATATAATAATCAACTGTTAGGTGATAAATGAACTCCAATGCGACTTTTATAATCATCGAATTTCCATCCAGGGAATAAATTACACCTTCAATCCATCGTAGATGAGGATATCAAAGGAAATGATAAAGAGAGAGAGAGAGAGAGAGAGAGAGAGAGAGAGAGTACTTGCACGGTATGGATTCAAAGTCCTAAGTTGAATCGACTGATACGATTTCACATTGCAGAACATGTGAATCCAAGTTACTGCACTAAATGTAACAAGGGCAAGAGGTGTAGAAGATTGTATGCCATTCGCTATTGCTATGCCAAGCATGATTCCAATAAATTTGCTAATCATTCCCTGAGCTTCACCCTTTGCAATGACCTGCCATTGACAACTGTTCACTGAGATAGGCACTGCTAAATACTCCCTGAGCAGCAAAGCCAGCAAAGAAACAGCTTTCAAGGAAAATTTGGAATGTAGATTGCTTATACAAGTGACCGTAAGGGAATCACCTCAGCAAAGTTCCTCTGAGCAGCAAAGCCAGCAAAGAAACAGCTTCTTGTAGCAGCCTGTCAGTTGAAAAGTTAACACAAGGTGGGTAAAGTGCATGGATATACTAAATTATGTGGAGGATAAAGATGCCTATCTTAGTCTTCCTGGACAGGACTCTCAGCATCCAGTACTGAAATAAAACAGATAAATAGAAACGAAGATCTGACAGCGAAGTGGATGCAAAGATTTCCGCTCAGGAAGAACTTTATATTGATGTTAACACTAAGTTACTGAAGTGTAATAATATCAATTTCAAAATCAACATCATTACTAGAGGTCGGCGAAGAGAAAACAGTTTACAATACGTGTGAAGGATAAAAGTGAGTAGGCTACATTAATGATCTTGCTGACCCCAGCAACTGTAACAAAGGATGATATTAAGTGAGTTGTATGTTTGACGGTCAGCATCTAGATTTTTAATGAAAACGAGAAAGTGCTCTGACAATAGTAAGTATGTATGCAGAGTAGGAAGAATGACCTACATGACTAAGTTTACGTCATGATTTTTACATATCTCCTAACAAGTGCTGTTTATGGAAGATCGCTACTCACACTTTATATTTGGTTTTAAATTTCTCCACCACCCTTATGCAGTTTACCCCACAAACGGAATAAGAAGAGTAGAAAAATAAAGTCAATAAAGATAAAATAAACTATTTTTTTTAATCCAATAGTTGGTGTGACTAAATAATGACTACAAGACACATTAGACTTTGGTTAAGAAGTAGTTGACATAGGCGGCACTATTATTTTGGAGAAATTTGAAAGGAAACTTTAGTACACATCAATTTATCGAAAGCATTGTACACTCCAAGTTCATTTTCTCAGATGGGTTTTGATTGGGTGCTTTCAAGGAGAAAATGAAGCTTAAGGTGTATGTTGTTTTTCATCTAAAGCAGTGTTCCTGACCATCCCCTGACAAGTGATGAAAACAGTTGAGGTGAGGACGGAAGTGCAAGCAGCAATAAAGTACTCCAGTATTTGATATTCTTATAGTTCAACATCATTAGTCAAGCTAGAGTGACACATACTCTCTGTTGCCAAGTTTAGCAGGCTAAGGAACATTCCCCGTTCTCTATAATGCTTACCTTTAACCCCAAATCCCTACAACCGTTCAACCGAACTCCATATTAGATCAGTTAAGTTTTTGTGCCCAAGACACAGCAAGAAATGTGCTCACAATCAAGTGCGCCATATTATTGGAGGATTTCAAGCAATTGTGCCAACAGTGATTATCAATGCTACACTAACTCCTCCAAAAGGGTCCATGTTCCTGAATCAGACTCTTACACTCTTACAAGGGTGCGTAATTCGGTTGGTAACTTCTCACTAAAAATGCTACTAGCAAGCAGATTGAACACCTCAATTCTAGCAAAAATAACCGCTTGATTTGTATGATGAAGTGAAAATTATGATGTTTCAGAGGGCATTGAATCTAAGCACACTTTCTCATAAGGATAAGACTCGGTTATATGTGGTTGTGGAACATTATTTATTTTCTCCATTTAATTTTTTGAAGCATGTAAGTTGAACATCTCAACAAATTCTCAGAAACACACACACACGAAGACTTTACTTTGAAAATTATGGACTCTCTGAAAACCATATAATAATACCTAATGAAAAAAAAAAAAAAAAAAAAACAGCCTTATAATCTTGAATGATAGTACTACATTACTACACAACAACCCTTTATGATGTAGTGGTACTTTTCAAGTTTACCTGGATTAATGTGGCTGCAGAACGCCCTGCTCCAGCAGCAGCACCAATTGGCACAAAGAGATGGGGAAATGCAGGAGTTAGAATCTCCAAACCATAAGCAGCGTTTTCCAAAAAGTCCGCAAACAACCTCCACCCCTTTGGATTGACGTCAAAATGGCGTCCAAACTTTGATAAAAAGATTTTGCTAAGGTAACCTATCCCATCCTTGAGCACCCAATTCACTGCCGCTGCAGTAGGAATAGCCCCTTTCCCCAACCCAACAGCATAAAGCAAAGCCTGCACAAAACAAGCATGACACAACATACAGGTCTTAGACAACCAATAAATTATCAGAAAGATACATCAACTCGAGAATTACTCCCTCCCGCTCACATAAACAGTCTTTATGTTTCAAAGTGAATTGGATCGTTTCCAAATGGAAATTGCATGCTGATTTACGTGCTCTTACAAATGTATAAAACTCATTTATACTAGTATTTTTATGTATCTAATAAACATCACTCCCTTTAGTTCACCCAAAGATTCCTGCTATCGATATTGAAACAATTCCACATGCAGAGTCATGCTTCAAAAATTAATTAGCAACACATAAAAGTATCCAAATATGTTCCGGAAATTGACTACTCCCTCAGTCTCATTTATATTTCCTCTTTAGAAGTTCCAGTTTTCCTTTGACACCATAAATCCCAATGGACAATGATTATTTAGAAATGCAATACTCCCTCCGTCCCAACACAAGTGAGACTTCTTTCCCTTTTAGGCCGTCCCCACTAAAAGTGAGACTGCCCAAAATGAAAATGTTTCAACCCCACTCATTTTCTCTCTTCTTTTTCCACCACTTAATTTATTCAACCAACACTACTATTTATTCCACTCATTCTCTCTCTTCATTTTCCACCACTCAATTTATCCAACTAACACTACTATTTACTCCAATCATTCTCTCTCTCTTTATTTTCTACCACACATTTACTAGTTTTTCTTAATTAGTGTGCAAACCCCTGTAGTCCTACTTGTGCTGGGACGAAGGGAGTATAAACTAACTACATATAGTAGTGACCAAAAAAGGTTCAAATAGCAATCTAAATACTCCCTATGTCCGAGTTTAGGCTTCTTACTTTCCTTTTAGGTCCGTCCCACTAAGCTTCTTACTTCGCTTTATTCCGTAAACGGCAAATAGTGAACATTGTTTTGGACTACTTTATTCTCTTAACTTTATAGAACTACAAAAAAAATCACTACTTACCTAACCTACTTTTCAGTTTTCACCCACTTGAATTAGGAATAGTTTTTTGGACATTATACCATCAACCCACTATAATTGTTCACCCATTTTACATTAGTTTCTTAATGAGCGTGCAAAGTCAAAATAAGAAGATTAAATTGGGGCGGAAGTAGTATTAGATAAGGGTTATACAGATTTTTTGTTACTAATCCTAAAAAATTAACACCAAATGAGACTGAAGGGGGTTGAATCCTTACAATCAAGATTATATATGACAAAAAACTGTTTAAACCTTGTGTTGACTAACTAGCAAAGCAAACTTTTTGAGTAAGCCCAAGTGGATGTTCTACCATGTGACTAACCAAATACTCGAGTAAATGTCAAAGACCAACTCAATGAATCACCACATTAACTCTCGAAAGTGAAAACCAAAGTCCTAATAGCAGAGGTAGCTAAACAAATGAAAACACAGTTCCTTCTAACAACAGTGGCACCATTGGCATTTCAACTAACACATTAGCAGCAAAGCCACTGTTCAAATAAACCAAGCATACCTGGGTGGCAAGTACGCCGCTAACTTGAGCAGCCACACCTTGAACGCTTCTCCAAAGAGAGTACTCCAAGTAATCACTCGTAACACTGTTCGGAAAACCCTCAGGGAGCATTAAACGCATGAACAGATCCCTGCATTGGTTCCATAAAGTCGGAATTATGTCACCATACGACAGCGCGGCCGACGACGATGAAGACAACCACCAAGACCATGTCACCGGAGGTACGATGAACTCATCCCTGTCGTAGTCGGGTATAAGCTTGGTTCGTTGACCTCCTTTGACTTCCCAGACAGCGTCACCGTCCCTCTTGTCGCTGTCAATTATCGCTTTTGCTGATGAAACGAATATGATAAATAGCGCAATTGAGACGATGAAGAGGAGATAGGGATTTGTGTTACCGCCGCCATCGTCGGACCAATGCCACCAGTTATTGAAATTAAAAGGGTTGTTCCCGCCTCCGTCGCTCCCGCCGCCGCCGCAATTAATTTTTCCATCGTTGTTGCTGTTGCTTGTGGTGGTTGTGAATTCTGGGTTGTTAGAAGAGTGATGAGAGGGGATAGAGAAATGAAAAGGGGATTTAAGGAAAAATGAGGGGAATGGTTTGTTTGGGAATTGAAAGGTTAACTTTGACGGTAAGCATTGTTGTGGATGAAATCGGCCGGCGGCGGCGGTGGTGGAGGTGGAGCGAGAGTTGGGATGGAGTATTGGTGTGGTATAGCGTGGCGGTGCTACCGATGGCAAACGAGCCGGCGGGAAACCCATTTTTGTCTCCCTAAGCAGTAGAGACTGTTATCTATGGAAAAAATAAATTGCTGATAGGTCCCCTATTATATGTTACCCAACGGATAACCCCTCACAAAACTTACAAATGACACATTACTACCTCAAACTTTCACGCAATTGCGATGTTGATCTTAACGTTCCAACTTTAATAATTCAATTCATCATGTTCACAGTTTGTGGTGATATGAGTTCATTTTAGCCCTCGTTGTTAATGGTTAAATTGAGGCTTCCACTTAATTAACAAGGATGTCGAATTCGACTACGCAATTTACTTATCACGTGTTCAATTTTCATATGTTCTTGCTAAGATATTGTTGTATTCAAGCAATGTTTATTCTTGTGAATTGGATGGGTCGCAACTTGATTGACTACCGTTTATGAATAGTTTTTCTCTCGTCGTATATGAAATGTCTAATATACTTTTCTATCCCGAAATAATCTTTTCATTTACCGTTTTTCATTATCTCAGAAAGTTCTTCTCATTTCTACAATTTAAACTTAAATATGCATAAACACAACATGGATAGTGAAATCAGTGTTCATATTCTTAAAAAATTTGAATAGTCAAATGCGAAAATCATTTTTTAGACGGAAGAGTATTATGAACAAAATTTAAGAAAGTTGACATTCAAGTATTTTGTACATCTTTAATGTTCCATATTACAAATATAAACTATATTATGATAATGCTATTATACATAACTGCTAATCTCAAGATCAAATAGTCAATGAAGATGAACACAATATTACATTGATAATTCCATAATATATGTTACTTTAAAATCCTCCCAATTTCGATATTTAGGAGAGTTGGATTGCTCAAATTTATTCACTACCAAAGACTATTCATTAAGTGCTACTCAATGCTTATAAGTTCTCCACTTCCACTAATTCTTCTCATAGCCAAAATAACCATGTCTAGAATGATGAAGAAAAGAATAGGGCAATTGTTGTGTATACTTTCTTGTTTATTGTTAATATTTAAAAGTAAAGCTTCAACTTCTGGATTAACTATTATTCAGAGTGCTGTGGCCAAAGGTGCTGGTAAGTGTTTTTTTTTTTTTTTAAAAAATTGTGCTGGTAATTAATTTTCTAAATATTTATTTTCCCAGTTAATAGATCTTGTTGAGAAAAATTAAGGTTGGAATATAATCCATAAATATATGCTCCATAATGAAATTGGTTTATATAACTATCTCCGTCTCAAAATACTGATCTCACTTGGCAAATCTAACACTTTTATAGGCCATGATTTGATTAGGGAAATTTGTTTTATATCGTTGAATGTATTAATTAATATTGACATTTTCTTGCTGATTAATATATAAAAAACCAATACATTATTTATAGTGTGTTTGGACGGGACTCCACCGGCGTACCAGTGGGACAAAGGACAGGGGTGGGGGAAAGATAACTGGTTGGTTCACATGCAGGTTTGTTAATTTCTTTCGTCCTTATTGTTGTTGTTCTTTTTAATTTGTTTTTCTTTTGGTTATTGAATCACTAAATCTATTAGAAGAATAACACTTAAGGTTCTGTTTGTTTCGTGTAAAACAATTTTCGGAAAATGATTTCCCGTAAAAAGTTTTCCGGAAAATGAAAATGTTTTCTGGAAAATGACATAAACATGTTTTTTGCATCATCGTTGCTATTGTTCTTTTCTTTTTTTTTTCTTTTTTTGATTGGTTTTTTCTATTAGTGAGTTATGAATCACAGAATCTATTACACGAGCGACATTAAAATTTCTTGCGTAATTGTTGTTGTTCTTCTTCTTCTTTTTTTAATTGGATTTTTTTTTTATTATTAATGAATCACTGAATCTATTACATGGGTAACACTAAAAGTGCATTAAGTTAAAAATTTGAACCCTCGACATTTCACAAGATACTCCCGACGGATTTTTCGTCAACCTTTTCATAAATCCATCGGCATTAATTTCCTACCGACGGACTTTCCGTCGGTAAGTAATTTTAAAATTAAATTATTGGCTAATTTTTGTTTGCATTTTTTCAGATTTTACTAACTTTCTGAATATTTATATAAAACACTATTATGTTTTTAATAATTTAAAATAAAAAAATTAGTTATTTAGTTAGTTTTAAATTAAGAAAAATAATAAATAAAATAAACTAATGTAAAATCAAACTAATTCGAGAAATAATAACAAAAAACGTATATAAGTAACGTTTACAACTGGACGTGTATTCTCCAATCTAGACTCTACTTACAAAAGTTCGTAACACAACTAGATCGATCGCAAAACCAGTAAAGCAAACTTCAAGACTCCGCTTCAATGATTACTCTCTTATATAGACTACATCGAGCGTAGCATTGCACTGCAACAAAGAAAAATAATAATTTCATTCGCTTCAAAACTTTGTGACATAAAACACAAAGCACTTGAAATTTACAACCCAAGTACTAAAAGAATAGACTGACATTTAAGGTGATTTATGATCAATTAGCGGAACTATGAGTTAACAGGTAGTAGAATTATGAACATTTCCTCGGGTCAAGATTCGATTCGTGTTGTAAGCAACATATTAGATAACGTTTGTTGAATGTCTGTTGCTATATGCATATATAATGTCGTCTGAGAAACAGATGAAGATGAGAACTTTTAAATATTTTGAGGATGCATGGTTAATGAATGGTGCGACTCGAGAAGATTTTTCTGTCACGTTATATACTACCTCCGTCCGTCCCAAAACGAATGCCTGAAAACATATCATATTTGCTCTTGGAAATTATCTTGAACATTTATTTTGAGACATATGTAGTACTAAAAAGTGTTTTCGCAAAGTAAGATTTGGAAAGAATTTAGTCAACAACACAAGATTTAATGAACATTTTTGTGATTTATTAATTTAGTAGGCTACATGTAAAACCAATAACCACATTCAGAACAGGCCATAAAACAAAGTACTGCAATTGCAAATTCTAGAATCACCCAAAGAATGATGACAAGAACTTGTGTGAGACGCAGAGGCGGAGCCATGCTTATGGTTAGGGGGGCAATTGCCCCCATTGGCTTTTCAATTTGTACCAAATTAGTACTAGTAAATTGTTACCTTTGTAATTTTTTCTATGAAAATTTGTATTTTGCCTCCATTGAAGCCAAGAAAAAAATAACACTATATCCTATTTTTGTCCCCTTTTAAATTCTTGCCCCCGTTGTAAAATTATCCTGGCTCCGCCACTGGTGAGACGGTCTCACGTATGAAACGAGTTTCGTTGAGAGAGTAAATTTATAAGCGGGGCGGAGAAAGCCCATTTCCTCTCTCGTTGAGACCCATCTCACACATGAGACAGTCTCACAAGAGACTTCCTCAAGAATGATTGATTTTGTTAAGAACAACACATGCCTAGTACACTTACAATAAAAATAAAATCCGAAACATAACTTTCTGAATAGAACTAATCAGTTGATTATTAAACTCTGTATTGTAAATTTATTAAGTCTTAATTTTAGATATTGATGGAATATTGGGTTTTCTTAAAATTATTAGCTTAGTACAGTAACAAACACACCAACTTTTTACACTAGCAAAAGTCAGAACAGGAGAAACATTATTTACAGAGTTTATTAATTTACAGAGTATTATTTTAAAGATGATATCTTAGATAACAACTTTAAAATGAGATTATAAATGCCGTAATTGTCCTGATATGATTTCTGTTGAGATATTCATCCTCTATTGCAGGCTGGATCATGGTGTGATACAAAGGAAAAATGCGTTGCGCGTCAAACTTCAAAATATGGTTTGGGTTCAACCAAATTCATGTACCCATTAAATTTCACTGGAATATTGAGCAATCAGAAGACGCTGAATCCTAGTAAGGAATACAATTGTAGTATGAGTAAGATGTAATTTGTCATGTGCTTTATTTGTTTCAATTTTGTCAACGCATTATGAATTTCAGTTTCATTTTCTTCCTTATCAAAATAATTATTTAAGACTACCATAAATTAAATCTTAATCTTTATTTATTATTCATGGTTTAGGTCTAGTTGAATTTAAATGGAAAAAAAAATAGTTTTTCTGTTTTTTTAAATTTTTAATGGCTATGTTATATTTTTTTTACACTCCATTAAAGCTTTTAACATTTTTTTTAAGTTTCTAACATGTGTTAGTGAGAAGGAAGAAAATGAAGGTGAAAATCATATTGAGATAATAGACAAGATGATTTTCTTATTTACACTAGTTGTGCTACATATAATTACAATGAGACCTATTCTAACTTAATAATCAAGAAAAGATAATGCTAAATCTAGAGGATATAAAATTAGAATATTTCAAAAGGAAAAATATCAAAACAAATAACAAACTAAATCTTGGCTATCTCGGATGGGATCTTGGCTATCTCGGATGGGGAGGAGGTAGTTGGTTTTTTATTCTTAGCACGCTTTCGCAAAATGGATGATTTTTGAATGAGTCCAATCTTGGAAATAGGTGAAAGAAACTGAGCTCGGGAGAGAGGTTTGGTGAGTGCATCCACAAGTTAATCAAAAACAGGAAATATGTTGAAATCTGATAGTACCATTTGGACTTGTTCTCGAAGAAAATGAAAAGCTAAAGCAAGATGCTTCATTCGAGAGTGAAAGACCGGGTTGGCAGAATAAGCTCCAAGGTTATCGCAATAAATAACCAGAGCATGAGAGAGGGAGATACCAAGTTCAGTGAGAAAGTTCCAGATCCAAAGGACCTCGACAGTAGTGGCTACAACTGATCGAAACTCAGCCTCGGTGGATGATATAGCAATTTCTCGTTGCATCTTAGAACACCAGGCTATAGCGTTGCGTCCTAGGTAAGCAAAGAAGCCCATGGTGGAAGCAAAATCATTTTTGTCCCCATCCCAGTCGGAATCACATAGTGCATGAAGATCAGTGGGTGTATGCCAAAAGAGTTGAAGGCCCAAATGTATGGTACCATAAAGATACCAGAGAAGCCGTTTGATACTCGACCAATGAGACTCATCAAGGTGATTTAGATATTGAGCTAATTTGTTGACAAAGAAAGCAATGTCGGGGCGGGTGTGAGAGAGGTACTGGAGATTACCAACTATTTGATGGTATTCGGTTGGACTACAAATGGGTGTATGGTTGGAGGAAGAGAGTGGGGGATAGGTAGCTATTGGCGTAGATGAGGGTTTTGAGTGTATCATGTTATGACGGGTAAGAAGGTCGTGAATATATTTAGATTGGGAAAGAAAAAGATCATTAGAGTTGGGTTGGACCTCCACTCCAATAAAGTAAGAGAGAGGACCGAGGTCCTTGAGCGAGACCCGAGTTGCTAGGGTGGTTATCAATGAGGAGATGATACGTGCCTGTGACAATAATTTCATCCACATAAACAAGGAGAAATACGGTGTGAGAATGTTTGTTATAGATAAAGAGAGAGGGGTCGGTAATAGAGGTTTGAAAATCGAATGTGAGAAGGAAGGACTTGAGTTCGGTGTACCAAGCACGTGGGCCTTGTTTAAGGCCATAGATTGCCTTAGTGAGGCGGCATACATGGGAGGGGGAGGAGGAATCAATAAAACCAGGAGGTTGAGCCATGAAGACTGTTTCCTAAAGGTGACCTTGAAGAAAGGCGTTGTTGATGTCTAGTTGTCTTAATGGCCACCCTTGGCAAGTGGCCAGAGAGAGAATGAGACGGATGGTGATGGGTTTCACAACCGGACTGAAAGTGTCCGAGTAGTCAATACCAGGTCATTGATGAAACCCTTTAGCTACAAGGCAAGCCCTGTACTTTTGAATGGAGTTTTCGGGGTTGTATTAGATGTGGAATACCCATTTGCAACCAACTATATTGAGAGCTTTATGGAAGGGGAAGAGGGTCCAAATGTTATTTTTGAGGAGGGCATTATATTCTTCTTGCATGTCAGTATACCAAAAAGGAGAGGCAATGACTTATTTGGTGGACGTGGGTAGGCTAGTAGGAGAGGATATAGTAAAAAGATTGGCATATTTAAGGTTATGTTTAATAATGTTGTTGGATAGGTGGGTAGTAATGGTGTTTGGAGTGAGAGTGGGTGTGTTCAGAAGGGGGAGGGTGAGGTTACACCACTGTGATTTTGTACTTTAATCCTATCACTGGACCCAACTAATCACTAGTTTGGATTTTGAGGAGGAAAGATGAGGAGACAGATAAGAGGAGGAAGATAAGGAGAGATAGGGAAATTTGGTTTCGACGAACTTGACATGTCGAGAAGTATAGACACGATTCGAGGTGGGATCAAGATGATAGTATGCACTTTGGTAGGGTGAATAACCAATCAAGATACATGGAATGGACTTTGGTGCTAGTTTGTGAGGGGTATAAAGACGGAGCCACAGGTTGCATAGACAACCGAAGCTACATATTTTTGTATAGTTGGGTGGAGTTTAAAATAGACGGAAGAAGGGTCAAACATTATTTAGAGAGGGTATGGCAATCTTATTTATGAGATAGGTGGCAGTGGAGAAGGCATGAGGCCAAAATTTTAGAGGGAGATTTGAGTGGGTTAGAAGGGTGAGGCCCGTTTCGACAATGTGTCGATGATGACGTTCGGCATAGCCGTTGTGTGAGATGAGGAATGCCTTGTTGAAGCAAGGAAGGGGTGAGTTTGAGATACTCCCCGTCATTATTAGAGTAAATATGGATAATGGGGAGAGCAAAGTATTTTTCGACCAATGCTTTGAATCAGTTAAAAGTGGCGAAAATGTCAGATTTATGTTTAAGCGGGTAGAGCCAAGTATATTTTGTAAAATGGTCAATGAAAATGACATAATATTTGTAGTTGTCATAGGATAAAATGGGTTAAGTCCAAACATTAGAAAATATAATATCAAGAGGTGCAGTGGAAGTAAGAGTAGAAGTGGAAAAGGAAAGCTTGTGACTTTTATTGATGTTGCATAAATTACAAAATGATGAATTAACTGGAATATCTAAGGAAAATTGCCTACAAATGGGAGAAATTGTTGGTGGAGATGGATGTCCGAGACGATGATGCCAAAGATAAGGGGAGTCGAGTGTGCCGAAAAGAGCTTGTGGAGGGGAGGGGTGCCATACATATACTCCATGCTCAAGAGTCCCTTGGAGTAGAGGGAGATTGGTTGAGATCCTTAAAAAGAAAAGAATAAGCAGAAAATTCAATAATGACAGTATTATCAAGACAGAATTGAGAAACAAAAATTATGTTACGAGAAATAAGAGTGACATGAAGAATGTTAGAAAAAAGAAAGAGATGTGGAAGAGGTAGAGGGAGAGAATGAACCTATGTTCGAAATCGGAAATGCGGATCTGTCCCCAGTAATAACCTCATCATTGCCATCATAGGGTTTATGAAGAGCAAGGCTTGAGAGATCGTGAGTGATGTGATGGGTGGCACCACTGTCTGTAAGCTACGAGGCGGGTAGGGTAGGGTGAGGGGCGGTGGTTGTGTAGACTCGGGGTGGGGGGTTAGTGGGGGGGAGGGAAAGGTGACATTAGGGTAGTCTCTGTTAAATGAAATGGCATTGGAAAATTACATGGCCAATATAGTGACAATATTGGCATTTTCCTTTAAAGGTACATCGGGTAGAGATGTTCGGCCAAGGTGAGGGTGGGGCGGGGTTGGGGAGAATTGGGTGGTTGGTGTGAGGATGGTTGGTATTGCAAAAGGAGGGGGAGTTGTGTTTGGCGATGTGGGCAGAGGCCGGGAAGGTGGGGAAGTCGGGTTGGGTGTGAAGGGTTAACTCGTGGGTGATGAGTTTTCATAGAGGTTTTAAAAAGAAATAAGGTTGTCATGGGCTCGAACGGTGTCAATCATGGCTTTGTACATGTCATAATAGAGTCCCTTGAGGATTTTAGCAATGATATCTCAAGGTCCATGGGTTTGCCCACACGGGAGAGTTTGTAGGTACAATTTTTGACAACATGCATGTAGTCACTAATGAATTGATTGAATTTGCTGAGATGTTCAAGTTGGGATTTGATTTAAAGGATGTTACCTCGAGAGGGGTTGGCGTATGTGGTTTTGATAATTGTCCAAGCCTCACGAGAGGTGGTGGCTTGGTGGACAAGAGGGGCGACTGTATTTTCAAGAGTGCCGAGGAGAGAACCAAGGAGAAGACTGTTTTGGCGTTTCCAAGTGTTGTGGCGGGGTCGCTTTTATCGAAATTTTCGGCTTTGATTGTAGGAGTGGGAAGGGGATAGGTTCCATCAATGTACTTGATTAGGTCGAGACCAAAGAGGATGAATATGATTTGGGATGACCATGAGAGGTAGGTTTAAGGGGGTGAGGGTTTTGCACTGAGAGAGATTAACGAGAATGATAGGGTTGTTTGGGTCATCTGGGTTTGGGATGGTGTTTTTGGTGGAAGCCGCCATGAGAAGTGTAGGGAAGGAATTAGGTCACGGCAGGAGGAGGGTTTTGCCGTGAAAGAAAAAAATTTCGGTGGGAGGGGAAGAGTGGATCACAATACTCTGAATACCATATTGAGCTAATAGGCAAGATGATTTTTCTTATTTACACTTGTGCCATATATAATTACAATGAGACCTATTCTAGCTTAAGAATCAAGAAAAGATAATGCTAAATCTAGAGGATATACAATTACATATTTCAAAAGGAAAAAAATATCAAAACAAATAACAAACTAAATCTTAGCTATCTCGGATGGGATCTTGGCTATCTCGGATGGGAGGAGGTAGTTGTGATTTTATTCTTATCAAATCAATGTACAATAGCAAAATTGACCGAAAAAGAGTACAATGAAATCTCAGTAACTAAACTCATATCACAATAATATTTATTTTATGTTCTACAAGAAATATAAGCTAGTTCTTTTCTTGAATTCAATATTTTGTTAAGCTATTTCGATATAATTATTAACTTTTTGAACTTAATTAATTTAATTTCGTTTTATTTGTAGACTTTTATAATTGGAACAGGGTCTTCATGAGATACTGTGATGGTTCGTCATTTACCGGTGATGTGGACTACGTTGACCCTGTAAGTCTCTGTGAGCTGAATCTATCTGAACTGAGTAGTTTATAAACACAAAGATTCTACATAAAATGTTGCACGTATTTATAGTGCGATATCTCAATGCATTTCTGATTATGTTCTTAACAGTATGAGTTATTAAAAAAAAATTAAAAAATAAACCATGTTCTTAAATTAGGCTCATCAATCATTTTCCATAAGAAATTTGTTATGATTATTGTAAGAGTCTTAAAATTGTAGGTAAATTAGCTTTTGTACTGATTTTCCATGACTTAGAAAAAGAGTAGCAATACAATATATGTTGTGTTATTTTGATTGTAACAAGAAATAAATAGCAACCTTTAATCCCATGTCAAGAAAAACAATAACAGTTTTTTTTTTTTTTTCAAAGCAACCATTCCATTTTTTGTATGTGTTGAATATTTCAAGATAGACAATTGATGAATACTCCCTCCGTTCCAAAATTGTCTTCACGTTTGACTATTCAAACTTTTTAAGGATATGAACACTTGCTTCAATAGCCATGCTTTGTTTAAGCTTAAAATGTAGAAATGTGAAGAACTTTTTGGGACAATGAGAAATGGCCAATGAGAAGATCATTTTGGAACGGAGGGAGTAATATGGAGGAAGGAGAAATATTTGAGAGAACTTGTTGATTATTTCACAACTTGATTACTTGATCATTTCCATTAACATTACAAGCCTATTTATACTTGAGCTAGGACAATTCTAGAGTCATCATCTTATCCTAAACATTAAAGTAGTTCATGTTTATCATATAATTCATGAATCACATTATTCATGTATGGACTTATTCATGAATGTCCTTTGATATTTCCAAAGCTTTGCACATTATCCTAACAGTATGACATTACTAAAACCACAGTTGATTGTTATTTTTCGATATGCAATTGCAATACTATGAGTCCATCTATAAGGAATATAACGATAAGGGAACTTATGTATTTCAATTTATTTTTTATTTTTCTTGAAATGAGGAGGGGGATGAACTCTCGACCTTCCTTTTATCTCCGGTGTGAAAGCAAAAATGTGACGCTGAACTTGCCGCTTCCGTTATTGCTGCTGGATTGGCTGTAGGTGTAGGATATCATCATATCTTGGTTAAGATATCCGAGATATGCTTGGGATTTCCAAGATTTACCATATCACATTCCTTAGTTTTAGTTGATTTAGTTTCCTAGTTGATTTTACTTTCCTTATTTCTAGGTAGTACAAGTAGTATAAATAGGGCTCTTGTACACAGTTATTATTGAATCAAGAAGTTTAAGAAAAGTTCATTCATCAATAAGAAAGATGAAATTTCTCTTCTTGTTCATCCTACAGTAGGGCTTGCTTTTATTGGACCTGGAGTTGGTCAAGGTACTGCTGTGGGTCAGGCTGTCGAGGGAATCTGTGGATCTAAAAGATTCTATTGAAAACGGACTAGGAAGACGAAGAATCCCTACTAGAATTATTTGTTCCCCGGGTCCTGTAGATACTCGCACAACATCGCCTATTCATAGATCTGCGTCTGCCTTTATCGATTTAGATACATTTTCTGAAAGATGCAAGGGCTTATGCCTTATGAGCTAAGACTCATTGGCTATATATTTCTATTAAAATTGCTTAAAACTGAACTTTTTCCAAATGTGTGTTTCTATATTCTTGGTCTTTTAGTTGTAACTTTACATGCTCTCAATTGTAGGCTACAAACCTTCACTTAAGAGGAGCCAGGGTTTTTGATGTCATTGTGGAGGACTTACTAGCGAAAGGAATGAATCACGCATCAAATGTATTTATCTCTCTCTCTCGCAAGAAAATATTCTATTTGAAGGATACTAGCATTTATTCCATACCAATTAAACATTAACTTACAGAGTTTTAACATAAGAGAATTTGAGATTAATGACAGGTTCTTCTCTCGGGATGTTCAGCTGGTGGATTGACTTCAGTATTGTTCTGTGATAAGTTTCGAGCTCTTTTCCCCTCAACAACAAGAGTGAAATGTATTGCAGATGCTGGTTATTTCCCTCATGTGTAAGTTTTAATATTTGAAAATTATACTCCCTTCAATATTTTTGCGACGGAGGGAGTAACTTCAATTGATGACTTAACACTAATATTTTTTTGGCTTAGATTAATATTCTTTTGGCTTCTTTATGTGATGACTTAACACCAATATTTTTGATCTTCTATTAGGAAAGATGCATTTGGAGGATATAACTTTGAGACCTACTTCACTAATATTGTTAAATTACATGTACTCTCTCTCTCTCTCTCTATCTCTATCTCGGGTATGTTTTTGTTATTATTTGTCTCAAACATTAATACAAGACAAGAATATATAATACAAGCATATGTTTATTATGTAGGGATCATTGAAACACTTACCTAGGTCGTGTACTTCAAACAATACCAGACCTGAATTGGTATGCTCGTTTCGCGATTGCTTTTACGCTCACTATCATATACATAACCACCATAAGTATATAACAGTTTCATCCTGATTAATTTTATCGCAGTGCTTCTACCCGCAATTCGTTTTGCCACACATTAAAACACCTATTTTCATATTGAATTCAATATATGATTCTTGGGAGGTAATGAACTTTTAGATTTTCTTCTTCCTTCTTTTCACAATACGAAAATGATAATCATATTTCTTTTCAAGATCTAATTACATGATTTTATAATTGTTTTATTTGTGTTATTATTCTTATTTTTTGATCTTGTTCTTCAATGATTGAAGGTACAAAATATTTGGGCACCAAAGCATGCCGATCCAAAAGGCACCTGGTACGACTGCAGGAAGGATATACGAAAGTGCTCAACTATCCAGAAAAACAAGTTGCAATGTTAGTGCATTTTTTTTCAAACATATTTGAATCTATATATTATGTATTAGGTGACCATAAATATTATTCCTTTTCCTTGAGAAATCACAAATTTGTATTTTGGATATTAATTCAGATTACAGATTGGAATTTTTAAGCACGTTTTACAAATCGGGAAAGCAGCCGTCGAGCAGAGGACTGTTTCTCAATACTTGCTTTACTCACTGCCAATCTGAAGATCCAGTAACATGGCTTGGAGATCCTGCTTCAAAGTTGGCTAATAAGGTATACTGTACTGGTGATTTCTTTGTCCGTCAAAAACAAAAGTAATCTCATTTAATAAAAAATATAGTGTAATATAATTAAGGTACAAGTAAGTTAAAAATAGTAGTCCATATATAACATCGTTAAATGAGACATTTTTCTAGGACGAATGGAGTAATATTTATTATGCTATTTTGTGAACTTGCAACAGGCTGTTTCTGAGGCAGTTGGAGAGTGGTACTATGACAAAAGTACATTCCAACATATTGACAACCAACTGAAGTTGCCACATTATTGTGGAGCAAGTGTATAATGACAGAAATATATGTAGAGGAGAAAGAATATCATGAATAATCAATAAACTTTGGGTACCAATATTTGAAGATCTGAAATGAATTTTAATGTCAGTTTGCTACTTTGTTGGGTAACAAATCATTTCTTCATATCAATTCACAGCTGAAAACATATACTCCTTCCGTCCCACCTCACTTGAGACTTATTTCTATTTTGGTCCGTCCCACTTCACTTGAGACTCCCTAAAATGGTAATCTTTTTATAATTTTATATTCAATCTACCCCACCCACTCATTCCCCTCTCTTCATTTTCCACCACACAATTCATTCAATCAACCTACTATTAACCCCATTCATTCTCTCTCTTCATTTTCTACCACACATTTTTCTTATTTTATTCATTTTTCTTAGTTATTGTGTCCACCTCTTAGGTCTCAAGTGAGGTGGGACGGAGGGAGTATATATCTAGAACTCAATAATAAACAAGTGACATCTTCTTTTCATGAGTTTTCCGTCTTACACACGACGATTACTTTACCATTTATGCCCAGATATTATGTAACCAAATCTTTAAGTTTCCCTTGAAAACTTTTACAAGAATAACACAAATGGTTTACCGGTTAAGAGTTGACCGTCTAACAGGATTGTCATAATTGTAATCTAAGAGTGGATAATCTCAAGAGTTTAGTCGTAAGCCATAAGAAGCCTTCCAGCCAAAAGAAACAAAGTGCCCTTTCTGAAGGGGGCGACTCTGGAGAAATATTCGTTCGTGATATATATTGAAGGTAACAAAGCTGAAATGGAAAAGGGTTCAATAGTGATAATAATTTTATTGACCCTTTTGTGCCTGTGATATACAGATTCAAGGGACTTTTGTTCATCCATATATATTTTTGGACACAAGTAAACTAGAAACAAGAAATCCTAAAAGTTCCCAACCACCTCTCTCACAGTGAAGCAAAATAACATTACGGCAATTATCAAGCATAAGCCAACTTTCACAAACTAGAAGAAAATGAATAGAGAAAACGATAGGAGGGGGCAACCCGCATACTCTCGTGGATAATCCATAAGAGTAACATCATAGTTGCATAAAGTAATGCTAGGGACACAAAATAAGGTCGCAAAATTTTGCTCACACAATGAGGTGACGATATTTTATTGGTTGCATCGATAATAAACCCGCCACACTCTAATTAAAAACACCAATAAAATCATTACACATAGGATTTTGTGAGCAAGATTTTGCGAGTTTCTTGTGCCCATATACTTAGTTCTTTTTTCGCCTTCACGAAAATTGAAAGCCCAAAAGAATGACTCAGGTTATTCTCCATGCAGGTATTCTCCATGAAATTCCGCGATAATCTTATGTAAGTATTGTTGGTATGATTCCTCAGGTAAGACATATGTTGATAAGCAAGAATCAAAAACTATAAACATACAACAAACCTTACCTTAGTTGATCATATACTCTGCATATATAAACACAGATTGCACAAAGGCATAGAAAAATTGTTTAGTAAAGTGGAAAAGAAGCGAGCAAGTTTGAACAAATAGTTACAAGTTAGAATCTCAATTCTCTCCATTAAAACCCCATCCAATGTGTGTTTCTGTTGAGATTAATCCAGATTATCCTAGATTATTTTAGAATGAATTTTGGTTTAAGGTATTTTATCTTGGTATATTGAGATTAATCCAGATTATCTTAGATTGTTCGATTCTTCTGCTCGGCAATTCCATTATGTTGTGGTGTGTAGGAAAACGACACTTCATGCTCTATTCTCCGCTCTTTGCAATGCTCGGCAAACTCATTAAAAATATATTCACCACCAGGATCAATCCGCAAAAATTGAAGAAAACATTTACTTTGTTTTTCAACAAGAGCCTTGAACTCCCTAAAACAAGCAAACTTTTTTTGAAGAAAATAAACCTATATTTTTCTTGTAAAATCATCAATGAAGGTAAGAAAATACCGATTATTACCATTCGGCAACAAATTAAATGTGCCGCACACATCTGAATGAACAAGCTCAAGAGGGCTCCTTATTCGCCAAGTTCTTCCAACTACAAATGGAGCTCTATGTTGATTCCAACACTACATCCCTCACACAATTGTTCGGAGTGAATAATGGTAGGCAAACCTCTAACCATCTCCTTTTGAGCTAATAACTTCAAGCTACAAAAATTTAAATAAGCAAATTGCAAATACCACAACAAAGATTTATCTTTCACAATTGCATTGAAGCAAGGATAGGAATCACACTCAATATCAACCCAAAACATTCTATTCTATAAAAGAGGGGACTTTAGAATGAGTGTACCTTGCCTATCAAATATGGTGAGTTGGTTGTCATGTAGCCGCATATCATTCTATTTTTCCAAAAGTTGCTACAAGCTTAGCGAATTGCTCTTCATATTCGAAAAATAGTACACGTCGAGGATATAATTGTGATCTCTATTCTTCAATTTTATGAGAACTCTTCCTTTTCCCATCACCGATATTGTGTTGCCATCCGAAAATTTGACTTTAGACCTCACCGATTCATCAAGATCAACAAACATCTCATTATTTAATTTCCGCATATGTGATTTTTACAACCCGTGTCAAGGAACCAAGTATGGTAACCGGGATCTTCAGCCGCCGACGTAACCATCAAAAGAACTTGACAATATCTTACTTATTTTATGTCCTATGATCATACACATCTCCAATGATGAACAACGATGAATCCCACCGATCATGTCATTGGTTAATCGTTGTTGCTAGGATGATTTGATCATCTTTGCATGATTGTTTCTCCTCCCCCTTCCTTATACATGATCCCCGCTTCATCTCTCTATTCTAAATTATCAATGAACTACGCTGACCTGAGCTCCTTACTTTGAGGAGAACGTAGGCAATCATCGGATCCGGTCTTAACACTAAACACACACACAGATCATGATAGAAAGACCGATTTGTCGTGCAATAGGAGTGATTACATTAATATTCTTATTCTATTGTAATTTGACCCCCGAACCCAATAATTCTCAGAATTAGTTTTTGCAATGTTTTAACTACAAATAAAAAGGCGTGGCGACTCCCAATTTTAATCACGCATATTCACAGGTAGTAATATTGCTAATATAGGTGGATATATGTTGAGAAAACATTGTAGGAACAGATGTGGAAGAGAATACTATGATCTTTGTATTTCGCAACTCATACTTTTCAATTTACATAACATCCCTATTTATACTTGACATAAGAAAATTCTAAAGAGACTTTACATAATCCATATCTTATCTTAAAGAGATACATGTACTAAATTATTCATGTTCAAACTAGTTAATGTACTAGATTATTCATGAACCACATTGTTCATGTACTAGACAATTCAAGAACCAACCAAGACATTTGGTATTCATGCATGCAAATTACTCAACACCACTTCTCATGGATATTTGGGGCCTAGCTCTAAAGTGGTTTCATCTTTTCCAAACTCACTAGGACATTGAATGTTGAGTGAGGGTAAATAAGGCGTATGTGAACTTGAAGAGACTCTTCACATTGAGAGAAATCATAAGTGCTTTTATTTCAACCTTTTTTCAAGGCTCATATATATGTCTTCTCCTCATCCTAACTATTGTTCCACTTACCACATTAAAACTATTAAGTCCTGCTTTCATATAATATCAATTTTTCTTGTGGATTGAGGGAATAGGCATCTCCTCAAGAACTCATGTTTCTTCTTAAAAATTTTAAAATTTTAGTGGTGGCAACCAAAAGTCTAAGAATATCATTATCAGAAAAAGAGGGTTTATGCTCCTTCGGAGGAGTCTTGGCCTTAAGGTCAATGTGGGTTTCCGTTGTGCTAGAAGACTCTCCAATAGTTTCATTTTCTACAAGTTAAAATCTCAAGTCTACTTCATTACATTTACAAATCTATATATATTAAAAGTCGACGCGGAGGTATACGAATTCGCCATGTGGATAATTTAGGCTAAAGAATGCTTTTGGTGAAGTCATGTCATCACCATTATTATTGATAAGTGACTCTTGATATTCTTATTATTAGCTAATAATATTAGTTAATAATAATAGTTATTATATAAGTTAACTATTACTATTAATAGTATTAGTAAACTATAATAATTATTGTATAAGTTAACTATTACTATTAATAGTATTAGTTAACTATAATAGTTATTGTATAAGTTAACTATTACTATTAATAGTATTAGTTAACTATAATAGTTATTGTATAAGTTAACTATTACTATTAATAGTATTAGTTAACTATAATAGTTACTATATAAGTTAACTATTACTATGAATAATATTAGTTAACTATAATAGTTATATAAGTTACTTATTACTATTAATAGTATTAGTTAACGTTAATAGTTACTATGTAAGTTAACTATTACTATTAATAGTATTAGTTAACCATAATAGTTACTATATATGTTAACTTTTACTATTGACAATAATAGTTAATTACAATAGTTACTATATATATTAACTTTTACTATTAACAGTATTAGTTAATTATAATAGTTATTATATAAGTTAATAATTTTTTTTTTAAAGAAGTTAACTATTACTCTTAATAATATTAGTAAATCATAATACTTACTCTCTTCATTCCAAATTGAATGTCCTGTTTATACATGAATGATATTTTTAAATTTTACATTAAATAATTTTGTGCCTAAGATTTTTTTCATATATCATTATATCCATTCATTTAAGTGCAATGGTTACTAAAATATGAAGAGTCTCAATAAAATTTAATATATTAAAAATAATTATGATAAAGTGACTCTAACTTATCCGGTATAAGAAATGAAAAGTCATAATTTGAAATGTAAAGTAATAAATAAATAAATTTTTGATTTGTTACTTAAAACAAATGAAAAGTCTTCAGAAAAGTTATTTTGTTTAACTAATAAATTAAAAATTTATGTTGATGCAACTCTAATCCTGCAAACAAAGGAAAAGTCACCAAAAACATTAATCTTGATTTTAAATCCAAAGTTAGAAAATGATTTACTCTTTAATTTATCCCCCAGAAATAAAAAGAAAATTACAATGTTATAATTGATTATTTACATGTCTTCTTTTTTAGTTGTATTTTTGAGATACTTAAAAATTATTTTTCTTTAATCATAATAAAATATACTCCATTTGACTAACTAAATAAACGACAAATTGTAAATAAATTTCCGTGTGTAGCACGGGGTTTTTCCTAGTGTTTTCAGTAAATATGGATATGTATATATAACGGAACACAAAAGTGGATCATTCCCAATATACGGATTAGCATGATATAAAGTCATGATAACTGGACATGACACCTAGTGTATGAAGTGTCCAACTCTGATGTCAATTGAAAATGTCAATGGTTTTGTGAGTTAAAACTCATGAGGGTTATCTTTAGCATTGGATAGTACCAACGATAACACTTGATGACAATTCTACAAGCTTAAGAATAAAATCACTTTAAAAAGGAATTTGCAGCGGAAATTTAAAATTCACGTAAGAGATTTTTTTCTCAAGTTATATAAATATATAACTTATATAATTTGAGAGAGCCTACAGTCAAGACCTTTTATTAATATGAGTTATATGTGCAAGGCCGAAATTTTGCTAAAGATAATTCATGAATGATATGGGGAACGAAGAACGAAAATAGAAGACACATAGACTATAAAATACTCAGAAACACTCAAAGAGTGAGAGCTAAACTAATTTAGCTCACTGATGTTGAATGAGGTTTTGGGTAATACTCATAATAACACTTTGAGCATCTATTCTCTCTAAGTGTAGATTTTTGCTTGAGGACTGTGTCTTTCATCCTTGTCCAACCATGGTACTTATATAGGTATCCCCTGTGTCTTCCAAAGCTTTCAGCCCAAGCCATCCTCAACCCTGGTGACTCGACTCAACCCCCTACCTATCTAATGAACTGCAATATAGACCCTTATTGGTTTTCACCTTCACCTTTGGTCTGGATCTTTGGTCCTCGATTTTCTCGCAAATTCTAGTTTGGTCCTCACTATAGCTTGCCACAAAAAATTCAAAATTTGTTGAAAGTCTCCATCTTCAACTTTAAACAAATCCCAATTTAGTCCCTGACCATCATTTTCTTCCTCCAAAATATTTGTTAAATTAACAAATTTATCCTCACAACTTTTGGGCTTTGACCCATTTCGCAATTTCATCAAATTTAAACCTCATGTTTTCACAAATCTTTCCAAGCGGATCATCTCAAAAGCATCCACATCGCAACCTCCCCAACTGTTTCACAACGCTTCGACAACAACAAAGATGACGAATGGGAACCCTACGAGATACCGGCATCTTCAAAGAACGAACCCCCATGGAGTTCATCCTAAACTTCTCCCAAATTTTGGCAACCAATAACACCGAAGAAAACAATAAATCATCGCTTAGGTTGGAAGCCCCCGAACAGTCCCTGGTGTAGGTCTAGATCCCTCCAGATTCATCAAGAGTTCATTCACTCATGTTGGACGCCCCGTACAGCCCCCAGTCTAGGTCTAGAGACCTCTAAAATCATCAAGTATTACTTTTCTCAGGTTGAATGCCCCTAAATAGTCTCCGGTCTAGGTCTAATTACTTTTGGAATCATTCTCATTGCTTAACCATTCTCCGGTCTAGGTCAAGTTACATTCAGAATCATTCTCATGCTTAAACAGTCTCTGGTCTACGTCCAGTTACCTTCAGAATCATTCTCATTTCTTAACCAGTCTCCAGTCTAGGTCCAATTACCTTTAGAATCATTCTCATTGCTTAGCCAGTCTCTGATTTCGGTCTAATTACATTCAGAATCAATAGCATTGCTTAACTAGTCTCCGGTCTAGGTCCAGTTACCTTTGGAATCATTCTCATTGCTTAACCAGTCCCTGATCTTGGTCAAGATACCTCTAGAGTCATCCCAAAAATATTTCTCTCCCTATAAAGTTCTTTTTGACATCTTTGATGGTGTTCGAACTACGTCCGACTTGATTCCTACTCACGAATACGTAGGAATCCTCCAGTATAGGTCCAGCCACTCGGCTATTTAGGTCAATCCCCTTAGTTTGAGACGCTTTAGTTTATCATAGGTTTGATTTGCCTTTGTTTATTGCCTTTCCAAACTACGTCCTCTTTGATTCCAAATCAGGGATACGTAGGAATCCTTTCTTATAGGGTCCAGCCATCCAACCGCTTAGGGAACCTCCCTCTTATCTTGATAGCTCACGATATCGGGATTCTTATTTTCATCTACAACACCGCTTCCTTCATAAGCACCATTGCCGACGGGCTTTTGTAAGCAACCCAATTTGGATTTCCCCTCTTTAAATATTAGAATATATAAAGTTTAAATGCCTCCAGGCATGAACTAGATTATTTTGGGCGAGGAAGAAATTTCTAATCATTTTTAGAATCCTAGGATATTTCCTTAATTCATCTAAATCCCTTAAAGGAACTTTAGAGGAATTTCTTAAAAATAGGCTAGCATCGGACAACAAAGCCTTTCAGAAGCAACGTCAGACGACAAAGCCTTTCAGAGGCAAGGTCGGACGACAAAGCCTTTCAGAGGCAACGTCGGACGAGAGTACCCTACGTGGCACTCTCGTCCACTTATAAAATGTGATCTTAAAATTATCAAAGTAGCTAAGGTCGATATAATTATAATAGGATCATCCAAGGTTATTCCTTGGCCAATATTGGTAGGGAATCCTTGGGTATGAGTATGATCAACCATATTTTCCCAAATCCCTTTAGTTATGTTATTTTATTTTATGCCTAGTTGATCTATTTTTAGTTTACCTAGTCTTGCCTCTTTTTCTTAGCATTTACTTGTATGATAAAGCATTTATCTTTATTCATCTAAGTTTATGGTTTTCATCACATTTTAGTATAGACATATATTCTCTAAGGATAGGAAGAGATTGTCTTGATTTATAAACTTATTAGAGTCCTCTCTTACCTTAGGATGGTTAAAGTTACTAAATGGATCCTCCCAGTTTGCCGGTCTTCATTCAATGGCTATTTAAAGTCCATTTATCTGAATTCTCTTTTTCGTTAGAGATGTGTGAATACCCCGTTCCAATGCAGGAACGCATGGGAAGTTTTATGATAATAATGTGATTCAATTTAATGTATGGAAAAGATATTCAAAATGACATAAAACTATGAGAGTCTCCACACCGTTTTATTAGAGTTAAAACATTGAAAAAAGCTATTTATGTAATAAGAGGGTTCGGTGGTCAAATTAGAATAAGAGAAGAATAATCATGTGATCACTCCTATTGTCCGACGGATCGGTCTTTCTATCATGATTAAAGGGTGTTAGTTGTGTGCGATTTTTACGAGAATAGGTGGAGGAGAGAGAAAGATGTAATTGATGATCACATCCTAGAATGATGATTACACCATCGATACGATCGATGTGTGATCATAAGCATTCATCATCGGATGATTGTTGATCATGAGAGTATTTACCTAAAGATTATGGTTTAGAAGTAGTTCCTAGATCTTAGGTGGGTTTGATGAAACCCTAGATGATCATAGGTTATAACATATATACTGTTGGATATTATGCTCTAGGCCCATGAGAAAGGCATATGCGTTACATCATAGCTTCATTGTTATAGAGATAACAAACCCGATTATTATATCTTTTGCATGTTTATTATAATAATCATTGTCCCTAGAACTTATGAAGGGCTAGCATGAGTTTAATGGATAATCATATGATGATTATGGTATATAGGATGCGGATTAAACTTGTGGGTACTTGTTGGAGAACAAGGTACTGGATAGACCCGTTATGAGATTTATGTCATGGTCAAATGTCATAATTAAATCTCATAATAGTTATATCATTTGATATCCTTAGACCTGAGATTATCATGGTCTTCCCCATGATGAACATTATGTTTGGCATAGTCAAATGCTACCTTTAACCGGGAAGTTATAAAGGCTATGATTGGCATAATCGGATTCTTGTAGGGAAGAATGATAAGTCAAGATGGGATTTGTCCCTCTCTTAAGAGAGATATCTGCTTGGCCACTCGATGGGTGAGATTAATGATATTTTATGGCCATACCCAAATGAATTGATGTGATCAATGTCATTTGCTCATATCAATCTACTCGGGATCGAGAAAGCATTGGACAACTTAAGTTGACGTGGACCATGACTTATGTTCAATATGATATCGCGAGACAAAGGGATTGTGATATGTTCTATAAGGTAACTTTGGACTTTCAAAAGTTGAACAAAGAGTTGAACAAAGTTTCACAAGGAGTTGATGTGATCAATGTCATTTGCTCATATCAATCTACTCGGGATCGAGAAAGCATTGGACAACATAAATTGATGTGATCAATGTCATTTGCTCATATCAATCTAAATCTAGATAAATCGTTTATCTCTAAAGAACTAGTGGGAGTAAAATGTATCTCGAAGAAATCGAGACCCAGAAAATAACATAGAACCTAAGATGGGAGTTGAACAAAGTTTCACAAAGAGTTGTGGAAATTCGTTCAAGTATACACAAGTTATTTGCATAATCCCTCCGTCCCACCCGAATTATGATTTTTGGGTTGGACACGGGGATTAAGGAAAAAGTGTTAGTGGAGTAGGTGTTGTGAGTATGAAAAGTGAAGTATGAGAGAGAAAGTGGGTAGAGAATAATGAGTGGAAAGTTGTTGTGGGTGTGAATGTGGGTCCCATTAAATAAAACACTTCCATTTTTGGATTGTCCTAATTCGAATGGGATGCTCAAAATGGAAATTTGTCCTAATTCGAGTGGGACGAGGGAGTATATGATTGTTGGTGTTGTATGCTCTAGGCACGTTATTTGAACGATTAATGTTATTTATTGATTATTTATTAATAAAGATATTGAATGTTTGATTATTATATCTTTTGCTTATTTATTATAATAATCCCCGTCCCTGATAATTATGTTTAATTATTAGTATAAGTTTAATAGATAATCATATGATGATTATGTTGTATGGGATATAATTAAACTTATGGGTATTTGTTGGAGAACAAATACTGGACTGACCCATATGAGATTTATGTCATGGTCACAATGTCATAATTAAGTTTCATATAGTTATATTACTGGAATCTCTAGACCTGAGGTTATTACAGTCTTCCATTTGATGAACATTACGTTTGACATATTCAAACGTTACCCCTAACCGGGTAGCTATAAAGAATATGATTGGCGTTATCGGAATCATGTAGGGAAGAGTAATAAGCCAAGATGTGATTTGTTCCTTGTTAAGAGAGATGTCAAGCTTTGGCCACTCGATGAATGGTATTGATGAAATGCATGGCCGTGCTCAAATAAGATTTGAATTATCAATACATTCGGGATCGAGAAAGCATTGAACTATGTAAGTTGACCATTGACCATGGCTTACGTTCAATAGACATCGTGAAACAAAGAGATTGTAATATGTTCTATAAAGGATACGAACTTATATAGTTACACTAATTGGGTATGTATGACGGTTTGCTTGAACCTAATCATATCTTATGGGTTTACACCCATTGCCAACTTAGTGTAATCCTAAAGGGTCACACACATTAGAACGAATCTTAAAAGGACTTAATTGGAATTTTGGTCGAAGGGCCTTTGAGGAATATTAGGAATTTAGAGGAGAAAAGTGGAAAAGGGAGAGGTCCGACCGGACCTATGAAAGGACCCGCCCGGACCTATCATAGGGTCCGACCGGACCAACCTCTATACCCAACCGGACCTGGTCTGTTTCGGGGAAAAGGTTTCATGTTCCGTTTTCTTGCGGGTTTAGTCACTTGTTACCTGTTTGGAATAGGTTTAACAAATATATAAACAGCCTCTAATTGCCCTAATCAGTCCTATTCATCGTGAAAGCCTCCAAAGAGTTTGAGAGACTATTTTCTTGTTCTAAGATCATAAAAGTGAAGAACAAGAGATCACATATATTCCATATAGTTCATATCATTGTGAAAGTGTGTTTCACAAATTGGTCTAGCAACCAAGATCAAAAGGCTTCTTGATATTCGTTCGTGGTGTGGATACCGTTAGAGGGTGAAGCTTATCATCTCCAAGTTCGTGATCTTGTTTGTGATATTGTTCGTGATCAATTTCGAAAAGCTCTACCAAAATTTAGGTTGTTGATCAAACGCATCAAGGGTTAGTATTCTTGTATTCATCGTAGATGTATTTGACTTAATCATATGAATGGATCTATGGGCTTTGGGATTCATAAAATTTTAAATGTTTTATTCCGCTGCGCGTCTTACTAGGAAACCCAACAATGATAGGATACTATCTATAACAAGAAATATTGATTTCTCATAATAGAAAGTAATAAGGAAGATATCATTGCGAATGATTGACCTATTACCTATCAATATGAAATGTCCACTCCAGACTTAGATCAATGACTTAGAGTCTTGAAATCTAAAGTGCAATCCATGTATGATAATCAAGTTTCGAACTTGTTGTTCTACCCTAAGGCTTAAAAACCATAGGATAGAAAATGAGTTTTCTTGGAGAAAACGGACATGGATCGCAAGGTGCATATTCATAAAGCACGACTAATTGAGTAAAGTCAATTCATAATATCGATTGTGATAAAACTTCGTCACCTACAGTCATGCTTAAGGATATTAGAATTGAAGTTGTCGTGACCTCATATTTTGAATATGAAATATGAAAAATAGATGTCAAAACAGCATTCCTTAATAGGAACATACTTTAGGATGTGTTTGATACAACCTAAAAGTTTTGTTAATCTACAAGATTCTAATAAAATATGCAAGTTGCAGAAATCCATGAGATGGATTGAAGCAAACTACTTGGAGTGAAATTTTTATTTTGATGTAGTATTCAAAGAGTTTGAATGCATCAAAGATGAAACTTGTGATAACAATAAATTTAGTGGGAGCGTAATATAATTCCTAGTAAATTATATGTGGTTGACATATAATTCATTTTGAAAGAGTTTCTCAATGAAAGACTTGGACAAAGCCGCCTATCTCCTTGGACTGAATTTTGGAGATAAATCTAAAAGGATGATTGGTTGAAGTCAAAGTACTAATACAGACAAGATAGTGAAAAGCTCACTATGCAAGACTCTTTGAGAGGTTGCTTGCAAATGTGTAATGGGACTACTCTTGACAAGATTTAGTCTTATTGGAAGACTAATGAGCAAGAGTACATGATTAGGATTTCATATGCTTTAGCAATTGGATCTATCATGTAAACCATGTTAATGTACTAAGACTGGATGTCTCATATACTTGGAGTATGATGAGATAATACCAATCGGATCCTAGTGACAGTCACTAGTTAAGAAACATCCTTATGTACTTGAAAAGGAACTAAAGGATGCATTCTTGATCTTTGATGGAATGAAAGATGATCTTGTGGGTACTTGTTGGAGAACAAGGTATTGGATAGACCCGTTATGTGATTTATGTCATGGTCAAATGTCATAATTAAATCTCATAATAGTTATATCATTTGATATCCTTAGACCTGAGATTATCATGGTCTTCCACATGATGAACATTATGTTTGACATAGTCAAACGCTACCTTTAACCGGGTAGTTAGAAAGGCTATGATTGGCATAATCGGATTCTTGTAGGGAAGAATGATAAGTCAAGATGGGATTTGTCCCTCTCAAGAGAGATATCTGCTTGGCCACTCGATGAGTAAGATTGATGATAGTGTATGGTCATACCCAAATGAATTGATGTGATAAATGTCATTTGCTAATATCAATCTACTCGGGAACGAGAAAGCATTGGACAACATAAGTTGACGTGGACCATCACTTATCTCCAATATGATATCGCGAGACAAAGGGATTGTGATATGTTCTATAAGGTAACTTTGGACTTTCAAAGTTATACTAATTGGGTAGTCATAATGGCTTGCTAGAGTCCGCTTATGACTTACGGGTTCTGAATGGTTCGAACTCATTGCCAACTTAGTATAATCCTATTGGGTGACACACAATAGAACAGATTGGAAAAGGCTTAAATCTAGGAATTAAACGAAAGCAACCGTACGGCTGGATTGGCACCGTACGGCTCCTGGTGAGCCGTACGGCTGCCTCCCCGATTTCCTGTACAGTTTGTTCAGGTTTTTGTATGACAAGGAATCCCGATCCCAAAAGAAATTAGGTCAAACCCTCATATAAATATATGCAGCCGGGTTTGACAGCCTCTAATGTTGATTTTGGAAATCATTACACATTGTTTTAGAAACAATAAAATATAGAGAGGCAAAATTATTTATTTTGAGATTGAGAATCATCAAAATACAATAATCAATGGAGCAAAATAATTCCTATGAAGAAATCGTTTCTTCACCAAGCCTTGGATCTAGCAATCAATCAAGAATGTGTTCTTTAGTCCGATCGACGTGTGGATACCGGTAGAGGGTGTTCGCTTTTCAACACCTAAAGTCCGTGTTCATGGATTCGATCTTCAAGGGTATGTTTCTTTCATCTTGTATTTAATTTAATCAACATACACGTATCCGGCCTCATGCGTGTTCAATCTTATGTTTATTCCGTTGCGCATGATGCATCAAAACCCAACATATACATGAAGATTAAAACCCTAACTATAGCAATATAACATGAATTTAATCTAAGAACATGAAGAACACATATAAACAATATGAACAAACATGCTTGTAGGAAGATCGAAACCCTAAATCTGGCATTTGAATAGAATAAACCCTAGATCTAGCATGCATATTATGAAGAGCATAATGAATGTATGAATAAACATAATAAACATAGACATAAAGTAGATCTAACCTAAAAACATGGCAAGATTATAAGAAAAAGTAAGAAGACTCATCTTGATTGGAAAGAACTAGGACTGAAGCTTCTTGAGTATTCGAAGGAGCTTCGAAGATGCCAAAAAAGTCTTAAACTAAGAAGTTTGGAGTCGGTTTTGGCTCAAGAACTCGTAGAATGAATTGTGTGTCGAATTGTGGAGCTGAGGGCACCTATTTATAGGATTCTGGAGGAAAAGCTTGTCGCCCGACAAAAGGGCAAGCTATGCCGCGTGGCATACATGGAGGCAAATTGTTCCTCGCGGCACAACTGGCTAATTGGGAGTGTTTATCAAGAATTTGATGAGATCTGATCACTTTGTTCTCGGGGTTTGGTCTATCTCCTGATCGAAATCGTTTTGGAGTCTGATTACGAAAATCTGGGACTATGGAGACATTCTGTCCTCGTCAGGTTTTTAATACCTAAAAGGTCCTTGGAGGTTCCTAAATGCCTAAGAAGTCCTTGTCTAAGTTTTTTTTCAGGTAAGGTACTAACAAAATAATTATGAATTTTGTGTAACAACTCTCCAATGATGATACCACCTAATTATCCAAAATTCATGTTTGTGGTGATTGGGTCGCTTATGAATGAACCAAAATTATGTATAATCAATCTCCCATTTATTAAAGTCTCTTGACTTTTATTACAACAAAAAGCCTCTAAGTCAATGTCAACATTCTATCCTTTTATAAACATTTTTTTTCTCTTTTTCAAGCACATTTAATCTAAACACAAGCGCGCGCACAAAAAATTTCAAAAGGGTAGGAAGACTCATAGATATGAAGCATTTTGGGTGAACAAAAAATATTCTTTCAGTGACGTAAAGTGACATCCGAACTCAAAATCATACATTAATACCCCTTTCATTGTTTTTGACTTACATTAAACAATGTGGTGACTCTTTACTTATTCTATTATGTCCCGCTTTATTTGACAGTCCATTTCGAAACTCCAATTTTTTCAATTGGATATGGTAATTCACAATGGGTACATATTTAACAGGTACTCTACGAGACCTTGCACGTGTCCTAGGGTTGACATCATAATGTGAGGATCCCCCCAGGGTGAAACGAGTTCGTTCGACGAAGAAAAGCCAAACACGTGTAACTTCACAAACTTAACAGAGTCGCCACATTTGTTAACTTTTAACCCAACAAATGAAAATGGTTAGAGATTTATGAGTTCGGAGGTCAGGTTACACTTTGGGAAGAACACTAGTTCACCCAAAGTGCCTCAAAAAACGAGTCTCCCTAAGTTTGTTTAAAATTGTGCATGTGTGTGTGTGTGTTTAGAAAACGGGAGAAGCTGACTTTAACAGAAAAACGGTTAGGATTTTAACAGAAAGGGATTCTTTTGTAAACATTCTGGATTAAAGGGGGACTGAACTGAAACATGCCCCTGGACAAAGTAGCCGTACAGCTAAAGGGGGTCTTTTTGGGAATTTTAGCAGATTCCCAGGAATTAGTCCAGTTCCATACAGAAACAGAGCATTTTGCCTGAAACTGGACTGTTTTGATCATTTCCAGCCATTCTTTTGTAACAAAACACAAATTAAATCATCCCTATGTCATTAATCACTAGATTAGACACCAAAACAAGAATTTTGGATGTGATTAAGACAATCATTGGGTAATTATTGAGAAAAGGTGATGAAAGTGGCCTTTGAGCCAAGATGGCCATTTTGATGAGCAAAGATACAAACTTTACCATCAAAATGGGATCTTCATAAAGATTAAACCTTTAGGGACAACAAAATAACATAAAGATTGAATCTTTATGAACCAAATGTGGGATTTTTAGGCTAAAACAAGGTTGGGATGATAAAGATAGGAACTTTATCACCCAACATGATCATCATGGCCAAATATGAACAATATTGACATAAAAATGCATGCTTTCACCATAAAAATGGATCATCAAGCTATTTAAAGACAAGAAATTAACAAATCATGATCTTCTTTAGGTTTTACCCTTTTCACATACTTGGATGTGAGGGCACCTTGAATCATTTCATGATTTTGTTCCAAGATACATATAACAAGAATATAAGGTGCTTGAAAGGACAAGACTTGCAATATAAAGGTGCTTGACAAGGGCAAGACTTGCAATATAAAGGTGCTTGACAAGGGCAAGGCTTGAAATGCAAGTAAATAAACAACATAAACAAGAACAAAAGAGTTTGAGATGGAGAGAAGATGGGGAGAAGAAGGCTTCACCTATGGTGGTTATGGCCTATCTTCCTCTCTTTTCACTCAAGTATTTTTTCACTCAGGCTGTATTTCTGCAGAGTTTCACCTACAAAACTATGTTTCTCCCCCCCTGAAATGATCAGTAAGGGTTTCAATTTATAGGGACTGAAGGTGCCTAAACCAGCCGTACGGCTAGGCCCTTCCCGCGTCCAAACCATCCGTACGGCTCAGAATGGCGAGCTTCTGGATTTTTCCAAGTTTAATTCCAGAGCAGTCCTGGAATTTTAAGTTTATCTTAGTGAGGTCCCAGCCTATCAGTTTATCCCTGAATGGTGCTAAGAGTTCCTCTAAGTTGGTCGATTTCAGATTGGGGTACTTACAGAGCCCCTCGGCAACGTCGCTTTGGAAAAGTGGGGTTGTCGATAAAAATAAGCATCCCAATCTGATGGGAGGACGGCTTGACCGATTTTGGTTTGCATGGCTGGACCTAAAGGTATAAGATTCCTACGTATCCCGTTTGCGGGTAATCAAGCCTAACGTAGTTCGGAAAAGGAGAGAAGTTTTAAGGCTATCCAAACCTAGGGGCTAGGCGGATATCAGTTATCCTTTCCTAGGGGGACGAGCATGACTCTTGGTGAGTTCAGAGGCGGTACATGGTCAACTTGGCTCTATGGAGAGGGTTGACTTACAAGGAAGCGTGACTTTTGGCGAGTCAGAGGCGGGACATGGTCAACTTGGATCTATGGAGAGGGTTGACTTACACAAGGAAGCGTGACTCTCGGGGTCAGAGGCAGGACATGGTCAACTTGGCTCTATGGAGAGGGTTGACTTACACAAGGAAGCATGACTCTCGGGGTCAGAGGCAGGACATAGTCAACTTGGCTCTATGGAGAGGGTTGACTTACATAAGGAAGCGTGAGTTTTGGCGAGTCAGAGGCAGGATATGGTCAACTTGACTCTATGGAGAGGGTTAACTTATAAAAGGAAGTGTGACTGCAGGACATGGTCAACTTGGCTCTATGGAGAGGGTTGACTTACACAAGGAAGCGTGACTCTCGGGGTCAGAGTTAGGACATGGACAACTTGGCTCTATGGAGAGGGTTGACTTATAAAAGGACGCGTGACTCTCGGGATCAAAGGCGGGATATGGTCTTACGTCATTCTTGACTGCCGAGGACAAGGACCTCAACCTATAATGACTATTCTGAGTCAAGGCTTGGCCAACTCCATCTTTGGGGAGTTTGACGAGAAAGCTGGTCTTACATCCCACTAAGGATAGACGGGACAAGGTTTTTCTAAACCTAAGAATTCACTGGGCTTAAGTCAAGGACAGCCTAAGGTTTCACTGGGCTTATGTCAAGGACTGCCTAAGGTTTCACTGGGCTTATGTCAAGGATGGCCTAAAACTTTACTGGGCTTATGTCAAGGACTGCCAAAGGTTTCAATGGGCTTATGTCAAGGACGGCCTAAGGTTTATGCTCATTCTAGGCAAAACACGGGCTTACAAACGGCCGGGGGCGCTTTTAGGCAAAGACGGGCTTACAAACGGCCAGGGACTTAGGTAAAACGGGCTTACAAACTACCGGGGGCGCTTTTAGGCAAAGGCGGGCTTACAAACGGCCGGGTCTTCTTAGGTAAAATGGGCTTACAAACTGCCGGGGACTTAGGTAAAACGGGCTTACAAACGGCCGGGGACTTAGGTAAAACGGGCTTACAAACGGCCGGGGACTTAGGTAAAACGGGCTTACAAACGGCCGGGTAAAGAGTCAAAGGGCTTACGTCGCATGGGGACCGCCTAGTGTATGCTCGCACTAGGCAAACTCTCAAAAAATTTTACTGGGCTTACGTCAAGGACTGCCTTGTATTCTTACAAGGTTAAAGGGGCATTTTGGACATCTCTCAAAGGGAGGGGGCTTAAGTTCTTCTCGGGGAACTTTGTTCAAGGTGCCAGGGGCCAGAGTGTAACTTTTGGGCTGAGATTTTTCCTCGCCCAAACCATCCGTACGGATTGAGGGGTCGTCTCTTCTTTTTCAAAACAGAGCAGCAATACGGATGGTCTGCTCATCTTTCCAAAACATAGTCGGAAAACAGAGAGAACAGGGACGAAATTGAGAGGGAAAACTCCATCATCTTTCGAATTTTTCTTCTAGATCGCTCAAGGATTCCTTATGGAGGGACGGGTACGCTCGGGCTACCCTAGAGGGGCGGAGAAGAGGCTTGACATGGCTCGGAATTTCCGTGGCTACACCGTTGATCTCTGGGATGCGGGAGGGGGTTTCTACAAGTCTCCCACCGTGCATCTGTGTCAAGGTGACGGGGTAAGCATTCCTAAACCATTCTTATGTTCAAATGGTTGCATTGCTTAGACCTAAGGCTTATGTTCATGCAAATTGGGATTCTTGGGCCCTTTGGTGCATTTTTCGAAATTGGTCTCATTTTCATGAAATTGAAGTTTTAAGGATCATGGGCATGCGTTCATTTCCTCAATCGGACGTGCCTAGCCATACTTTGAAATTTAAAGTGTGTTGTCCGCACTTTTGTGCATGAAATGCTTGTACCCTAGGCTCTGATTAGTTATTAAGCGCGTCTCGGGATGTTGTCGCCTACGTTCGTGCTAAGAAATGTTGTTTATTCCTTGCGAGGGACTTAGACCCTAAAATTTCATGACCCTCAAATGTCTATGCAATTTTAAAGGGGATGGAGACACATTTTTTCAAAATGACCCTGAAATGTCTATGCAATTTGAAAGGGGACGGAGACATTTTTTCAAATAAACAACCCTCAAATGTCTATGCAATTTGAAAGGGGATTTTAAACAATGACCCTCAAATGTCTATGCAATTTGAAAGGGGACGGAGACATTTTTTAAACAACCCTCAAATGTCTATGCAATTTGAAAGGGGATTTTAAACAATGACCCTCAAATGTCTATGCAATTTGAAAGGGGACGGAGACATTTTTTCAAATAAACAACCCTTAAATGTCTATGCAATTTTAAAGGGCACGGAAACACATTATTTTAAAATGACCCTCAAATGTCTATGCAATTTGAAAGGGGACGGAGATATATTTTCAAATAAACAACCCTCAAATGTCTATGCAATTTGAAAGGGGATGGAAACACATTTTTAAACAATGACCCTCAAATGTCTATGCAATTTGAAAGGGGACGGAGACACATTTTTCCAAAATTACCCTCAAATGTCGATGCAATTTGAAAGGGGACGGAGAACTTCAATGCATGTTCACTTCTTGTTTTCATTTTATCATTTGCATTCATCATGAGCATTGGTATTTTTTAAACTGTGTTATTCATACCTTTGCTGTGTTTACCTGCAGGGTGGTGATCCCAAATCTCGAGGATCGCCGGAAGTTTGCTTCTATTTGTGGGAGGCCATGCCCGAGTCCATTGATGGCGCACCTGGTCCGAGGGATTGGGTGGAGCGTACCGGCTTGGTGCCTTTTATCGAGGCTGTGGGCAAGTTGGATAACACCAACAAAAGCATGGGGATTCTTAATGCCCTTGGTGAGTACTGGTGGGACACGACCCACAGGGGGGAGGTGACCGTGACTCCGGTTGATTTTGCGGCCATTTCTGGGCTCTCCTTTGACGGGCATCCGGTTGTTTGGAGGGACAGGATCCCTGAGACGGAGATCAGAGCGCTTATTGGATTCTCAGGCCCTACCAAAGGTTTGGGCATTTTGGTACAGAATGTTGAGAGGGCCATTCGGGCCAACTTTCCAGAGTATTGGGCAGGCCGGGTGACTGCCGAGCAGCTGGGGCGTTCTTATGTGTGGCTTCTTTTCAGCAACACTGTTTTCGCCAATGCTGATACCACATGTATGTTCCTTCTTCTCGGCTCATTGACTGCTCCTGAGGCCATCAGAGGCATTTCTTGGGGTGAGACCGGCCTTGCTGAGCTATACATGGATCTCGACAAGTATAGTCGGAAAGCGAGCAAGTCCTTGGCTTGCTTCCAGTTTGTCTTAGAGGTATTTCCTTTCCCTCTTTCATTATTTTCTGCCTTCGCTTTACTCTTTGCATTCGGCTTTTACCTCGTCTTTGATGCTGACGGTTTTCCTGCCTTTTCCTTTTTCAGGCTTGGTACTACGAGGTCTTTGGGAACTATCCGTGGAGGTCTACTCTTGACCGAGACCTTACTTTTCCGGCCATGACTTGTTGGGCTAGGGAAGCTCGAGATAAGAGGGGGTCCAAGGAATGAGTTGCTGTCCGTTATGCCAATATGAAGGCGGTGTTGAGGGGACCCATGCCGGTGGAGTTGAACCTGTTTCCTTGGTCAAGGTATGAAGAGTCGGGTTTTGATTTGAGTGAGGCCCTGCGGGTGACTAGGCAAAGGAGGCTGCTAGTGGGGTTCCAGGGCGAGGCCTTTTACTTGGGGGAGAGGGTGCTATGGCAGCACGGGTTGGAATTGGTGCAAAGAGCGCCGATGGATCCTCCCGAGACCATGTTCGTGGCTGACCGAGGGGAGGACCCCTATCTCATAGGAGCGGATGCCGCTGGTTTGATCACTGATGAGCCGTATGGTCGGTTTGTGTCCGGAAGGCTGCGGTCGCCACAGGTGGTGGCTTCCGGGGTGGTTCCTCTGGTGTGGGTGGACTATTCCTTCATTTGTACGGACGGCAGGGTCCATAAGGTGGACTTGTCTACTCTAGGGGAGGGTGTCCCGGCTGAGGAGATTCTGATTGAGGCTGTATGATCCCTATTTACTTTGCACACACACCTTTTATTTCCGTCTCTTTTACTGAGCCATCTGTGTTTTTCACGTGCGGGTTGCGGGGCGAGCATTGCTGAGGCGGCCGGGCTTCTTGGGGCGGGCCAAGAAATGGTTTAAGAGATTTACAGGTCACTCTTCCAAGGGGCCTAGGGCAGAATATAACTTTGTGCCGGGCAGGAGTTCCATGAGCGGTGAGGAGAGACCTCGCAAGAGGGCATCGAGTGTGGAGCTGCCTCCCTCTTATGTTCGTAGTCAGTCCATGAGCGCTGCTGACATAACATCTTTCCGAGGTTCACTGGGAGGCACGGATACTCATGAGACAGCCCCGGATCCTTTTGCCCACTTAACCTTGGAGCGACCCGAGCCCTCTTCTGCCGACCGTCCGGGCACTTTCTCTCAACTCGCTTGGCGTTCTTTTCAGCCGCCTACTGGTGAGGACATGAGCTTGGCAGAGTCTCTTTTCTATTTCGATCCCAGCGCTTATTCCTTTCGGGGACCGGGCATTTCTGATTTGCCACCACCTGACTCGGACCCCGACTCCGAGTAGTTGTACCTGTTTGAACAATTTCATGTTTTGTTTTATTTAAAAACAATGTGTATGAAAACCTGTTATTCTGTTAATGTTTACATCTCTTGTATTTGAAAATTCATTTTATGCATAGCTCGGCCTCCTGAGGGCTTTTTTGATGTTGTGACTTATTGAGGGAATCTCCAAAACGTGTTTAGACTCAATTATGTAGAACTGGGATATGCTTTGACAGGTTTTTGAACAAGTGAAAGTGAGTTTCACTTGTGGGAAGTTTGCTGGCACGGACTGCTGATATGAATTTTTACTGGGGACAAACCATCCGTACGGTTGACGCAGGGAGTTGACTCTTTTTTACCAAAGTTTTCTGAGGACCTCTGGGGAATTTTTTGAAAATTGGGGGACTAACTCTGGGTTCTTACCAAAGCATGACTTTCCCGTTAATCTTTTTAAAGTGCAGTTATGGCTTGATAGCCCCGGTTTAATCCTCTGACTGGGAATTGGCTCCCTGGTATCAACCTTCCTTGGGAATTAACCTTTCTCTTTTCGGAGTGCATCTTGTCCTTTGCAGGAGTCATTCTCTCCGGGCTCTCATCCTTTCCAACCTTCTTTCAAATATCTCTTGTTCCTTCTGTTCCTAGGGGTGGCCTAGTTGACTCGAGACACGGAAGGGAGCAAATTATTCTTACTCCAAACGAGATTGACGTAGGCATTTGCGGGAGTGAGTCCCTTTTGTGAGGAAGGAAGCCTACGGATAGAAATTCGGTGTTTGGCTCTTTCCTAAGATGTAGAAAAGAAGACTTGTCGAGACATTCAGAATTTGCTTTAATCAATATTATCAAAGTGATTGCTTGAATGGACACGTTTATTGTTAAGTCAAGATTATGGCAAGCAATTAGCCTTAACATGTATAAATGTTGCGCTCAATTGAGATTAAGATTCGATCAATGGCAAGATCGGAAGGAGAATGTGTTTAGGGGAGTTGGTCATTGATTGGACCAGGCTAGGCATTTCTAGAGAATCGGTCATTGATGAGACCGTGGGGAGGGGAGACTTGGTCACTTTGAGAAGACCAAGGTTTGGTGATTTTGTTTCATGTTGTGACCGGACCCGAAGGTTGCCTACGTTCCCCTCAGTTTTGAGGAGCTCAGGTTGCCGTAGTTCGGCCATGGATCGCCTTTTGTGTCCCTTTGAAAGATGTTGTTGCTTTGCCGATGTAGATCGCTTCGCTTTGCGGTGAACCCCTCGGGATGTTCTTTGAGGTGGAATATTGCAGTGAACTTGGTGAGCTTTTGAGGTAAACTTCCTCTTCGCCAATATTCATTTCCTTTCCTTCTTTCCATTATCCCCCCCCCCTTTTTTGAGGGAGAGAGAGTGGGGAAGCATTAGCCCCAACTTGCTATATTTGACATTGGCTTATCGTAGCCCCTTGGTGGGATCTGTCACTTCTCACTTTGACTTTGACGATCCGGGAAGTCCTTTGCTTGGTTGTTTACACGCGATCACGGTTGAACCTTGGTGGTTGAGCAACAACATCCTTGCCTTTTCATTATCTCGGGATGCCTTTGACGTGCATCAAGAATTTGTATCGAAAAAGTGTATCGGATTGTGTATCGAGGAATGTGTATCGGGGAATGCTTTCCATTAGTGGTCTCTTCATGCCAATTGATCACAACATTTATTCATATCAAGATTAATTGTTTGCGTTGAGCATTTTTATTTGTGTCAAGTCCATTCGTCCTTAATGAGTCGTTATTGACTAGCATATTTCAGAAGTCAATTCATCATTTTGGGAGCGTAGCAATCATTTGATAATATTAACTAAGGCAATTCCAAGAATGTAATTTGCAAATAATGTCTCAAGTCTAGAGGGAATAGAAGGAAAATAATTGTTTCATTGCACGGGGATTCAAACCACTTTTTTACAGACCTAAAAGACCCTACTGTTTAATGGACTCCAATTACATACCATTTTGACTTCCTTCACACAACCTTGCCTTGTAAGGCTTAAGGAAAGCAAAAAAACATGTCCAAAATGGACTTTTGGGAAGACCTCAGAACCTACCTAACTAGACCACTCCTAGTTTCTTCTTTGCTCCTCTCTCTTTCTTGCAATCTCATCTTTGGCTTCCGTGCTTCCGCTTGGGTTTACACCCACTGATTTCCCCTTTTCGTAATGACTCTATCATCGATGAGCTCCTGAATTTTGTATTTCAAGGCATCGCAAGCCCCGGTGGTGTGCCCTACCCCTTGGTGGTACCGACAGAACTGGGTCTCATCAAACCGTTGGTGGGCGTGTTCGGCCAAGAGCCTACTCGGATCAAGTAACTGGATCTTTCCTCCCTTGAGCAACTGATCGAGTAACTGAACCCTCGGGATTCCTAATTCACGGAAGAGGCGATATGGGGCTGCTCTTTGATGGTGAGTTGGCTTAGGGAGGATGGGTCTAAACCGACTATTTCCTGGTGGCATACATCCATTTGGGGGCTGCGACTAGAGAAGTGGGCCTTCTGGGTGGCCTATGGTTACTCGGGGGTTGATGAGAGTGACAGGGGATGGGCTGTTAGATACAGGTCTGGCGTAATGGCCTTCGAGGTGATTTCTGAGATGGGTTATAATATCCACGATTGCATCCACCACCGTTTTCATACATGCTTGGACGTTTTTCATGTCTTCTTGGTGGATACGACTTTGTGAATCCATTTCATCTCTCACACTTTTCCTTTCTCGGTGACAGTCATTCTCCCAGTCTTTCAAAAGCTCGCGGAGGCACGGGTGAACCATTTGACCCACATCCTCTCGGCTTCCTTTTCAAGATCTGGAGCTTGTCTCTCGTTCATCTTGCTCACAATCCCAACCAGGCGACCCTGGTCGTATTCCAATATTTTCATTGCCCGCTGCATGACCTCCAAAGTTCTCTCAACGATTTCCAATCGGGCTTCCATATTCCCCTATTGAGCAAAAGATCCACAAACCATAAGGGCACTTTGATGAGATTTTCGGAAAAAACCATGCTTTTGAGTAAGAAAAAGAGCTTTGACACAAGGAGATTTGACTCGGGGAGGAGACCGATTTGACTCGAAGGGTAAGAGTTTTGGGGGAAAGACCTAAGCCATGCATTTTGGGGAATTTGTCAACTTCATTTCTCTTATTTATTTATTATTATTTTTTTTAGGAAAAGCATCTTTATTGAGGGATCTTTCACATGAGCAAACATTAGCTCACAATTTAAAGACATGCTTTGGTTGAGTCTTCTCAAAATGGTTTCTTATTCCTAGATGGTTGGAAAAGATTTCTCTTCTTTTTCGTAACTATTCTAAATCCTGGATCAGTGGAGGCCATCACTACGCCTATAGACCCCTCGTTTTCACCTGTATTGCACACTCTTTAGGATGGACTATCCCGGGCGAGGGTCCTATAGGGCACGCAGCTTCCACCGACCAAAAGAAACGAACCTAAGGTATAGTGCGTCACAAAGTTCCAATGCACGGGCCATTCTTATCATATTTAAGCCCCAGCTAAGGTTAAGATTAACTTAACGCTTTAACGAAATTCCGGCATAACCTCGTTTAACGAGGGGTCTCGGACCTTAGCCTTGGGCTTAAAGATGATTAGGATGGGTCAAGCATTAGAGCTTAATGACGCGGTGTCATCCTATCCTTAATACATGACTTTGGTTAATTATGGTTGGAATTAACGCATAAGTCAAGGACGGGATCAAAGATGACCTTGGTCACACTTGCTTTCACAAGGAGTCGTGACTCGGGCGTTAACTTGGCCATAATTAGCTTTCGGACACGTATTAGGGACGTGATGACGTGGGATAGACCAAAAACCAACCTAGGTCACGGTATTTTTGTGTCACGGACAAGTGTGGTTGACTCAGCTCGGAATGGGAGGTGGAATGGACCCGTGCGCGCGAGAAGGGCACAAGAGCACCAATCAAGCTGCATCGTGGCATCCATCCCGGGTTTAAAGGGTTTTTGTAACGTGCACAAGGTCGAGTGCGCATTGTGTGAAGCCTTCTATGTTCCCTTTTGAGTCAAAATAGAAATTTTCAATGCGTTTTAATATCATGAGCATGAGCAAGAGTATATACAAGACATGGACAAACAATTTAAACAAGTAATTTGCACAAGTAATCAAGCAAAGATATGAACAAGCGAGAGTCAAAATTTTGCACATGGAAAAGGTTGTGCACAACCAAAGGTTTTTTAAACCAAAATTTTACAACAAGAACAACCTTTTGAAAATCATTTGTACAAAAAGGTTGTGAACAACAAAAGAATTTGAGAAACCAAAACTTTTATAAAAAGGGGTAATGCACAATAAGGCTTTGAAAACCCAATTTTATGTCCAAAAGATTTGTGCATTACCAAGCTTTGAAAATTCATTTTTGGCTAAGAAAAAAGGAGATAAATGTGCACAAGTAGAGGCTGTAAATGGAACCTGGACAAGAAGAAGTGCAAGAGGGACCATCAGAATGCTTCTGCCCTGCACAAAATTGTTAACTTGGAGCATTCTGTGGGCCCAGCAAAACCAGCCGTACGGCTAGAGCAGTCGGTCCATTATTTTTTGCAAATTTTCAGCTTCAGATCATCAAGCCCCAGTTCATTGTTTTTCCAGAACAGTTTCACTCACAGAAATCAAAACAAAAACATAAAATACACACAAAAATGCACAAAGTCAATAAACGGGGACGGGAGTTTGACCCACACAAAAGTGTCCCCAAAGCTTCTAAAAAGAAGTTTGAAAACACTTTATTCCCCAGCGGAGTCGCCACTGTGAGGATCCCCCCCAGGGCGAAACGAGTTCGTTCGAGGAAGAAAAGTCAAACACGTGTAACTTCACAAACTTAACGGAGTCGCCACATTTGTTAACTTTTAACCCAACAAATGAAAATGGTTAGAGATTTATGAGTTCGGAGGTCAGGTTACACTTTGGGAAGAACACTAGTTCACCCAAAGTGCCTCAAAAAATGAGTCTCCCTAAGTTTGTTTAAAATTGTGCATGTGTGTGTGTGTGTTTAGAAAACGGGAGAAGCTGACTTTAACAGAAAAAACGGTTAGGATTTTAACAGAAAGGGATTCTTTTGTAAACATTCTGGATTAAAGGGGGACTGAACTGAAACATGTCCCTGGACAAAGTAGCCGTACGGCTAAAGGGGGTCTTCCTGGGAATTTTAGCAGATTTCCAGGAATCAGTCCAGTTCCATACAGAAACAGAGCATTCTGCCTGAAACTGGACTGTTTTGATCATTTCCAGCCATTCTTTTGTAACAAAACACAAATTAAATCATCTCTATGTCATTAATCACTAGATTAGACACCAAAACAAGAATTTTGGATGTGATTAAGACAATCATTGGGGAATTATTGAGAAAAGGTGATGAAAGTGGCCTTTGAGCCAAGATGGCCATTTTGATGAGCAAAGATACAAACTTTACCATCAAAATGTGATCTTCATCAAGATTAAACCTTTAGGGACAACAAAATGACATAAATATTGAATCTTTATGATCCAAATGTGGGATTTTTAGACTAAATCAAGGTTGGGATGACAAAGATTGGAACTTTATCACCCAACATGATCATCATGGCCAAATATGAACAATATTGACATAAAGATGTATGCTTTCACCATAAAAATGAATCATCAAGCTATTTAGAGACAAGAAATTAACAAATCATGATCTTCTTTAGGTTTTACCCCTTTTCACATACTTGGATGTGAGGGCACCTTGAATCATTTCATGATTTGGTTCCAAGATACATATAACAAGAATATAAGGTGCTTGAAAGGACAAGACTTGCAATATAAAGGTGCTTGGCAAGGGCAAGACTTGCAATATAAAGGTGCTTGACAAGGGCAAGTCTTGAAATGCAAGTAAATAAACAATATAAAGGTGCTTGACAAGGGCAAGACTTGCAATATAAAGGTGGGCAAGGCTTGAAATGCAAGTAAATAAACAACATAAATAAGAACAAAAGAGTTTGAGATGGAGAGAAGATGGGGAGAAGGAGGCTTCACCTATGGTGGTTATGGCCTATCTTCCTCTCTTTTCACTCAAGTATTTGGTGGTGTTTCACTCAGGCTGTATTTCTGCAGAGTTTCACCTACAAAACTATGTTTCTCCCCCCCCCTGAAATGATCAGCAAGGGTCTCAATTTATAGGGACTGAAGGTGCCTAAACCAGCCGTACGGCTAAGCCCTTCCCGCGTCCAAACCATCCGTACGGCTCAGCATGGCGAGCTTCTGGATTTTTCCAAGTTTAATTCCAGAGCAGTCCTGGAATTTTAAGTTTATCTTAGTGAGGTCCCAGCCTATCAGTTTATCCCTGAATGGTGCTAAGTTCCTCTAAGTTGGTCGATTTTAGATTGGGGTACTTACACATACCACAACTCTTAAAATTCTGCTACAACATTATTCTTTAATCGTTGTAAGCCTTGAATCGCCGAGAGCGAATCTGCATTGATGTCGTTTTTGTTACCGTCTTTGCTACCAGCTATATCTGAATCTAACCATCTTCTGATGCTAACTAACGCAACGGAACTATCAACAAAATGAATAATCTATCGGAGAGATTATCGACCTAAACCAATAATGTTGTTAGGATTTGAACAAGCCAAATGTTTCTAGGGTTGTTTAAACCACAACATGCGAAAGCAATCTTAATTTCATTTAATCAAAGTAAGTGATACAAAATCCCTAACAAAATTATTTATAGTACTAATTAAGACCCTAGAAAGAAATAAAACCCTAATGATTTAATTAAAATCTTATCGACGAAATTACCCCTAGTCAAATAATAAAGAAAATATTAAAAGCCTCAACTAATCTTCGTCCTAGCATCACAGCCGCGAAACCCTACAATCTTTCGCAGGACGGGTCTAATTGTGCACAGACATGTCTATTGAGCCAAACGCCGCAACTCTCTTTCCAGGCGACGTACGTACGTGCCTATCTTCAAGCACGTACATGCCAAACATGTTGAGTGTTGCTCATCCTCCGATCTGCTCACCCCCTCATACTACATCAGTTATGGTAATATAAGTTGACTTTTTTACCTTTCAAAAGAATTACATTTTCTTTTTGATCTTTGGGTGTTTTAAAGTTGGTAACAGATTGGGGGCAATTCAATTATTAAAAAAGCTCTTTAGTTTCTTCATCAATTTGGTTAGCTTTCATCCATGACCGTCAAAAATTGCTCTATATCACCACAAATCTCTCTCTCTCTCTCTCTCTCTCTCTATATATATATATATATATATACTCCCTCCGTTCGGGGTAAGTTGCAACATGGAAAGAAGCACAAAAATTAAGAAAGAAGAATAATGAGTGGTTGGGAGGAAAAGAGAAAATGAGTGGTTGGGAGGAAGAGAGAGAATGAGTGGAGGATTATAAAAGTAATAAAGAGTTTTCTTATTTGGCATTGTTGCAATTTAAGTGGAATGCTCAAAATGGCAAATTGTTGCAACTTACCCGGAAGGGAGAGAGTATATATATATATATATATATATATATATAAAGTTGGTGAGGAGAGCCACTGTTTAAAAAACGTTGTTGTAGACATTTGGCAACGTTTTCAGAAACGTTGTCTTAGGCGACGTTGTAATAGGTCCAAAGCTAAGACAACGTTTTTTAAATGTTGTAACATACGTTGTTGAAAATGAAATTCTTTTAACCACGTTGGTACTAAAACGTTGTGATGTCTTTTTTACAAAGCATAGTAAACATTGTAGTACTACTTTACCACGTTTTGCTTAAAGGTTGTTATATCTTTGCAACGTTTACGTAAAACGTTGTAGTATATGTTGTAATACAACGTTTTTAATAAAAAAAAATTGTGAATATTGAGTTTTTTTTAAAAAAAATAATAATAATTTTGTTCCAGATCTTTCCCCAAACAAATTTCACTGTACATACACGCTAGCAACACACAAAATAGCCACAAAACAGACCATTAGCTCATTCACATTAGCAACACAGTACATTGCAACAACAGACAGTTATCTCATTCTGAAATGTCATGAAAAAGTAATAACAAACAGTCAATTGAGTATATTTTAATACTTAAAGATCTTCAAATTAACTTCATCTTCATGAGCGATGACCACCAATTGTGCTTTATTCTGTAATCAAATGTTAAACAATTAATACTTGGGAGAATAAGTGTTAGAAATCTTGGGGTTTAGGGTAATTGATAATCCTGGATATTGATTGAATCGTGTACAATCCACTATCCGAGTAAAGTATTTCGACCCTTTAAGCCTAGGTTTCATGAAATCTTCACTGGGATAAGACAATCAAAACAATCTGTATCTTAGGCCAAGAAAACAGATCAGAAACTTAGACTATCATTAGGGTTTTTCGTAGAAGAAACATGAGACCAAAATCTGTTTTATAAACAGATGGGAAGAGGGATCAGATATGACTGTTGGCATCAAACAGTCATACCTGTTAGCCAACAGTAGTGTCCTTTGCGGGAAAAACTGGCGGGAATTAATTGGAGTACCAATTAATTCCCCCAAGGGGCACAGCCCCCTTGACCCCTGCTTCTTTATCGTGGTCGAAAACATATTGACTCAAAATGATTGTGTACTCCACACTTTCCCTTACTCATATCCGAGCCTAATATGAGATCGCATTAGTCTCTAGTAAATCCAATTACATAAAATCGTTGATGACACTAAAATCACCAACAATAAGTAATTTGGAGAATAAGTACACGGCATCTGAAATATTCATTGAAGAGAAACAAGGCAATACCTATTCATGAGGTAGGTGACATGGTTCAACCCATACTTTATCTCAATGGGCTTCTTGAGATGGTATGCTTGCAAACACGAGAACAATATGAGTCCTTATCTGTGACTAGAATGCAAACATATTGTGGCAACCAATATCAGTTATTATAGGTAGATGACCATCAATTGTGCTTTCCCCTGTAAGAAACAATTCTCGGGTTTTCAAAGCTGGAAACTTCTTGTGCCACCTCAGCAAGAATATGTATGTATCCATGGCTGCAAAAAAAAAAAAAAAAAAAAAACTTAAGTAAACTCATTCTCGTACAATCTCAACAAGTGGACAAATTGCATTATGGTGGGGGTTTGAGCTATCTGTTTTAGCATCTCCAGTAGTATAATCTGAGCTTGTATTAGAGTATGACCATCCTACTCCAGCTGGGGACTCAACAAATAGCATATTCGATGCAACAAAAAAATGCAAAAAATTTGTAATGCAATATCAGTTATTACAATCAAGTCCCTGCAAGCAATATTACATAAAGATTCCAAGTTACTCAACGTAATGCATATATTCATTTATGGTATTTGGGCATACCTTTGTTCCATGATTTGGAAATCGTTCTAAGGCCTCGTCCATCCCCTCTAGGAAAGAATGAACCTAACTCTTTGAATCCACCCCCACCAATTAATGAACAACCGGGACCTGAAAACACAAGACGGAATTATTAAACTTTATCCATGGTTCAACATTCATGAATCATGAGTGAGATACAACATAACCAGCATACTGAGATACAACATTACCAGCATACTGCCTGAACTCTACTTTTGGTTGTCCTGGAAACTTCACCCCGAGATCCTCCTCTGGGAACCCGCTAATAATTCTACCACCAGGCCAACACCACCACGACCCATCTCTAAAAAAATACAGAAACAAACAAGTAATTATAGCTAAATTCAAGATAGACAAGAGATGTAAATTTGTTGTACTGCAGGAGCTTATATATATATTTATTGTGTATCTAGTTGTAGGAAAGGGTATATTGTAGTTGGAAGGCTTTGTTGGGATGGATCAACATATTCAAATAAAAAATTGCTAATAACCTGTACGGTCGCACAGCGAAATAAACTTATAGTATATCGTATCTGCCATCTGCCAGTAACTGAGACTTAAACTAAATAAACTTGTAGACTGCATATGCATCAGCTCAAGCTCAAACAAGCTCTCTACAATGGTTGCAAGGAAACTGGAAGTCAGGAAATGGGAGATAAAGACTAATACTGATTGGATGTCTAACAACATCTCAAAGTTTGGACCACTGTTCTTATATTGCATTGGGAGATATTATTACGATGTGAAATGTATTCTGTACTCTAATCAAACTCGCAGCATTAACCTGATAAAGAAAAAGACTTGAATCAGACAAAAACTTCCAGAATGATGAACAGGTTATAGACATATCAAAATAGTAAACAAAATAATAATAATAATAATGTTAATTACTGTGTGAATTTGAGTTATACCTGGTAAAACTTTCAATATTCTTTTCCTTCCCTCTCCTCTTTTATCTGGGCTTGGGACCGGCAATGCAATATTTTATATAGCAATTACATTGGCATTAGGTTGATTAATGCCAACAATATTAGACAAACAGTCCATTCATTTATTTGACTTATATTTATACACCACTCTGTGAAATTTCTCTCTAATGGATATATTAAGGCATTAGGTAGATTAAATGGACAACAAAGCTTTTTAAAAGAAAATGTTTGAGCAATAATAATACTCCCTCCATCTCAAAACACCTTACACCATTTTGAGAATGCACAAGAATTAAGGAGGGGTATATATTCAAAAGTTATGTGAGTGAGAACGAGGTTGTGAGTATGATAAGTTGAGTGGGGTTTACAAGTGGGACCCAAAATTAAGTGTGTGAGTATGACAAGTGGGGTAGGGAGATTAGAAAAATAATAAAATTTGATCATTTTTTGAAAGGGGACTTACAAATGGGACACTCAAAAAGAAAATGAAAATTAGTGCAAGGTGTTTGGGACGGAGGGAGTATCTAATTTCAGAAAATATCTGAACAAGAAATCATATAACAGTTAAAATTTTGCGGTATATCCGTCAATATTCAATTCAGATAAAGCGGATTCAAAGCTACTCAGCCACTAGAAAATAAATGGGTAAAAGTGGAGAGAAAATAGAAACAGTCTATACCCATTCGTGGCCAGCACATAGATCCCAAAATAATTAAAAGATTTAGTTAAACTAACCATAAAGTTTTACAGTAATATGTGGTTTGCCACATTTCATGCCTTAACATTCTTGTGTTTTCACCCATCCCCTGCTACTATTTAATAACTACCGACCTTGATCATAATCGACTTTCGTTCAATATATTTTTTACTTTAAGAAGGCATAGTGACTTGTTTACAGGGTATTGCACTGGGCGCATGTACTGAATCTTGTTTTCTTAGATCAGCAATGTTACAAATCCTTGGGCAGAAACCGAATCAATGAGCTATTAGAAGTTACAAATCCTTGCAGATTTCAATATCCCAAAAATTCTAAGTCACTTAAAAAATTTCAAGCCTGTAACAAAATGAAAATTCACAAATATTAACTAACTAAATACACAACTACTCTAATAACATAACAATTAAAAAGAGGACGATATAAAGGGAATATAGTTGAATTGTAGAAAGAGAGAAAAATTACCCACCACTTACTGTACTAACCAAATCCTCTTTGATTTCAAACGACCTTCAACCTCGATCGAGCCTCAATTCAGCCTTTAACCTAGTTACCAAAGACGCATCTGCCCAATAAACACGAATTATCAAGAGAAAAGTGTGTGTACGGTAATCAAAGACTAATTTTGAGATAAATGGAAATCCCTAATTTTTGAAATTTGACTATAAAAATGGTGAACAAGAGAGAGAAAATCACCACAGGAGGAAGATATTCTTGGGGAACTTTCAGTCGCTGGTGTCTAATAAGAAGAAATCGTTGCAGTCGCCGCCCAAGAAGAAATCTACTCGCCGCCGTCGAAGAGAAAGAGATGGCTCCGAGAACCATTCTTTGGGTTGTTTTATAAAAGTGAGAGTGGTATGCATAAGGAAAGGGTTTGGAAGGTTTTTTAAGTAGAGGGATTTCATTTTTTTTAACTCTTTTTTTCTTTTTTTTTTAATTGCAATTAAAAGTTTCCTTTATGTTGAATTGCTTAGGCGCGAAAACGAATTGGGTTCACGCAGGATAATTTATTATTTTTGGGTAGTTTTCCACAACATTAAAAAAACGTTGTTGTACAAAAGTCTTTGCAACGTTTAAATTGAAGGTTGTACTAGAACAAATAAGACAACGTTTGCTGATAAAACGTTGTCAAATTTTACAACGTTTAAGTTTAAAACGTTGTCATACACAGCTAGTCACAACATTTTCGTTATAAACGTTGTCGTACACGTTTATCCACAATGTTTATTACTAAAACGTTGTAATATATGGGAATCCACAACGTTTCTAGGAAAACGTTAACTACCCATTTTGAGCTAAGGTGTTTTGTAGTGAGCTAAGGTGTTGCCATGTGGACAAGTCATGGAAGAAGCTTGAATTTGGTAATGCCACATCAACACTACTCTCTTAAATAAGTGACTTTTCATTTTTTTTTTCCTATTAGCTAATAGTATTAGCTAATAATATTAGTTACTATATATCGTAACTATTATAGTTAATTATAATAATAAGTATTACTAATAATAGTAATACTTAACTATAGTACTTAACCACTATAGTTAACTATTACTTACTAATAATAGTAATAATTACTATATAGGGTAACTATTATAGTTAACTATAATAATAAGTATTACTAATAATAGTAATACTTAATTATAGTACTTAACCAATAGTTAACTATTACTAATAATAATTACTTTATATAGTAATTAATATAATTAGTTAATATTGTTAAACAAATAACAATTGACTATTAATAGTAAACTATCATTATAATTAACATTTATATTTAACTATTATAATTAAATAAACTAAAAAGTACTATTAATAGTATTAGTATTAGTTAATCATAATAGTTACTATATATATTAGTTATTACTATTAATAGTATTATTAGCTAATCATAATAGTTACTATATAAGTTAACTATTATTATTAATAGTATTAGTTAATCATTATACAATAAATGTTAATATTTAATATTAATAGTACTCGATATTGTCACGACCCGAAAACCCGTCTCTATTTTCTTAGTAATAAATGATTATTTATTTATTTAATTGCTTAATTATTTATTTAATTATTTATTTATTAAAATATTTATGTGTGCATTTTATGTTTCATAATATTTCCGTGCCTAGCATTTAAATTGTTATTTGTTCTAGTGTAGTGTTTGTGTCTTAGTTGTTAGTAGGGAGTATAATAGTTGAGTTAGTAAGTGGAGGAAGGGGTCTAAGTGTAAGTTTTGAAAATAATCCATCATCTCCCTACTCCCTCTCTTCTCCCTCACCTCACACTCCCATTCCCAGCCTACTCTCTCTCTCTCCAAGAAAAGGGTAAGTTTTTCCTCTCCCTTCTCTCTTCATTTTCATCCTCTTCCTCTCATCTTTTCTTATTACTCATTTTATGAAATGTGTTTAGATCGTCGATAGAATCGTAGGAAGCTAAAAATATTCGAATTCCGTCATCTTTCATAAATTCAGGTAAGTTGCTTTTCCCCCATTTATATGCTAAAATTGTTCATCTCCATTTTGTATGATGATATATGAAGCTTTGAAGTGGTTATTTGATGATTTGTGAAGGTTTAGAATTTATTTGGAATTTATTGTTATTTTGGGTGATTTTTGTGATAAATCAAATGTGGGGATTGAAATCTTGTTTGGGGCTAATAGATGATGTTGTTTTGGTCCCTCTTAAGCTTAAATGTTGTTTGGGTACCTTGTTGATCTTGTGATAAGTGTTGATTTTTGGTTGATTTGAGAAATGGTGAGAAACTTTGGTAAACCCAGCTGAAATCCCTCCCAGCCCGTCGACCGAGCGCCCGCCCGGGTTGGGCCAGGCGCCCGTCCACCTAGCTTTTCCTGCGGCCAGACCTTCTGGTCAAATAAGCGCCCGCCTGCCCCCTTGCAAGCGCCCGCCCGCCCCCCTGTTCTGGAAAATCTGTCTTTTTGCTTGGTTAAGACTAAGTGGCTTTCCTAGTTTAGGTTTTATTATTCAAATTAACCTAAGTTAACATCGTGGAACACTTTATTAATTGGAATTTGTTCTTTTATGAATAAATATGTTATGGAATTTGATTAAGTATCGTTTTAGGAATGTGGGCCATCTTTGATGTGTTGTTTGGATTGGTTTACCTTTGTGGTGATTTATTTGGAATGGTTCCCTACTTTGGAATCATTAGTTGTTTATTTAAGCTAGTATTTATTACTTAGCATTTATTTGAAAGTCCAGCTGGTTATTTGTGTTCGAGTCAGGCAATGGATAATGCTATAATGGCTCAAGCCAAGTCCAGTATAGCATCGCCCATTGGTCCTTCTTTCCCCATCCAGATTGGCCTTGGATGGGATGAGCTAGCTCCTTTTGTGAGTATTCTAGCTAGACGTTTTGGAGCATGACTTTGTGGCATGGCTCCCGCCCTTTGTGGCACGTTACTTTGTTATTGGTTCCGGTACCGGGGGTATTCTCTTCAGATTTTATGCTACTATGAAGATGTTGATTGGGTTGATTGTTGAAGCTGCGCAGCTACCTTTATTTGGTTCTTTCAGTTGGGAAACCTTGGCTAATATCCTTTGTTAATTGTTTATTTCCGCTGCTATCTGTTAAATGATAATTGCTATGTGCTATGTGATTTATTATTGATTATTGCATCATAGCATGTCATGTAGTTGCATTAGTAACTTATTGAGATTTATCTCACCCCCCTTTCTTTTATCTTTGTTTTTCCTTAACCCCCCCCAGGAGGAAAGGATTAGACTCGCTGATCACGAGGAGGACGTCGCGAGAGTTGAGATTTTTGGGCAAGTTGTTATTGGTGGGTTTACATTACATAAATGTGTAACCTTTTTGGGAATAGTTGTACCAAACTTGACGTCATTAGAATTTGTATATTTTATTAGTTTGGGTGTAAGCTTATGGAGCGTACACTAGTTTATATTTTGTTGTTCAAGTTGGATTTCAAAACTTTGGTTATCATCTTTTGGTATAAAAAGGAAATTTTTATCTTCATTATTTTAGAGTTTATTGTTTAAGTCAACGTCCAGCTCGCGTACTCCGGGCCTGCGGGGTCGGGGTCGCGACAGTTGGTATTAGAGCTATGGTTTAGCTCTAAGTATAAGTCTAGGTGGACTAGTATGACCTAGGAGGGTAGTTGTGTTCGGAGTGAGTAACGGTTGATGTTTTATGCAGGTAATTGTTCTCAATGGCTAGAAGAAGAACGGGTGAAAGTTCTAGTGGGGCTCAGAATCAGAATGATCTTCGGGAAGAGAACCGTGCTATGTTCCAAGGCATGTTTGAGGCGGCCATGAAGGCAATTCATGACCAAGGGCCAAGAGAGGATCATGTGGCTCCTCCACGTTACGGGTTGGAGCAATTTCTGAAACTAAAACCAAGAGAGTTCGATGGTGAGCCCGATGTGAAGAAGGCCGAACTATGGGTTGAGTCTATGGAGAAAATTTATGATGTGTTTGGGTGCACGGACGAGGATAGAGTCCGATTCTCGGCTTATAAGCTTGTGGGTGCCGCCGAGCATTGGTGGAAAGGGGTTAAAGCGAGTTGGGATGATACTCACACAATGTATGCGTGGGAATTGTTTGTGCGGAAATTCAAGGAGTATTTCATTCCGGTAGTAGATCAAAACCAAAAAGAGATCGAGCTTCTCAACTTGGAGCAAGGTTTGTTGTCTATAGCTCAGTACTCGGCTGAGTTCACAGAATTAGCCCGGTATTGTGACTATCTTGTGAGGACTGAGGAGCACAAAGCCATGAGGTTCATCCGCGGTTTGAAGACTTCTATCAGGACTCAGCTTATAGCCCAGAGGATTGTGACATTCCAGGATGCGGTAGACCGTGCATACTTAATCGAGCAAGACATTGAGGAACATAAGAAGAAGGTCGAGGTGACTAACACTAGCAAGCAGGGAGGGCAGAGCAAGCCACAAACCCGTTCAGATAACCGAGGTAATTTTGGGGGACAATCTCAGTTCCGAGGGCAACCAATCCCAAGGAACCCGGGCACTACTTCCGGGAACCAAGGGAACCAAAATAGGAGACTCTGTTCATATTGCCAAAGGGAAGGACACTCGGAGGACCGGTGTTGGAAGAAATAAGGGAAATGTATTAACTGTGGGCAGTTGGGGCATTTTGTGAAGGATTGCCCGAGATTCAGAGGTCAACCGACTGGGGTAGGAGCTGGGGCTCCACAGGGTCAGAAAAGGGATGCTACGGGGAAGCCCAAGGTCCAAGGAAGGGTATTTGCCCTGAATCAACAACAAGCTACCGATGATCCTTCTGTTATTGGAGGTATTGTTTCTATATCTAGTGTGAGCACACGTGCGTTAGTAGATCCAGGATCATCGCATTCTTACATATATGTGCAATTTGCTTCTTTGCTAAATGCTGCATTTGAGTCTTTACCTTATGTGCTAGAGGTGTTGACCCCTATAGGAGAATGTTTGGTGACCGACAGAGTATTTCGTGCTTGTGATGTGCTTATATGTGGTCGTGTCTTGTGTGCGGACTTGGTAGTCCTTCCGATTCAAGACTTTGATGTTATTTTGGGTATGGATTGGTTGAGAAAGTTTCATGCTTCTGTTGATTGTCGTAAGAAAGTTGTTACTTTTTCTATTCCCAATATGCCTAAGTTTGTTTTTGAGGCTAGTCCTTTGAGTAGAAATATTCGTATCATTTCTTATGTGAAAGCTACGAGATTTTTGCATCGTGGATGTGAGGGGTACTTGGCTAGTGTGCTTGATACTAGGAAAGAATCCCCTAGTTTGGAGAGTGTTCGGGTAGTTAGAGAATTTCCCGATGTTTTCTCTTCCGAATATAATATGCCTCCCGATCGTGCAGCTCCGATTTCAAAGGCACCGTATAGGTTGGCTCCCGCAGAGTTGAAGGAACTAAAGGTTCAGTTGCAAGAGTTGCTTGATCGAGGGTTTATCCGCCCTAGTGTTTCCCCGTGGGGAGCACCGGTTTTGTTTGTGCGGAAGAAAGACGGTTCTTTGAGATTGTGTATTGATTACCGAAAGTTGAATCAGGTTACAGTGAAGAACAAGTATCCTCTACCTCACATTGATGATTTATTTGATCAGCTTCAAGGGTCCGTGGTGTTTTCTAAACTTGATTTGAGGAGTGGGTACCATCAGTTGAAGATTCGATCTGAGGATATTCCGAAGACTGCCTTTCGCACCCGCTATGGTCATTACGAGTTCTTGGTTATGCCGTTTGGGTTGACTAACGCGCCTGCCGTATTTATGGATTTGATGAACCGGGTTTTCCATCCTTACCTTGACTCATTCGTGGTGGTCTTCATCGACGACATTCTTGTCTACTCTGAATCTCGAGAGGAGCACGAGCAACACTTGAGGACAGTTTTATCCATTCTTGCGAGGGAGAAGTTGTTTGCGAAGTTTAGTAAATGCGAATTTTGGCTCGAGAAGGTTTCATTTCTGGGTCATGTTATTTCTAAAGATGGGATTTCTGTGGATCCTTCAAAGATAGAAGCCATAGTGGATTGGAAGAGACCCGAGACAGTGACCGAGATCAGAAGTTTTCTGGGTTTAGCCGGGTATTACAGAAGGTTTATAGAAGGGTTTTCGAGGATTGCTACTCCGATGACTCAGTTGACCCGGAAGGATGTACCGTTTGTGTGGGGTGAAAAATGTCAAAATAGCTTTGATGAATTAAAGAAGAGATTAACTACGGCTCCTATTCTTGCGTTACCAAATGGAAATGACGACTTAGTGATTTACAGTGATGCTTCGAAAGAGGGTTTGGGTTGTGTTTTGATGCAGAATGGGAAAGTAATTGCTTATGCTTCGAGGAAGTTGACCCCGAGTGAGCAGAATTACCCTACTCATGATATGGAGTTGGCTGCGATAGTCTTTGCGTTGCATAAGTGGAAGCATTACCTATATAGAGCGAAGTTTGAGATTTTTACCGATCACAAGAGTTTGAAATACCTCTTCTCTCAAAAGGAATTGAACAACCGGCAGCGTCAATGGATAGAACTTTTGAAAGACTATGATTGTAAGATATCCTATCATCCCCGGAAAGCAAATGTTTTAGCCGATGCGATTAGTAGAAAATCTTATGTGGCTTCGATGATGATTCGTGAATGGAAATTGCTAGAGGATGCTCGAGATTGGCGTCCCCAAGAGTCGAAACGTGGAGCTATTTTTGCGAACCTTAATGTATTTCCCACATTAATTCAACAAATCAAGGATACTCAGAAGGATGACCCAGAGTTGAAGAAGATTATGGATAATGCTCGGGATAGACAATATGTTGACTTCCAGCTTGACTCCGAGGGAGTGTTGACTTACCGTAGCAGATTGTGTGTGCCGGATATCGGTGGGATTAAACAGCGAGTTCTTGATGAGGGTCACAAATCCCGGTATACCATTCATCCCGGGAGTACGAAGATGTATCAGGATTTAAAACAACAATTTTGGTGGATTAACATGAAGAGGGAAATCGCAGAATATGTGTCGAAGTGTTTGACCTGTCAACAAGTTAAAGCAGAGCATCAGAGACCCGCAGGTCTACTTCAGCCTCTTGAGATACCCGAGTGGAAGTGGGAACACATTACGATGGATTTTGTAACCGGACTACCCAGAACTCGAAGGAGGTTCAATGCAGTTTGGGTGATTGTGGACAGGTTGACTAAATCTTCTCATTTTTTACCCATTGACGTTTCCTATTCGATGGAGAAACTTGCGAATTTGTATATTCATGAGATTGTCAGATTACATGGTGTTCCAGTTAGTATTGTGTCAGACAGAGATCCAGGTTTACATCCCGATTTTGGCAAGCGTTACAGAAGGCTTTGGATACCGATTTGAGGTTTAGCACCACATTTCATCCTCAGACTGACGGTCAGTCTGAAAGAACCATTCAGATTCTCGAGGATATGTTACGAGCTTGCACAGTTGACTTTCCAGATTCGTGGGATACCCATCTACCGCTTGCAGAGTTCGCCTACAATAATAGTTATCAGTTGAGTATACAGATGGCACCTTACGAGGCTTTGTATGGGAGAAAGTGTAGATCACCTATTTGTCACGACCCGAAACCCATCTCTATTTTCTTAGTAATAAATGATTATTTATTTATTTAATTGCTTAATTATTTATTTAATTATTTATTTATTTAAATATTTATGTGTACATTTTATGTTTCATAATATTTCCGTGCCTAGCATTTAAATTGTTATTTGTGCTAGTGTAGTGTTTGGGTCTTAGTTGTTAGTAGGGAGTATAATAGTTGAGTTAGTAAGTGGAGGAAGGGGTCTAAGTGTAAGTTTTGAAAATAATCCATCATCTCCCTACTCTCTCTCTTCTCTCTCACCTCACACTCCCATTCCCAGCCTACTCTCTCTCTCTCCAAGAAAAGGGTAAGTTTTTCCTCTCCCTTCTCTCTTCATTTTCATCCTCTTCCTCTCATCTTTTCTTATTACTCATTTTATGAAATGTGTTTAGATCGTCGATAGAATCGTAGGAAGCTAAAAATATTCGAATTCCGTCATCTTTCATAAATTCAGGTAAGTTGCTTTTCCCCCATTTATATGCTAAAATTGTTCATCTCCATTTTGTATGATGATATATGAAGCTTTGAAGTGGTTATTTGATGATTTGTGAAGGTTTAGAATTTATTTGGAATTTATTGTTATTTTGGGTGATTTTTGTGATAAATCAAATGTGGGGATTGAAATCTTGTTTGGGGTTAATAGATGATGTTGTTTTGGTCCCTCTTAAGCTTAAATGTTGTTTGGGTACCTTGTTGATCTTGTGAGAAGTGTTGATTTTTGGTTGATTTGAGAAATGGTGAGAAACTTTGATAAACCCAGCTGAAATCCCTCCCAGCCCGTCGACCGAGCGCCCGCCCGGGTTGGGCCAGGCTCCCGCCCACCTAGCGTTTCCTGCGGCCAGACCTTCTGGTCAAATAAGCGCCCGCCTGCCCCCTTGCAAGCGCCCGCCCGCCCCCCTGTTCTGGAAAATCTGTCTTTTTGCTTGTTTAAGACTAAGTGGCTTTCCTAGTTTAGGTTTTATTATTCAAATTAACCTAAGTTAACATCGTGGGACACTTTATTAATTGGAATTTGTTCTTTTATGAATAAATATGTTATGGAATTTGATTAAGTATCGTTTTAGGAATGTGGGCCATCTTTGATGTGTTGTTTGGATTGGTTTACCTTTGTGGTGATTTATTTGGAATGGTTCCCTACTTTGGAATCATTAGTTGTTTATTTAAGCTAGTATTTATTACTTAGCATTTATTTGAAAGTCCAGCTGGTTATTTGTGTTCGAGTCAGGCAATGGATAATGCTATAATGGCTCAAGCCAAGTCCAGTATAGCATCGCCCATTGGTCCTTCTTTCCCCGTCCAGATTGGCCTTGGATGGGATAAGCTAGCTCCTTTTGTGAGTATTCTAGCTAGACGTTTTGGAGCATGACTTTGTGCCATGGCTCCCGCCCTTTGTGGCACGTTACTTTGTTATTGGTTCCGGTACCGGGGGTATTCTCTTCAGCTTTTATGCTACTATGAAGATGCTGATTGGGTTGATTGTTGAAGCTGTGCAGCGACCTTTAGTTGGTTCTTTCAGTTGGGAAACCTTGGCTAATATCCTTTGTTAATTGTTTATTTCCGCTGCTATCTGTTAAATGATAATTGCTATGTGCTATGTGATTTATTATTGATTATTGCATCATAGCATGTCATGTAGTTGCATTAGTAACTTATTGAGATTTATCTCACCCCCTTTCTTTTATCTTTGTTTTTCCTTAACCCCCCCCAGGAGGAAAGGATTAGACTCGCTGATCACGAGGAGGACGTCGCGAGGGTTGAGCTTTTTGGGCAAGTTGTTATTGGTGGGTTTACATTACATAAATGTGTAACCTTTTTGGGAATAGTTGTACCAAACTTGACGTCATTAGAATTTGTATATTTTATTATTTTTGGTGTAAGCTTATGGAGCGTACACTAGTTTATATTTTGTTGTTCAAGTTGGATTTCAAAACTTTGGTTATCATCTTTTGGTATAAAAAGGAAATTTTTATCTTCATTATTTTAGAGTTTATTGTTTAAGGCGACGTCCAGCTCGCGTACTCCGGGCCCGCGGGGTCGGGGTCGCGACAGATATGTTCGAGAGTAAGAGTCCTACTTTCTATTTTTGTACGTCCCACTAAAAGTCTATTTCCTAAAAGGACAAATGATGAGAAAGAATGAATAGTATTTTGGACAATTATACCCTCAACACACTTGCAATGTTTACCAATTTTCTATTATGTCTTTAATAACTGTGCACAAACAAGGTAGGACTCTTACTCTAGGGCGTAGGGAGAATTAATTAATTATAATAGTTAATATATAGGTTAATTATAACTATTAGTATTATTAGTGAATAATAATAGTTATTATATATGCTAATAAGTACAATTAATAATATTAGTTAATTATAATAATTATTTTAATTATTACTAAAAAATTAACACAATTTTCCTAAATTTATAAGCAAACATTTTAATTCATTTACAATATAGTTATATTAAAAAAATTATTATGTTACATTACTAAATAAAATCATAAAAAACAAAATACGAAAAAATAGTAAATTAGTTTCCCGTGCAAAGCACGGGTTACCCACTAGTTGTAAACACGTTGAATGAGATTGCCAAATTAATACATTAGGATTCACATTGCAGTTTCGATAAAACTCTAGTACAGTAATGTGCTATTAGCCCAAACCAACAAATACAAACTTAGTTTTTACCCACTTGCAACACTGTTTCGTTTTGGACAATTACATCCTCAACTTACTTACAACTTACAATTTTACCTATTTTTTTATTGTTAATTTAATAAAAATAATAAATCTAAAATAAAACTCTTACTTTGAGATTGAGGGAGTAGTATATTAAATTAACATCTATACATATACAAGCCACCTCATCTCAGAAAGAAAAAATAAAATCCCCTGAAGATCTCTTGTAGCTTCTACCCTTTACATCTCTCATGGAGTTAATAGTTTTGTCAACTTTGATATTGTCACGAAATCCCCTAACTTGTTTTGATTTTAAATTAGTCTCAAGTATCATAGCTAAGCAAGTGATTGTTTGACTTCTCACTAACTTGTGTATTGTAATGAATAGCCTCCAGGGTTGACATTATAATCTTTCTCATTGACTTTAGTTAACTTCATCTGATCCCCCTTAACACTGACCAATTTCTTTTATAAATCATTTTTCAGAATGTACTCCCTCAGCCGTTTGAGGGACATTCGATAATCTAGACATAAAATAAAATAAATTTATCGTATGGTAGCAAATAGAGCAAATGCTAGGGGTAAAAACAAACTCCACAAAATTTTGAGTACAAACATATTGTCAATGTTTGATTAGTTGATTAATTAATTAAGAGTAGAGCTTAAAAACACAAGCACAAATTATGTGTTTGTGATTCAAATTTTGTTGAACCTTTTTTGTGACTTTAGTATTACTCATATAATACAAGTATCCTCATTATTGTTACTATTGTTGTTGTTTTTATTATTATTATTATTATTATTATTATTGTTGTTGTTGTTGTTGTTATTGTTGTTGTTATTGTTGTTGTTGCTGTTGTTGTTGCTGTTGCTGTTGCTGTTGCTGTTGCTGTTGCTGTTGCTGTTGCTGTTATTATATTAAATTAGTACCCAGCTTGAAAAATGAGTTAATTATGTGTCCCGAAATATGCAAGGGCTTTATAAGAATTTAAAACCTAAGAAAGACTTAAAAAAAAGATTTTCTTAAAAGCTAAAATCAGTAAACAAGGAATCCTGATCAGAGTTGTTATTAAGATATACGCAAATATTGGATAAAATAGAGTCCAAACCTGAACAGAGAAGTGACTTGCACGCCAAAAAAACACCTTTGTAGCGTGTCATGCCTTCGCTTGCAATCCTTGCCACGGGGCATGACTCTCCTAAATGGCTATAAGTGTCGGGCGGCAAACGTTGATGGCCTAGAAAACTACAAATAGATCCCTTCCCCTTTAGTTTTTTATATCAATTTTCGCCTAAAAGTTTCTGTAGTCGAAACTGACTAGAAAACTCAATCTAAACCCTTCCAAACTCTCCCCCAAAGCTTGTTCGAATCCTACGAAGATTCTACACAAGCCTTGTCAATATTGGTGTGTTTTAATAGTATTTTCATCATTTTTTGTCATATGTTCATAGTTTTGATCTATTTTGTGCTCTCATAATTACTAGATCTAGGGCTTACTTTACGTTCTTTAATACATGTTAGCCACCAATGATGATCTAGATATTGATAACTTCAAATAGATCTTAGTGTATTATCTACATCTTTTTTATAATGCTTTTTAGTTATAATGTCTCATGATCAATACTCCTCCAATGACAAATGTTGATGAATACCATAGATTGTTTGGGGATAAAAACTGCACTATTTTTTCAACATGATGGAGAGTTCTGCTTGCCTTGAATCATCCTGAAGACTTCTGCTTGTCTTAAGAACATCCTGCATCCTGAACCTACAAGTTGCCGTTATATGATTTACATGTATCTTTACTTATTAATCGTGTTTTATTTGGATAATGTTTCATCTCCTATTTTTCAGGAACACAAAACAAATAGTGGGACACGACTCACAAAGAACATGTGACCAAATTGAGACTCAAAGACCAAGTCAAAGGATGACTCTTATCAAACGGGAATAGACTAACTAACTGTCCGAGAATCAATGACTCATCATCCTCACTAGTTTGTGATTTATTTAGTATAAATAGTACACATCGGTTGTAATGCACACACACACTTTTTGAGATCTACTTAGCTCATATTTTTGCTCCTTGTACCCTTTATCACCATTACTAATAAAATATCATCTTTGAGGTTTTATGCCGGCGAACAAGTTGTTCAAGGGCTTTCCTCGGTAATTATCGTGTCTTTAATTTCTTGGATTCTTTACAATTTCATTCCATTGTACCCGATTCCATTTCACAAAGTTAGATTATAAAATTTGACCAAAACAATTTGGCGCCGTCTGTGGGAAACTTTGGTCTTATAATTGTCAAAGGAATTCGAGATGTCGACTGCATTGTCTTCAACCATGACATCAGTTGGTTTGATGGCAACTGTGGAGACAATCCCAGCCTCATCAGCCGTGATATCTTCAACTCAGAGCATTGGAGGTGTCTCAAGACCAATCCAGATTCAGGATGGATCATCCACTGCCGCAAATCAAGAGATCCCTATTGACATCACTTCCAACTTGACGTCTATGCTGCGTGAAGTGAGGAACCAGATTCAAGTTCAGAATGATACCTCCACCATGCTGATGAATCAAGTTTCCAGGTTGCAGCGCGAGGTGACTTCTCTTCAAGGTGGTACATGGGCGGTGCAGCAGACCAGCTTGCCTAGCATTTTCCAGTCTGTTGCTCCAACTGCACCTTCCAATATGTACTCTCCATATCAACCCAGAAGGCTTACTTTCGGGAGTGATATTTCTGGATCATCTGGATTTGGTGGGATCACGCCAACTACCAACCTGACCACCAACAGCACGATAGTCAATCCTGAAACTATTACTCCAACCTCAGCAACATTTGTGACTCCTACTTCGATGGCGACAGGGAGTCTTAACCCTTAATTTGAATTCGATTATCTTAATAATTGTCAATTTGCTACTGCTAACAATGATGCAGGTAGCTTGCTTAGCCGTCAAATGCAGGAGTTGAAAGAATTAGTCATGAGTGTACCAGGGATGACTATGCCACACAACCAGGCGTCTCCAACATGTTACAATGAATCTCGCTTCGCTCCAGCCATAGCCAACGTGGTCATACCAAAGAAGTTCAGTCCACCCCACATGAAGCAATATGATAGGACAACGGACCCAGCTGAACATGTTGCATTGTATTAGGAGAAGATGGATGTGGTCCACATTCTACCCCAGTTCAAGGAAGCATGCTTTTTCAGGGGTTTTGGTTCAACTCTTACAAGGGCAGCTTTGAGATGGCTCATTAGCCAACCTTTGGGTTCCATTGGATCATATGCGAGAAACTGACAAGTGATCTATACAGGGTGGTCCAGCAACCTGACGAGCCACTTAAAGACTACCTGAGCAGGTTCAATAGGGAGGCGGTGAACATCTCTAACCTAGACACTGTAACTGCAATTGAAGCCTTCATGATGGGACTCAAGAAGGACTCTCCTTATTATGATGACCTAGTGATGACACCATGCAAGAGGCTGGATGAGATCAGAACCAGAGCTTCCAAATTCATCAGGCTGGAAGAAGACATGTTGCTCCAAGATAAAGCAACCAAGAAGAATGCGACCCCAGAACATTCTAGTGGCAGAACAGATTCATCCCATTCTGGTGGCAAGATGGAAACATCTCATGCCAGATCTAATAGGGGCAAACCCTACTCTAAACCTGACTTTTCTAGAATTCATGTTGTTGATGATAATGATGAGGATGATGATTCTTCCTATCCTAGAATTGATGACTATTGTTTCTCTGTTGATATTGCAGGATTGATCAATGCCATGGACAACCTGGGTGAGAAAGCAAGATGGCCCAAGAAGGCAGACAAGCCTTTGATTTGGAAAGACAAGTCCAAGTGGTGCGCCTATCATCAATACTTTGGGCACACTACTGAGAATTGTATTGCACTCAGGAAGGAGATCAGCTACTTGTTGTCCAAAGGTCTCCTCAAAGAACTACTTGGTAGAAGGCGTGGACGCACTGAAGATCGTGATGGCGACCAGGAGAAACAACTTGAGAATCCACCACCTCATCCACCTCCAACCAGAGTGGTCAACATGATCAGTGGCGGCTCAGATATCTGTAGTACGACCTATTCAGCAGCCAAGCGTCGTGCTGCAGATGCAAAGGAGGACAGGTCCTATTTGCCTTCAAGATTTGTCAACAAGGCGAAGGGGCAGGAAATCTCTTTTGATGAGGATGATAGGGTCAGCATCCAGGATCCACATCATGATGCCTTGGTAGTGAGCCTTCAAGTTGCAAACTGTTTGGTGAGACGCATCTTGATTGATAATGGAAGTTCAGTTAACATCGTGACAACTGATGGTTTGAAAGGAATGGGCATCCCACTTGAGAATGTGACTAAGAATTCATCTGTCTTGGTTGGATTCAGTGGTGAGACAAAGCACACGTTTGGGGAGATTACTTTCCCAGTATATGTTGAAGGGATTAATTCTATGGAGAAGTTCTGTGTGATAGAATGTCAGTCATCTTATAACATCATCCTGGGCAGGCCATGGATTCATAACGTGAAAGCTCTACCTTCAACTTACCATCAGTGCCTCAAGTTGCCAACACCTTGGGTAGTGGTCAAGGTGTCAGGAGATCAGCAGACTGCTAAGGAATGTTACAAGGTGTCCATAAAGGCAGCAAGCAGTCCTAGGCAAGCATAGCAATTACAGAGAAAGGCACGGGATGTACTTGAAGCTGCAGAGTTTGATATTAAGGAGGTACAACTTGATCCTTCTAATCCCGATGTCAAGTTTCTTATAGGCACAGACTTACCTCCTGATATAGAAGGAGAGATCATTGAGTTTCTGAGGAGCAGGATGAAGTGCTTTGCTTGGAAGCATGAAGATATGACTGGAATCAGCAAGGATGTTATCACCCACAAATTGAACATTGACCCAAATGCCAAGCCTGTCTACCAGAAAAGAAGGAAATTTGCTCATGAACGCAATCAGATTATCAGAGAAGAAGTAGAGAGGTTGCTAAAGTCCAAGATGATCAGAGAGGTTGACTATCCTAAATGGTTGGCCAACGTGGTGGTTGTAGAGAAGAAGAATGGGAAATGGCGAGTCTGTGTGGACTTTACAGACTTGAATAAGGCGTGCCCTAAGGATCCGTTTCCCTTGTCTCACATTGATGCCCTAGTTGATGCAACAGTTGGCCATGAGGTCTTGACGTTTATGGATGCTTCTTCAGGATTTCAACAGATTCAGATGGAACCTTCAGATCAGGAAGACACGGCGTTCATTACTCCAGATGGTATATATTGCTTTATTTCCATGCCTTTTGGATTGAGGAATGCAGGGGCAACCTACCAGAGACTAGTCAACATGATGTTCAAGAACCAGCTTGGAAAGACTATGGAAGTATACATTGACGACATGGTGGTGAAGTCTAAGTGTATTGAAGATCATGCTCGAGATCTAAAGGAAGCTTTTGACATCCTGGAGGAATTCAACATGAAGCTGAACCCATCAAAATGCAACTTTGGTGTTAAGGCTGGAAAGTTCCTTGGCTACATGGTGACCAAGAGGGGCATTGAAGCAAGTCCAGAACAGATCAAAGCCATCATCAACTTAGAGTCTCCAAAGAGTATTAAAGAAGTACAGAGGCTCACAGGCAAAGTTGCTGCTCTAACCAGGTTCATCTCCAAGTCGTCTGACAAATGCAAGTTGTTCTATGACGTGCTGAGGAAAAATAAGTTGTTCCAGTGGACAGAAGAACATGAAGCAGCCTTCAACCAGCTTAAAGATTACTTGGGGACTCCACCTCTACTTTCCAAACCAGAAACAGGTGAAGATTTGTACCTGTATCTCTCAGTATCAGAAAATGCAGTCAGCGCAGTCTTGGCGAGAGAACAAGATGGTACACAACTCCCTGTTTATTATGTAAGTAAGTCTCTTTTAGATGCGCAAACCAGGTACTCCCATCTTGAGAAACTTGTTCTTGCTTTAATAACTGCTTCTATTAAGTTGCGCCGTTATTTTGAAGTTCATCCTATTATTGTGAGGGCTAAATATCCTGTCAGGAACGTGATGAGAAAACCTGAGATGTCAGGAAGGATGGCAAAATGGTCTGTGCAACTTAGTACATATGATATTCAGTATGAAGCAAGGACTGCGATCAAGTCACAAGCCCTAGCTGACTTTGTGGCAGATTTCAGTCCCAACCTTCAACCTGAAGTTGAACTCGAAGTCCAACAACTTGAAGGTTCAGACTCTCCTAGATTTTGGACACTTTTTACAGATGGAGCATCAAATACAAGGGGCACAGGTTTGGGCATAGTCTTGAGATCCCCCCAAGGAGAACTGATTCCTCAAGCTATAGCTTGTGAGTTCAAGGCGACCAATAATGAGGCTGAATATGAAGCCCTCATCATGGGTTTGGTTACTGCTTTAAGTTTGAATGTTAAATGTCTCAATGTTTATAGTGATTCCTTGTTGTTGGTTAACCACTTCAATGGATCTTATACAGCAAAGCATAGCAGGATGTCAAGTTATCTGCAGCATGTTAAATCCTTGGCTGGACAATTCGAAGAATTTACTTTCCAACAAATCCCAAGGGATGAGAATAATGAAGCTGACGCATTGGCCAACCTAGGATCAAGTTGCAGGAGCATGTTGAACACTACCATACCTATAATCCACATCCTGCATCCTGCAATTGATCAACCTGGAACAAACCAAGTTGATGACCAACCTGATACATCGATTAGCTTCTCAAATGAAGAGGCATCTTAGACACTGCCCATAATAACATTTCTGCAGGATGGAACAATGCCACAAGGTGTCAAAAATGCAAAAGCTTTCAGGATAAAGGTATCCAAATTTATATTAATCGATAATGTACTATTTCGTAAGTCATTTACAGGTTTGTACATGAGGTGCCTAGAGCCACAACAAGCTGAACAAGTCTTAAGAGAGCTACATGAAGGTGAATGTGGTAATCATTCTGGGGGGAAAGTCGCTATCCTCCAAGGCATTGCGAACAGGATATTATTGGCCAACTATGCGCCAGGATGCAATTAATTATGTTCAGAAATGTGATGCTTGTCAAAGACATAGCAACATCCTGCACCAACCTGCCGAACAACTTCATCCTATACTATCACCTTGGCCCTTCATGCAGTGGGGAATGGACATCGTTGTAAAGTTTCCTAAGGCACCTGGGGGCAAAGTATTTATGTTAGCCTTGACTGATTACTTCTCAAAATGGATCGAAGCTGAAGCCTTCGTCCAAGTTAGAGATAAAGAAGTGATTTCATTCTTGAATAGAAATATCATCAGCAGGTTTGGAGTCCCTTCAAAAATTGTTTGTGATAATGGTTCTCAGTTCATCAGCAAGAAGACCCAAGACTTCTGTACAAGATGGGGAATCAAGCTGATTAATTCTACACCGGTACATCCTCAAGCTAATGGTCAAGCAGAATCAAGCAACAAGTTGATTGTGAACAACTTGAAGAAACGTTTAGATCAGAAGAAAGGAAGATGAGCTGAAGAGTTGCCACTAGTACTATGGGCAGATAGGACAACTCCTAAGAATGCAACCGGCCAAACTCCCTTCTCCTTGGTTGATGGGACTGAAGCTGTAATTCCAGTAGAATTTTCTATCCTAACAGCTAGATATGGTGCTCAGAAAAGTTTTTCAGAACACAAGGGAACTGAATGCAGGCAAACTTGCAGCCAAGTGGGAAGGTCCCTACCTTGTTGATGCAGAAGCTGGTAAAGGTGCATATTGGCTCTCCACCTTGGATGGCATTAGAATACCAAGGAGTTGGAATGCAGTCAATCTTAAAGCTTATTTCATGTAAGTTGTAGCTTGTCCATTCAATTCCAAAGATCAGGTATGATTTATTTGAGCTTTATTTCAATTTTGTTATTTCAAATATTTAATCTTTCTTAAACACTTACTGACTTAAGCATCGGAGGGGTGTTAGCCAAGCTAACACCCACCCCTAACATGTGTTTGTTTTGCAAGGCAATTCAAAATTCCAACACAGGTCAACTTGGTCAATATGTTCAGACGAATTGCCAGAGACAACAACTTGGACTGTTCAAGATGAAATCAGTCAAACTTGCTGACATCATGCTGGATGAAAGCCTAACTTAAACGAATGTTCATGTCGCGACCCCGGACCCCGCGGGCCCCGGGACCGCGAGCTGGACGTCGACTTAAAACAAAACTAAGAAATATCGAAGTTAAAAATTTCATTTGATACCAAAAGGAAATGATCCAAAGTTTTACAAAGCCAAGTTTAAATAAAAACCAAATACAACTATCATAAACTTCCACAAGTTTATGCCCAACAAAATACAAAATACAAATCTTAGTGACGTCATTGATTGGTAAAACTATCCCCAAAAGGTTATACATTTAAATAATGCAAACCAATCAAACAACCTGCCCAAAATCTCAATCCTCTCGACGTCCTCCTCGATCCGCGAATCCTAATCCTTTTCCTCCTGGGGGGGTTAAGGAAAACAATTTGAAACAAGAAACGGGGTGAGAATAAATCTCAGTAAGTTACTAATGCAACTACATGACATGCTAATATGCAATGACCAATAGCAATTAACATAAGACAGATAGCAGCGGAATAATAAGTGACATGCTGTCAAACAGTAACATCCAATAATCAATCATATAAATAAACATATAACAACAAATGAGAGGCTCCCTATCGCCAACCGTCCCATACCGGTTGGAAATAACGACCAGCTCATCAAGCAATACATAAAGCTGAAATAAACACTCATAAGTGGATACATAGCCAAGGTTTCACCCAACTGGAAGAACCAAATAAAGGTCGCTGCGCAGCTTTAATAACCAACCATTCATCATCTTCATAATAGCATGAAAGCTGAAGAGGAATCCCCGGTCAGAAGCGACCAATCAACCCATCAATCAAACAATTCATCTTCATAGTAGCATAAAAGCTGAAGAGAAACCCAGTACCGGAACCAATAACAATGATAAAGTGCCACAAGGGGCGGGAGCCATGCCACAAAGTCATGCTCCAAAACGATTAGCTAGAATACCCACAACGGAGCTAGCTCATCCCAACCAAGGCCAATCTGGATGAGGACAGAAGGACCAATGGGCGATGCTATACTGGACTTGGCTTGTGCCATTATAGCATTATCCATTGCCTGACTCGATACACAAATAACCAGCTGGACTTTCAATTCAATGCTAGGTAATAAATACTAGCTCGATAAACAACCAAAGATTCCAAAGTAGGGAACCATACCAATTAATCACCATAAAGATGTAACGGGTACTCATGAAGAGTTTAACAACAACGATAACAAGAGTTTCTCATGAAGAGCACAACAACGATAAACAGAATTTCTCATAAAGAGCACAACATCATTGATCATTAAAACAAGATGATTCTAAGACAAGGCACGTATCAAATACATCCTAAATATGATACTCACAAGTTACTCATAAAGAGCGCAACCCAAACGGTCGCTCACAAATAGCACAATGACTATTACCAAAGTAATCATAAACATTTACTCAAAAGATATACTAGGACTATGAACTCAACCGTCTCGTCACACCTGGAATTCCAAATAAGAGATCCGAATGAATACAACTTAAGGTTAATCAAACCGTAGGTACCCAATTGCCAATTCACTTTTATCTCCGTGCTTAACGAACCCATTCTAAACACCCCAAACTAATCCAAAAGGTTACACTTATTAGAACATGATCACGAACACATCATAAGATGCCCAAACCTATACTAAATGATCATCACAAAGGTAAGTCAAACCAACAATATCTCAATAAGATGTTCCAAATCCCAATTAACACTTAATTAAATTCAAACACAAACTTGATCACAAAGGACCCAATTCTATCACTAGAGCGTACTACAATGTTCACTAAGGTCAACTAGAAGGACACCCAAGATTTGGACCAAAACGCATTCCTCAATCACAACTTAACCACAAATGTAAATTTTCAGAGATCTGTGCGGCCGCCCAAAATGGACCGTGCGGTCGCCCAAAATCCCTCAGAACAAGAACAAAAGCTTTCAGAAAGGTGCGCGGTCGCCCAGGAGTTTTTGTGCGGTCGCCCAATCTTCCGGATTGCCAGAAATCGGAAGAACAACATGGGTTCTTCCATTTTTATACCCAAAACACATTTCCACCCAAAATCCAACATTCCAACTAGCATACTAATGTACCAAAACAACTTATAAGTCTAAAAAGACTCCTAAAACAACATTTAACAACCAAAATCAAGAATCAAACCCAACATTCAAGTTTTCACCATTTTTGATCAAAACCCAAAATAAATTCCAAACAAATTCAAAACCCAACCAAACTTCAAAGGTAACACATCAATCATCATATAAACGTGATATGAACATTTTAGCGTTAAAATGGGGGAAAAGCAACTTACTTGAATTTTCTCAAAGTTGATGGATTTCGATTCTTTTTTACTCTACGCGATCCTAGCGACGATCTAAACAATGTTCACGTTTTAAGAAATGAATAATAATGGGAGGAAGAAGGAGTAAATGAAGAGAGAAGGAATGAAAGAAAAACTTACCCAAGGATGAGAGAGAGAGAGAGTTGTCTGGGAGAGGAGAATGAAAGAGTGAGGGAGAAGGTGAGGGAGGTGAGGGGAGTAGGGAGGAATAATTCGAAATGTTACACTTAGGCCCCCCCTCTCTCACACTACACACAAATACTACACTCCCTACTAACAATTAAGACCCAACATTCACACTAGCACAAACGACTCAATTAAAATGCTAGGCATAAATATTATAACAATTAAATATTTAAATAAATAATAATTTAAATAAATAATTAAGCAAATAAATAAATAATAATTATTTATTACTAATAAAATAGAGCCTAGATTTCGGGTCGTGACATTCACTCCCCCTTAAAGAAAATTCGACCCGAATTTTAACGAGACTTACCCGAAAGACCAAATAGCTACTGATACGATAGTTCCGCCATTTCTCAAATTCCTCTATTGTCCAACCTAACCCACTACAAGGTAACCTTAAATAATGCTTACGATAACACCACCTCTCGAACCGAATCATTCCATCATTATCTTTGTTACTAATCAAAACTCGTACTCAAACTCAAAGAATCCAAATTATTTCCACACATAATTCTCGAGATATCTCAAGCTCGCCTTATTCATAACCTTAACTACACCGCAAAGGTACTTCCATTTGTAAATCGCATACTTAGTATTATTCCCCGTAATTTCAAAGCATTACCATCTCGAGCTTGATTAGCTTTTAAAATATGAAAGGCTAAAGGAATTCTCCCATCCCCATAATCTTCACCAAAGGCTATATCTCTAAAGGTTCCCACTATAGTGCTCTCGCTCTAGGTAGCACCTTAAACTAGAGGCGTAATATAAACCCAAAATTTTAATACAAAATGTTCACTTAAATCTACTCCATAATATCATCGTCATAAAACTCCAATCCTTGAAAGCCTAAAATAATTACGAATACGCAACAGTCCGAAAATGATCTAAATTTTATCTTCAAGGGATTTCCTCTAGCTCCCTTTTTAGTTAATAATCTGTGCTCATATACCCAAGGAAATCAACAAATCGCAATCCTCAATAGCTAACCCAAGTTAGTCTTTCACGCATACATTTATTAACCTAATGATACTTAGGCTCAATAGTACTACCATCATAATAAACCAATTAGCTAGCAACGTTCCAACTGACCAAATACCAAATCGTAGTATTCTATAATATGCCCATGTATTGATACTCCACTTCCTTCACATACCCTTGATCCAATTCGGGAAACGCCACCAAGAAGGGATTTAGAACCATAGAACCACTATCTAACCAAAATTTCAAAATGCTTTTAACATAGATCGAGAAATTATTACTCTCCCAAAATGTACTTAGTCCTTTCTAACTTAACACGCTTACCACCATTAATGATCATAACTCCTACCACAAACTCATCATCCATAACAAATCGTACACCTCTCCATGCTAATCCATTCCGATACATTCACGGAGATGCACTAAAAGTGACCAAAATTTTCCTCAAGAGATCCTCATTGAATCCTCAACTCCTATAACTCAACCGATACAATATGGATATTGATCTAAATATTAGCATTACAACCTTGTACCATAATACCCCAATTTAACCCAAGTTTCTCCTCAAACACTAGGTACTATTGAGAAGAAAGTAGAAACCTTACAATGATAATTACACCCAACAAATTGACCGAAACTAAATACTCGGATTTCAATTAAGAAAAGATAGGTATAACTCTACCCAGGGAACGGTCTCAAACAATTTTAAGAAATTAGGAATGGAGAATATAACAATCCCTCTACAACAATAGACTAAAGCAATAGTAATATCAAAATCTTGCAATAGCAACATGGCTAATTTAGCAGGTGAGACATAACCATACTTAAGCACATTATAAGCACATAAGATTTCATCAGATACCCTAAACTCCTCCATAGGAGTAGACACCTACAACACATAAGTCAAAGACTCAGAAGAAATAAATGCAACTAATGCACAGAAACACATAAATGCGATGATCCTAAAATGCACGCGCTCGCTCTCACGACGCAAAATAATACCTCCTGAAATTTATCCGTTACCTGGTGAGTGCTGATTGGTCGCAATTACTCTGCCCTAAACCTTAGGGTTCCCCGAAGCATCTCTCTTCTGACCCGGTGAAGTACTGGTTCCTGTTCCTGATGATTGAACCCTAAACCTCGGACAGTCTTTTATGAAGTGACCCAGTTGACCACAATTGATACATTTTCCTTGTTTCTTCCAACACTTATCCTCCAAATGGCCTTCCCTCTGACAGTAAGTGCAAAGCCACCTACCTTGTTTCCCTTGTTTCCCCGAAGTAGTAGCCGGATTCCCTAGCGCGGTTTGTCCCTTAAACTGAGATGGTGCTCCCAAATTACCTCGGTTATCTGAACGGTGATGCGGTTGAGATTTAGCATGGCTTACTTGTTTACCCGCATATGCAACCTCGGTTTTCCTCTTATGCTCCCCTATATCTTGCTCGATCAAGTATGCCCGGTCTACCGCATCCTGAAATGTCACAATCCTCTGGGCTATAAGCTGAGTCCGAATAGAAGTCTTCAAACCCCGGATGAATCTCGTAGCTTTCTGCTCCTCGGTTCGCACAAGATAGTCACAATACCGGGCTAATTCTGTGAACTTAGCCGAGTACTGAGCTATAGACAACAAACCTTGCTCCAGGTTGAGCAGCTCGATCTCCTTTCGGTTTTGATCCACTACCGGAATGAAATGCTCCTTGAACTTTCGCACAAACAATTCCCATGCATACACTGTGTGAGTATTATCCCAACTCGCTTTAACACCCTTCCACCAATGCTCGGCGGCACCCACAAGTTTATAAGCCGCAAACCGGACCTTGTCTTCATCGGTGCAACCAAAGACATCATAAATTTTCTCCATCGACTCAATCCATAGCTCGGCCTTCCTTACATCGGGTTCCCCATTGAACTCAACCGGTTTCAATTTCAGAAATTGTTCCAATCCGGAGCGGGGTGGTGCTTGTTCTACTCTTGGACCTTGATCATGTATGGCCTTCATGGCCGCCTCAAACATGCCTTGAAACATGGCACGGGCTTCTTCCCTTGTATCATTCTGATTCTGTGCCCCACTAGTACCTCCTCTGTTTCTTCTTCCAGACATTGCGAGCAATTACCTGCATAAGACATCAACCGTTAATCACTCCGCACACTACTACCCACCTAGGTCATACTAATCCACCTAGACTTATACTTAGAGCTAATGCCATAGCTCTGATACCAACTGTCGCGACCCCGGACCCCGCGGGCCCCGGGACCGCGAGCTGGACGTCGACTTAAAAACAAAACTAAGAAATATCGAAGTTAAAAATTTCATTTGATACCAAAAGGAAATGATCCAAAGTTTTACAAAGCCAAGTTTAAATAAAAACCAAATACAACTATCATAAACTTCCACAAGTTTATGCCCAACAAAATACAAAATACAAATCTTAGTGACGTCATTGATTGGTAAAACTATCCCCAAAAGGTTATACATTTAAATAATTCAAACCAATCAAACAACCTGCCCAAAATCTCAATCCTCTCGACGTCCTCCTCGATCCGCGAATCCTAATCCTTTTCCTCCTGGGGGGGTTAAGGAAAACAATTTGAAACAAGAAACGGGGTGAGAATAAATCTCAGTAAGTTACTAATGCAACTACATGACATGCTAATATGCAATGACCAATAGCAATTAACATAAGATAGATAGCAGCGGAATAATAAGTGACATGCTGTCAAACAGTAACATCCAATAATCAATCATATAAATAAACATATAACAACAAATGAGAGGCTCCCTATCGCCAACCATCCCATACCGGTTGGAAATAACGACCAGCTCATCAAGCAACACATAAAGCTGAAATAAACACTCATAAGTGGATACATAGCCAAGGTTTCACCCAACTGGAAGAACCAAATAAAGGTCGCTGCGCAGCTTTAATAACCAACCATTCATCATCTTCATAATAGCATGAAAGCTGAAGTGGAACCCCCGGTCAGAAGCGACCAATCAACCCATCAATCAAACAATTCATCTTCATAGTAGCATAAAAGCTGAAGAGAAACCCGGTACCGGAACCAATAACAATGATAAAGTGCCACAAGGGGCGGGAGCCATTCCACAAAGTCATGCTCCAAAACGATTAGCTAGAATACCCACAACGGAGCTAGCTCATCCCAACCAAGGCCAATCTGGATGAGGACAGAAGGACCAATGGGCGATGCTATACTGGACTTGGCTTGTGCCATTATAGCATTATCCATTGCCTGACTCGATACACAAATAACCAGCTGGACTTTCAATTCAATGCTAGGTAATAAATACTAGCTCGATAAACAACCAAAGATTCCAAAGTAGGGAACCATACCAATTAATCACCATAAAGATGTAACGGGTACTCATGAAGAGTTTAACAACAACGATAACAAGAGTTTCTCATGAAGAGCACAACAACGATAAACGGAATTTCTCATAAAGAGCACAACATCATTGATCATTAAAACAAGATGATTCTAAGACAAGGCACGTATCAAATACATCCTAAATATGATACTCACAAGTTACTCATAAAGAGCGCAACCCAAACGGTCGCTCACAAATAGCACAATGACTATTACCAAAGTAATCATAAACATTTACTCAAAAGATATACTAGGACTATGAACTCAACCGTCTCGTCACACCTGGAATTCCAAATAAGAGATCCGAATGAATACAACTTAAGGTTAATCAAACCGTAGGTACCCAATTGCCAATTCACTTTTATCTCCGTGCTTAACGAACCCATTCTAAACACCCCAAACTAATCCAAAAGGTTACACTTATTAGAACATGATCACGAACACATCATAAGATGCCCAAACCTATACTAAATGATCATCACAAAGGTAAGTCAAACCAACAATATCTCAATAAGATGTTCCAAATCCCAATTAACACTTAATTAAATTCAACACAAACTTGATCACAAAGGACCCAATTCTATCACTAGAGCGTACTACAATGTTCACTAAGGTCAACTAGAAGGACACCCAAGATTTGGACCAAAACGCATTCCTCAATCACAACTTAACCACAAATGTAAATTTTCAGAGATCTGTGCGGCCGCCCAAAATGGACCGTGCGGTCGCCCAAAATCCCTCAGAATAAGAACAAAAGCTTTCAGAAAGGTGCGCGATCGCCCAGGAGTTTTTGTGCGGTCGCCCAATCTTCCGGATTGCCAGAAATCGGAAGAACAACATGGGTTCTTCCATTTTTATACCCAAAACACATTTCCACCCAAAATCCAACATTCCAACTAGCATACTAATGTACCAAAACAACTTATAAGTCTAAAAAGACTCCTAAAACAACATTTAACAACCAAAATCAAGAATCAAACCCAACATTCAAGTTTTCACCATTTTTATCAAAACCCAAAATAAATTCCAAACAAATTCAAAACCCAACCAAACTTCAAAGGTAACACATCAATCATCATATAAACGTGATATGAACATTTTAGCGTTAAAATGGGGGAAAAGCAACTTACTTGAATTTTCTCAAAGTTGATGGATTTCGATTCTTTTTTACTCTACGCGATCCTAGCGGCGATCTAAACAATGTTCACGTTTTAAGAAATGAATAATAATGGGAGGAAGAAAGAGTAAATGAAGAGAGAAGGAATGAAAGAAAAACTTACCCAAGGATGAGAGAGAGAGAGAGTTGTCTGGAAGAGGAGAATGAAAGAGTGAGGGAGAAGGTGAGGGAGGTGAGGGGAGTAGGGAGGAATAATTCGAAATGTTACACTTAGGCCCCCCCTCTCTCACACTACACACAAATACTACACTCCCTACTAACAATTAAGACCCAACATTCACACTAGCACAAACGACTCAATTAAAATGCTAGGCATAAATATTATAACAATTAAATATTTAAATAAATAATAATTTAAATAAATAATTAAGCAAATAAATAAATAATAATTATTTATTACTAATAAAATAGAGCCTAGATTTCGGGTCGTGATAGTTCAAGTAAGCATCTTAATGTTAAATCTTATACTTCATTTTCTGAAGTTTGTACTAAGGTTCTAAAGGTTTTCACCTTTCAAAGGTTTAAAGATTATACGTCTTTCTTAAAGTTTAAGGTTCATGCACACCTTCGCCCGTGCGCACGTTTTTCACATTTGTCTAAGTTGTAAGTTGGCCAGTGTATTTATTACATATTGATTACCATCTTGCACATAGACAAATCTTGAACTCAAGTCATTTACAATTGGTTGTAATACTAACGTGTTACCAAAGACAAAAGTTTAAAAGATTCAAACATCTTTTCATTCCTACTGTTAGCATTAACATGTTACATCTTGCATTTTAGAAGTCAACTTCAACAAGTTGCATCTCTATTTCTACCTTACCTACGTTACCAAAATGTAGTGTCCTGGGAGGTCAATCATTTTTACAACCATGATAACCAAAGAAAGTTCAACAAACTGAACTATTTTAAACTAAACCATCCAAAAAGTCTAACCCATGCTATCACAAGACATGAGTTGACCACAATGCAACATGAAACTTGTCCAAACAAAAACCATTACATCCTAAATTATCTAATTGTTTACGAGGACATCCCCCTCGTTGATAAAACCAAAAACATAAAAACAAATTGTTTTAACATCTTACCCTGCAGGACAAACGCAAATAGAGAATTACCTTTCAAGTGGCTCCATCAACCTTTTTCTCCTGGTTCTCGCAAACCTGTTCTCCCTGGTCAGCAACGGGCACCTTGGAAGTAATCTCTTTTCCATCAACTGCTTCTCCTGTAATCTTCCTCAAGGATTCATACTCATCATCCAAGTTCCATTCAGAATGCTTGCCAGCTTGGTGTTCTTTGATCATCTGTATCCTCATCTCGAACAAGGACTTGGCAGCATCATTCATACATTGGCTTTGCAGGATCTCCATCTCCTTGGAATGATCTTGATTCACCTTCACAAGCCTCAGTGTCATATCTCTAACCTCCTTATCCTTTTCACCTAATTCTTTCTCAGCAGCCTTAGCCCTCTCCTCAGCCTCATACATCTTCTTAAAAGAAGCCTCTGCCTTCTCCTTCCATACTTGAACCTCAGTGACCAGGAGTCCAACCGCCTTCACAACCTGAAAACAAACCCAAGTTAGAATCGAAGCTAAACAGGAATCAAGTCCAAGTTAGACAGAGTCAAAAATTACCTTCTTCTCATACTTTCTTTCAACCGGCACCGCAGTTTCCACATCTACAATCTCTTTGGCCTTCCTCTTCTTGTTCAACTTGTCTTCACCTGCATCCAACTTAGGTACTGGAGGCTTACTACCCTCAACCTTCACCCTACCACGGACCATTTCCATCAAATCCTTAGCACCAAACCCAGATTGAGAACGAGTAACTGCAAAAATTGAGAAAAAATAACATCTCGGAGCTACAAAGCTGAAATGCAAGTTGAACTGATAAATACCTGAAGACATCTTGTGAGCACAACCTGAAGCCTCCTGTATATCTTCTGGGTTCTCCTCTTCACCACTTGAGCTTTCTACAGGCTTAACAAACCTACGCCTAGCAGGTGGCAGTGCACAAATCTTCTCCACAATTACCAATGTGTCCGCCTTTTTTGGGAACAACTCCTCCAACTTAGTGACTGCAAGATGAAAGAAATGTTATAAACTCTTGAAATCCAGCAAAACTCAGAAAAAGAAGCAAAGGCACAACTACTTTTACTATTCCATTCTGAAACCAGACCTTCACCTCCCTCCAGGCTACTTTTCTTAACATAGAAAAACCTATTTTTCCAACCCCTATCTTTATCAATAGATTCTATTACCAAACTATACGCCTTGTTCTTAACCCTAAAACCATACCTAGAGTTTCCATGAGCCCTCAAAACATAGCAGAAAGCCAACTCCTCTAAACCAACCTCTAAACCAGTCTCCTCGCTTAATCTGCCTAAAGCAATTAGCAGCCTCCAACCAACATGCATCAATTGGGTATAAGCCAGGCTAGATAGTTCGAAAAAATGAGTAATGACAGGGGGAAAAGGGAATTTCAGACCTAGGGCAAAAGGGTACTCGAAAAAGCCTACCCATTCATCTGAGACAAAATCAGAAGAAAACAGAGGGTTCGGGTCCAAGAATTCAGCATTAGCAGGGAAGTCTTTCTTTAGGGTTTCAACCTCAGATAATGCTAACTGGCATCTCTCCTCATCAGGATGGGTGATTAATCCTAGACATCTAAAACCACCAGGAATTTCTGCGGTTTTCTTACCCCTAGCCATTCAAAACCTAGAAATCAAGAAGAAAAAGAAAAGAAGAACTCACCAGGAAGAAATTGGGGGAAAATCCTTTTTGCTGCGTAATTGAAGAGAGTGGATGAATTAGACGTCTTAAAGGAAACGACGTAGACTGTTCCAGACTCCTAGCCCCACTCAAATACCTAGACCCTAGATTCCTACAAATTCTCCCCTCACCGTCCACGTTTAAGCTGCCAAAATCAATTTTTGACTTTAAATATTCTCTTTTAAATTCAAAAATTGGGGGCAATTGTTTAGGGATAAAAACTGCACTGTTTTTTCAACATGATGGAGAGTTCTGCTTGCCTTAAATCATCCTGAAGAGTTCTGCTTGCCTTGAATCAACCTGAAGAGTTCTGCTTGTCTTAAGAACATCCTGCATCCTGAACCTACAAGTTGCCGTTATATGACTTACAGGTATCTTTACTTATTAATCGTGTTTTATTTGGATAATGTTTCATCTCCTATTTTTCAGGAACACAACACAAATAGTGGGACATGACTCACAAAGAACATGTGACCAAATTGAGACTCAAAGACCAAGTCAAAGGATGACTCTTATCAAACGGGAATAGACTAACTAACTGTCCGAGAATCAAGGAGTCGTCATCCTCACTAGTTTGTGATTTATTTAGTATAAATAGCACACATCGGTTGTAATGCACACACACACTTTTTGAGATCTACTTAGCTCATATTTTTGCTCATTGTACCCTTTATCACCATTACTAATAAAATATCATCTTTGAGGTTTTATGCCGGCGAACAAGTTGTTCAAGGGCTTTCCTCGTTAATTATCGTGTCTTTACTTTCTTGGATTCTTTACAATTTTATTCCATTGTACCCGATTCCATTTCACAAAGTTAGATTATAAAATTTGACCAAAACATAGATCATGTAAATGGTACATCGTTTTAAGATGTGATCATAATTACGTGTTTTCTCTCTCCTCTTCTTTATGCATGCTCCCGATTCAACTTACTATTCCCGCAAACACTACACACACACAAACACTCAATCATGATAGAAAGTCCAAGCTTTAGGGTGATAGGAATGATTATGTATATTCTTCTTCAATCGTAACTTGACCTCTGAGCCCTATTAACATGCATAGCCTTTTTTCAAAGATATGGTTATATCAAATTGGCGTGACAACTCTCAAAACCTAATGAAAATCTTTTAATGAGAAGTGAGGCAATTATTTATTTTTATTATTTGAAACTTCTCATGCACTGTTGCATTGAATGGGGTATTCACATATTATTATTATTATTATTGTTATTATTATTATTGTTATTATTATTATTATTATTATTATTATTATATTACTATTATTATTATTACTATTACTATTATTATTATTATTATTATTATTATTATTATTATTATTATTATTATTATTATTATTATTATTACTACTACTACTACTATTATTGTTGTTGTTGTTGTTGTTGTTATTAAATTTTAGTTTTTAATAAACTTGTATTATTGTTCTTAAGAATAATTACTCACTTTGTCCCAAAGTAAAAGTCATGTTTTCTTTTTTGGTATGTCTCACAGTAAAGGTTTTATTCCTAAAACTAAAAATGATTAATAGTGGATAACTTATTTATAATGGTTTGTATACTTACAATAATCCAACACTCAATAAGTTAACTTTTTACCTTTGTGTCATAAATAGTGTTTTGGACACTTATATCTTCAATCCACTTGAAATGTTTAGTCATTTTTATTGTTTCATATAAGTGTGCAAAACTAAAGTATAACTCTTACTCACTCAGCTATTAGTAACAAAGAGTACGTCTTGCGAAAATTGTGTTTTTTCAAGTGATTCAAAAAAATGTGCTTTCCAAAAGCGTGGTGGCATTATAGTAAATAAGAACTTTGCGCGGTGATATTGTTGTATATAAGTTAAACTACTATTACAATGCGTGCTGGCACTATCATAAATCAAAGGAACATAATAACACACACTCAATAACACAATCACTGACACTCAAAAATAAGTTCTCGAATTCACTATTAGTGGCACTTGAAACTAGTAATATATGAGTGCTGGGTGTTATAAGAGTGCTAGTAGTAGTGTTTAATAGTGTCAGTCGTATAGTTTAAGAGAGTCAGAAGGTGCTATAAGAGTGCTAGTAGTAGTGTTTAATAGTGTCGGTCGTAGAGTTTAAGAGTGTCAGACCAGGTGTTATAAGAGTGCTAATAGTAGTGTTTAGTGGTGCCGGTCGTAGAGTTTAAGAGTGTCAGTGCCTGTTTTTAGACAGTACTAGTGCATGTGTTTAAAGATTGTTGATGCATGTGTGAAAGAGTGTCAGCGCATGTGTTAAAGTGTGTTAGTTGTAGTGTTTGTTAGTTCATGTGTTATTGATTATCAGTGCGGATATGTTTAGTGAGTGACCTTTCACTATCTATTTGTCTCTAACATTTTTCTATGTAGTCTCCTAATTAAGACCGAGAAATATTTCATGTGGGAAATTGTTAGAATTTCATGATAATTTGATTATAATATTAAAGTGAGATTCACTTAAATTTGACATTAAGCAAATAAATGAGATGAAAATTTGATAGGAAAAAACGTTTTAGGGTTCTTGATCTTTATGCTACATGAGTTTTAGGATTTTTGATCTTTGATTATGAATCTTAAAACAAAAATATTGTTTCTCAAAACAATGGAGGCTTCCAAATAAGATTAGGGTTAAAGAGAGGGTCTTTTATATTTATTACTCCTTAACCTTTAAGGAAAAATAGGCCAAATTCCGTTAAAAACCGAAATCAGAAAAAACAGGTTCAGTCCACAACATGCAGCCGAGTCCTTTCAGGTGCAATGCCGTGCTGCACAGCCGAGTCCTTTAAAGTGTGCGGCCGTGCACTAGCTCCAGATTTTTGCACCTTCTGTAGAAAGTTACATTGACGTGCAACAATTGCTACGCGGTCATGCAACCCCTGAAACTCATTTAACTAGAAAAAAAAATCTCTTATTAGGGCTGCTAAGTGTCTCATTAAGTTGCCTTTAGTTTGCCTATGAAACCGTCCCTAATTGTATTCGAGACACTACGGGTCTCATTAAGTTGGTGTCATAAATACTTTTAGGACTATTAATTTAGTCTCTATTTTGTCAAGAATGTACTTGGTTGTGAAATTTTATGATACTACTTTAGTTTCCGTCTCAAACTAGTGTCTTTAATTGAACTCCCAACAACTTTTTCTGTCTCAAATAGTGTCAAATTGAGACACTTTAAATGTCTGTCTAAATATATATGGTCTCTAAAATTCATTTTTTAGGTAGTGTTTTTTAGCCTTTAATAGATTTGTTCTTTTGTGTGTGACCTCGTAGAATTATATTAAGTTGGCAATGAGCTTGACCAAAGTCGTTCTCATAAATCATGAGCTAAGTCTAGCAAGTCATCATGATTACCCAAATACTATAACTTATTAAAGTTCGTTTATCCTCATAGAACATATCAAAATCCCTTTGTCCACGATGTCATTGAACGTAAGTCATGGTCCGTAGTCAACTTACATTGTTCAATACTTTTCTCGATTTTGAATATATTGATAATACAAATGACATTGATCACATCAATTCATTTGAGCACGATCATGCATTTCATCAATACTATTCATCAATGGCTTAAGATTGACATCTCTCACGAAGAGGGACAAGTTCCATCTTGTCTTATTACACTTCCCTACATAACTCCGATCATGCCAACCATATTCTTTTTTATTAGGGGAAATGACAATTTAGGGTCCAAAGTTTGAGGGATGTGTGCCAATAGGGGTCTGATGTATCAATTTTGTCAATTTAGGGTCCAAAGTTACAAAAGTTGTGCAGGTTAGGGTTTTTTAACGATTCTGTTAACGGATCCAGTTAAGTCACACGTGTTTTGCACGGGGACTTAACTGGAGTTTGTTTTGATTGTTTGCATGGGCATATCGTCATTTCAGATGAAGAAAATAAATAAAAAAAAAATTGAAATATTAAATTTTACTTTCTTATATTAAATTAACTAATAATTAAGACATCATTTACCGAAAATATTTTTTCAAGAAATGCAATAAAAATATTTTTTTTCATTTAGAACCACTATAAAATAAAAATAAAAAGTATAATTTTTAAAAAGGAAAAAGTTTAAAAAAAATATATTCCAAAAACAAAATCCACTTTATTTTTTTAGAAAGTAGAAACTGGGAATTTGGACAATTATTTTTCTTTTTTTTTTGGGTGGTGGTGGTTAGTATTGTTTCATTATTAATATTAGTATTCTAAAATTTTCTTCATAAAATTATTTTTAATTTTTATTATTATTTTCCCTTGTTTATAACTTCATTTTTTGCGGTGTCAAAAAAAATACCACTTTAATTTTTTGTTTGCTTATTTTTTTATTTAGTAGTATATTTGAATTAATTAAAATTATTCAAAAATATAATAATAAGGGTAAAATAAAATTTAGGGTCCCTTGTATAAGGGGTGTGTGAAATGACACAAGCCCAGGCGAACCTCAAAAACAAACTCCAGTTAAGTTCTTCTGTTACTTAACTGGATTTTCTTTGCAACTTAGTCCAAAAACCCTTAATTGATTAACGTTGTTAACTTTGGACCCTAAATTGACAAAATTGATACATCAGACCCCTATTGGCACTCACCCCCCAAACTTTGGACCCTAAATTGTCATTACCCCTTTTTATTATTTGGTTAAAAATAACATTTGAATATGTCATACATAATATTCATTTTGTGGAAGACCATAATAATCTCAGGTATAAGGATTCTAATGATATAAATATTATGAGATTTAATTATGACATTTGATCATGACATAAAATATCATATGCGGGTAAAGTCCAGTACTATGTTCACCAACTACACACAAGCTTAATTGTATCACATACACATAATCATCATATGATTATCTATGAACCATATACTAGTTCTTCATAAGTACTAGGGATGGAGTTTTTTATTAACAAAACATGTAACAATAAATAATAATCAAGTAACATCTCTTTATATAATGAATAAATCGATGACATTAAACGTCATAAAAGCATGCCTAGAGCATGCACACCAACAAGACTATGAACCCTTTAAATTGAGGAAGAAATTGGCCAATTCATAAATTCAATTTTCAAGAAAGAAAAGAATATAATCTTACTCTTTTCTTATTGTTCTCTCTTTTAAAAATATTTTATTTCATCAAATTCGCCAATAAATTTTTAATTAGTGAAAATTGAAAAATTCTAGACTGTTATATTTTGGGAGACTTTCGATCTATTATCGTGTGCACCAAAGCAAAGATAAAAAATATTGTCTTAAGAAAGTTACATCAGCAAGCCTCATTCAAATCATCAAGTAAGTGTTTACTTTTGAATATTTTATTGGGTTGGTTTAGGGGGAAACTAGTTCTTGCATTAGTTATAAAAAGTCCACTTTTTAACCCTTAACCTTTAAACCTTACACCGTAAATCCTAAACCCTAAACCTTAAACCCTATAAAAACAGGATTTTTTATAACTTGAGAATCTAGTTTCCCCCAAAATTTTCTAAATTTACTAATAAAAATAAATAGCTCTACGTCATCTCTTCGTCTTTCACAAGATATATTTTGAGGAAATACTCGTATATCTTAGTTTTTAGAAAGTGTGTCTATGAAAGAGTTATACGAAAAATAATTTTATGAAATATTATGAGAAAAATATTTTGACAAAATAATTTATTTACACATGTTGCTAAATGTTGGAGTAGAGATCCTCAAAGGAACAAAAGGGGAGAAATACCAGGCGAAGGAGCGAGCGGGCGCTCGGGGCATAGCAGGCGGGCGCTTATTTGGACAGAAGGTTGGGACTTCGGAAAATCCACATCGAGCGGGCGCCTGGGGTAGGCCAGGCGGGCGCCTGGTCCGCTGACGGGATTTCGGGACTCCTTCTTTGTTTAGGTTTAGATCTTATTCCAGAGCTTATATTTAAGCAATGTTCCGCCCCCAAACTCATTGTAACTTCAGAATAACATATTATAGTACAAGATCCTAGCTTGGTAGTGCCCCCAGACGTAGTCAAACATATTGACGAACTGGGTAAACAATTTCTGTGTCTTTTCTTGCTTTGATTTCTTGTGCTTTGTTTGTGTGCTTTTATTGTTCTTGTGGGTTTGCTTGGGTAGTGGAGGGCCATATCCACAACAACTGGTATCAAGAGCTCTGGTTGGAGATCATGGTTAATCGTAAGATTGGTTTATCAAGCGATTGGGTGTTGTCAAGCAATCAAGAATGGGCAAGGAAAAACAGGCGGTTGAGAAATTTGATGGTTCTGACTACGGGTTTTGGAGGATGCAAATAGAGGATCTCTTGTACAACAAAGATCTCTATAAGCCTCTAAAGGGTGTCAAACCGGAAGGAGAAAAGCAAGAAGATTGGGATCTCATGGATCGGAAAGCCCTAGGGGTGGTTAGATCTACTTTGTCGAAGTGGATCGCGAAGACTACCAAGAAGGCGAAGACCACCAAAGAGCTATTGGATTATCTTACTGAGAGATTTGAAACTCCATCTGCTGCAAACAAGGTTGATTTGATACGCAAGATGGGTAGTCTCAAGATGCAAGAGGGAGGATCCTTGGCTAAACACATCGATGATTTTATGGATGTTATAGACTCATTGACTGCGTTGGAGATTACGTTTGATGATGAGGTTCATGCGTGCTTGTTGCTAGCGTCTTTACCAGGAAGTTGGAGCGGGACGGTGACAGCGATCAATGCTTCAGCAGGTAAAACAAATTGAAGTATGATGATGTTAAATACTTTCTCTTGGGCGAGGAAAATCGCATGAAGAAGTTGGGGACATCGACTGCTTCGGGATCGGCCTTAGCTACTACTAGCAGGGGAAGGCCGGGTACTAGCAAACAAGGGAGAACTGAATCAAGGGAAAACGTAGTGGGTGGTAAGGGCAAGGCCGTGGAGATCAGAGATAAACCAAGGGTCGCGAAAGGATCGGTGCAGTGTTATCATTGCAAGGAGTTAGGACACTACAAGAAGGATTGTCCCAATCGTGGGGGCAATTCGGTGAATGTGACAGTCGAAGGTGATGATGTACTGGTTCTGAGTGTTAGTAGTGCACTAGAATCATGGGTGCTGGATTCGGGGGCATCATTCCACTCTTGCGGGCATGCAGGAGAGATGGAGAATTATACTTCCGGTGATTTCGGTAAGGTCTATCTGGCGGATGGCGAGCCTTTGAAAATCAAGGGGAAGGAGAATGTCAGAATAGGAGCATCGGACGGGAAGGTCTTACATCTGAACGGGGTCAGGCACATTCCGGGTTTGAAAAAGAACCTATTATCAGTTGGGCAGTTGGACGAAGAAGGTTACAAGGTAACATTCGGCTGCAGGAACTGGGTTATTACCAAGGAGGATTCTGATATCGCTCGGGGTAATAAGGAGGGGACATTGTATTTGGCGAATAACACCAAGGCAAGTATCGCGGTGGCGTCAGCCAAGGGTGATACGGATTTGTGGCACTGTCGATTGGGTCACATGAGTGAGAAGGGGATGAAAGTACTTTGCTCAAAGGGAAGACTACCGGGTTTGAAGACAGTCGACGTGGGGATCTTCGAAGATTGTGTGTTTGGCAAACAGGCGAGAAGTAATTTCTCGAGGACGGGTAGGGCTTTGAGGGAAGCAAAGTTGGATTTGGTCCACACGGATTTGTGGGGGCCGGCCCCGGTAACTTCTCTAGGTGGTGCGTCATACTACATGACCTTTATTGATGATTTAACAAGGAAAGTCTGGGTTTATTTCTTGAAACACAAAGATGAGGCATTCGAGGTATTTAAGAAATGGAAGGCTTTGGTGGAGAATCAGACGGGACTTAAGCTTAAGTGCTTGAGGTCAGATAACGAAGGGGAGTATGAGCTCGGGGAGTTCAAGGAATATTGTGCAGTGAATGGCATTCGCATGGAGAAGACTCCAAAGGGCACACCAGCACACAACGGGGTTGCAGAGAGGATGAACAGGACATTTAACGAACGGGTAGAAGTATGTGGTTGAAGTGTGGACTTCCGAAGACGTTCTGGGCATATGCGGTTGACACGGCTGCTTTCTTGATCAATAGGGGACCATCGGTACTATTGGGGAATGAAATTCCAGAGGAAGCATGGAGTGGCAAGCAGGTAAATCTGTCTTTTCTTCGCATATTTAGCTGCGTTTCATATGTTCATATTGATTCTGCTGATAGAACTAAATTAGATGCAAAATCTGTAAAATGTACGTTTATTGGGTATGGCGGGGATGACTTCGGGTATAAGTTTTGGGATGATCAAAACCATAAAATTATTCGTAGTCGAGATGTGGTATTCAATGAACAGATTTTGTACAAGGACAGAAAGGGGGCATCTGATGATATTAGTTCGGAACCGGAGGTTGTAGAGGTGGATATTCCAGACTCGGGTGGGAGCAGGACGGTTCATGATGACCATGGTCAGGGGGTCACTGAAGATGAACCACATACTCCGGAACCGGATATTCCGCTGCGTAGATCCAGCAGGTTGCGTGGATCACCTGACAGGTATACTCCTTCAAATAACTATTTGTTGTTGACAGATAGTGGGGAACCAGAATGTTATGCGGAGGCTGTTCGTAGTTCACTTTGTGATAAGTGGAAAGCTGCGATGGATGATGAGATGGACTCATTGAAAGCCAACAAAACTTGGGAGTTGATTAGACTGCCTAAGGGGACGAAGGCATTGCATAACAAGTGGGTTTACCGGATAAAGGAGGAGGCAAACGGCAGTAAGCGTTACAAGGCAAGGTTGGTTGTAAAAGGGTTTCAGCAAAAGTACGGTATTGACTACACCGAGGTATTCACTCCTGTTGTGAAGATGACCACTATCAGAATGGTTCTGGGGATAGTAGTGGCGGATAACTTGTTGCTGGAACAGATGGATGTAAAGACGGCCTTTTTCATGGTGATTTGGAGGAAGAAATTTACATGGTACAACCAGAGGGTTACTTGTCTAAGGGTAGCGAGGAACTGGTTTGCAGGTTGACTAAGAGCTTGTATGGCCTTAAACAAGCTCCTAGGCAGTGGTACAGGAAGTTCGATGGATTCATGCACAATATTGATTTTATCATATGTGAGGCGGATCATTGTTGCTACTTCAAGAACACGGACAATGGGTATATAATCTTGCTGTTATATGTGGATGACATGTTAATAGCGGGCTCTAGCAGTAGAGAGGTAAACAGATTGAAGGCTCAGTTGTCAGAACGGTTCGAGATGAAGGATTTGGGGGAGGCCAGAAAAATCTTGGGCATGCGGATTGACCGGAATAGGGAGTTGGGTAAGTTGGTTCTTTCACAAGCAGAATACGTTGGGAAAGTCTTGACAAGGTTTTGCATGGAAGAGGCGAAGCCAACAGGGACACCATTGGGTATGCACTTCAAGCTATCCGAGAAGGACTCACCTAAGGGCAAGGAGGAGCGTGACAAGATGGAGCGGACTCCATATGCTTCGGAATTGGGTAGTCTAATGTATGCAATGGTGTGTACAAGGCCGGATATTGAACATGCGGTGGGAGTAGTCAGCCGGTACATGGGCAATCCTGGGAAGCAACATTGGGAAGCGGTTAAATGGATCCTGCGTTACTTAAAGGGTACTGCTGGTAAGGCTCTATGTTTCTCAAGCAAGGAGGTCGTGTTAGCGGGTTATGTGGATGCGAATTTGGCATCAAGTGATCTTGATAAGAGGAGAAGGACTACGGGTTATGTTTTCACATTGGGTGGTACGTGTTGGTAGTGGTGCCCTAGGCACGTTTAATAAACGTTGTAATTGTTATCATTTATTTCATATCAATAAAAGAGATGTTTTGATTATTATTGTTCATGTTTACTTATAATAATCCCCGTCCCTAGTACTTATTAAGCACTAGTATAAAGTCTAAATGATCATGAGATGATCATGTTAGATTTATGGGTACTTGTTTGGAACAAGGTACTGGACATGACCCGCTGTATGAGATTTATGTCATGGTCTATGTCGTACATATATCTCATATTAGTTATGTCATTTGAATCCTTAGACATGAAGTTATTATAGTCTTCCACTTGATGAACATTGTGTTTGACATATTCAAACGCTACCTTAACACGGTAGTTATAAAGGGTATGATTGGCATAATCGGATTCCCGTTGGGAAGAATAATAAGCTAAATGGATTTGTCCCTCCACGGAGAGATGTCAAGCTTGGGTCCCTCGAAGGAATGATGTTGATGAAATGTTCGGCCGGACTCAAATGGATTGATTGAATCAATAGCATTTGAATTATCAACATATTCAGAATCGAGAAAGTATTAAACAAAAACAAGTTGACTGTTTGACCATGACTCGTGTTCAATGACATCGTGGACAAAGGGATTGTGACATATTCTAAAGGAATGCGAACTTGTATCTAGTTATACTATTTGGGTAGGTATGACGGTTTGCTAGAACCTAATCATATCTTATGGGATCATGTTTGAACCCATTGCCAACTTAGTATAATCCTAGAGGGTCACACACAATAGAACGAATCTTAAATAAGAGGACTATATTGGTATTTAGGGTCAGAGGACCTCCAAGGAATTTCTGGAAAGTTCTGGGCCTCCTGGTCAACCAAGCGGGCGCTTGGGTTGCACCAGGCGGGCGCCTGAACAAGCCGGAAAGGAATTGGACTTTCTGTCCAAACAAGCGGGCGCCTGGGTAGGACCAGGCGGGCGCCCGGTATGCCGATTGGAAATTTCCTAATTCGATTAGGAATGGTTTTTGACACAAGTTACCTATTTGGAATAGGTCTTAATTGTGTATAAAAACCCCAATTCGGCCAGACCATATGGTGAAGTGCTTTTGTGAATCTCAAAGAGTTTGAGAGGGATTTATTTTGTTCTAAGATATCATTGATTGAGGAACAAAATAATTCACAAATAAATTCCATATAGTTCTTTATTGTATTGTGAAAGTTTGTTTCATAATATTTGGTCTAGCAACCAAGATCAAAGAAGCTCCTTTGATATTCGTTCGAAGTGTGGATACCGCTAGAGGGTGAAAATCATCATCTTCAAAGTTCGTGTTCAAGCTTTGTGATCGTGATCAAGTCTTCAAGTTTCTCCACCAAAGATCAAGAGAAAATTCATAGCCATCAAGGGTTAGTTATTCCTCTATTCATCTTGTTGTATTTGATTTAATCATATGAACGGATCCATGGCTTTGGGTTTCTTAAAATTTTAATTGCTATATTCCGCTGCGCATGTTACTTGGAAACCCAACAGTGGTATCAGAGCCCCGTTCATGTTGATTAATTCAATACTTGGATCTTGTTTTGTGTATGTAAATTGTTTATGTGCCTTGCATGATATGAATATTGGAATATATGATGCTTATGTGTTTTGTGATTTAATGTGGTTTATTGTTTTGCAACTTTAATCGCACGATTCAATCGCAATAAAAATTATGGTGGATTCTGAATTATTTCGATTATTGATTTTTGATTGGATCAAAGTTTTAATAATCGGGGAAAAATAATTTTGAGACAAAATTTTCGAACTTTAAAATTCTATACTATTCTGGCCATTCAAGCGGGCGCCTGGTCCTTTGCAGGCGGGCGCTCGGTGGTCAAGATTTGTTCTGATTTTGGTTAAAATCTGAATATAGAATTTTCGATAAATTCGACAAAACCAGTAACAGAACCAGTCCAGACTTGTTGATCTGGAATGGGTTTTGGGTAGTTGGTTTGTGTGTGGATTTTGGGGTTTGATTTTCCTATTTGTTTTAGTCTTGTGATTCCTAGATTGGTTCAAGTTTTGGATGGCTAATCTGCGTTCATCGAGATTGTGTTTCCCAAAATTGATCGCAATCAAAGTTTCAAAGATAAAACGAAGTTAGAATTATGAAGAGTTCATAATTGCTAAAATTGAGAAACAAAGTTCTTGATTCAATGACTGGAGATCCATGTGGAATTGTGAATGCAATTGACCTACGTTCATCGAGACCATCTATTGCTTAGTTTCGGCCACATGGAATACTTTCTTGGTTTCTTGAATTAGTGCGGGATTGTGGTTGCCTAATGGCTTAGTTCGACCGCACTTCTTGTTGTCTTGATTTGGAGATAATAACCGAAGTTGAAATAGTCTCATCCTCATAATTATAGAGAAACTAATGACACATAAATATCATGCTTAAATAGTCTCATCCTCATAATTATAGAGAAACTAATGACACATAAATATCATGCTTAAAACAGTTTTGGGCCTAGGCAAAAGATGAGATTAAACATGCTTTTTGAAATTGGATTTCTCAAAGAATCTCATAAAAGGATCTAAGAATCATATGGGATATGATTGACATGATTGTCTACCTAATTAATTTAGTTTTTGAGCGGTCCGCCTCTGTGGACTCAAAAGTTAAATTAAAGTTGGATCTTAGCCCAATTAAATTATATTATACATTGGATGTATATGAAGGTTATAGAATTTAGTGGGAGTATTTTGTTTAAAATACATTATTTATCTCTTTAATGAAAATCGGTACTTATTAAATTTTGGAAATTTTGCATATTTGTAGATAATGACTAATAACACTCAATCAATGTCGTTGCGATCGATCCTTGAGAATGATAAGCTCGAAGAGAATGGTACGAACTTTATAGATTGGATCCGTAGCATAAGAATCGTTCTTAGGCAAGAAGATAAGTTGTACATTCTCGATGGGCCTCTCCCTGTTGAACCACTGCCTACTGCCCCTAGGGTAGAAAGAGACAATTACAAGAAACATCGTAATGATTCTAGAGATGTAAGTTGTCTCATGCTTGCTGCTATGTGTTCAAAACTCCAACAAAGTTTGGAACATTTGGAAGCCTATGAGATAGGCGTGGAGTTGAGAACCATGTTTCAAGAGCAAGCTAGGCAAGAGAGGTACAAGACCATTGTTGCATTCACTACTAGTAAAATGAATGAAGGGCAACAAGTGAGTCCTCACTTTCTTAAAATGAAAGGTTATGTAGAGCACCTTGAGAAACTTGGCTATCCAATCCCATTGGAGCTAGCCACGAATCTCATTCTTAATTCATTGCCTAAAAGTTATAATCAGTTTGTGATGAATTATAACATGCATGGAATGGATAAGAATCTCTCTGAGTTGCATGGGATGCTCAAAACTGCAGAGATGAAAATTGTGGAGAAAGGTTCTCCCGTGCTCTTGGTTCATGATGGGAAGAAGCCTAATGCCAATGGAAAGGGTAAGGCAAAAGTTGTCAAACCCAAGATAAGCAAGGCAAAGGTTGCCAAGGCTTCTGAGGCAAAACCCGATACACAAAAGGATGCAATTTGTTTCCATTGTCAAGAAATTGGTCATTGGAAACGTAATTGCAAGGCTTTCTTGGAAGAGCAAAAGAAGAAGAAGGGCAGCAAGGCTGCGTCGACTTCAGGTATCTATATGATAGATATTCTCCTTTCTACCACTGATTCTTGGGTATTGGATGGATGTGGTTCTCACATTTGTCTAAATGTGCAGGGACTAAAGAATAGGAGACTGCTTAAAGAAGGTGAAGTAGATTTACGCGTGGGAAATGGAGCAAGAGTTGCTGCATTAGCCGTAGGGACTTATGAAGTCACTTTACCTTCCGGATTAATTCTTGTTCTGAACAATTGTTACTATGTTCCGGATTTAAGCAGAAATATTATTTAAATTTCTTGTTTGGATAATGAAGGTTTTAAGTTTCTTATTGAGAATAAGAAATTTTCTATTTATTTAAATGATGTGCTTTATGGTATTGCTAATTCATTTAATGACCTTTATATCTTAGATGTCAAGAATGAAAATAATGACAATGTCTATCATGTAAATAAGAAATCTAAACCTAATGATGTAAATCATACCTATTTATGGCATTGCCGTCTTGGTCATATTAATGAGAAGCGTATCTCAAATCTCCATGGGGACGGACTTTTAGGTTCATGTGACCTCGAGTCATATGATACTTGTGAGTCGTGTCTTCTTGGAAAATGACTAAGACACCTTTTTCCAAGTTGGGTGAAAGGGCAAGCGACTTATTGGGGTTGATACATTCCGATGTATGCGGACCATTAAGTAGCAATGCAAGGGTAGGATTTCAATACTTCATAACCTTCACTGATGATTATAGTAGATTTT